>CM046880.1:266187538-266916380 GCA_025667525.1 Glebionis coronaria
GTGGACAGAGGGTCGTTTTTCTGAAAAACTAACTTATTTAGGTTTACTAGTGGATGCTTCATTTGTCTTAAAACCTAAGCCTAGTCTTTCTTTAGTGTGAATTTGCTTATTTAACATGTCATCAAGAGCACTAGTACCTTTTATGAACTTTTCCAATTTAATGGAAGTACTCTTGAGATCTTCATTCTCTTGTCTAAGGTCTTCACAATTTAAACAACCTAAATCAACTTCCTTATTTTTTTTCAAGCTTAGCTAATTTATCTCTTAGCTCACTAATCTCATTCTCAAGCTTGGTCCTAGTTGATTTTAGCACTTTGTTCTTTTCAATGAATTTCAAACTTATTTTCCATAGGTTGTTATTGACCTTCTAGTTCAAAATTATCTAGTGAAGAACTATCATTGCTATAATATTCAATTTCGGAATGTACCTCTTTAGAAGAATGAGCCATGAGACACTTCTCGTCTTTAGCATTATCGTCGCATTCTTCACCACTATCTCTCCACGAACCACCAACGAAGGCCGTGTGATTCTTGTCGCGAGATGGCTTGGGAAAATCACCGATGAAGTGGTTTGGATCACCACATCTAAAACATTTCCTATCACCATTGTCATTCTTGACAAATCGGTTTTTGGAAATTGCCTTCATGTCGTTGTTAGGTTGTCTAACATGTTGACCTCGCCTTTTGAAGAACTTCTTGAAGTCTCTAACCGCCATAGCATATTCCTCATCATAACTTTCCGAGGAAGAGATATCATGGTCAATTTGCAACTTCTTAGCTTTAAGTGCTATAGACTTTCTTTCACTCTTGGTTTTCACCATTTACGAGTCCTTCAAAATTATAATTTCATGAACTTTTAAGTTGCCAATAAGTTCATCAAGTGATAACGTAGTGAGATCCTTTGATTCTTCAATTGCCATGAATTTAGCTCTCCACTTTGGATGCAATGCCCTAAGAAACTTCCTAACATTGTTCTTGTTAGAAAACCTTCATCAAGAGATCTTAGACTAGTAATAATGGTATTAAATCTAGCAAAATCACTATCAATAGTTTCATCTTCTAAGATGACAAATTGTTCATATTGTTGAACAAGAAGATCGATTTTACTTTCTTTGACTTGGCTATCACCATGGTGGGTTACTAAAAGATTATTCCAAATATATTTAGCGGTTTTACACATGAAAATCCTTTCATAATGTGACAATCCGTCAATTTATGGTTAATATTTTATTCTCAAGTAATATTTAAAAACATTATTTTAATGTTATATTATGAACTCACCCATTTCTGGGAAGAAATTTGGATTTAGGTCTTGAAGTAGCATCGACTACGTCTAAACAGGAGGATTCTACGTTACGTGCTTACGTTTACATACACCATTTTGGTGACAGTCCGACATTTCAGAAAATAAATTTATCCGTAAATATTATTTTGAGATTTTAAATTTGTGTTAGTTCATAAACTCACAAATTTACGAGACGAGATTAGGACTTACGATTATAATTTAACGTCCTTTACGACTAAACCGGAAACCTTAGGATTACGTATTTACGTTTTCGAACTCCGCTTTTGATGAGACAATTTTTATTAGATTTGTTTTGTGCCGTTGATTCATAATTTATAAAAACATTTTTCGTAAAACGACCCGAGGGCACGCAAATAGAGGAAACTAGAATCGAGGGATACCCGTAAAATAATGGGGATGAGACAAGATAAATCTTGCCCCACCCCCACTACATGTGCGGCAAATCTTATCAAACACACCACACTTGGTGTCAACATTTTATAAATCACAAGGACACTTGTCCTATGCTTAAAAAACCACTAAACACAAAACTAACCAAACCATTACCACTTTTCTCACACATGCAAAGTGTAAGAAATAAAAACTCTCTCAATCTCCCTAACTCCCTCATTTGGTCGTCCACCATAGCATCCCCACCACCATGATTCATCAAATTTAACCATAAACCTTATGTTGTTTCCACATATGATGATGCCCTTTTGAAGATATGAAGATTGGAGGTGATCTTAACTTATGAAAATGATTTTTCATTAGGTTAAAGGGCTGATTTTATGGAGGTTTTCATCCATCCAAAGGACCCAAGAAGATTGCCTTGGTAAAGTTGAAGATTTGATAACAAAAACCAAGTCTTGTTCATCAAAAACCTCATCTTTTTATCACTAATGGTGGTATAAAGATTGTTCTTCCTATCCTCTTGTTATTTTGATTATGTAATCTTGTATTTTCTTTATTTATGTATATGTATATGATGATGAATGATGATAAAAATATTATGTGGGGATTTGGTGTTGATAAACATGGGTTAAACGATGGAAAACCACATGTAAAATGGTTAAAATATTGCTTAATGTGATGGCTGTATAAAAAAAGTAAGTAACCAAATGTTAAACTGATAAAATGGTAATGTGGAATCAATATACAGTAACTATTAGGTGTTATACACATGTGAGAGTTGGCCATGCAATGGAATCATCAAATTGAGTGAGATATGATCAAAACAAGTTTAGAGTGCAAATCTGCCTACACTGTTTTGGACGAATTTATTAAAATATTTAGAGATTGATTCATCAGTAGCTATAAAGGAATAAAATGAAGCACATATCATGTTGTTTATGTGATAAAAGGTTGAGATCCTATATCATTATAAAACTCTAGATATGGATATTTTAGTGAACTTAAAATTTAGGACTGATTTTGTGAAATTAAAATTTAATATTATTATATAAGTACTCAAATAAATATAGTATAAAATGTGAATTAAAACCCACTAACTTATATATTTCATTTATATAAATATGCATAAGGATAATAAATGGAAATTATATAAAAATGGTAGTTTGGTAAGTTTTATAAGTTATAAAAACTATAAACATGATTTTTACGTCTTTTCGGCTAGTACCGTAAAATTAACGTTTTTCGTCAATTAAAACTTAGACGATCGGACCCGTCTAATGTAAACTTTTTAAAAGTCATATACTGATATATAAGTACTTAATACAAGTAAAAAAACCAATAAAACCCGAACTAAATAACATATGGACATTAACGGGCTAAGTTAGCATTATTGGACTAATAATCCAACTAAATGGGCTAAACACTTATAAATTTACTTATTGGGCTTAACCCACTTGGGCCCAACATGTAAAGTATAATACTGATAATAAAAGTATAAAATGGTCTAATTTAAGGTAATGGACTTATAATAGGCTTATTGGACCTAAAACATGTAAATAGGTAAAACTAGTAAACTAGTATAAAAATGTTACCAACACATAAACACTATAATGAATGAGTAAAGATGTATAAACCCACTTGATCATCATCATATTTATAAAATCATCATATATGTACATAGTTATGGTTTTTATAAAGTCATTGGACAATAGTCTAAGACGAGTATTATTTGTCTAGGTTTCCGTGATTGAAGCACGTACCGTACATTCGAATCGCCGATAACCCTCCTTTCCTAATCAACGTGAGTTCATAGCCTCGCACTCTTTTAAATGTTTTTATGAAACGTTTTATAAACCCGTGAGGGAGATAACATGTTAGTTTTTATGAAATAAGACACCAGTTGTCCCGATTGCTTGTTTATTGATTTGGACCCGAATGATTGTATGACCCGGTGAATGATTATATGACCCGATAGATGAAATTAAATGGATTATTAGAGTTAGGTTATGTCACTAAAAGTCCCATTAGCATGAATTGTGAACTACCGGGATTTGGTAGACGCTTATGCATATAATAGTACTATTTGGGGACGATCGCCCCAGTTCGCGCCTTGACGGTTGATCCCCGTCGTGCCACATTGATTGGTAAGCGAATTTATGTATGAGAAGATTTCCATAGCTTGATTATTGTGACGACACGCTAACTTAGATGGGCAAATTAAGTTTCGGGTTAGCTACCCGTTGTTTAGTATAGTAAGGTAACAATGTCATGCGGCTTATAATAATCCAAAATAACGAAAATACTGCTTTATGCATTGAATTACGATATATTGCCTGACTAGCAATACAGGGTCTTATTATTGATATTATGTTCGTGTTTTGGTTATACATAACCATATTCATATAACAGTTTTTATTTGACTCTATACAACGTTATAAAACGTATTGTATGATGTTTTTAACGACAATGGTTTGTATAATGATTTTGAAGGCGAAAGCCTATATTATGATTTTTGATAAGGATTTGTATAAAATGACTTTGGCTATTTTATGGCCTATTACAAAGATTTGTACAAAATGATTTTCGGTAATAATTATATACCGATGATATATTAATGGTTTTATTAAACTCTATGAATTCACTCGGCGTTATTGCTGACCTTTTCTTTTAACATGTTTTATCTCAGGTACTTGAAGGTAATTCTCGGGAAGACAACAAGAATTCATGGCCCGCACTTAAATAATAATTTCAATTCAAATGCTTTGTAAAACCTGTATGAAATACAATGACTTGGGACCTATGTAAATTTGATATTTATGAATGGAAATGCTTTATTATTAAACAACGCGATTTTATGCGTTGTCTATGATGTGAGTAATGTGATATCCCGTAACACCAACGAGTCTTCCGCTGTATTGAATTGTGTAAATTTGGGGGTGTTACAGTTTGGTACCAGAGCTCTCGTTATAGAGAACGAAAGATTTTTAAAACCAAGGTTTTGAATAAAACGTTTCAAAATCTTTTAACTATAAACATTTTTCACAAAATGTCTAAAAATCTTTTGACTATAACGGTGCCGAAGAATTCCCGAGTTACCAACAAGGCCAGACTGAGAAGTGTTATTTTAATATATATATATATAACTTGGATTATATATATATATATATATATATATATATATATATGATGTAATTTTATTACATGATTGTTTGATGATTATTTTAATATTTATACGAGGTATTTATACGACGTAGATTGTCACAAGGAACCCTAAATCCCCTAGTAAATTAATCTAAGCTATTCATGTAGGAAATCTAGCTATTCTAGATCTGAACCAAGTTGTGGATATTTATGATCCTAACAAATGGTTGATATTCGTAGAAATGTTGATATTAGTTGATTGGGATATTAAAGAAGAATTGGCGAGATTTAATCAGATGTCGATGTCATGACGATCTTTCCTTATAGAGTGGAGTTTGACAAAACGTTACCACCTGGGAAGGTGTCATCTGATTCAGTTTCACCCAATTCTTAAATTTGAAATCGAAAAGGTGAATGTTGTACTTGAGGCTGTCATTTGAACCATTACCCAAAAGCCTCATGCCACTAGTACCTTTCTGAGAAGTCTAATTAAATGTGTGAGTCATTTCATGTTAGTGACACATTTGATAACAATTGATGAAGGAGATATAGGATTGGAAATTAAGTGTTGTTCATATTGAACTTTTATTGCCCTATTAAGGTCTAAAATAAGGTTGAAGTGTTGGAAAATGAAAGGATATCGCATTGAGAATAAGATTGATTGAAACTTGAATAAAGTAAAATTTAACTCGTATGGAATATGAGATTATTAAGAGGAAGTCGTTAAGTTTTGTGATTGAATTGTAAGATTTTAAATGATTGTTGGTTTGTGTTAAGGGTTGTTCCTAGGCCATTGTCCACTAACGAGGATGCCTAGTGTCCAATAAATAAATTGAAGAAATCTTCTTCTGAATTGGGACCGATGGATCTTTCAGGACATGTGGAACACCTAATGACTCTTGTAGATTAGTATTCATTGTGGTATCTTTTAAAAATCCCTAACTTAACTGAGACATCAGTTGGTAGGATGAGTTCTTGGAATTGTATGACATAGTGACACGTAATGTGTTACGGTACAATTTTGACTTGTTTGTGATTAATGAAAAGACTACCTTTGATTGCTAAATTCTACATGTATCGATGTTATCTATCCTTTATCGCTTCATCCTAATGTTCACGTTAGTGATGCAACCATTGAACAAGTACTCATCACGAATTGAGTTACGTTGTGGATTATTCTCTTTGTATTCCTGAGTGTCATCGAGGTCATGAACCTCATGATTACTTGGCTAAAGCTCATTTCCTAGCCTATTGTATTTAGTTCTTGGTGAACAAGCTTCCATCACTCCTTTGCAGATCACTCATTGTTTTTATAAGATAAAACAGTATCCCTTGAGAAAAATTGAATTTTCATCACTATAAGGATTATTCAAAGTAATATTTATAAGTGATTGTTATAGAAATGAAGTTGTTTATAAAACACCTTGGAAAACTTAATTGTTTTCATAACAAAGAAAATCTTTGTAAATTTATTTTTGATTCTTATTTAAGAATTAAGCATGAAAATCTTTTTATTATAAACATGATGATAAAATTTTGACGAACTGAGTATTGCATCGTTAATCTTGAAATTGTATATAGTTGCGCGCCTACATACAATTTGGAAGGGACCATGCAAGGCTGATTAGTAGTCACCATGAAAGCGTTAATAAACACTACATTTTCTTTGAAGTTGTGAAACATTAAATTTTATGAGATCTGCAAGAAGTGAAAATTAGGGACATATTGTTAGGGATACCTACATATGTGCCCGTACTATTTATTCTTCTGAGTCGAATTTACTCATCTATGGAACTTGTCTTATTTGACAATTGATATTCCCTTCTTGTCCAATTCTCCCGTGGCGAGATTCTTTGGAAAAGTATCTGATTACCGAGTGTTGATACCCTATTGGATGTATCGACGTTCCTATCATTTCTTTTGATTACATTTCATTTGAATGACCTGGGTAACGATCCGAGGAGCTTTCGAATGCGTACTCAATTCATGAAAACATGGGATATATTCATATTCATTAAATGCTTTCGTCTGTATCTGATTTGAAATTCTATCGCGTAGATTATGCATTGACCTTACGCTTTTAATGGTAGTTGTGTCTCCATATATCCTTGAATTTGTGAAGGATTATGAATTATTATTAGTCTTTTGAGAAGATCACATCTTATCAATGGTAACAAAACTGGAAAGTTGATAGTGCCAGTAGAATGGATTGATTGATTATGACAGGACGACATTGTCTTAATTCGTGGGAACACGAGTAGAATTCCCCTAAATGATAAGATGTTGATTATCAAAAGTGATCTAAATAATTCTTGATGGATGACCATATCCTGATTTAGACTTGAAATTATACCGTGAATGGTTGTTAATTAGTCATAGATATTATAATCTAGAAAGAACCTAATATGAATTTATTAAAAAGATATTTCCGTTATCTAAAATTTTAGGAGGTATTTATTGGTGAATTACTTAGACTTTCGCCGTTAAGGAAAGTTGAATTTGGTATTAATTATATTCCCGGTGCTGCACCTGTGACATGTGCACTATATGTTAGCACCATCTGAATTAAAAGAGTTATCGTACAAGTGAGAGAGTTGTCGGAGAAAGCTTTTATTTTACCGAGCTCGTCATTATGAATAGCTATGGTGTTATCATACCTTATATTTGTTGATTACCGCGAACTAAGTAAATTGACGATCGAAATCGATATCCACTACCCAAGATAATAGATTTGTTCGATCATTTACCAGGTTCTAGCGTATATTCAGGAATTTGATCCACGACATGGTTATCATCAACTTCGCGTCCGCGAAGAATATTATCTATTCCAATCACTACATCCAGAACTTGTAACGAACATTATGAGTTTCATGTTATGTCGTTTGGATTGACCAATGCACATGTAGCATCCATAAATTTGGTGAATCATGTGTGTAGGTTGTAATTTGATAAATTCATGCTTGTGATTATTAAGGACCATTTGTTTATTTATAAGAATAAGAAGGAGATTAGTAATTATTTATAGAATGCCCTGAATTGACCGAACAATGAAAACATGTACCTTGAATAATTAACATGTGATTTAAGGCTTGATCCTTTACATAAAATGACCGTTTGATTAATGATGGTAAGATAATGGAATCTATATTGACTCTTCAAAAATTTGAGCCATTTAAGATTTTGGGTTTTACCAAAAAGAAAGTGCAAATATGCTTTGACAAATGTTTTATCAAAAAGAACTTTTGAGGGATTATTCTCTTATACCGAGAACATTTAACTAAACTCCTGTTTAGGGATAAATGTTTGTGTATACCTCAAGACAACCTAAGAAGGTTTGAGGAAACCATTTAAACCATGACTTGAGATTTGAAACGACAATTTTTTTTTTGCTTTTCAACTAAGAAAATTTTGACCAAAGTATAAACCAAGATTTTTCGAACATTTACGAATCTTAATAATTATTTTCGATAAATCAACAAAAATCATGTTAATTAAATTCAAATTTATTTTGAACATTTTTTTTATTATGTAATTGGTCGAACTAACAAATTTAAAATTTTTTACGTTCATAAAAATTTAATAATTATTATTAATTTACTTGTAATAATTATCGACGCTTTAAAACGTCGAATTGAGCAAAAACTGATAAAAATGACAGTGGATACGAAACTAAAACTTAGAAAATATGAGGAAAGAATTTTCGAATAAGTACGGTCATGATATTTATTCCATCAAGGAAGGTGAATATAGATACTTACACATTATATAGAAAGGATAAAGAATCAATTAGGACGTGTTCCTTAATAATGACTGTGCAAAATAAATTGCCGAACAATTTAAAAATAGCCAATGCTTGTAAAAAGGATAACATAGATAATAAAAGGGGGTTCGCGGCTAATGTGAACTATTAGTAATAAGAACCGATGGCGTTAAATGTTTAAAATACCACTTGTGGTTGCCTAGATATGGAGATTTTGAGATTTAGTCATGTTGAAATCTCATAAGATTAAGTATTCTATTCATGCTATTTCTGATTTAGTGTTTTTTTTATCTGAAGAAGTTGTACTAATGGCAAATTATGAAGGCAGACATTGCCTCATACATTAGTAAACGTCTAACTATTGCAAAGGTCATCATCTGAATTTGATTCGATTTGGGTCATCGTCGACAGACTGACCAAATCTACTAATATCATTCCTGTTAATGATAGATTCTTGATGAAGAAATTGACTCTTTTGTATTTAAAGGATTTATGTAAGCATGGTGTGCTTGTATCGATCATCTCTATCAAGATCCTCGCTTCGCATCGAATTTCTAGAGATTTGCTCAGAAGTCATTGGGAACGAACCTTGATGAGAGGGTACTGTTTACCACCCCAATCGAAGGGACGAGGTAAAGTAATGATACAAAACACTAGAAGTGTTGTTTTATGCTTGAATGATTGACCTTTGGTAACAGACCGTATAATCGTTTTCCTTTGGAGAGATAATCATTGAAAATTTTCGTATTAGGATCGAGATCGAATCTTGTGAGGATAAATATTAGAGCATCTGTAAGCAGAAGATGGGATGAAGACACCTGACATACACTCATTGTGAGTTGGACATGTCTTTTAGGTTTAAGGTTTCCTATGATGGCGAACCTAACCTTACAAAATACTCGACCCGTGAGACCTGAAATGATTATTGAAATTAGGATCTGATTATTGACTGCCGGTAGTGGGCAGGATGTTATGTGAATATGAAATGTAGATCTTGAAGTGCCAGATGGGTAGCGAAGTTATGCCAAAAAATTTAACCATGTAAAAATGAATTGACGATCTGAAAGATCATGGGATATAAGTCCCCGTTGTATGGGACCATTGAGATGATGTAAAAGATTGGTTTGAAAGGCATATAAGCTGGATCTACCCTAGGACTTCAAGAGCTGCGTGAATTATGTTTCGTATATCGAACTTGATAAAATGCCTATCAAGTGAAAATATGACTATTCCTTAATGAAGTTTAGATCGGCAAAAAGTTGCATTCATCAAAAACCCGTGAACATCATGGATAGAGAAAGTAAGTCAACAGTAAGCCTGATCTTATTCCCGTAGTTATGTTTGATGAAACTCGCGTATTGTAATGGATTACACTTATGAAAAAAGACCTAATGTAGAGGAAATACCCACATGGCTTTAACTCTATAAGAAGCGAGTAGTAAGATAAAATGATCTTTGAGGACAAAGATCCTGTTTAGGGGTAAATGCTATGACAATCCGTCAATTTATGGTTAAGATTTTATTCTCAAGTATTATTTAAAAATATTAGTTTAATGTTATATTATGAACTCACCCCTTTCTAGGAAGAAATTTGGATTTACGTCTTGAAGTAGCATCGACTACGTCTAAACCAGAGGATTCTACATTACGTGCTTACGTTTACATACACCGTTTTGGTGACAGTCCGACATTTCAGAAAATAAATTTATCCGTGAATATTATTTTGAGATTTTAAATTTGTGTTGGTTCATAAACTCACAAATTTACGAGAAGAGATTAGGACTTACGATTATAATTTAACGTCCTTTACGACTAAACCGGAAACCTTAGGATTACGTATTTACGTTTTCGAACTCCGTTTTTGATGAGACAATTTTTATTAGATTCGTTTTGTGCAATTGATTCATAATTTATAAAAATGTTTTTCGTAAAACGACCCGATGGCACGCAAATCGAGGAAACTAGAATCGAGGGATACCCGTAAAATAATGGGGATGAGACAAGATAAATTTTGCCCCACCCCCACTACATGGGCGGCAAATCTTATCAAACACACCACACTTGGTGTCAACATTTTATAAATCACAAGGACACTTGTCCTATGCTTACAAAAACCACTAAACACAAAACTAACCAAACCATTACCACTTTTCTCACACATGCAAAGTGTAAGAAATAAGAAATCTCTCAACCTTCCTAACTCCCTCATTTTACCGTCCACCATAGCTTCCCCACCACCATGATTCATCAAATTTAACCATAAACCTTATGTTGTTTCTACATATGATGATGCCCTTTTGAAGATATGAAGATTGGAGGTGATCTTAACTTATGAAAAGGAGTTTTCATTACGTTAAATGGCTGATTTCATGGAGGTGTTCATCCATCCAAAGGACTCAAGAAGATTGCCTTGCTAAAGTTGAAGATTTGATAACAAGAACCAAGTCTATTTCATCAAAAACCTCATCTTTTCATCACTAATGGTGGTATAAAGATTATTCTTCCTATCCTCTTGTTATTTTGATCATGTAATCTTGTATTTTCTTTATTTATGCATATGTATATGATGATGAATGATGATAAAAATATTATGTGAGGATTTGGTTTTGATAAATATGGGTAAAAAGATGGAAAACCACATGTAAAATGGTTAAAATATTGCTTAATGTGATGGCTGTATAAAAACAGTAAGTAACCAAATGTTAAACTGATAAAATGGTAATTTGGAATCAATATACAGTAAGTATTAGGTGTTATACACATGTGAGAGTTGGCCATGCAATGGAATCATCAAAATGAATGAGATATGATCAAAACAAGTTTAGAGTACAAATCTGCCTACATTGTTTTGGACAAATTTATTAAAATATTTAGAAGTTGATTCATCAGTAGCTATAAAGGAATAAGATGAAGCACATATCATTTAGTTTCTGTGATAAAAATTTAAGGTCCTATATCATTATAGAACTCTAGATATGGAAATTTTAATGAACTTAAAATTTAGGACTGATTTTGTGAAATTAAAGTTTAATATTATTATATAAGCACTCAAATAAATATAGTATAAAATGTGAATTAAAACCCACTAACTTATATATTTCATTTATATAAATATGCATAAGGATAAATAAATGTACATTATATAAAAATGGTAGTTTGGTAAGTTTTATAAGTTATAAAAACTATAAACATGATTTTTACGTCTTTTCGGCTAGTACCGTAAAATTAACGTTTTTCGTCAATTAAAACTTAGACAATCGGACCCGTCTAATGTAAACTTTTTAAAAGTCATATACTGATATATAAGTACTTAATACAAGTAAAACCCGATAAAACCCGAACTAAATAACATATGGACATTAACATGCTAAGTTAGCATTATTGGACTAATAATCCAACTAAATGGGCTAAACACTTATAAATTTACTTATTGGGCTTAACCCACTTGGGCCCAACATGTAAAGTATAATACTGATAATAAAAGTATAAAATGGTCTAATTTAAGGTAATGGACTTATAATAGGCTTATTGGACCTAAAACATGTAAATAGGTAAAACTAGTAAACTAGTATAAAAATGTTACCAACACATAAACACTATAATGAATGAGTAAAGATGTATAAACCCACTTGATCATCATCATATTTATAAAATCATCATATATGTACATAGTTATGGTTTTTATAAAGTCATTGGACAAGAGTCTAAGACGAGTATTATTTGTCTAGGTTTCCGTGATTGAAGCACGTACCATACATCCGAATCGCCGATAACCCGCCTTTCCCAATCAACGTGAGTTCATAGCCTCGCACTCTTTTAAATGTTTTTATGAAACGTTTTATAAACCCGCGAGGGAGATAACATGTTAGTTTTTATGAAATAGGACACCAATTGTCCCGATTGCTTGTTTATTGATTTGGACCCGAATGATTGTATGACCCGGTGAATGATTATATGACCCGATAGATGAAATTAAATGGATTATTAAAGTTAGGTTATGTCACTAAAAGTCCCATTAGCATGAATTGTGAACTACCGGGATTTGGTAGACGCTTATGCATATAATAGTACTATTTGGGGACGATCACCCCAGTTCGCGCCTTGACGGTTGATCCCCGTCGTGCCACATTGATTGGTAAGCGAATTTATGTATGAGAAGATTTACACAAGCGTGATTATTGTGACGACACGCTAATTTAGATGTGCAAATGAGTTTCGGGTTAGCTACCCGTTGTTTGTTGTAGTAAGGTAACAATGTCATGCAACTTATAATAATCCAAATAACGAAATACTTCTATACGCACTAAATTACGATATATTGCCTGACTAGCAATACGGGGTCTTATTATTGATATTATGTTCGTGTTTTGGTTATACATAACCATATTCATATAACGGTTTTTATTTAACTCTATACAACGTTATAAAACGTATTGTATGATGTTTTTAACGACAATGGTTCGTATAATGATTTTGAAGGTGAAAGCCTATATTATGATTTTTGATAAGGATTTGTATAAGATGACTTTGGCTATTTTATGGCCTATTACAAAGATTTGTACAAAATGATTTTCGGTAATAATTATATACCGATGATTTATTAATGGTTTTATTAAACTCTATGAATTCACTCGGCGTTATCGTTGACCTTTTCTTTTAACATGTTTTATCTCAGGTACTTGAAGGTAATTCTCGGGAAGACAACAAGAATTCATGGCCCGCACTTAAATAATAATTTCCATTCAAATGCTTTGTAAAACCTGTATGAAATACAATGACTTGGGGCCTATGTAAATTTGATATTTATGAATGGAAATGCTTTATTATTAAACGACGCGATTTTATGCGTCGTCTATGATGTGAGTAATGTGCTATCCCGTAACACCAACGAGTCTTCCACTGTATTGAATTGTGTAAATTTGGGGGTGTTACACATACTCTTTCTTAGGTAAAGCATTATAAATCAACATTTTAGCCTCATTACTTTTAGCAAGTTTCTTTTTAGTGTCATCGTTAGAATTTTCAAAAGTTACTAACTCTTTCTTTTTGGAAAATTCATTATATTGATAAGGCAAAAATTCACCATTGGTAATAACATGCCAAAGATCTAAATCTTTTGATTTCACATAAGTCCCAAATCTATTTTCTCAATAAATAAAACTATCGGTTTCAAAAAGATGTGGTCTTTGCATAAATTACCCTTCTAGGTACTTGTTGGAATCCATAGATCGGTTCAAGTTTTAAAATATAATATATTTTAAAAATGCTTGAGCAACCACGCTCTGATACCAATTGTAGAAACTAGAAGGGGGGGGTTGAATAGTTTCTTAAATTTACTTGTTAAAAGAGGGTTTTCAAAAATCCTTTTCAAAAACATAGGCTTGAGAAATTATGCGAAATCTTCTTATACACAATATGAACAAGGGATAGTGCAACTAAACTAATAATCACAAGTATATGCTAATAGAGAATAATGAATAAAGAGATAAGGAAAAGAAAGATCAAACCAAACATCAAGGATTTATAGTGGTTCGACAACAAAGCTCACTCCTCGTCCCTACTCCACTCCTCGAGTACTCCTTAATTGAGAGTTCACTAATCAACAAACTCCTTAAGGTGGAGAAACCGTACACAACGTCGCTTATCCAATTTCCGACTCTAAGCTAAAAGTCGAGCCCTAATCTTAGCTAGGACCAATCTACACCAATCTACTTTGAGGACTAAGTATTAACCCTACTACATACACAACTTCAAAATAGACAAATCTATTTGGATCTTCACAACACAACTACCATATAGCACAACTACTTGGATCTTCACAACACAACTTGCAAATAACATAACTATTTAGATTGACACAACACAACTATAATTAATGAATAAAACTTGATATTCAATAGATCTTGAGGTAGACTCAACACTTCAAGGATGAAAGTGTTCTTCTCTTTGCACTTAGAGAGAAAGACATGGGAGAAGAAAGATTCACTTCTAAACAAGTAGTAATCAATCAATTAATCAAGGATTTGAATGATTTAAGAAGTATGTTTGAATCTGTAAATTTGTGTGCAAAAGAGGTGAAGAGAAAATCTGAGAATGGTACACTATTTATAGGACAAAGGTCCAACGACCATATCTGAACGCGGTTCCTTATTGGTAGCCGCGGTGCCTTATCGATAAGGAACCGCATAGACCTTTAAGGATCCGTGTTCGTAGACTCCGCTCCCTTTTGTCTTTTAGTGGGGTAGTTACATCTAGTGGAATAGTTATCCTCAAAGGATATTCTAAAACCAAATGGAATATGCTATTTTCAGATTTTCAAATATTTAATTTAATAAAACATTTTCTTAAAAATAAAGTTTATTAAAAAAACTTTGTCACATTTAATAAAAGGTGAGTTTTAAGAAAATTTAAATCCTTGATCACTTAATTAAGATGAAAACTTCTTTGTTCACACCTTAACTGATAATGGTTGAAATGAAAAAATACTTAAACTCAAGAATTCGTTTTTCGTTGTTCTCGTAAATGCTTGTTTTTATATTTTGTCGTAATCAAAACAAAGAGAGACCGAAAAATGCAAGTAACATTTTTAGGCATCATTGCATTAACAGTTTCCTAACCATCTCCGGTCCAATACGCAGACTGCTTCTGTGACAACCCAAACCCGAGGTCATTTATTTAATATTATATAATATTATTTTTACGAATGATTTTGAAATTTTTAATGAGTTGAATTGTATGACGATTGATGGTTTTATTTAAAACCGACGTTGGAGGTCTTATTTTTATCTTTTTACTAATAGCGAGGATTATTAGTGACCACGATATCGACGGATGCCCTAGATTTTATGTTTATTCATTTGTTGTCTCGATGTTTATATTTTTGACGTTTTTATTTTAAGTTCGTATTAAGTCGAACCGGGATCATATTATCATCATATTTTGAGTGCGTTTTAACTTTTGAAAAGTATTTTTACGAAACCCGAGCCTCGTAAATATTTTCAAAATTTACAATTTACATTTTCTACCCTTACAACTATTTATTTGCATTTTGGACCAAAACTATCACAAATTGGCAAGAAATATCCCTCCACCCACAATATATAAACTTTCCTACCTAACTTTTCCACTAAAAACACATACATGCAAAAATTTTATTTCTCTTCCCTCTCTCTCTCTAAAAACCATACACCCCCCCCCCCCCCCCCCTTCTAAATTCATTTGATTTTCAAAATTTAACTTGAATCAATGAAAGCTAAACAAAGTCCCATCTAGGAAATTTGATGATGATTCTAATGGTGTAATTTTTTTTAACATGCAAGAACTTCCATTTTTTTGATGATGATCCATGGAGGTTTGATCCATTTTCTTATTATATAATTGTTGTTAGTGCATTTATATGTATATTTTAATTATTGCATGTTCAAAATTTTGAGTGGGTAACTTTTGTATGATCATTTAAATGTGTTATGGGTTAGTTATATTGTTAGTAATGATATTTGGGTGATATTAGGCATATAAGAATGATTAAATGTGGTGAAAAATTAATTTTGAATGATTTTTAAAAGTATATTTTTAAACAGATTATTAAACTTAATTTTATAGAAAATATGAGTTTGAGTTTGAGATGAACTAACTAGATATTGTTGTAGAGAATTCTTTTAGCTTCGATTTGATATAAGATAGAGCTTCTAGCTCCAAACGAGCGAAAAGTTACGTTAGTTTGATTATTCGTGTACCGGGAGACGAGTATCGTCACAATATATAATTATTGTCGATATTTGGATCGAATCTCGGGGACTTTAAAATGGATTTTTAAAATGAGTCATGGACTGATTTTGAATGATAAGTATGATGATGTTGAGTTATTTTCAAAGTTGAGTGTCGGTTTTGTAACCGGAGAAAAATAAATGGTTTAAAAGACTATATGAGTTGTTGACGTAAAACTGTCCGGTTTTTTTAGTTCAAAGATGTGTCGGGCAGGGAACTTTAAAAGTAAAATCTTTTGATGGGATTTTAACAGGTCTTTCTATATATAGTAAGTGAGGTCTCTGATTAGTATCATAAATGTTTGATGTGTTTAAGTGGGGTAAATGAGCTCGTACATTTGGTGTGTACTGGCAGATTTTTATCGAGTGTATGGACTAATAAAGTAAACATATAGAATGAAGTAAAAAAGTCACTTGAATTTTTTTCATTTTGGGTTGGGTGTGATTTTATGATTTTGAGTTTGATGTTACTAAGTATGGATTTTACTCGAGTTTATTATTAATGAACGCGCCTTATTTGATAGGTTGCGGTTTTTGTGTTTATCGGGCATCAACTATCGTCGAAGATCGTCTTGCTACTGCTATTACTCCAGGTGAGTCTATAGCCTCGCTTTTGTAGTTGTTTTGAATGATTTTAAAACCCGCGAGGGGGATACATGCTATTTGAAAGTAAAATGAACACAAGTCATGATTGATTGTTTGGACCCGAATGTTTCTTTTGTTGCCTTTGTTGATTTGAATTGTATAAGTACCTAATTTGTAAAAGTCCCTAAATTCATGAACCGTTAACTATCTTCTGACTTGATGTTGTGAGTTGGGAATAGCCGCTTATTCTAATAATAGTACTATTGGGCTGACGACCCTATCCGAGACCAGGGATTTACGCTGAGTAACACGCTGGGAAGGATAATTTTACGAGAATGAGAATTGGTATTTTTGCAAATGATACCCTAGTAGGGGCACTGGAATTTCATCTAGTCATGCCGGCTTTAGGCGTGGGTGACTAATTTAAGGGGTCGGTGTCATGAGCTTAATACAATTCAATAGTTATTGCTATATACCATAATGCCTGACTAATAGATTGTGTGCACGACAATTCTATTAAATGATCTTGATTGATTTTTCTCTTGTGTTCAATGTTGATTTGGAAAACCTATAGACTCGCTCAACCGTTATGTTGATGATTTTAAGCATGTATTTCAGGTATTAAAGTTGAGGAATTGCGGAGCTTGCTGGAGAAGGATTGCGGATTGCTTTTGTGGTGATGGGTCTAATACGGATTTCTTTCCCTTTTGTCATAAAAATAATAATGTACGGTCAAGTACTTTGGTAAATTGTTTGTGGGATTTGATAAAGTCTTGGGGGACTTAAATGTGACTCTGATATTTCTAAAATTGTTTTACTTGGGATCGAAAGTTTTAGACAATGGTTAATTTAAATCCTTTTATATTTCAAATTTATCATTTTGAGATTATTTGAAGTGTCTTGTATAACGATGTTTGTATTTAGCACCCAAATATGTATTTCCGCTGCGCAATGTAATTTGGGGGTGTTAAAGATTGGTAATCAGAGCTTTTTAGTTATAGTTAATTAGGCCGATTTTTTAAAAATGTCCTAAACTATAACTTTGGTGTCGAAAATATTTTACAAAAGCAACGCAACTTCTCCGCAAGGCTCCGGTAAGATTATTTGTTTTGTATTGTTTTATAGTTGATGTATCCCTTAAAATTGAAATGATTTTTACAGTATTTATTAAGTAAATACTCTGATGATGTATTGATGTTGTTGAAAGTACGTTGAGTACTTGTTATCGTAATTTTCTTTATGTAATGAATATGTATATAATTTTAAATAATGACCTTATATACTGCCGAGGGTCTGGGACAGTAGACCAGATGTTGAACGATTTTACAACTGATTTCTTGCGACTTATATCGGGTATGAGGAAGTTTGATTAGTTGATGTATGATAGATATGTGGTTGGAATTGGTGTGATTAGAAGGTTGATGTGAAAGAAAGGTGGATTTAAAGGTTGTATTTGGTATGTGGAGATTTGAGTTTGTTAGGACTTGGAAGATGGATGAGATTTCTAGTCTTGGGTCGATTGTGACGAACCTGTGTGCTTGAATTGAAAGGATTAAAGAGAAGTAGGTAAGTTTGGAAAGGATGAGTGAGTGGGAGTCTTATGTGAGATTGATTCTGAGTCAAGCTTGGAAGCTTAGGAATGTTGAAAGTCGTACTGAGATTTGCCTGGTGATTGATTTGTCGTGTATGAGTGAGTATTTGGATTTTAAGAGTGAGATGCCATCAGGTTATGGATTTGACCTTGAGGTGTGAAAAGGGAAATAGACGAGTGTGATGTAGCTCACAACAATGTTAAGGAGGATGAGGAGCTGTTGTCTAAGGAACTAATCGCGTAATGGATTTCTTTATATCTTATTTCCTTTTGTGATCGAACTTATTTAAACCTTGTGTCGTAGCATTGTGAAGGAACTTATTATCTTTAAGTTTGTTTGGTAGATGATTGTAGTGACAGACATTGCCACTGCCTTGTTGAATCCTCAACTCAATCTGAATTACCCTCATGATCTATGATGTGCCTTTATTAACTCTTTTGATTTTTGGTTGATGAACCATTGTAGTTATGTTGTTCGTGCATGTAGTATCCATGAGATGTCCTGATAAAGAATTCCTTCTTTTATCTTGATATGTATACTTATCATGTTTCTTTCTTCTGTGATGATGGAAGAAGGAGTAAGGGAAGCATATTTCTGTCATTAGTAGATCGTTACGTGACTAAGTTTCTTGAAATATGTTTCCAAAACTAACAATTGCTACTGTGAACACTTTGAACGAATAAGTTATTGCTAGAGCATTTAGAGCTGATCGTGCTGCCAGGAATTAAAAGATGTTGGGGTTAAGTGTGTTGGAGATAATGGTGTTGCAGTAGATGCTGCTGAGAATAATGATGATGTTGCTGAGAATAATGATGATGCTGCTGAGAATAATGATGATGCTGCTGAGAATAATGATGATACTGCTGAAAATAATGGCGATGCTGCTAACAATAATGAGGATGCTGCTGATCCAGATAATTGTGTTGCTGCTGTTCTTCAAGTTCAAGAGAATGTACTTATGTTAGTTTTCAGAAGTGTGGTTCTTCGTTCTTTGGTGGTATTAGTAGTGCATTAGAATTGCATAGTTGAAATGATAAGATAGAGAGTACTTTGAGATTATTGGGTGTTCAGAAATTAATAAGGTGAAATTTGCTACTGCTACATTTCAGGATGGTACACTAAGATGATGGAATACCAAGTGACTACTTTAGGATTGGTTGTGACTAATAGTAAGGCATGGCCCGTGATGAAAGGACTATTGACTACTAGGTCTTATCCTAAGAAGGAACTAGGACAGTTGGAATCCGAATTGAGATAATTCGTGCTAAGGAACGATGATATTACTGCTTACTGGGAAATTTTCTGAGCTATATTTGCTATGTCCTTATAATTTTGTGAATGACCGTAAAACAACGAAGCAGTACATTAGAGGATTGTCTAGTAATATCAAGGGTGAGGTTATTTCTTTAAAGACCTAAATCTTTCGATGAAGCTGTTCAGATGGCGCATGATTTAATGGATGTGAAAGTGCTAGATAGGAAAGATAGTATTGTTGAAACAATAAGAGAAAGTGGGAATCTGTTCAGTCCAACTAGAATCAAGGTCAGAATTGTAAGGATTACAGTGATAACAATAACCAAAGACAGAACCGAAATCAGTATTTCAACCCTGGAAGGAATGAGGAAATTCGTGCTGTCACAATGTCTGAAAGTAACAAGATAAACCTCAAGTGTGTTTGTTGTACTCTATACCACGTAGGTAATTTTCCACAAATGCGACTAGAGTTAGGAAAACCTAGTCATAAATCTGCGAAGTGTAGGAAAAGAGGATTAGTCATTGTAATTAGTACCCTTGAGTAGTGATATGTTTTAGCCGTGGCGAGAAAGAATACAAACAAAGGAATTGTCCAAGGAAAGGAAATTGACAAGATAGGAATGCTGCCGCTCCGATTTACGTTTGAGTGATGCTGACAAACCTTATGGTCTGAATGTTGTAAATGGTATATTCTTACTTGATATTCTTTATGTCAGTATGTTGTTTGGTTTCAGATCGGGTAGAAATGTAGAACTGCAAAGATTCAGTTGTTTTATCAATGGAGAAATAGTAAGAATGACAATTAACTATGATGTGGAGTTAACCGATGGAAAGGTTGCTAGCGTTAGTTTTACACTGAGAGTGTGTTCCTCGAATTTAGGAAAATAGGTGTTTAGTATTGATTTGATGCTCAAAGAGTTGGAATCTTTTGATGTGGATTATTGGTATGAATTGGTTAGTGGTGCCTAGTGCTGATGCTTGAGATTGGACTAATCTTCACTATAAATTGATAGCTGTTGGTTTAGATTTTGCTGCGAAGCTGAGTGTTGACTTTGAGAATTGATGAGTGAACTTTCCGTTTGAAAAAGTATCTTGTTTGGAAACAAGGAAGTATGCAGAAGAGGGATATGATGTATTCCTAGCTCAGGTAATTAGTGATAGGGTAGTTAAGGAGAAGTTTGGAGATCTGTTAATGATTCGAGAGTATTATGAACTTTTCCTGAAGTTTTGCAGAGTTGCTGCCGCCTCAAGAAGTGGAATTCGTTTCGATTGAGTGTTGTAAGCGATAGGTGTGGTGCTTCTGCGTTTCGTTGTGTAGTGCTTCTGCGTTTCGTTGAGTAGTATTTGTATGCCTTATCATTTGGCACCGTCAGAGTGGAATGAGTTATTCGGTCAACTACGAGAAGTGATGGATAAGAAATGTATCATATTAAGTTTCGTTGCAATGACAATCACCTGTATTGTTTGTCAAGAAAGACGGATTGTTTTGGATGTGTATTGATTATCGAGAGCTTAACAATTTACAGCCAAGAATCGGTATCCATTACCGAGGATTGATAATTCGTGCGATCCTTGCAACTTGTCTGGATCCAGTGTGTACTCAAAGATCGCTTTGAGTTCTAGTTATCATTAACTGAGAATTAGAGAAGGAAGATATTCCTATAGTTGTTCTCTGTACTTGATGTGGGTACTTTAAGTTTCAAGTAGTGTTTTTGGAATTGACAAACGCGTATGTCGTATTCATGGATTGGGTGAATCTTGTGTGTAAGATGTGCTAGGATGAGTTATTCATTATATCTATTGAAGATATTCTATTTTATTCCAAGGGGAAAAGGAGGAATATAAGTAGCATATGAGGATAATTTTTGGGATGGTTGGAAAAAGAGAAACTTTATGTAAGGTTTCCTATGTGTGAATGTTGGTTGAAATATTTGCATTTTCTAAGGCAGTTGTTTGACAACAAAGGTATCCGTGAAGATCTTGCCAAGATTGAAACGATTAAGGATTGGTCGGTACCAACGACGCTGACGGAAATCTGTTAATTCCTTGGTTTAAGCTGGGAATAATCGGAGGTTTATCGAAAGTTTTTCACTGATTGTTAAACCATTGATTAAGCTGACTAAGAAGAATTGGATGTGTGAGTCCCACTTATACATCTAAATTGTAAGTTTCGTGATCTGATCTTTATCAGATGAGGAAGCTGTATTATGACCACTGAAGGGTAGGTTGTGTTCTACACTGATGTTTTCATTGTTGAAAGGATCTGAAGTATTTATTGTTTGTAGTTTGATGTGATGTGTCTCATAAGGGTTATGTAGTTGTGGTGTTTGCTTTGAGATGGTAGAAATATTACTTGTATGGAATCAAGTGTGTAGTGATAAAGGATCATAGAAGTTTCTCCATAATTAATTTCTTGGGATGATAAAAGAAATGAGTAGAGGATTACCAGTTATATATTTCGAGTATTTGAGTATGTAGATAATTATGACTGTGAGTGAATATGACTACGAGATTCGCTACCATCCGGGAAAGGCGAATGTGGTAGCTAATGCACTTATCAGGGATAAAAAAGGGAAAATCTTTTAAGATTTGAGTTTTGGTAATGACAATAAGTGTGGGATTAATAGCAAGGATATGAAATTTTAAGTTAGTGGTCTAAATTGAGAAGGATGTCAAGATAAGTGATTTCAACATTTTGTTAAACTTATGGAAAGGATTTTGTGGTAAATCCAAGTTAGACGTGGTATATTGTGCACTCCTAACATACCTAAGTTGAGAGAGTAAGACTTAGTGATGAAGGAATCTCACAAGTCAAGTAATCGATACGATTTGGTTTGGGTAAAGATGAAAGTTGAGTTGAGTACTGTGTGTTATACAGAGATTGATGGACAGAGTGAAAGGATGATTCGAACATTGAATGGTATGCTTGTACGTGTGTGATTGACATAGAAATTGTTGGAATTTTTATATGACGATGATTTTCATGCTAGTAATGAGGTTGTACCATTGATGGTACATAAAGAACTTCCATTTGTGAAGTTTAAAGATCATGAGTTATGGACGTAAGATTAGGTTTTCGGTGTATTGCAGAAATGTAGGTGGAATTGAATGACTGAACTAGAATTGATGTTGGTAACTACTGATAAGATTGTATGGATTGAAGATTATCCATTATTAACAAGGAGTTGTCAGAAGGGTTATTTTGGTATTCGAAGAAATAGATGGAGTTTGAAACTGGGAAACGTGGTTATGCATAAGTTGTCGTTATGACGAGTGAAATTGGTTTTGAGAACAACAAGGAAAGAATTCAACTTGAAGATAAGTTGCTTTTCAGAGAAATAACTTTGAAGAGTTCTTATGAGGTCGAAACATAGTAAGGATTATATTGTAAAGATACAAGTATTCCAGAAGTGGAATCTGAAATTGTGAAGGAAGCATGAGGATTTCTTTAAGGAAAAGAATTATATTTTGTTCTGGAGGTATGGGATGTGAGTATAAGAGGGGCCGAGCGACGGGACGTCGCTCTCTTTTAGGAGGGTAGGATGTGACAACCCAAATTCGAGGTCATTTATTTAATATTATATAATATTATTTTTACGAATGATTTTGAAATTTTTGATGAGTTGAATTGTATGACGATTGATGGTTTTATTTAAAACCGACGTTGGAGGTCTTATTTATATCTTTTTACTAATAGCGAGGATTATTAGTGACCACGATATCGACAGATGCCCGAGATTTTATGTTTATTCATTTGTTGTCTCGATATTTATATTTTTGACGTTTTTATTATAAGTTCTTATTAAGTCGAACCGGGGTCATAGTATCATCATATTTTGAGTGCGTTTTAACTTTTGAAAAGTATTTTTACGAAACCCGAGCCTCGTAAATATTTTCAAAATTTACAATTTATATTTTCTACCCTTACAACTATTTAATTGCATTTTGGACCAAAACTATCACAAATTGGCAAGAAAGGTCCCTTCACCCACCATATATAAACTTCCCTACCTAACTTTTTCCACTAAAAACACATACATGCAAAATTTTTCTTTCTCTTCCCCCTCTCTCTCTAAAAACCGTACACCCCCCCCCCCCCCTTCTAAATTCATTTGATTTTCAAAATTTAACTGGAATCAATGAAAACTAAACAAAGTCCCATCTAGGAAATTTGATGGTGATTCTAATGGTGTATTTTTTTTAACATGCAAGAACTTTCATTTTTTTGATGATGATCCATGGAGGTTTGATCCATTTTCTTGTTATATAATTGTTGTTAGTGCATTTATATGTATATTTTAATTATTGCATGTACAAAAGTTTGAGTGGGTAATTTTTTATGATCATTTAAATGTGTTATGGGTTAGTTATGTTGTTAGTAATGATATTAGGGTGATATTAGGCATATGAGAATGATTAAAATGTGGTGAAAAATTAATTCTGAATGATTTTTAAAAGTATATTTTTAAACAGATTATTAAACTTAATTTTCTGAAAATATGAGTTTGAGTTTGAGATGAACTAACTAGATATTATTGTAGAGAATTCTTTTAGCTTCGATTTGATATAAGATAGAGCTTCTAGCTCCAAACGAGCGAAAAGTTACGTTAGTTTGATTATTCGTGTACCGGGAGACGAGTATCGTCACAATATATAATTGTTGTCGATATTTGGATCGAATCTCGGGGACTATAAAATGGATTTTTAAAATGAGTCATGGACTGATTTTGAATGATAAGTATGATGATGTTGAGTTATTTTAAAAGTTGAGTGTCGGTTTTGTAACCGGAGAAAAATAAATGGTTTAAAAGACTATATGAGTTGTTGACGTAAAACTGTCCAATTTCTGTAATTCAAAGATGTGTCGGGCGGGGAACTTTAAAAGTAAAATCTTTTGATGGGCTTTTAACAGGTCTTTCTATATATAGTAAGTGAGGTCTCTGATTAGTATCATAAATGTTTGATGTGTTTAAGTGGGGTAAATGAGCTCGTACATTTTGGTGTGTACCGGCAGATTTTTATCGAGTGTATGGACTAATAAAGTAAACATATAGAATGAAGTAAAAAGGTCACTTGAATTGTTTTCATTTTGGGTTGGGTGTGATTTTATGATTTTGAGTTTGATGTTACGAAGTATGGATTTTACTCGAGTTTATTATTGATGAGCGCGCCTTATTTGATAGGTTGCGGTTTTTGTGTTTATCGGGCATCAACTATCGTCGAAGATCGTCTTGCTACTGCTATTACTCCAGGTGAGTCTATAGCCTCGCTTTTGTAGTTGTTTTGTAATGATTTTAAAACCCGCGAGGGGGATACATGCTATTTGAAAGTAAAATGAACACAAGTCATGATTGATTGTTTGGACCCGAATGTTTCCTTTGTTGCCTTTGTTGATTTGAATTGTATAAGTACCTAATTTGCAAAAGTCCCTAAATTCATGAGCCGTTAACTATCTTCTGACTTGATATTGTGATTTGGGAATAGCCGCTTATTCTAATAATAGTACTATTGGGCTGACGACCCTATCTGAGACTAGGGCTTTACGCTGAGTAACCTGCTGGGAAGGATAATTTTACGAGAATGAGAATTGGTATTTTTGCAAATGATACCCTAGTAGGGGCACTGGAATTTCATCTAGTCATGCCAGCTTTAGGCGTGGGTGACTAAGTTAAGGGGTCGGTGTCATGAGCTTAATACAATTCAATAGCTATTGCTATATACCAGAATGCCTGACTAGTAGATTGTGTGCACGACAATTCTATTAAATGATCTTGATTAATTTTTCTCTTGTGTTCAACGTTGATTTGGAAAACCTATAGACTCGCTCAACCGTTGTGTTGATGATTTTAAGCATGTATTTCAGGTATTGAAGTTGAGGAATTGCGGAGCTTGTTGGAGAAGGATTGCGGATTGCTTTTGAGGTGATGGGTCTAAAACGGATTTCTTGCCCTTTTGTCATAATAATAATAATGTACGCTCGAGTACTTTGGTAAATTGTTTGTGGGATTTGATAAAGTCTTGGGGGACCTAAATGTGACTCTGATATTTCTAAAATATTTTTACTTGGGATCGAAAGTTTTAGACAATGGTTAATTTAAATCCTTTTATATTTCAAATTTATCATTTTGAGATTATTCAAAGTGTCTTGTATAACGATGTTTGTATTTAGCACCCAAATATGTATTTCCGCTGCGCAATGTAATTTGGGGGTGTTAAAGCTTCCAACCTCATCTCATAATAACGGTGATCTAGATTTCCTCCCATTGAGTGCTTCAAATGGTGCACACTCTATACTAGTATGATAACTAGTGTTGTATGAAAATTCAGCCAACGCCAAATAAGTCTCCCAATTTCCTCCAAAATCTATCACACACTCCCGTAACATATCTTCTAGTGTTTGTGTGGTCCTTTCACTCTGATCATTTGTCTGCGGATGATAAGCTTTACTCATATCCAGCCTTTTACCCAATGAATTTTGCAATAATCCCCAAAACCGAGAAGAAACCTACTATCTCTATCTGATATAATCGACATTGGCACTTCATGTTTTACCACCACATGCTCCATGTATTTCTTTGTAAATTTCTCCATCTTATCATCCTCCCGTATTGTAATGAAATGTGCTGACTTAGTCAGTCTGTCCACTATTTTCCATATCATATCATTCCCATTGTTAGACCTTGGCAGCTTAGTAATGAAGTCCATGGCAATATTCTCCTATTTCTACTCAAAAATCTCATGTTGCTATAGTAATCCTGAGGGTCTTTGATGCTCAGCTTTCACTTTTGCACAAGTCAAACACTCACTTACGTGCACAACTACATCCCTCTTCATCCCTGGCCACCAATACATATCCCTCAAGTCCCAATACATCTTATCAGCAATTGGGTGTATTGAATACCTTGTCGCATGAGCTTCATCCAATATGACTTTCCTTGTATCGCCAAACAATGGAATCCAAATTCTGTCCAATTAGTATCTGCAACCATCTCCTCTTTCCTCCATGTATTATTCCATACTTTGTAGATTTTCCTTTTCCACTTTTTCCTCCTTAATAGCTTCTACCTGTGCTGCTCGTATCCTATCTTTAAGACTCGACTGAATAGTCATGCTCATGGCCCTTACTCTCTTCGGTTTCAGCCTTTCCTTCCTCTTATTCCATGTCTCATTAACTATGCCTGCCTTTTCCAGATGGTACTTGGCCTTGTAATTTTCGTCACCACTTAAATCCATCCATCATATATGCCTAATGTCTAATCAATAGGATTGAATGTGTGTTGGAACGTTCATGATCTGTATAAATCATTCTCTACGTCTTATACACTAAATGCCTCTAGCATTCTAGGCAGATCTAACAACCTAGCTCCACTATCTAAGTCTTATATAGTTCTTCCAACCTTCAGTTCCTGCAACGTATAAGCAATCGCCTTTCTTCATCGTCCTTGCACGCATCTTGATACTTCTTCCACATATCTCATCCTTCACAAAGTCGCTCAGTCCTTTCAGTAATGCCAAGATCAGCTCATTACCCAAACTAGTTCTTTAGCCTCCAAAACGCTTCCT
The DNA here is from genome assembly GCA_025667525.1 of Glebionis coronaria. NCBI lineage: Eukaryota > Viridiplantae > Streptophyta > Magnoliopsida > Asterales > Asteraceae > Glebionis > Glebionis coronaria. The sequence goes on from CM046880.1 coordinate 266,214,899, forward strand.
CATCTTGTTTCGCTTCATCCTTGTTGGTCCCAACTAAAGACTATCGTCTCTAACTACCTACCTTAGTAACCAGTTTCCTAAAACTCACACTTGAAAATCTCACTTATAATTCTCTTTCCTAAACAACTCCAAAACCAACTCATAATTTGCCCCACACTCTTTCTTAGACTTCGAGTAGATCAAGATGTCGTCGATACTCATGATGACAACTTGTTTATATACGGTCATGCACACTCGGTTCATTGACTCTATGAAAACCGCTAGTGCATTGGCGAAACCTAAAGCATAACCGTAAGCCCAAAGTGTCCATACTACATCCTTAAAAATTTAAACTACGTCATCCTTGCACCCTCTCTTGGCAGGAATACAAAAAAAAATTCTACCTCGTTCTACTCGTGAAATTCTACACACATTCTAAAAGACCAATACTTTCTATTATCAAGCCATTATAATGCTTTCCACATCCTATTTACCACTATAAAAATTAGCCTTTACCTTGCATCCCTTGCAATCATTCTAACCACTCTTGCCATTAAAATCAGTCCACCAACAATTTCCTTGGAAAGGCACTAACTACAACTCATCTCGCTTCTCCTACTGGCTCTATTCATGGTTCTGCTTCACAAAAATAGGTAAACCTACTAAATCTTAGGAAACTTCAGAAAACTTACATACCTTACGAACATCATAAATACCTTCGGGATATCACATACCCTTCCAACATCTCTATGACACGTTACTTGTGCTAATATCCATATCCTACACAAATCTCTATTCATCTCCCTTGGTATCCCTAAGCGGCCACATGTCCACCCTAGTTCGTCTTTCTACGAACTTTTAACTCTTTCCCCATCACTAAGGGCATCCCAACTATTCTTTCATGGCCACTAACTCGGCCTTCAATTTCATAACTAGCTCTCTAGCATAACTATATCAACTACCTCATATGACTATATCAATTCTCTCAATCAATACGAAACTAAAACTACATCTAGAATTCACCAGATACGATCAACGAATCAAAACTACAGAAAACTAACGACATTTCACGTGCACAAGTTAAAACAAATCAAAACCACGAAACCCTAAAAGAAAAACTCCAACATAAAACATGTATCAATTTAAAATGACTCATGACAACGAACAAATAACCCAAGAAACACCCAACGACAACCGAAACGTATTACGACCACATGAAGTGAAATTAACACCACAATTGACTCCCACCCTACTTGATTTATGTTGTCCCATGATCTAAGAACTTCAAAACCCAATTTCGCTTTCTACCTACATGTTTAACCCCTCCTTTTGGTCTCTACACCAAAAGATGTTTTTTACAAAACTGATTTCATGTACACGCTAAGTTTTCGACACCAAAAGCACGACCTAAACACCATGAATTTTATTGAAAACCTCTCATACTTTCATATACATTATAAAGAGTTGCCACATCAAAAAATATTTCGCTAAGTCATTCGTTGGTTAGGCTTTAACTCAAATTACCGAAATCAAAATTTATTCCTCATCAGCACATTGTTTTTATAACGACCAATAGATCACCTTCCCGAACTCCGTTTTCGACGAAATTTACCTTTCTGAAAAGTAGACACTCTGAGATATATTTTAAAAATAAGGAACTCGACCAAAGGTGTAACCTACTGCCCAGAACAGTCGACACAAGACAACCATAAAATCTCACTGTTTTTATGCCTTTATGCATTAACCTTCTAAACATCATTAATCACCCCTAAATCATTAAACCAACCCCTAAGATCATTAGTGTATTTTAGTTACTATATATATATATATATATATATATATATATATATATATATATATATATATATATATATATATATATATATATATATATGTATGTATATATATGTATATATATGTTTTTACCATGCTTCCGACATTTTATCCTTATTTTACCATATACAAACAACAATCTTAACTTTATAGTAGATTTTAAAGTCTTTTTTCAATATACCGTCTAAAAGAAATGTAAAACTCAACACAAAAGATATCATTATCCCAAAAGAAATCACAAGCTATTTCGATAGCCTTAACACCAAAAATACCATTTTAAAACGGACACGTGAAATAGGAAACTCAAAGAATACGCTACAACGGTAGTTGAATATCTAAAAGAGAAGCGAGCTAGTAAACCCTTCTAAGAATACAACCGATAATTGTAAGGGAATCATACATTTGTAGGCATATTAGGATACATACACTCGAATTCATCCAACAATTCATGTAGTATACTTACTATCATACACACGCCTATCATACCCATAAGTACTACTAACATATGCTATACAGCATGTATTAACCCTCTTTCATGCAATCATACTTAGGAATCCATTGAAGTTGTGGTACTTGTATAACTATGTTGGCCACCATACTCCAATGCACTCCCTCATATGATGACACTTACAAGAATCAATACAACACATAACACATAAATCCATCAACTCACATAGCACATAACCATATAAAATAAGGTCTAAAACTCCATGTATTAAAATAACATAGCCAATGAATGAAACACATAAATCCATAGTCTAGCTAAACCAGAATAGACATAACTCAAAATTCATAAAGAAACATGAAAACATAATCAACCAAAATCCAACAATTTATAGTGTGGACGACTATGGTTCAACCCGCACTAGTCAAAACCCGAAAGAAAATAAACATGCGACTAATTATGGAAGACTATAGTTCAATCCATACTAGTCTAAAAATTTAAGAAAACATGTGAGTAAGTATGGACGACCATGGTTCAATCCATACTAGTAAAAACTCAATAGAAAACATCATAAATAAGAATCAACAATATCCAGAAAAATATCAATTGAAACCATGCACACGTATTCCTATGACGCTTGTATACAGGGATCCTTAAGCTATAGACTAGGCTAGGCAACCTAATTCTCTATAACCATTGTCTCTGATACCATTCTGCCACACCCCACCATGACGGAATATGGGGCGCGAGCTATGTATATCATCACAACAAATGGTGTCTCTACAGAGAAATCTAAATGCAATAAAAGTGCCATAAATGACGACACAATGTCATGACAATATCTCAAAACAAAGGAGTCTAGGCAAGTAGGTAACAATCCTACCTCTTACAAAAGACAAACAAATGAACAAACATTCAAACATATAGGTGTCTAATAGTTTCATTTATTCAAATAGCAAATGAAAAACTTAGAGGAAAGGGGGTTCCTCCAAATGCATCCTAGGCAACTCCAGTCCTAGCCACTTTTGTTCTTTAGCTTAACCATATTCTCACCTGAAAGAGACACTAAAACACGTCAACATAAAGTTGGTGAGAGTCATAGGTTTAGACTCCAACACAAAACAAGTTTATAAGCTGTGAATAACCATCAATCAATAAACTTATGGACAAGGTGCTAGAATTATGTATTAACAACTAATATTCAAGATTTAGACACTTCAAACAATCCAAGGCTCACAGCCTTACATATCTCCATGGTTTCATAGGCGCCCATACACCTATGAAACAACCCCAAGGCCCCGCCTTGTCAACATCCCTTGGTACCAAGCTAAACTATAAACAATCAAGAATCACATAGTAGTTAAACACATAAGTAAAACACACAAGTCCAATCACAAATCATAAAAACATTCACAACATTCATTTACAAAACCATAGTATTTGTCTCTTCCATCCCATCTAGAAGTAAAATCATTTATAATTTATAAATATGGGACTATGAAACTCACCTGTAAGAGCTTCTCTAAATTCCTGCACACTAGCAAAATCAAAACATTAAATACATACAATCAAGACATGGACCAATAAACCATAATGGCCCATCAATCTATGATAGATGTCTAACTTTCTTATATAATCTAATCTCGTATTAATGCTATGAGTATCCCATTACATCCCTCTATATGCCCCTTGACTAAGTTAAGTTCATAACCTATCCGGTACTTGTTTTACTCAAAACAAGCCTGTTTTTCATGTCCAAACTATGGCACAAACACCCTCTTAACCAAACCCATATCCTTTGTAAAGGAAACCCTATGAAATTATATGTGTTAGATTTATCTCATCATTTTACCCAACATTAAAGCTATGGTTAAGACCCCGATATACAACGTATACTTTTTCCTATCCAGAACTTACTGATTTTTAACATATCAAAAGTTAGTTATGACCAAAGGGTCTTAACCTATCCAATCACTTAGACCTTCTGTGAAAACTTCATTTAATATATAAACAAGGTTTCACGTTCGTATGAATGTCCCATCTCATTTCTAAGTACCCTAACCAACCCAAAACATTTTTTGTAAACACGTTGTTCCAAAAATAGTTTTGACCTACGACTGTTGTAACCCACTTTTGACCCACTTTCTGACCTCCAATTTAGCTATCGTTTATTTTGTTCAAAAGCTTATTCAAATAAATTTCTGTGAGTACCAAATTCGACTTCAGAAAGTTTACCAAACTCTAGATATGATCAAAACAAGTGCCTCAAAATTCTGCACAATTTTTAAAAACGAATTTACCACAACTAGTCTAATTAATTACCCATAACATGTGTAATTCTCAACACTAATTAGTCTTAACATGTTTAAACAATTAAAATACAGAATTAATGTTAAACCTAACCTTAAATCCATCATCTATTGATAAAGAATGAGTAAATAACAATTAAATTAAAAAGATGAACAAGGGTTTTATCTTAGATTTAATGGAGGATGAAAAATTATAAAAAAAACCCTAAAAACTCTTGTAGTAGCCATGTAATTTTGATATCCAGGAAATTATGTGTGTTTTGATATATTAAAAACCTTATACTATACTTTATCTAAACAAGTCCTAGCCCAATACAATTTCCTAATTTCTTTTTTCCTTTTCTTTTTTTTGTGTCGACCATAAACCGACAAAACCCCCTTTTTATTTTTTTATTTTTATTATTTCTATTATTAATTAAGATATTGTTAATATCACCTTAAGTTTCCTTAATTTATTTCAGCTTCTAAAGTCCCCAAAACGTTAAAACCGTAAAACTAGTCATTTTTACGCGATTACCGTAGAATACGTAAAATACACAATTTTATGAAAACTCTTAAAATAAGTTAGTGACTAATTAACTAAGTCTAAAATAACTTAAAACTAACCTGTAACTTATTCTCGCCACTAAATCTTTAGTCTGAGTCCTCTAAACGCTAAACCCTAAATCGTAAATATACGATTTACTATAATACATATACGTATACGTAAAATCATAAAATAACACCATTTATGTAGGACTTATACACACGACTTAACCAAATACGAATAACATCATGGAATAAACCAAAAAGAAAGATTAGATTAGATGAAGAATAAAGAGAAAACAAAAAGGTTGGGATTTCTTAGTGAGAGAAAGACATATGGTTCTCTCTCTACAATCTATGAAATGGAAAACACACACACACAAATGAGGTGCTTAGTGCCTTATATACTACAAGTGTAAGGTATAGAAGGCCTTCATCATTTGTGTGTTCGGGACTAATTCCCGTTACATACCAAACATTATACTAGAACTCTCAACGCCATTATGTAGCATTTTGCACGAGCTTCGCAACGGTATGTTATATGAACATCACTTTAAATACTTCTAACAATATCCCCCTAAGAGGTGGTCATGAAATATGTGACTTCACTTCTTTGGCGTTGTTGACTTTGAAGCTCGCTGTCTTGAGAGTTCCTTCGTAGTTCCTTTCATGACTTGTGATCTTGGATCTTTGATATTTGCCTTGACTTGATCTTAACATTTTGCCATCTTGTGTTCTTGTGTCTTTCCCCACATACTCGAACTTTGATTTGAGATGAATGCTTGTTAACAATCTCCCTTGATCATCAGAGTAGCGAAAGTCTTTGTCTTTATATGTTCTTGAGCTTTCTTCATTTACATAAGCATGTGGTCTTGAATTACGACTCTTGAGGTTACGCCACCGTTTGCATTCCTCCGGATTCCCGTTGTACAGTACGAATACTGTACCTGTGATTAGGTAAGTTCAAAGAACTTCCTTAACAGGGTTTCTGGCTGTGGTAGCCGTTCTCAATACTTGAATATATCCAAAGATAATTCATTGTAAAGAGTGAATCATGTAGTTCCATTCTGCTGATTGAGTCATCAATTCAATTTCCTGGAACAAGTTTGAATAAATTAAGAATCAAACCATTGTTTCTTTCCAGTTGACACAAGTTTGATTCGTATAGAATCTCAAAAGTCACCTACCGCAGTGCTGTTTGATAATGACACTAGAATGATTTCCATTCGTCACTGTAAATACTGAGGAGTATTACTCTGAATGTTCTGGCAAGATCATAAAGATATTGCGTCGAGACCTGGAACGAGTTTGAATCAAGAAAGAATCAAACTACTGTTGCTTTCCAGTTAACATATGTTTAATTCAAGTGAATCTTACATATGAACTACCGCAGTGCTGTTTGATGTTAACATTGGAAGGATTTCCATTCATCAATGTGAATACTAAAGAGTATCACTCTGAATGTTCTGACAATATCACAAGGATAGAGCGTAGGACTGTAAAATATCGCTTGTGTTCTAATGATGAACAACAATTGATATATGGAATAAGTGTCCTAATGAGATTTTTTGATGAATCTCGTTGGCTCTAGACTCTATAAGTGCACGTTTATTTGGTGATTGGAGGCTGGAGCAGACTGCCACCTTTTCAATATCTACTATCTCGGGGTGAGAAATTTGATAGAAATGAGTTGAACTCCCTGACAAAAAAACAAACTTCTATTGAGAAAAGCTTGAGTAGGTTGGGAAGGGTTGTGCATAGCAACACTGGGTCCATGATGCTTTGTCTTTAATATCAGAAATCATCAAAGAGATTCTGATAACGTATGTATTGACCCGGTTTCTGCCTAAGTTGTATGGAGGGCTTCTTTCTTTACACCCATTATCCTTACATCTTTTTTTTCATTCTTCAACCCCTTCAATGCTTACCAATATGTCATAACTAGCACCTTGTTGTGATTATTCTAGTGCTAGCTTAAGTACTTGGTCGGCATTTTTCCCGTACGCACTACTACTCCATCTTTCCTAAGGACTTCTAAGTTCTAATGGATTGTCCCTGGGAAGATCCATCCGGTTCTGGTTAGATCATAGGACGAATACCTAACCACCTTTTGACACCAATACCATCATGAATAAATGTGTTGAAGGGTATAGATATCGTAACCAAACAAAACCAATTGAAAATGCAATCAAGGTGTTGATGAAATGAATGTTTACACCTTGAAAGTTTTCTATATCACCAAAACGCTCCCCCTACATATGTGTATCATTAAGTGAAAGGTTTTTGCACATATTAGGAAGAGAAATCACTTATATCAAAGATCTTATCCAAGATGACACATTTTGAACACATTTTAATCACTATTCTCCCCTTTAAAAATTGCATGTGATTGAAATTTTTGTGAAACTAGTGATGAAACATGGAGAGAATAATGTTGCATGAAAGTTTGTACTCCCCCTCGAAAAGAAATTCTAATTAAAATAGGGGAGTATATGAGCACACAGTTTTGAAATACCTTTAAAAATTGTGCTCATACCCGAGAAAACTAAATTTCCCGTTGTTGAGGAAAAATGTACATAAATGAACATTTTCCTTGAGTTCATGAGCTTAAAACTTTGAATGTTTTAATATAAGCCCATGATCGAGAAAAAACTAATTTCCCGTTGATGAGGATAAGTCATAGACTTTCCTTTCTTTGGGGACCGGGTTATAGTCTGACATGTAACTATAATCCATTATGAGAAGAAAATAGAAAAGACATGTTTTGAAAACATTTGAACTCTCATTCGAACTTTATGTACGTAACCGTGTCGTTATTGAACGACATTTCTTAGTACGTCCATATTATCGATGCTGAGAGACATGTCGGAGAAGAATATTTTTGGTATTTTTGAAAGATTTTCTCATTTTTTATTTTGTTTTTATAGGTTTTATATTTTTGTATTTTGATTTTCTGATAGATATATACAAGATTATTGTCAATGTGCAAGACGTTCAAGTTCATCTGGAGTGAAACTACGCATACCAAGTCGACAAACCAAGAATTCAAATCTATCTTGAGAAAGAGCTTTGGTGAAGATGTCGGCTAGTTGGTTGTCCGTCTTGACAAAATACAGTTCGATCGTTCCTCTTTCCACATGCTCTTTTATGAAATGGAATCGGACAGTAATGTCTAGATTTTGTATGTAAGAAAGATAAGTTCTCTCGGTATCTTAACGAATTGATTTCCGGCTTAAAGTACGACTCAGCTGTCTTTGGTGAAACAAATATTTTTGGTTGTTTTTAAAATAAAAGTGCAAAACAATTAAAGTAAAATGACTTAAAAGTAAATCTAGGTCTAATTAAAATAAAAGACAAGTAATTTAAATCTAAATCTAATTTAAAGTAAAAGGCAAGTATTTAAAAGCGTGACGAGAAATTAAAGGGCGCTAAAAGTAAATAACGCAAACTTAAATCTAACTAAGGCAGACTTAAAATACAACTAAAACTTAAAACTAAGGCACGGCTAAAATAAATCTAAGGCAATTAAACTTAAAGTGCGAGTAAGGAAAAAGGCGGGAAAAAATAAAGCTCGAATTTAAAAGGCAGAAACTTAAAAACTGAAATAAAGAAACCTGAAAATCAGCTTATCCAGAATAATACCCTTATTCGGAATAAATGGCTTACTCGGAATATGTCACCTATCCGGAATAATCCCTATTCGGAATAAACTGCCCTATTCGGAATATTAGCCCTATGCGGAATAAGTTGCCTACTCGGAATACTCAGCCTATTCGGAATATCCTCCCTATCCGGAATAATGCCCTATTCGGAATACTCAGCCTATACGGAATATTCGGCTTACTCGGAATATATTCCCTATTCGGAATATCCTCCCTATCCGGAATATCCAATATTCCGGATGGAGCTCCTTGGTCAGGACCTTGATTCGGAACAAAAGTCTTACTCGGAATATCAGGAAGATCAGAACCTGGGAAATACAGAAACAAACACCCCGAAGAACAAGGAAACAAGAAATAACTCGAATCTAATCAAATCTAGGCAAAATCAACCACAAGATTAAATCAAACTAACAAATAAACATCTAATAATGATAATCAAACAATCTAAAACAACAAAATTAACAATAAAGATCAAGATAATCAAAACCCACTTTGATCAAAATAAGAACATGAACATGAACATAAACATGACAAATCAAAGATTAAGAAAGGTAGAATGAGAGATGAACAATAAAGATTAAGATTGACAAGAATTAAAAGAAAAACTTACTTGAAATTAAATGGTAATTAAGGTGCAAGACAAGTATTTAAATTTGACAAGTAAATAAATGACAAGGTAATTAAAAGTGGAAGAACTAATTGTCACTATTAGCCAACAAAGAAAAATGTTAATCTCATCTAATCTATATATAGGGGAGGTTAAGGAGTGCTTAGGAAGCTTCCTCCCCTCTTTCCTTTCTTCTTAATTGCATGATTAAGTCCCTCAAGCCTTTAATCTTCATTTAATTGCACCATTAGTCCTTAAGCCTTTAATCTTTATTAAATCTTGGACTTTAATGACTTTTGACTCGGGATTTCTTCAAACTCGTCTTGTAATTCTTCAATAAACTAGACTTGAGTTTTTCGGCTTTAAGTAAACTTCCGTCTTTTGACTTTTTCTTCGATAAATCTTCAGAATTGTCTTGGACTTCCGTTCTTTTTGCACTCTTGACTTCTCGACTTCATCTTTCGTCTTTTTCTTCGATAAAAGCCCGTGAATGCCGTGTTTTCTCCACTTTTCACAATTTCGTCCTAAATCACAACAAAAACACAAACCACGCATAATTCCGACATAAAAGACATAAAATACACGTTTTGGCTCGGTTATTGTTGTAATTAAGTGGTAAAAAGGATGGGTGTTTACACACCTATCAAATCCCCTACACTTGACCATTGCAGTGTCCTCATGCAATGCATTAGTTACAAAGCACGTTTACACTTTTCATCATAATCAATCCATAGTGGCCTTTATTAAAGAGATAGAAAATTACAAACATCCAAAGTAAAGAAATCAAAAGCATACCTTGGGTTTTGGAAATGTCATGAATTATCATCATCCTCAAGTTTTCACTTTCTCCAAACCAAGCTTAAAAACGAGATCATTGTTATTATAAGTTAGCAAACTAACACGAACTCATGTGGGCCAATTATTCACTTAGACTCCCTTATTCCTAGGTGTATCTCATATATTTTATTGTTGTCTTGAATGATCACGAGGATGCATTGTTTGACTTATTTCGATAGTTATTTAGGCCGAAAATAAAGTGAACGATTTAATCAATAGTTAGCTAAAGGACAAAATCTTTTAAAACTGCTTCTCGGGACCTCATAAAGTTCATATCTTGGCATAACTCGCTTCGCGATTTGAGACCCTTCTCGGACCGATATTTGGCAGCGACTTCATACTTCAAACCTTGAGAGACGTTCATGAAATAATGGTCTTCTCTTCATATAGGAATTTCTTCACTTGAAGTTTTGAGAGATTCATACTTGGACCACGACTTCTTCATTTTTCTCCAATCTTTATTTTGGACTTTGATATACAACGATCCGCCTCCTTTTATGACTTGGATCTATTTATCCTCATACCTTGCTAAGGTCTTTTCGGATACACTTCTCCATGACTTTTGGGGAGTTTTTTTGCTTTTCGTCGTGTGTCTCGATCCTTCATATTGATTTTTGATAAATGATTCTTCACATCACTTGGGATCTTTAGCAACAAAATGTAGCCCTCATGCCTTGTTAGGACCTTTTTGGACTCGCCAATCTTCACATCCCGCTTCAATAAGTTATGCCTTGGCTATGAACTCTAATCCATACTGAGCAACTTTTAAACGATCTTGGGCTAGAACCTAAGTAACTTTTCAAATCGTACAACCTTATTTATTGTAGATAAATTTATTAGAAGGCGATGGGAGAATAGGCTTATAATTAACTCACATAAATTCCCGAAAGAATACCGTACTCATAATTGGCTCTATCATCTCTCGTTCTCCACAGTTTAAAATCTCAAGGAATGAGACTCGTGGATACTTAGCCTATTAAATCAGAGTTTTGGGTTTTCGAGTCGCCTATAAGATCTTGCAAACTCTTAGACTTTTTCAAGTTTAGAAATCGCGTTTTAAAGTTCCCTTGATAAACGAATCTCTAGGATCAATTATAGGAACTTGCGAAAAGTTCTTGTTCTTAACCCGTGAGAGTTAAGACCTTCGGCGTTTTATAGCTCCCTATATAAAAGCCTAGCAAAACTTGACTTAAACACGTTAAGGATACTAGCTAGAGTAAACTTAGACAAGTAAACTCGGGTTGAGTCAAAAGATTCACAACGTTAGAAAATTAAAACCACTTTATTAAACATTTATTCTAATAAGAAAAGAAAATAACTATACAAAAGGAAAAACTAATAGGCCAAAATAGATCAAAAATTTTGAAAAATGTCGAAAAAATTGATTTTCTAGTTAAAATGAGGGCAAATACAAGGAAAAGACCACTTAACTTCGATAGAAGTCCCCCTACACTTAATATAAACATTGTCCTCAATGTTTAAGCATGTGGGAGTAAACTCCCCTACACTTAGGACATTGTGCACTTTGTTTAAATCTCGCTAAGGAAGAGTCAACTAAAGAGATTCCTATTTTAATATTGAGAAAATATAAAATAGTGAATCGAAAAGAGTTGAGGATAGAACCGGGAAAAAGTGAACACGGAATGACGGGTCGTCAAGAATCATCAAGAGTGTGTCTTTGAAGCTTGAATCCCTGATTAAGAGAGGAGAGGAAATAGCAAACACCAACGGGTCTCTCCTACACTTAGGATAAAGAAAGCTAAAAGATAGATACATGGGTTGCCTCCCAAGAAGCGCTTGATTTTTGATTACCGAGTCGTGAGCCTGACTCGACCTTGATCATCATAGGAAGAAGCATGAAACATATCCACCAGGATCAAAGACATAGTTTTCGTCCATCAAATAGCACAAGCTTAAGGCGAACAAGGAAAGCCAAAGAAGAGTAGGCAAGGTTCCCTTAAGCAGCGATGGAGCACGGTGGAAGCAAGGGTGAAGTGGTGCAAGCAGATTTCCATAAGTTCCAAAGATATTTCCTTTTATTGCATCAAGTGGATACTGAGATGGCTGTAGAATATCGATACCGGGGTCGAACACCTTTTCCTTTAGGGGAAAATAGCACTCAGGCTCAGCAGAATGGGAAGAAGATCCGCGAAGAAGCACAACCTCGTCCTCAGAAGGTGGACAAAGAGGTGTTAAATCATATGTGCTGTGGATATTGGTGTCGACCGGTTTCTTCTCCTTTGAAAGTATTTTCTTCAAAACCAAAGTAGGATCAGGACGATAATCTTCAAAGTCATAAGGAGGAGCATCACTCTCATGAGGAAAGTAAGTGTTGAGAAATGTAGAGAAATCGTCCTCAAATGAGTAATCGTCCAAAGTAGGATCGAGTGATGGCGGAGGATCTTCATTATGTGAAGAATCACTCGAAAGAGTATCGGCCTCATCAAAATCATCATACGTGGGCAGGTCGGGATACTCGGAAGTACAATCATCAAAATCATCCGAATCTGAGCTAGAATCATCATCATAAGAATCAAAGATCGGTGGAGAATCATAAATGGGAGAAGGTTCCAAATTGGAGAGAGAATCATCCACATCATCTTGAAAAAGTGGATTATCATTGCAAGACTCGAATAGAGGATTGTTGTAGACAACAAAGTCATCAAGCACATTAATCATATTCACTTATTCTTATCCAAATGATTTGCTTGTAAGCTTTCCCATTTTGAAAACTTATGAATCATTCCCGACTCTTAAGATTAACTCACCTTCGGCCACATCAACTAAAGCTCGTCCGTTTCTCAAGAATGGCCGACCAAGTATTAAAGGAATATGAGGGTCCATTTCATAATCAACAACGACAAAGTCGACCGGGAAAGTAAATGTGCCAACTTTAATGAACACATCTTCGACTATACCAACGGGGTAAGCGAGAGTGCGATTTGCAAGTTCAAGAGTCATCTTTGTTGGAGTGAGGTCGGGTAATGATAGTGTTTTCCAAACACTCAAATGCATAAGATTAATACTGGCCCCGAGATCAGCAAGGGCAGTAAATTCTTTAGTTTTGTTGAAAAAGCAAGGCAACACAAAACGACCGGGATCTCCAAGCTTTTCCGGAAGTTCTTTAAGAATAACTGCAGAGCAGTTTTCATTTAAGCGTGTGTTGGCGAGCTCAATCAACTTTTCCTTCTTGTTAAGCAATTCCTTGAATGCTTTGACAAATTTCGGCATGTGGACAAGTGCTTCGAGAAAGCTAATGTTGAAGTTCATTTGAGAGATCATCTTCACATAGCTCGACACTTGAGAGTCATCCTTGGTTAGCATTTTGGTCTTGCCTAAGCGAGAAGGATATGGGATATTAGGTTTGGGTGGTGAAGGTAAAGGCGTAGCAGGTAAAGGTTGAGATGTTGAAGGGTCCTTCCTAGAAACATCGTCATGACGAGGCAGAGACGGTAATGGTGCACTAATACTAGGTGTAGGAGGAGTAGGGATAAATGGTGGTGGAGGAGGTGTAGATGATGGGGGCGGGATAGGTGGACCGACAATGGTAATTCCACTACGGGTAGTAATAGCACTCACATTTTCTCGCGGATTGGTGACGGTGTTTGAAGGTAGAGAACTCGAAGAAGAAGGTTGAGCGGCGGGCAAGAAACTAGCAAGCATATTCATTAAATCATTCGTTTGATTGCTGAAGGAGGATTGAATATTATCTCGAAGCTCGGATCTTATCTCATTTCCTTGCTTGGTAATATCTCCTTTAAGATTGATAATTTGGCTCTGCAGATTCTTGATTTGCTCACCTTGGGTTCTCATGATGGCTTCAACATCGGGGTTAATGGGTGGGGTTTGTTGAGCGGGTGGGTGATAAGGATTAGAAGCTCTTGGTGGGATTTGGTTGCTTCTATTGTAGTTGTTGGCGGGGTTTTGGTTTTGAGGAGAAAAACCGGGTGAAAGGTAATTGTTGGACCGGTAACTCAGCAAATTTCTATCCCCTTGAGGTCGAGCTTGGTAATTTTCCGGTGAATAATTACCATAAGCTGCATACACATTTTCCGGATTTCCTTGAGTCGAAGGAAAATCGGTGTATGAGTGAGGACCGCCGCATGTTTCACAAGAAGGTGCAACCTCTTTAACTTGTTGTTGTTGGTTTGAAGCGAGAAGCAAGATACTTTTGCTCATTTCAGTCATCATGCGGGTGAGTTCGGTCATATCAGGGTTTGCTGAAGTAGAAGAGACATTGACTCTCGGGTTGTTCCTTGAAGAAGCAGAGGAATCCCAGTTTTGTGGTGAGTAGTCATGTTCTCAATAAGCTCTCTACACTCCTCGGGTCTCCTTTTCATGAATGTGCCACCGGCGGCTGCATTAATCGTATCACGATCTCGAAAAGTCAAACCGTTGTAGAAAGTATCAATCAATGTGACTGGAAGCATGTTGTGGTTTGGACAACGATCAATCAAGACATTATATCTTTCCCAAGCATCAAAAAGAGATTCATCGGGATCTTGCATGAAACCGCTGATTTGATTGTGAAGGCTCGTGACCATGGATGGTGGAAAGTAGCGCGATAAAAAGCGTTGAGTCATGTCATCCCAAGTGTGAATAGAATTCTTCGGGAGACGATCAAACCATTTCTCGACGTGATGTGATAAAGTATGTGGAAAGAGTTGTAGGCGAAGAACATCCATTGTGGCACCAGGCAACTTCATGCTTTGGGTGATTGTAATGAATTTGTCGAGGTGTTTGTTGGCATCATCATCAGGCATTCCTCTAAAAGGATTTGTTTGCACTTGCTGAATCATGTGGTGCTTCAACGAAAACTCCGGAGCCGTGATTTGCATTGGCGCAATCGGTCCTCCTCGTCCAAACATGGTAGGTTGAGAAAGCTCCTCCATTGTCTGAAGATCGGGTTGTGGAAGAACATTGTTGTTATTATTGAGGTGCGGTGGATTATTATTGTTGTTAACACCTGACATATTTAAATCTTCGCGAGTCTCGGGCTCTTGATAATTAGAAGATCTAGTACGCATACACCTACAAAGACAAAAGAAAACAATACCAAACGCAAAGACAATATATATACACAATAAAGATAAAATCTTTTTGGATTTTTGAAATTTTTAATTTTTATGATTTTTTTGAATTTTTTGTGCAAGAAAATAACGCTCACGAGTGAACGGATCCCAAAAAGCAACGCGTCTCTCACAGAAAACCGTCAATCTTTACGAAAGAGCCGGCAGCGGCGCCATTTTAATGTCTAAATTTTGTATGTAAGAAAATTAAGTTCTCTCGGTATCTTCACGAATTGATTTCTGGCTTAAAGTACGACTCAACTGTCTTTGGTGAAGCAAATATTTTTGGTTGTTTTTAAAATAAAAGTGCAAAACAATTAAAGTAAAATGACTTAAAAGTAAATCTAGGTCTAATTAAAATAAAAGGCAAGTAATTTAAATCTAAATCTAATTTAAAGTAAAAGGCAAGTATTTAAAAGCGTGACGAGAAATTAAAGGGCGCTAAAAGTAAATAACGCAAACTTAAATCTAACTAAGGCAAACTTAAAATGCAACTAAAACTTAAAACTAAGGCAAGACTAAAATAAATCTAAGGCAATTAAACTTAAAGTGCGAGTAAGGAAAAAGGCGGGAAAAAATAAAGCTCGAAATTAAAAGGCAGAAACTTAAAAACTGAAATAAAGAAACCTGAAAATCAGCTTATCCGGAATAATACCCTTATTCGGAATAAATGGCTTACTCGGAATATGTCACCTATCCGGAATAATCCCTATTCGCAATAAACTACCCTATTCGGAATATTAGCCCTATGCGGAATAAGTTGCCTACTCGGAATACTCAGCCTATTCGGAATATCCTCCCTATCCGGAATAATGCCCTATTCGGAATACTCAGCCTATACGTAATATTCGGCTTACTCGGAATATATTCCCTATTCGGAATATCCTCCCTATCCGGAATATCCAATATTCTGGATAGAGCTCCTTGGTCAGGACCTTGATTCAGAACAAAAGTCTTACTCGGAATATCAGGAAGATCAGAACCTGGGAAATACAAAAACAAACACCCCGAAGAACAAGGAAACAAGAAATAACTCGAATCTAATCAAATCTAGGCAAAATCAACCACAACATTAAATCAAACTAACAAATAAACATCTAATAATGATAATCAAACAATCCAAAACAACAAAACTAACAATAAAGATCAAGATAATCAAAACCCACTTTGATCAAAATAAGAACATGAACATGAACATAAACATGAAAAATCAAAGATTAAGAAAGGTAGAATGAGAGATGAACAATAAAGATAAAGATTGACAAGAATTAAAAGAAAAAGTTACTTGAAATTAAATGGTAATTAAGGTGCAAGACAAGTATTTAAATTTGACAAGTAAATAAATGACAAGGTAATTAAAAGTGGAAGAACTAATTGTCACTATTAGCCAACAAAGAAAAATGCTAATCTCATCTAATCTATATATAGGGGAGGTTAAGGAGTGCTTAGGAAGCTTCCTCCCCTATTTCCTTTCTTCTTAATTGCATGATTAAGTCCCTCAAGCCTTTAATCTTCATTTAATTGTGCCATTAGTCCTTAAGCCTTTAATCTTTATTAAATCTTGGACTTTAATGACTTTTGGCTCGGGATTTCTTCAAACTCGTCTTGTAATTCTTCAATAAATTAGACTTGAGTTTTTCGGCTTTAAGTAAACTTCCGTCTTTCAACTTTTTCTTCGATAAATCTTCAGAATTGGTCTTGGACTTCCATTCTTTTTGCACTCTTGACTTCTCGACTTCATCTTTTGTCTTTTTCTTCGATAAAAGCCCGTGAATGCCGTGTTTTCTCCACTTTTCACAATTTCGTCCTAAATCACAACAAAAACACAAACCACGCATAATTCCGACATAAAAGACATAAAATACACGTTTTGGCTCGGTTATTATTGTAATTAAGTGGTAAAAAGGATGGGTGTTTACACACCTATCAGACAGCAATGTGCTTGGTCTTGGAGTGTTGGACCGGGTTGCAGGATATGGCTATGGCTGATTGTGAATCACAATAAATAGGAACTTTGTTAAAGTGAAAGCCATAATCCGTGAGTTGTGTTCTCATCCACAGGACTTGAGCACTACAGACAGATAGAGACACATATTCTACTACCGCGGTGGACAACGTCGTGCAATCTTGTTTTCTTGAGGACCAGCTCACTAGCTTCTCGCCTAAGAATTGTGCTCCACCGGAAGTACTCTTGAATGTATCATGACACCCTGCATGGTCGGCATCTGAAAAACCAGTTAGAGTAAAACTATAATCCTTCGTATACCAGAGACCCATGTGAATGGTTCCCCGGAGATAATGAAAGATCCTTTTAACATCCTTGAGGTTCTTATCAGTTGGCTTAGCCTGGTACCGAGCACATAAACATGTAGCATGCACAATGTCTGGTCTGCTTGAGGTTAAGTACATAAGGGACCAGATCATACTTTGGTATTTTGTAGCATCTACAAATTTCCCTTTCTTATCCAAATCAAGCTTGTGTTTAGTGTCCATTGGAGTACCAATAGGATCACAGTTTTCCATTCCAATTTTTGTTGGAATCTCGAGCACATATTTGGACTGATTTATGAAAATACCACGGGGGATTGGTGAATTTAGAGACCAAGAAAAAACGTCATTTCCCCCATCAAGGACATTTCAAATCGGCTTTTCATAAGGTCGGCAAATAATATTGAATATTTTGGGTTTGTAGAGCCAAATATTATATCATCTACATAGACCTGAGCCACCAAGATGTCGTTTCCATAGTGCTTGATAAACAACGTTGTATCAGTGGTTCCTTTGCTGAAGTGATTTTGGAGAAGAAATGATGATAATTCGTCGTACCATGGCCTCGGTGCTTGTTTCAAACCATAAATTACCTTTTTCAACTTATAGACATGGCTTGGGTGTTCGGTGTTGATGAAACCTTCAGGTTGACATACGTACACATCTTCTTTTAACGGCCCATGTAAGAAAGCCGTCTTCACGTCCATTTGATACACAGTGAACGATTTGTGACTAGCGCATGCCAAGAAAATCCTAATAGCTTCCATTCGAGCAACCGGGGCGAAGGATTCTACAAAATCAATTTCCTCCTTCTGTTTATAACCTCTCACAACTAACCTAGTCTTGTTCCTGATGACCGTTTGCTCTTCATCCATCTTGTTTTTGAATAACCATTTCAGGGTAAGGGGATTGATATTGTCCGGGCGTGGTACTAACTCCCATACATCAAGCCGGATGAATTGATTGAGCTCTTCTTGCATAGACTTAACCCATGATGCATCGGTCATTGCTTCTTTAACACTTGTTGGTTCCATTGTGCTGACTCATAGTGCATAGATACACATATCACCATCGGTACGTAGCTGATTTCGTGTCGAGACTGGTTGTGAGAGATTGCCAATCACTTGAACCAAAGGAGGATTCTTAGTCTATTTGTGTTCATGTGGAAGTGTATGAGAAACTTGATGCAAGCTCGACGGATCCACATATAGTGTTGAAGGCTGGGTAGTACTTGTGGAAGCCACAAATGGATTAACAAACTCATGTTCGTTGAGCATCGCATTGTTTGCATTTTCAGCAACTATTTCATTCTAAAGATGAACATGATTAGGAATTTGCTGAGAATGTTGTTGAGTTGCGTCAGCAGTCGGAGAGTGGTTGGAACATTTGGAGTCAATATGGTTGAGGTTGACGTAGATGGTGCAGAAGAAGATGTCGTTGGTGTACATGCAATCGGAGGTTCTTTAACTACCGTAGCAGGTGCAGTCGGGGCATTTTGAGGAACACCAAATGACGAAGGACCCTCCATATATTCATGAAGCACGAGTCCTGAATTTACGTTTCGAGGGTTGTAACGATGAGATTGCTGACGGTGCAAATTGAAGCGCGAGTCCTGAACTTACGTGTCCAGAAGTCTGACCTTGAAGCTCGGGATGTGAACTTCGATGTTGAGAGGCCATACCCGAGAGTTCATCAAAGGTAACATTCATAGTCTCCATTACCTTTCTTGTCCTTCGATTATAAACCCTGTAAGCACAAGCAGTTGAAGAATAACCAATAAAAAGCCAATATCACCTTAAGGTTCAAGTTTACCGATATCTTCACGATCATTCTTCGGATAACATAATGCACCGAAGACATGTAGAAATGAAATATCCGGTTTTCTTCCATTAATGATCTCATATGGTATTTTGCTGAATCGGGTGTGAATAATGGAGCGGTTTTGAGTATAACACGCAGTTGCTATAGCGTCGGCCCAAAGAAATAACGGCGCACTGTAGGATAGAAGCATTGTCCGAGCAGCTTCAGCTAACGTACGATTCCTCCGTTCCACAACTCTATTCTGCTCTGGAGTTCTTACAGCCGAAGTTAGATGAGAAATCCCAACTTCGTCAAAATAAGCTTTCAGTTACTGATTGGTGAATTATGTGCCGTTATCCGTTCGTACAATGATGGCAGGGGCTTGAAGTAGCACTAATGTTTTCTTCAAGAAATTAATAATTACACCAGGGGCTTCATCTTTTGAAGCAAGAAAATGAACCCATGTGTAACGAGAATAATCATATGTAGGAGATGTAACCTATTCTTGGAGTTTGGAACACGTTTGGGTTTGTGACGCTTCTTCTTTCTCTTACCTTGCTCACATGAAGGACAAAGATAGTCTTTAGTATATTTGAACTTTGGAAGACCGGTAACAAGATCATCTTTCGCGAGTTGGGTGATGGCATCGAAATTGAGATGAGATAACCTTTCATGCCATAACCATAACTTTGTTGATGTGGCTCGGGCCATGAGACATATTGGAGAAGCAGCAGACATTTGGAAAAGATCAATGGTGTACAGGTTGGTGGTACGATTTCCTTTTAAAAAATCAATTCCTTCAAGATCTATTACAAAGCATGTATGACTTCTGAAGGCTACTTCCAAGTCTGAATCACAGAATTTCCCAACCAAGAACAAGTTGTGTCCCAAGCCATCAACAAAGGAGACTGGTGATAATTATATTTCCCCAATGAAGATCACCATAGCCTAGAATTGCAGCAACATGATCATTTCCAAATCGAACAGTTCCCATGAATCGCCATACAAAGTTCTTGAGAAGGCTTCGATTCCCAGTCATATGATTAGAACAGCCCGAGTCCACGCACCAGAGACAAATTTCAACAGCCTGCCAATGATAAGAGAAGAAAATATTTTGGCAACCGATGAAATAGGTTCCTGTAAGGTTAGAAGATAATTAAGCCGTATCATATACCGACGTTTCACTGTCAGTATGAGATCTACTAGTGTCGATAATTTTGCCACTACAGTCAAAATTTCTACCAGTAGGCAACCATTTAGAGGTGAATCTAGGGCTACTAGGCTTAGCAAGACTTTCTGTGGACCCTACGTGCGTACTTTTTGGAACATACACCTTAGCTTTAGGAATGCGTTGTTGTTCACTGACTGATAACTTGTCAATTCGAGTGTAACCACCATAATTCAAGACATTCATAGTCAAGCCACATCATCATGACTAAAAGTAAAGAAACATTTATTACATTTAGCACAAAGAACTTCAGATTTTTCATTCTGAATAGCAAGCTTAAAGTCATTACATTCAGATGAATTGAGTTTCTGATTATGACTAAAACACGGTAAATTCCTAAGGTGTTCTTCTACTTCCACATTATTGATCTTGGGGCGACTACTTCTAGAGGCAAAATGGAACCTATCATTCCTTGTATTGCTCGTAGGTTGTGGCCTTCTATTCTTAGTGTAGTTGTTTATTCCTATAGAAGAAGACGCGCGTCTGTTAGAATTAGCACTTTTTAAATTAATGACTTGTGGTTGAGATATAGTGGTCGGTTTTGTCATAACGCTTGCTTTATGTTGTTTGCTAGGCACAGAGGGAGAACTAACACGAAACATTCCTGGGGAAATCCCAACAGTTTTTGTTCCAGCAACCTTGGGAAAAGGTGCTACAGCAATACGAGTAGGTCCCGAGGTTGCTGGTGTCTGAATCATAGCATCCATAATCGTACTAGGCTCAGAAGTCTTATCTTTTAATAAGGCTTTTAACTTATAGTTCTCACAGATTTTATCAATAAGTTTCTGATAGACAGACTTACTTTGTTCAACAGCCCGCTTATATGAAAAAACAACAGATTCTAAATCTGCAATCTTAGCCTTAAGCTTTTGAACATTTCCATCACTGGCATTCTCTAACCCTGAAGAGGCCAAATTCTTTTCCTTAACCCCTCCTAACTGAGCCTGCAACTGTGTGATAGTTTGTTGCATTTCATTGTATGCTTTATCATACGAAATTTTGTCATATTTGCATTCATCACATTTTTTGACAAATTTATTCCAAAGATCGGTAAATTCTTTGTCCTTTTTAATGACAACAGATTCCATTTTCTCTTTCGTACGTTCAAGCTCAGTTTGGAGGGTTTCATGATTCGACACATAAGTATCTAATGCAACATGGTTGTATCAACAATATCAGGTGCTGTAGAGAGGCGTTCAAGATCGTTTTCCAAAACTTTGATTTTATCAAGAGATTCATCAGCCTCCTTCGCCACATATTTAAGGTCTTCAACAAAGTTGGCTAATTCTTTTAGAAAAGCGTTTTCCAAATTGCTTATCCTAGCATCAACTTGATTAATAATCGGATTAATATCGTTTTGAATAATTTTCTGGACCTCAATCTGAACTGGTGATGTAAAACTTCCTCCAGTGATTTTGGAATTAACAACACATTTAAGTATGACTAAGTTATTTTTTAGCTCGTTTAGAAATCGGCGTGTGATACTCGGTTTAGGAGGATCATCAGACAATTCCTCTCTTGGTAGCAAAAGCATTTCAGTACTTGTTTTAGACCGAACAAAAACAGTTGGAGGATTAACTTTCGGATAATAAACGGGTGTGACTTCTTTATTAAGCTTTTGCATTCTTAAACGAGTCTCTACAGCAAGTTCAGTAGTTTCCTCAGAATCATGCACACTAGGAGGATCATGCTCATCATACAAGAGCACACTACCATTATATAAAGTTTGATTTGTGGCCTGAACATGCTTAAGATATTCGGGATTGGGAGGAAGAGGACAACCTAAAGCCATTTTGTAACGGGTGTAATTTATCTCATTCACTTTAGGTGCGAGCATATTTATGGTTTGCATAGTTTGGCCACGTTTTACCAAAATGTTGTCTAATACCCTAATCCTATCCTAAGCTTTGCAAAAAATTTCAAGAAGCCTATCTTCTCGAATTTTGAAATCATGTTTCAACTTTTTTCATTCTTCTTTTAAATCCAAAATAATAGATTTTTCAGTTGAAAGCTGTTTATTAAGAGAGGTGATTTCATCATTCAATTCGCTTATCTTTTTAGCACTACTTAAGTGTAAGGCATTTAATTTCTTAGTAGTGCATTTTTCTTGTTAAACCGATGTAGCATGAGCTTGTTCAAGTTCTTTAATTTTAGCCTGATGAATTTCAAAACTTTTCTCCCATTCCTTATATCCCGTAAGCTCAGTGGTCAATTTGGAATTAGTTTCTCTAAACTTATTATTAACCACCGTAGCATGGTCAACATCCTTAGCAAGCTTATCAAATAAAGATTTATAATACGCATGGGTCGCATCAGGAAGGGTTGTAGGCTGGGCAACTTGATCCACACTAAGGTCCACACTGGGCTCATTCGAATTAATATTACTATTATTCGTTTGATCCTCGTGTGTCTCAATGTAGGGCTCAAGCATCTCAGTATACTCCTCCTCCTGATTCGACGTACTATATATATCATTATCGTCAAAACATGGGTGTACCTCAGAGGGACCATCTGAATCATAGACGGGAGCAATGTCATCATGCATTCCTGAGGTAGATGCTTGTTGTAAGTTTGCCATCAAGATGTAGTTGGCATTAACTTCTTCTTCCTCGTCATATTCAGCTGTAGAAGCCATAAGATCAAATTCCTCAGCTTGAAGTGGAATCCATGCCTCTTCCTTTTGTGCTATAAGAAGCTGAGTCTGAAGATAAGCAGCATCCCTCTTCTTTTTAGCTGTGCAATCTCGAGCATAATGACCAAATCCCCTATAGTTGTAGCACTGAACCCGACGATTGTTGTTTCCATTTCCAGTACAAATATTCTCAGCCCTTGCAGCCACAATATTTCCCATCTGATTACTAACCACTGGCACAACAATTAACCCATTCTGATTACCCACATTCGGAACACTCGGATTCTGACCACGGTTTTGTCCATACTGATTTCCTGCATTCGCAATGGTCCTCCCAGCATTCTGACCATATTGTTGAAATTGTGTCCCCGTGTTCCCAGCAACTACCAATTGGCGATCTTGAGTCGCCTTCATGAAAGGTTGAGAAATATGCCTATTTCTAGTGTTCAAGGAGATTCTCTGATTGTTGTTGGTGGGGTTAATGGTAAATTTGAATGCCTTTGCAAGAAGTGCAAGACCAGTTTTAATCGCATGAGTAGGATCGGTGATGTCATCAAAACAAGCAATGGGTTGTTGTAAGTAGTTCACAGCAGCAGGAAGTTGATATCCATAAGGGGTGAGTTGTTGTTGTTGTGGCATGAAGTTACTTAATGAGGGTTGATGGTAGGGTACCATGTGATATGACATAGATGACGGATAATTTGCCATAAAAGTCAATAGATCTTGGGTTTTGGCACGTCTTTCAGCCCTAACTTTGTTAGCTTCATCTTGATTCATCTTTAAATAATCATATACTTGAGTGTAGTCCACGACATGAAGATCCTTGGTTTGATTGACAAGAGTGACATATCGTGACCATTCAGAAGGAAGATTATCAAGAAATTTGATGTTGGCAGCAATTTGTGCAGGTTCATGTTTGTTTCTTCTAAGATGATTCATGAGGGTTGAAAACCGATGGTAGTAAGGTTCAATTTGTTCCCCTTCAGTAGACATAAATTTCTTCCATTCACGAAGCAACTTAGTTTCCTTTTCTTGTAAACCTATTTCACTCCCCTTCATCATTTTCTGAATCCTAAGCCACATCTCGTGTGCGGTTTCACAACTATCGACAACAACATAAACATCTTCAGGAAGTCCCATAAGAGTGACTTGAATTTCTTGATCATCAGCGTTGAGTTGTTTGGATTCAGCTTTAGTTAATTCTTCATCCGTTTGCTCATGACTAGAGTCAGCCACTGGGTTAGTAGGGTCCCCAGGCACAAGAATTGTTCTTCTAACATACGGACCTTTTTGAATCGAGTTGACAATCAACTTTCCCAAAGGTTTACATTTTTCATAACGAAGGAGACGACTAGCCCATGTAGTGTAATTCTCCTTGGTAAGCATGGGTGGACGATTCTCAGTACCTGTAGCATAAATATCTTGTTGAGACGTCATCGTAGAAGTCGTGTGAAAAACAGGATCTCAATTCGAAGAAAGCAAATTGTTGTAATTAAAATCCCCTAAAATGAGTAATTCCACTAAGAAATTGAGCACGATAAACCAAAAATTCCAAGGCAAACAAAACTCACGAAATTTTCAAAAACACGTTTTTGAAAAAAAAACTTGGAATACTTGTCACTCTATCGTAATGTGATCGCAATGTGATCGTAATGTGATCGCAATACAGATCGCAATGTGATCGCAATGTGATCGCAATGTGATCGCAATACAGATGGCAATGTGATCGCAATGTGATCGCAATACAGATCGCAACCATTGATTGCAATAAGTGATCGCAATGTAGATCGCAATCAGTGATCGCAATAAGTGATCGCAATGTAGATCCCAACCAGTGATCGTAATGTAGATCGCAACTAGTGATCACAATAAGTGATCGTAATGTAGATCGCAACCAGTGATCGCAATACGTGATCAAAATGTAGAAACCCTTAGGCTTTTGTGATCTGAATACAAGATCGGAATACAGAATCTCTTATCGCAATATGTGAACACTTCCGAAACTTTAGGTAACAAAGTTGAGATTTTGCTAAGATAAACCGTGATAGTAATCAACCCAACGAACCCAAATTTCTCTCTCTATGTAGACGAAATAACAAGAACACCAAAAAAATTTTGAATCTTGGTAGATATTTGATCAAAAACTCACGAATTTCAAGAAAAACAAGGACAACACCAAAGAGCTATCCACAAATCCCTTGGCGAATGATACCACTTGTAGGACTTATACACATGACTTAACCTAATACGAATAACATCATGGAATAAACCAAAAAGAAAGATTAGATTAGATGAAGAATAAAGAGAAAACAAAAAGGTTGTGATTTCTTGACATATGGTTATCTCTCTACAATCTATGACATGGAAAACACACACACACAAATGAGGTGCTTAGTGCCTTTTATACTACAAGTGTAAGGTATAGAAGGCCTTCCTCATTTGTGTGTTCGGGACTAATTCCCGTTACATACCAAACATTATACTAGAACTCTCAACACCATTATATAGCATTTTCCACGAGCTTCGCAACGGTATATTATATGACCATCACTTTAAATAGTTCTAACAATTTCATTTCATAGTCACTACTATGTGAGCTCGTGAACATAAAATAACTACACATCGTTTCACTTACATAGTACCCTGTACCCGTAAATGATGTCCAAACCACACTCTATTCATACCAAATAATCACATAAACACATAAAGACACATAATTTCCGAAAATACTCTCATAATAAAACTAAGTGACGAACCTCAAAACCGTGGTTGTCACAATCTCTTTTTTTATTGTACCTTTCCTCCTTTCTTTGTTCCTCTCATACCTCCCACCAATAATAATCCCTTACCTTCAGATTTATCATCTCCTGTTGTCGCCTGTCATCCGCGACAGCTGCTCCCCTATCTAATGACGTGCTACTTTCTCAGATTTGTTAGATTGGTTAGATCTGTTAGTTTTGTTGTGCCACCTTGCTTCCACATCACCGAATGGATTGTTGCTGCCTTGGAACCCTTGCTCTCTGGATGTTATATTGCTGCTTTAGGATTTGGTTTTAGATTTGTCTGGCTTAGGTTTGTCTTCTTTAGGGTTGTTAGGATTTATCTCTGATATATGTTTTTATGTACCTTGTGTACATTTCCCCAAGCTATACATTTATATGGTTGTATATATAAAAAAGTTCACATTAGTGATTTCCCCTCACCCTTGTATTGTGTTATTATACCGTCTCACAAATTTTATGATGTATGTCTTGGCTTGGCTCAACTTGTTGCCTCGTGTATTTTATTTGGAAAATCGGTTTTGATTTTTCCCTTAGTGTTAGATGTAACTTGTTGTGTATAATTTACCTCCGTTCGGTGTAATAATGAAATTCCTGTTCAAAATTATTTTTTTGTCATTGGACTTAGTTTGGCTAGAAAACAATCTAGTTTTGATGAAGTCGATGATTAAAGTTAAAATTATATCACGTTCATTGACAAAGGTTAACTAAAACCGTGTCTTTTTAGATTTTAAGATAGAAATGTTTACTCACATATTCATTATCAAATATATATATATATATAAGTTAGTTATTCATTATATTGCTATGGTTAAATGTGTATATTAAAAACAGCCAAATAAAACCATTCCAACAGTTTGATAGAAAGAAAAATTAAAATTTTCCATTCATATTTAGATTTTAGATTTAATTTTGAAGACAAATTTTATAATAGTGTGCTCAACTTATAATCATTCAGTCCAATGTACTTCAGTTTATTTTCTCAATTTAATACGTTCAAAAAAAAATTTGGTCGCAATTAAAGACAAGAAACAAGTTACCAAATTACCACATCACAACCCATCACCATCAACAACCCATCACCACCACCTTTGTAACAGGTTTTAGAAAATGTTGTGATTACGAATTAACCGACATTTTTTCCAAGATGCATATCACTTTCTTATGCTTGGTGGAAGTCCTAAGTCAACATAGTATGTTTCGTTCATTTGTACGTGGTATAGCAGCCATGATTTTCGTAACAGAAATTTGTGGTAGTGGTGTTGGTGGGTTATGGCGATGTGTAGTAGTCGGGTTGATGGTTTTGGTGACCCTGTTGGTGGTGGTGGATTGCCTAAAAAATAGATTGGAGAAGAAGGGTAAGCTTTTTAATTTGGTAACATGTTGATTGTCTTCAATTACAAAAAAAACAGAGTGTGATATAGTAAGTTGAGAAAAAAGTAAAATACATTAAAATTAAATTAAATATAATTGTGTACACTTTTAAACGATTTATCATATATTTATAGACATCTCTTAATTCTTAATAGTAAAACATAATTGGTATATCCAGAAACGAAACATCTTCGGTGTTAATTGGCTCGTGAATTAAAAAATTTGAAATTTTAATTTTTAGGTAATTTAATGTCTTGAGAATTAACATTTTTTAATATTTAAAATGTCTACATGTTTGATTGACAGAAATTAACAATAGTTTAAAATCTTGATTTTGAGTCGACCCAGTTAACACGAATAAATATTTGTTTACATAAATTTTATAAATTTTATAAATTTTTTATGTAAGCAAGTAAAAAACATTATGTATTTTATAAAGAAACTTATATAACATTTTTATATAAATTTATTTTTCTAAAACCGAGTAAAAACCGAATAAATAAATTTATTTATATTTTTAAAATATTTTGTTTAAACGAGTGAAATTCTAATTTTTCATATGTTTATGTAAATTTTATAAAAAAATTGTATAAATATATATAAATTTTAATTTTTATATTTAGACTAGTAAAAATCAAATAAAATTTATTATAGAAATTTATTTGTTCTATCTAAACGAGTAAAAGCCGAGTAAATAATTTTAAATTTTTTAAAAATCTTTTATTTAAAAAAGTAAAATTCGAATTTTTCATTTTTTATATAAGTTAAATAAAATAATTGTATAAATTTATATTAATAATTTTATAAATTTTATTTTGCCTATTTAAACGAATGAAAACTGACTAAACGTTTTTTCATAACTTTTTTTATTTTTATAAATTTCTAGGTTAAAGGAGTAAATACCCGAATAAAAACTAGTAAAAAAAGTTTATAGAAAATAATTTCTAAGTGAATGAATATTCTTCACTTTTTGAAGTTAGTTTAATGTCTCTCTTTCTCGTAATTTGTGGAATTTAAAAATCATTCATTTGTTATATCAAACATAATATTTAAAAAAAGTTTAAAATACAAATGATTTGAATTTCTCTCGACCAAACACCTCATAGTAAATAAACATACTTTTATTTTTCTCTTTTGTTATCCCTTTCTGAAACTCTGCTGCACTTTTTTTAAAACTTCTTTTATTTAAGCATTATTTTATTGATTTATGATCAAGTTATTCAAGCATTGTTACAAAAGACAATAATTTTTTTTTCTTTTTTCAATCAGGAAAATTGATACGACCCGATTTGAGTTGTATCAAGATAGATAACATCACTTTAAGCATGTGTTTGCTTCTTAAGAACTAGAGATGAGAAGACTATACATTTATTTATCTTTTAACTTAATTGGTTGATTTCATTAATAAAACCTTCGATGTATATAATCAAATAAACTAACTTGTTCAACAAACATAAATAACATTATCACGACTTGATACACGTTCCTAAATAAGGATAATGATTTTTCTAAACAAATATATTCTAAATAAAAAGATATTCCGGTCGTGACATTCCACACTCATTCGAATTCACCTTGCCCTCAAGATGAAGTCTTGAAAAGCTCATAAATTCGGGATTCCAAATTTTGTGTCGATGCTTAAACATTTGCATTCTCCTTGTCAACTTGTTCTCTCGCTCGAGTAGTAACAATGACTGGATTTCTCCTCTACACTCCTTCTATTCAGATAAAACAAAGCATGTAACCCTCTTGGGCGATTTAAAAACAACAAGCCGCGATTCACAGACCATAATAAGATTAGCCTCTGATTCACCAACCACGTGTTGTGTTTTTTTGCAATTGCCTCAAAACGAGCCTCAGTGATTCGGGCTAAATAGAAAGCATCTCTTAATGATACATGTCTTAACCTCAACAATTCTCGTTGTAACGACACTTTAAGGCCATAAATATAAAAATATTTAAGTAAGATTGTAGAGATATTCGTTACCCGATTTACAAGTATGACAAGCTCACTTTGAAATTCGGCCACCGGACCCATCTACAAAAGCTTAGATAGTGCGTCCTGATCGTCGTTTTCGGATGCCATAATAACTAAAAAACAACAGGAAAACAAACTGATGAATAGTACCCGATGAACAACCCCGTGAATAACACCTAATGAATAATACCATGAATAGTACCTGATAAATAGTGTAGTGAATAGTATCTGATGAACAACACCGTGAAAAATACATAATAAATAATATTATGAATAGTACCTGATGAATAGTGTAGTGAATAGTACTTTGATGAACAGTACCATGAATAGTATTTCAATGAATAATAACTTTTATTTTTAATTTGAAACCCTAATAGATAGCCCTCTCAAAACGAGGACTCTAAATGAAAACATCAATTGATACGACCCGATTATAGTTATATCGGGATATATAACACTACTTCAAGCGTGTGCTTGCTCCTTAAGAAATAGAGATGAGATGATCAAACATTTATTTATCTTTTAACTTGATTGATTGATTATATTAATAAATCTTTTGGTATATATAATCTAATAAATTTGCTTCTTAAACAAGCCGAACATAATAACACTATCACGACACAGTACACATTCGTAAATAAACATAATGACTTTCCTAAACAAATATATTTTAAATAAACTAGCATGGTACCCGCACAATGCGTCGATGAGTACCGGTAACGATTTTTAATATGACAAATGTTGCTACTCTTGCCCGCTAAATTTGTATTCAAAGATTGAAATTGTAAAAAAATTATATCATAATAAAAATAAACCTTTAAAAAATAAAAATAAAAATATTAAAATGGATATTGAATAAAAAACATAATCAAAGAGCATAAAGTTTTAAAAAATATGGTTAAATTATAGAGTAAATTACACCGTTCGTCCTTGTGGTTTACGTTGACCGGCAAGGTTCGTCCCTTGACCAAAAAAAGTGCACCACTCGTCCTTAAGTGAGAAACGTAATGTAGCGTTGGTCCTTCTCATTTCGTGACCCCACTAACGGATGTTTTGTTCATATCCATTACGGGTATTTTGGTCTTTTCTCAAATTTCTTTCTTTTTATTATTTGTTCAACGTCATCTTAAACATCGCCTTTATGTTTTAGCATTTACCAACAACAGAAACTTCTGACACTTATTTAATCATTCGTATAGTACTAGTACTTCGTTCATATCGCCAAATTAAAACCCTAAAACATTTCTGGCCGTTTCGTCTTAAAAACGGATCTGACAATTCCTCTTATTTCAGCCACTTGAAATTGCTTTCACTCATGATTCTCAGAACATGGTATAATAATCAAGACTTTTATTTACTTTATTTGATTTTTTGTAAATTATTTTGGAATTAATTTGTGCATCAGTAATGTTTTTTATTTGCATGTTGTAATGTTGTTAAAGTTTTAGATCTAAACCTTAACAAATTTTGCTATATAATATTGATATCGATCTGACAATTCTTCTGTTAAGGGTCTTTAATCCATAATTTTTTTTATTGTTTATGTTAATGATGTATTTGTTAAATAAAATTTGACTTATGAACAAAATTTCTTACCGTTTGTCTGCTTTTACTTGGCCATTGCGGCTCTGGCTTTTAACAATGATGAAGATTATTTGTAGGCCCTTTGACACAAATCATTATATTATAGTCCTGAGTTATAATGTTTTGATTTTTACATTTCTTAAGTCGGAAAATGATATAAATCACAAATGGAGTTCTCAGTGACCAGTGACCAGTGACCAGTGACCAGTGACCAGAAAAGAGGATTTGTGCGGAGGGGTGACAAATGGATCTACCAGTAATATCAGTCGAAAACCGTTAAAGGTTGTATCCAAATGTAACTTGAAGTATTCTGTCTTCTGTAAAAGGTGAAGCAGGGTATGGATATTCAAATTTTTTTATTGGTGACAGAAGGTAGTTCGCTAGCATTGCGCGTGGCTGGGTAATGTTGAACTTAGGAGTTTTCTTGTCAGCTGATTCTTTGTTTGCGGTTGAAGGGTAGTGTTTCCCTGTTTGTTGTCCTACTTACACGTTTACTTGCTTCATCAGTGCATATAAGATCCATGGAAGTAGTGTTGGGTTTGATGACGATTTGGTGGTGTGAGGCGCAGGTGGGAGAGTGGTGGATTGTGGGAGCAGTGGGGATGTGACTGATGAACAAACAATATAAAGAAGGGATGTTGGGAAAAGATCAAAATACCCCTAATGGATAGGATAATAACATAAGTTAGTGGGGTCATAAAAAGGGAGGGACCAACACTACATTACGTTTCTCACTTAAGGACGAGTGGTGCACTTTTTTTGGTCAAGGGACGAACCTTGTCGGTCAACGTAAACCACAAGGACGAACGGTGTAATTTACTCTAAATTATATTATGAAAAAATAACTAGATATAAAGTTATTTTAATTTTAAATTAAAGATAGCTTTTTAGAAGGTTGTTGTTAGGACGGATGATGAATTAGAAAATGAACGTTTTAATAAAAATAAAATATAAATGCCCTAATTTTTAAAAATATTCAAAACTAGAGATGTGCCAAATATAAGATGAAATTAAAAAATATTCCGGTGGTAACATAAACGTTGACAAGAGCTTGTATTTCACTTGGTCATTAAGAAATCTGAGTAGTATAACCTTCATAACGATACAAATAAATAAATGTAAAAATTAAATATGTAATTTAAATTTTGATGTTATTATTGACCTTGCCAACGATCTTTAAGGTATTTTCTTGGCTGTTAGATGTAACCAGATGTCACATTTAGCGTACCCATGCGGTGCTATATGTTTATATACCAAACTTTAAAAAATATATGAAAGATATTTTATATCGTACGTAACACGGGGATTCCACATTCGGGTCTAAATTTTATAGGGAAAATAATCAAAAGGGTTTATGTTTTGTTTTTGTCTTCTTAAAGAGATCAAACATGTTGGCTTGTTCATTTTAGTTCAAGATAACAAGAGCAATTGAGATGCGGACGCGACATGTGTTCTTTGTTATCCTATTTTTTGAAATAATCTGCCAGTGTTGTATTTTTAGACACTTGTCAAACTCTGACCATCTATTGCTCTGGTTTTCGATTGCCCTAAATCTATACACAAACAATATTTTTTTATAAGGATATGTGATCCTGAAATCAAAATCCTAAATCAAGAGTGTTTTTCAAAACGTTTTGAGGGCAAGGTGGTTTCTAAGGAGTGGAGAATGTTACGCCCGATCTTTGTGTGGGTCGCGCTGATGCTATCTATCTTTATGTTTATTTTTATTTAGGATATTTTATTTATGTAGGAATATCTTTTCTTACAATTTAAGTATATAGTTATATATACCAAATGTTTATTAAAAATGAATCAATCAAAGTTAATAAATAATTCTTTAATTCTTCTAGTCTCTCTTTCTTATGAAGTCAACACACGTTATAGTTGTGCCCTATCATGATACTACCTGAGAAGATCGTATCAATTGATGCTTTCATTGAGAGCCCTCAACTTTGTTGAGGTGTTTGATCTAGGGTTCCAATCCCATAAAAAACTAGTGTTCATCGCGGTATTGTTCATTCGATTACTATTCGTCGACACTGTTTATAATGGTACCATTCATACGAGGTACTGCTCATCATGTACTGTTCATTAAAAAAAAAGATATATCTTTAATATTGTTGTTTTATTTACTATGGCATCGAGTAGCGGGGTCGGGACACACTATCTAAAGTTTTGCAAATACGGCAGTCGAATATCAAAGTGAGTTTAATGATCTTATAACTCGAGTTACATGTATTTCTGAAAGTTTATTTGCCTCGTTATATATATCCGGACTTAAACCGAAGATACAACTAGAATTGTTGAGGTAATACTCGTAACCAACAACTTTAGGTGAAGCTTTCTACTTAGCACGTATAGTAGAAGCTTGTGTTGAGGGAGTTGTAGAGAAAGAGCAGAAAACCGAAAAGATAACATATGTATCTAGTACAACATCGGAAGTTGTGCCCGTAATTGAACCAAAAGTTGCACAAGAAGTTATTGTTCATGAGGGTTTAGTTAGTTATTCGCGCGAGGGTTTAACGATACAGGTGATAATAAAGTGTCACTGGCTTGCATTATAAACACATTACCTATGTACATTCGTGTGGGTGGTGATGAGGCTATGAGGGAATGGATGTCGGAGTTTCGATAAAAAAATTCTCCGTGTTACTTTGAAGGCAAGGTGATTTTTGAAGAAGTGGAGAGTGTTACGACTTGGGCATCAAAAGGTGGAAGAAGGGTGTTGTGTTTTGTCTAAGGCAATGGAAGGCGCAAAAGGAAAAAAAGTGTTGGTCGCGGAAGCAGAAGATGTGAGTGCGGTATAATTAGGATATGGGAATCCCGAATCAAGAT
Source organism: Glebionis coronaria (assembly GCA_025667525.1). Classification (NCBI taxonomy): domain Eukaryota; kingdom Viridiplantae; phylum Streptophyta; class Magnoliopsida; order Asterales; family Asteraceae; genus Glebionis; species Glebionis coronaria. The sequence goes on from CM046880.1 coordinate 266,248,644, forward strand.
TTTAAATCAAGAGTGTTTTTCAAGATGTCACCTTGAGGGTAATGTGGTTTCGAAGGAGTGACGAATGTTACGCCGGTGCTTTGTGTGAGTCGGGTCGATGCTATCTATTTTTATGTTTATTTTTATTTTGAATATCTTTTATTTATAGGAATATCTTGTCTTACAATTTAAGTATCTGATTATATATACCAAATGTTTATTATAAATAAATCGATCAAAGTTAATCAACAATTTTTTAAGTCTTTTAATCTCTGTTTTGCGGAGTCAACATACGTATAGTGATGTCTAATCCCTATACTAACCCGAAAAGGTCGATCACAATGCCCATTAAAACCGGGATAACGTTCGGGCTACTATTTGGGCTGATGGTTAGAAGAGGTTTTTGAATAATAGCATGTGTCGCTCTTTCCTGATTTTGCGTTACTGCTTTTTCTTTTGACGGTTGCTTTTTATTTTCATGCTATGAAATATAGACCAAGATGACTTGTTTTGGCCTGCATGCTGTCCGGCCTTTTTTTTGCGATTTCATGGGTTTGGCCCATCGATATATACGAACACTATGGTACAAAGTTTCGCCGTAATCTAACAAGAATAATCTTTATCTTATGCTTTTAAAGCCTCGTTATAATGTTTTGAGTTTTGCAAAAGGGCTTCCAAAATTGACTAGTTATTTGCTAGTTTCTGAATCCAAAATCGGTGTCAAGAAAATACCAATAAGCTTGATGCATTTAACTTTAAACAAGTCGTGTTATATCATTATCAATCGCATATGATGGTGTGTACATTGTTATATTTGTACAGTAATTTGTATATACCGCCTAATTGTTTTACTTATTGAACTCGTTGATCTTGCTGAAAACCAAAATACATTTTGTAAAACTTCAGTTTCCTATAGGCCCAGCCTGGCCCAGGCCAGTACCATTAATAAAGCCTCTCCATCTCAATCCCCATACATCCAACCATCTTCAATTCTGCATTTGCATAGTACTACGTATCAAACTCTACTCTACACGCCATTGATACTCTCTCTACTCACTTCCAGATCCACTTGCCCATTACACACATGACACGTATATACATCACACAGTCTTCGTACTACTATTACTAGTCAATTTTTCACTTTCACGAATTCCAAACATTTGACCTCCATTATTACTTACATATAGCTCATAGCTCATAGCACATAGCATATAGCTATTTTGTCAATCACATCAGTTTTATAGAATCTCCTTTTTCACAGAATACGTGAACATTTCGTCACTTGTTCACTACCGTCACCTTGTTTCATTCAATACATATTTACGACCAGTTTATTTTCAAAACTACGTCATCTCACCTCATCGTATCCTAATACACACAAACTTCCTATAAATACATCCTATACAAACCTTTGAGTTTTATATACTCCATCAAGTAATAAGTGATCTTTGTTGTTAATTAGCTATTGTTAGGAATATAATTAGAAAAATGGGAAATTGTCAAGCAGCTGAGGCAGCGAGTGTGGTGATAGTGCATCCAGGGTATAAAATAGAGAGAATCTATTGGTCAGTTAGTGCTAGAGATGTTATGAATACGAATGCTGGTTACTATGTTGCACAAGTCGTTAAATCAGCTTTCGTAGTTAAGGCGGATAATGGGTTGCCTGTGAAGCAACTCAAGCTGCTGAGGCCTGATGATACGTTGCTTATTGGTCAAGTTTATCGACTCATCAGTTATCAAGGTAACTAACTAACTAATTATTGGTCAAATTCATGTCATTAGATTTTGATTAAAATTCAAGTAACATTCTTACACGTTTTTTGTAGATGTATTGAAAGAATTTGCTGCCAAGAAATGCATGAAACTTGGGAAGTTGTTAATGGAAAGAGGAGTTATTGAGCTAAAGAAAAAAGAAGTTACTGAAGCACAATCCATCCACGAACCTAATAACAGTTCAACCAAGGTAAAAAATTAATTTCAACTAGAGTTAACTAAATTGACGTTTTTGGTACCAGTATAGATTTAAACTATTGTTTGCTTAGTCTTATTCAATTTTTAGCATAACTTGCAAGTGTCTTGTCTTCAAATTTCATATTTGTGCATAGTACATTCACTTATTTCATACTATATCTACTTAATTACACATTTACACCAAATAAGTGAGAAAAACATAAACTTGCTAGATTGCTTTTTTTTATTTGGCTTTCACTTTTTGAAGCCAAACTATAACAATAAACTAGCCAAACCATCTTTTGGTTGATTAGGAAATACAATTCGTAACAAATCATATTTTTACCTGACCAAAGTGATTCCATTAGGAAGGAACTACGGTACTAAACAGATTGACAAGGTAGGTTAATCATTGTTTTCGATCTTTTAATATCGACTAATTCACGAGGTTTGAACTTGTCATCGCCCTAAACTTGGTAAAGCTCTCGTTTTTAGAAAGTTGACGTAACCACTCACGTTTGCACATATAGAATTATATATATTAGACGTGTGTAATGGAGTGTGCTTAATCCAGTTGTTGTCTAAAATATAATAATAAGACCAGCTAAACTGTACTACTTTCAGACTGAACTAAGCTTATCAATTGAATATTAGTCATCGTTGATGGGTACTTTTGTTACTCACATCCCAAGCTAACCTTTGAAATTGATCAGATCTTTGAAGTATATTTTAATGAATAAAATAATGAAAATAAGTTGTTACCATGTCATCCTTGTTTCTACCATTTGTGCATTCTTGATTAATTAAAAATTCTAGTGCTTAGCTGAAAAGCAGAAAGAAGCACAGAAGCACTTAATTAATAATATTACATGTTTTTTTACTAATTTTGCCAGTGTAGATTGTGGACTGTAAACTGGACTTGGGCTGGTCCAGAACAGAAAATTGACCCAAACTTAGTCAAATCTTTAATGGTCCAACAACAGGTAGTAGTGCTCAGTCTTATGCACGTTGGATGTGAAGACCAGGTTTTTAGGTTTATTATCAGAATAGTCAAATAAGTGGAGGAAGTGGTAGCACCTTTATCTCCTAGTCTTATGGTTTATGCTTTACTGGTTCAGTTCTTGTTTTCTCTATTTAAGCAAGGTAGCAGTAGTAGTTTATTATCAATTCAAGCATTGTAATCTTCCTTTTTATAATAAAATCAATCTTTCAGCAAACACTTTATCTTCCTAATTATTATCCACTGTAAATTAGATCCATACACTTCAGATCCAACAATTGGTATCAAGAGCTTGTGTTAGTGTATGGTCAAGTGTATGCCAAGAACAACCATGGTAGCAAGTTCATCTTCTTCAATTAATGATGATGTTCAAGGGACCGGAAAGGAGGGTAGTGTCACTCTTCGTTATCCGATGCTCACAAAGACGAATTATTCTGTGTGGGCTATTAAGATGCGGGTGAATTTGCAAGCACAAGGAGTGTGGGATGCCACTCAAGGAGAAGGGGTTGACGAACGGCAAGATCGGATGGCTCTAGCCGCCATTTATCAGGCGATTCCAGAAGATGTGTTACTGATGTTAGCCGATAAGGATACGGCTAAGGAAGCGTGGGAGACGCTTCGTACAATGCACATGGGAGCAGAAAGGGTAAAGGAGGCTAAAGTACAAACCTTGAGAAGCGACTTTGAGGTGATCCGAATGAAAGACAGTGAATCAGTGGACGAGTTTGCAATGAGATTGAATACCATTGTGACGGGTATTCGATCTCTAGGTGACAAGATAGAGGAGATTACAGTGGTGAAGAAGTTCCTTCGGGCTGTTCCGATACGATTTATGCAAATCGTAACGTCTATTGAACAGTTTGGGGACTTAAAGAACATGACAGTGGAAGAGGTTGTGGGTCGTCTCAAGACCCATGAAGAGAGACTCCGAGGTTATGGAGATCTAAAAGGAGAACAGTCACTATTGCTCACTCACGCCGAGTGGTCCGCACGATATAAGAGAACCGACGAGAGGGACTCGTCAAATGCACCAAGAGGAAGAGGAGGTTCAAGTAGCCGAGGTCGGGGGCGAGGCCGAGGTCGCGGACGTGGTCGTGGTCGAGGCGATGGACATGATTTCAAAACTAGTGATCAGAAATATGTCCAAAAAGATAAAAGCAAAATAAAGTGTTTCTCTTGTGAAGAGATTGGTCATTATGCTTCTGAATGTCCGAAAAAGAAACACGGTGAAGAATCGAACCTCACTCAAACTATTGATGATGAACCGACATTGATGATGTCGATTTTAGAAGAGAATACTTATGGTGAAGTATTTCTGAATGAGGAGAAAGTTACAGCAAATCTCCTTCAAATGGGTGAACCTCGAGTCGAGTCCGATGTCTGGTATCTTGACAATGGTGCTAGCAATCACATGACGGGAGATCGTTCAAAATTCCATGAGCTAGACGAGTATGTTTCGGGTCGAGTGAAGTTTGGTGATGGATCGACGGTAGCCATCATGGGGAAAGGATCAGTCTTGTTCGATTGCAAAAATGGTGATCAACGACTCCTTAACGAGGTATACTTTATTCCAAGCTTAAAAAGTAACATTATTAGTCTTGGGCAAATGACAGAGCAGGGGAGTCGGGTTGAATTAGTAGGTTCGTTATTAAAAGTTTTTGATAGAAGCAAAAATCTTCTTATGAGGGTGAAAAGATCACCGAACCGTCTCTATAAAGTTATCTTAGAAACAGGTCATTCCACTTGTTTTCTTGCCACACGGGACGAACCAGCTTGGTTATGGCATTCAAGACTCGGGCATGTGAACTTTTACTCACTACGAAGATTGGTTCAGAAGAATATGGCAGCAGGTATCCCCATGATAACACACCCAAATCAGGTGTGTGAAGGGTGTGTTCTAGCAAAGCAAACCCGAATTCCTTTCCCAGAACAAGCAGTGTTTCGGGCTAAAAAACCCCTCGAGCTTGTACACGCTGATCTGTGTGGCCCGATCACACCCACAACTGTCGGGGGAAGTAAGTATTTTCTACTTTTAATTGATGATCTTAGCAGGTGGTCATGGGTGTACATGCTTTCTAGTAAGTGTGAAGCTTTTAATGCATTTAAACGGTACAAAAAGATGATCGAGGAGAGCTCAGGTAACAAAGTGAAAACACTTCGCACTGATCGTGGGGGAGAGTTTACATCAAAGGAGTTTGCAAATTTTTGTGACGAAAATGGTATTACAAGGCATTTTACAGCCCCTTATTCGCCCCAACAAAACGGAGTTGTGGAGAGGCGAAACCGAACCGTAATGGAGATGGCAAGGAGCCTTCTCAAAGGAAGGAATGTACCTGGAGAATTCTGGGGTGAAGCCGTGAGACACGCGGTCTATCTTCTAAACCGTTTACCATCGAAGTCGCTTCCTGACATCACCCCGTATGAAGCTTGGTATGGTAAAAGACCGAATCTTGAACATTTAAAAATCTTTGGTTGTGTTGCTTTTGCTAAATGTACAGGTGGTCATTTAAAAAAACTCGATGATCGGAGCAAAAAGATGGTGTACCTTGGAGTTGAAGACGGAACGAAAGGAAACCGTTTATATGACCCACATAACAGGAAGTTGCGGGTTAGCCGTGATGTTGTATTTGATGAACAAGAAGGATGGGATTGGTGTAAAAGTGTGGAGGAAGAGAGACCAGTAGCAACTACCTTCACTATAATCAAACCACAGTCACAAATACAACCACCAGGTACTCCACAAAACAGCCCCGAAACCAATCACAACCAACCAGAAGATCTTGGATTCGAAAATGCGTTTTCGGGACAGCCGTATTCTGAAGATGCACAAGTTGATTCAAACCCAAACATTGCAGCCTTTGATCCCTCTTCCCCGCTCTCATCACATTCAAGTAACTCCCCAAATGCTCTTGGACCTAGAGGGTTCCGTTCCTTAGATAATGTGTATGCTAGAACTCATGAGGTGACACTTGAACCCGAAGAACTTATGATGGCTGAAACGGATCAGCCCTCAACATTTGTAGAGGCGGTGGCACACAAGGCATGGCAAGAAGCTATGCAAGCCGAGTTGGATGCGATCGAAAAGAACAAGACGTGGCAGCTTACTAGCTTGCCACCGGGTCATAAAGCAATCGCTTTGAAGTGGGTCTATAAGGTTAAGAAAGACAACATGGGAAACGTGGTTAAGTATAAGGCACGTCTCGTCGCGAAAGGGTGTGTGCAAAAACAGGGGGTGGACTATGATGAAGTTTTCGCACCCGTAGCAAGACTCGACACGATAAGGCTTATTCTTGCCTTAGCGGCGCAACATGGGTGGAGTGTTCACCATCTGGATGTCAAGTCGGCTTTTCTCAACGGAGACCTCAAGGAGGAGGTTTACGTCACTCAACCAGAAGGGTACGTCAAGAAGGGTCAAAGTGATAAAGTGCTGAAACTTTTCAAAGCTCTTTATGGTTTACGACAAGCACCTCGAGCTTGGAATGTGCGTTTGGATAAAACCATGAAAGGGTTGTGTTTTTTGAAAAGTTCTCAGGATGCAGCCGTTTACACCAAAAACACTAACGGTAAAACTTTGATTGTTGGAGTTTATGTTGATGATCTTATTATCACAGGTTCGAACACACAAGACATTATCGAATTCAAAGAGCAAATGAAGAATGAGTTCGAGATGAGTGACCTGGGATTGTTAAGTTATTACCTTGGAATTGAAGTCTCACAAAAGAAATGGGGAATAGCTTTGCGACAAACGGCTTATGCAAAGAAGCTGTTGGAGAAGTTTGGATTGCAAGATTGCAACCCGACCAAAACTCCTATGGAATCAAAGTTGAAGGTCGATAATGATGAAGCTGGTGAACGTGTTGACCCTACCGAATACAGGAAAGTAATTGGATGCTTGAGGTATTTAACCCACACTCGTCCAGATTTGTCATTTGCGGTTGGAATTGCTAGTCGTTTCATGGAAAAACCGACAACCTTGCACTTTCAAGTTGTAAAGCGCATACTGAGGTATATTAGAGGTACTTTTGATTATGGGTTGAATTATGAGAAAGGATCAGAATTCAAAGATCTAGTCGGGTTCAGCGATAGTGATCATGGTGGTGATGTAGTCGGTGGTAAAAGTACGAGCGGTATGATTTTCTACCTCGGAAGGAATGCAATTACCTGGCAATCTCAGAAACAAAAGACAGTTGCTTTATCATCTTGTGAAGCTGAGTTTATGGCAGCAACTTCAGCAGCATGTCAAGCTATTTGGCTCGCAAATCTCGTGAAGGAACTAGCGGGACAACACGTTGAGCCAATCACTCTGTTTGTTGACAACAAATCAGCAATTGCCTTAATGAAGAATCCGGTTTTTCATGGAAGAAGCAAGCACATTAATATTCGTTTTCACTTCATAAGGGAGTGTGTTGAAGAAGGGAAGATCGTAGTGGAGCATGTTAACTCAAAAGATCAGCGAGCAGATTTATTCACTAAGGCGTTGGCACTAGTGAACTTCATTGAAATGCGTAACAAACTCGGTTTGACTGACACCGAGCTTGGTCCAGTTTAAGGGGGAGATTGTGGACTGTAAACTGGACTTGGGCTGGTCCAGAACAGAAAATTGACCCAAACTTAGTCAAATCTTTAATGGTCCAACAACAGGTAGTAGTGCTCAGTCTTATGCACGTTGGATGTGAAGACCAGGTTTTTAGGTTTATTATCAGAATAGTCAAATAAGTGGAGGAAGTGGTAGCACCTTTATCTCCTAGTCTTATGGTTTATGCTTTACTGGTTCAGTTCTTGTTTTCTCTATTTAAGCAAGGTAGCAGTAGTAGTTTATTATCAATTCAAGCATTGTAATCTTCCTTTTTATAATAAAATCAATCTTTCAGCAAACACTTTATCTTCCTAATTATTATCCACTGTAAATTAGATCCATACACTTCAGATCCAACATAGATGTTGTTTATGGATGTAAAACCATGTGCTTGTTCTTGCTGTCAAGGCATAATTGTGCTGTATTTACTTACTAAATAGTGGCACCCCTTAAGCTTTAATATGTAGATCTATATGATCTAGTGATTTACTAGTTACTTAACTTTTCAGATTGCTAAAAGCTAGCTAGAAAAGTACCATTTGTGTGCCAAAAGTTCACCTTTTTTTTTTCTTTCATATATGATTCTACAAATATTTACAGTAACATCTTATAGCGGCAATTAGTTATAATGATATTGGAGGGTCTTAAAACATAATTGCAGAACTACAAATGTTGTTGTTATATCAGGTACACTGTAATATGGGTTCACCTTTTTATAAAATGGGTGAAGTTATACATACCCCTAAAAAGCCTATATATACCCCCCTTGAATTTTACATTTTTTTTTTATTTTTTTTATTTTTTTTTATTTTTTATAATTACGGTTTTGTTATAAAACTGTCAATCTGAAAATACGGAATAAAAAAATAAAGTTTAATAACTCAAAACTGTTAAACTGATAAAAATACGGAAAAAAAACTGATAAAAAACAGCACAATTTGTGTACTTTTTATACTCTTTTTTGGAATAAGGGTACCAATAGGGGTACCTATAAAAATATGAGGGTATTTTTTTCTGATGATGGTTTGACATATTGCAGAACTACAGTAGTGGCAACAGAAGAAGGAATGGTGACAGGCAACACCATCAAAGTCATGGTGGAGGACCATGGAAACCAGCTCTAAAAAGTATTTCAGAGACTGGAAATTGAACTATTTACTACTATCAGCTTTTTTTTCTTTCTTTTGTATTGCAATTAATAAAAATAGAAGTCCATTTAACACATAATATAATGCTCTATAATTCTCGCATCAACCGTCAAATACAGCATTTACAACAACATGCACGAACTTGATCCACCTGAATAGGAAAGCTATGATTTGAAACAAAGATGGTTCGCGTGCAGTCTGAAAATAATTGCTGAAATGCACCTCCACATCTACATAGTTATTAAATAATCTTTTGGTGTTCTATACATTAGTGAGTGGCTAAATAATCGGTAAAACAGACTAGTTTAATTGATTGCTTTGAGAAGACTTTTCTAAACCTTAAAAGCGCACAATTTCGCCCCTCCTATATTCAAAAGAAGTATTCAGGTTTTTCAAGAATCATTTCATAATATATGAACTTGATCTACCTCAACCAAAAAGATCATGATCATTTGAACTAAAAGTGGATCCCTGTATATCGCATCTTACCAATATTGACATGTAGACTGCTAGAGTCCTAAAGCAAAACATTACGATACAGGTCAAATTGATGTACGTATCAAAATCGACTCCGAGGAACAAAAACACTGTCATAGGATCATTATATGGTTCCAAATGAAAAAATACGATAAAAATATAATTTGCATAATCTATATATTCATTAGTTGACAATTATTGTTGGTGCCATTACTTGATATATTCGTTTCAAGACAAAGATATCAGCATATAGTATATGGTTGATTCGTCTTATCAGGCTTCATAGTTCACACAAGACCAATTTCTTATTCATTTAGCTCATGCTTCACAATCATTTGTCTAATTGTCTTGGAGTAATCATGCCATAGTGTCTTTTCGATTTATAGCTAGCAAAATCAGATAGTTATATTAAAATTAACGAATACTCGTGTAAACCGACGATGTATAACGGGTTCCATTAGTAAGTATTGCGAGAAAAAAACATATGCGGGTTATAAACAAAAAATGTTACAAGTTAAGGATCTAATATATAATTTTTGTTACTATATTTATGTTTTTGAGTTTTTAAGATTGGAAAAGTCGGTTACAGGGAAAAGTCGGTTCTAGGGCTAAAGTTCAGCTTTAAATACCAAAATCTAATGCCTTAAATTATATTCCCTTAATTTTTTTCATCGCCTCATAATTCTCGATTTGCCATCAATGGGTTTTACTCTTTATAAATCTCCAGCGCGTTTACTTCTTCAAAAACAACTTAAAGATCTACGTAAGAACCCAGTTGATGGAATATTATCAGCAGGTCTTGTTGATGAAAATAATATATTGGATTGGAATGTTATTATTATCGGTCCTCCTGATACTTTATATTACGAAGGATTTTTCAATGCTAGAATCACCTTTCCATTAGACTATCCATATAGACCACCCAAAGTTCAATTCACCTCTGAGATTTGGCATCCAAACATTTACCCTGACGGAAGAGTTTGTATCTCGATTCTTGATCCACCTGGTAATGAGATTCTTGATCCACCTGGTAATGATCCTTACGGGTATGACGCAATGGAACGACATTACTGGTATGACGCAATGGAACGTCGCTACGGGTATGACGCAATGGAAAGACCTTACCTGTATGACGCAATGGAACAAAGTTACGGGTATGACGCAATGGAACGACGTTACGGGTATGACGCAATGGAAAGACCTTACCGGTACGACGCAATGGGACGACCTTACCGGTATGACGCAATGGAACGATGGTTACCTGTGTATTCGGTAGAGAGCATAGTCCTAAGCATTATATCACTCTCTCTAGTCCTAACGAAGAAGCATCTGCGAATGTGGATGCCGCGAAAATGTGGAGAGAAAACAAAGACGAATTCAAGAAGATAGTTAGCCGATGTGTGAGAAAATCTTACGAAGCTTTAATTTCTTAGGAGTTGAAGGTTGAACTGAAGTGCATGCATGGTGAATCTTATGACTACTGATTTGGTTTATATATTTTGTATTCGTTCCATAGTTACATGTATAATGTTATATATATGAGTTGCAATTAAAATCGTCGTTTTGGGGATATTATTTTTGCTGTTTGGTGTTGTCTGTTTGTGAAATTTTCACTTAAAACCAACTAGTTTGTTGATGGAATGGTGCAAAAACTGAACAAAAGAAAAAACATGATATCATAGCCGGGTCGATCTAATTGGATGCGGCATGATTGCATGAGCCGCTTTCTCTATCTCTATCTCCCTTCTCCAACCTAAGCGTCGGCCGTCATGACTCATGACTCATGAGACACCCGTATCTTTAAACAAGAAAAGGAAAAAAAAAAAAAAGTTCTATATCTTCTTCGATATCCTTTTTTTAAGTTAACCGTATCCAAGTTTTGTGCTTTACTATTTATTTAGTATGCAGCATGTGTTTGTTATCATGTGCTCTCTGTTTGTCAAACTATGGTTGCATATATTGTTTTCCGTTTCTTTTAATTGATAACCGCATAATGATGCTTGTTTTTTTGAATCCTCGTCACGTCATGTTCTTCAATACCACCGCTTCAAACATCAAGTCTAACTCCAGTCAGATTGACACTCTAACTTCGGAAAGATATTATATAGTTACATTAGAAATATTTTGTCAAAAACCGGTTGTTGACTTTTGGTTATATTTATCAACTACAACAAAAAAAAAAACACTTTCACATCACACACGTAAGTGTTACATCAGTTTTTTCTCTTTAACTTTCACTCTCACTTTTCCTCGCTGTTGGATCGTGTAGATATAGATCTTTCAAACTATAGGAGATGTAGACAATTTTTATAATCACAAGTTATCTACCAAAAGAATATATAAAGAAAACAACTAATTAGATAGAATATAAAGAAAGAAACAAAGACTATGACATCCTTACTAGGAGTTTCTAATATTACTCAAGAGAAATGAAATGATGAAAGGTGTGTTTAACCCTTCACCTGTAGTTTCCTTTTATACTACAAGGAAACATTAATACATTTACACCAAAACCATGTAACAGATGATATGCTTATCATTTTCTAAGATATCTCATGCATATCCTAACTAACTACTACTAATAATATGTTCCGACTAACTAATAGATCAGAAGTAACTATTACATTGACCAGTAGGAACTACTCCTTCTACTACTTCTACCAAAAGGAACTACATACCTCATAGTAGTAACTATTACTATACCAAAAGTAACTTTTAGTTACAATATTCCTAACAATCCTCCCATAAACTTGAATTTGATTGTGTTGAGTTCAAGTTTCCAGATAGATATTTCACAATAAAGCTTGAGGATTAGAAAAGCAGCAACAACAGCAGCAAGTGTGACTTGATTACACCAAGAGAAACCTAAAATAACTTTCCTTGCACTCTAACACATGGCTTCTTGAAAGCTTGAAAGTATCAACACAAATTGAATCTTTACAACAACATAAGCAAATTTGATAAGCCTTTACCAAGTAGCTACTCTGTACATTTTTTTATTGAAGAGAAAATAAAAATAAGAAATGAATTTCTATTTTTGTTCCATCGCCAGATAGAATGCAAAGGGAAATAAAGGTCTATTTTATTATTCCCTGTCTATAAATATCCAAATTTTGATACCTAATACCCCATAGATAGTTTGAACTGTATAGCAACAATAATCAATTTTAGCTCGAATGGTTTGTAGTGGAACCCTGCCTTCACTAATCCATTCTTGAGCTAGATGATCTTTTGGTGGAATCATGTCATCACCTTGAGAGATCAATACCCAGTCCAAATCTTGTAACATGAATCAACGGTGATCTGGATCACCCTAATGATTTTTGGCAAACCATCATAGCCAAAAACGGATTTGATGAAGTCTTTACCTGTAGCCGTTTGCGCAAGACTAACCAACTGTCAGTAATGAAGCATGAGTGAGTTGAAAACCCTATAGTTTTGAGCAAACTATTATAGCTATCAACGGATTTGAGAATGTATTTACCATAAACCGTTTTCTTATAGACTAGCCACTCTTGAGTTTAGGACCAAGGTGAGTGAAAACCATCCAGTTTTAGATAAATTGACAACCATCAACGGATTTGATAATCACACTAGAGTGGTACCCTCATGGTGAATCAAAATTTTCTTTTCTGTGAGACATGGTGAGTTGAGCACCATTTTTTGTGTGGGGGCCATCCAACAAATAAAGTACAAAGAAAATGACAAAAATATACAACCTAAAAATCTTAGTTACTACAAACTTTGTTGTTTATGTTTTTTTTTTAAAATAAGTATGTACAAGAAACAAAAGAGACTAAATATATATAACAAGAAATAAAAGAAAACAAAAGATAAAAAGAAACAAAAGCATCTACATACCAGAACCAGACACCAGACACCATAAGCTGCACTCCTAGCAACAACAAGCTTATCCTGGATAAACTCCACCAAAGTGATAGTTATCAAACCTTCATTCTTGGCTGGAGTATTTGAAACCAACAACCTCCTTGCCAACATGCCTTCCATGGTACTGATAGAAAGAGGATAAGTCTGATTTACAAACATATGGACACATATCCCATAAAATGTCTCTAGGACATGAACGTTAGAGAGACCATACAACTTCCACCTCCGAATAAGCCATTGAGACTGATCATCCCAAATGACAACACTAGGAGCACCGGGAGGACTATCAAGCATTACCTTCAGATCACCTCATAGAACAAACCTATGCCAATCAGAAGATTGTCCTTGAGCAGCAACATCTACCATGCTATACAAATTTACTAAATCCCGCCTATCCACCCACTATAAGATTTCTTGCAAGCTCGAGAAGTACTTATTCTTGTCATCCATTCTACGAATCATATGGGTATAGGAACCTGCTGCCATAGGTGAGGGTTGCACTTCCCAATGAGCAATGTGGCCAACCCCAAAAGACTCTTCCTCATCACTGTCTGAATTCTCCTTAATGAAAGACTTAGGATCCTCCTTCTCAATAGGAACTCAGACACTCCTCCTAGCAAAGAGTTTCTTGCGTTTGCTAATGCAGGTGGGAGAGGATCCAACATTAGGAGCAAAACTAGAAGTAGAAGAACCATGAACTGTAGGACCAGCAATAGTAGAATTGTAAAACCCGCATGCTTTTACCATGAACAGTACACTTGTAATCGTACGTACACAATTAAAACTTTACTTTTATAACATGAACTCGTATCAAGAATATTGATTACAAGAATTATGTACGTGTTATTACACGATAAGTATTATGTATGTGTTAGTACACGATAATTATTAACAATAATATTATAATTACGAACATAAAATCATGAACTTAAATAATCACGAACATATTAAATAGTATTTACGTAATTATTATTACGACTACGTACAAGTAGATAAGATAACACGAACAATTAATAATAAAGTCACGTTAACACGAACACGAGAACCCATATAATACTAGACACGGGAAAACTTTGGGTTTCCCTTGTAGGCCCCACATACCCGCGGAAACAAGAACCAAGAAGGGCCAAGCCCATGTGATTTTACCAAATAAACAAAAAAGGGAAAATATCTTTTCATTATTCAAGATTTCACAAAAAAGTAAAAACCCTAGCAAACCCTATGATGACCGTCAGTTCTGTTTATGCCGCCAGTAACACCCAAAAGAAGAACGTGATGTTCTCTTTATGCCACCAGCAGCACCCAAAAGGAGAACATGATGTTCTGATTATACCGCCGGTAGCAAGCCAAAAGAAGGACGGGGTTTGGTTTTAATTATTGATTAGGAATGTGTTCGTGAGATCAAGATTTATCCATTCCACGTATTTTGGGTAATCCGAAAACCATTCTTTTAATTATTTTTTTATGCTTTTATGAATATATGAACATGGAGTTAATTAAAACATGAACTAAAACATGTAAAATCATGGTGGACAATTTAATTAGGGTGTTTTCGGGTTTGTTGGTTCCGGCCGCCACACGAACTGAGAGTCCCAAGACTCTCGGCGTCGCTTTGGTTCTCACCACCAACCAAGACCTAGGTCTTGGTGGTGTTTGGCTCGGTCTAAAACAGGGACAAGACACCCCGACGTGCGTCGGGGGTGTCTTATGGTTGGTTTGGTCTCGGCAGCAACACAGCCCCAACCACCGGCTTAAGTCGGTGGCTATTTTAGGAAAGCAGGGGGGACCGTAGGCAGGCAGGGGTAACCACCGGCTACTGCCGGTGGGAACATGGTGGTCAGCGGCTAGCCGAGAGAAAGGAACCACCGGCTTCAGCCGGTGGCATCTTTACACAAACAGGGGCAACCGGTTCACGCCGGTTTGCCACTGTTTTTAGGGGTGTTTGGTTCACGGTTTTCACGGGTTCGGTTCACGACACGTTTTAATAAATTAATAACACACGGTTCGATCCATGATTATTTTTATAAGTTTATTTAACTTTACAAGTATATAATTTTACAAGTTAATTAAATTAATTTGGCATGATATATATTTAATTTAATTAAAACATGGACTTAGGTTTATTATTATTATTAATAATACATGATTTTAACCTAAGTATTTAATTATTTAGTTTACACTATAGTATTAATTAATTATTAAACATGAAATATAATTAATTAATAACCATGACTAACCTATTAATACATGTTTTAACCTAAGTATTTTATACTCTTTAATTTAATTAAATTATGCTTATATTTAATTAAATCATATAACATATAGTTTATTTAATTTACATGTAATAATTAATAAACTATACTACATATCACATGACTTAGAATATTTATCAGTAAAACTAAGGTAATATTATTAGCTTAATAATCCAGCTTATTTTTATTTATGGAAATTTCTATTTTTAAAAACTTATTTAATTAAGGCATCTAATCTATTTATGAAAACTTTCTATTTTTAGAAACTTATCTATTTTAATCAGTAAACCTATTTTTGGAAACTTTCAAATTTTGGAAACTTTCTATTTTTGGAAACCTTCTATTTTAGGAAACCTGCTATTTTTAAAAAGTTACTTATTATTACACAACAAGTATAATAATACAAGAAATACAAGTAATACTGAATCAGAATAGACATAATACATGATATACGCAGTATAAAGCTTAAATCAGTAAAACATGACATGAACAAATAAAACAAGCTAAGACATGATATACAACCAGTTAATTACTCAGTAATCAGATACCTATACACGTATATTATTTATGTAGCATTAGTGATACCGAAGTAGGACTCTCTTCCGTTCGTCTTCTTCTTTTACTGGACACAAGGTACGGATTCTCCGTCCTTTCAGTATGGACATTCTTCCTTATTAGGATTTCCCGTATGCAGCCAACTGTTTTCCCCAATATATGTTTTATATGTTTTTGAATTGCTTATGTTTAATTAGATACCTATAGCCATATACATGCATGACCAGTTTCACCTAGTTATGGAGGTACCATAACCATAACACTGGAGGCACCAGTGTTATGACTCCACCACGACGGAGTGATAGCTCGTGGCATCCCTTTCAGCTTTTGGCCATATTATTATATTATCATGTGGGGCGTATGGGTGCATCCTAGTTTACATGTTTTCAGCAGATTATTCAGGTAAATGTGGGGTGTGCCTTGCATCCTTCACAAGGAGCTGATCCCTCCTACCCAAACAATTATATTAATTAGAGGCAGCCCCTCTAATTACATGACGAGGTCACCCCTCTAAGTATTCATGCACGTTGATATTTCATGACCTATATTGGCTAATGGTAAACATGTTAAACAATTTTTATAAGATAAACATAAGGCTTTTCAAACTATAAAACCAGTTTTACTAAGTTATTTCAGGTTTTCCAGGACTTAATCAATTCCGCTGCTATATGTTTTACGTGCTTATATTATTCATTCCATGTTTGTATATCCGTGTACTGAGCCTTATGCTCAACCGTTACTTTCCTTTCCATGTCCCAAAACGGCAGGTACCCAAGGACAAAATCGAGCATTTGGAGGACATGCATAGGATGGAAGCTGCCATAGAATTCTTCTCCTTTTTCCTTCATATACTTATGCTTTTTTAGTATTTCATTCATTTCATTTTCTTTATTATGTTTGGGCTTATGTTTGGGAACCGATGTTTGATTCCAGTTTTCCCTATAGACATGTATGTTTTACTACATATTACCTTGCATGCTTTGATGACACACCATAATTGCGCGTAACGGTCCACTTATCAAAGTGGGGTGTTACAATTATGGTATCAGAGACAAGTTCGACCTGTAGGCTATAAAACTTGACCTATGACTAGTGGGTAGTCACCAGGAGCTTCCTAAGCCAACGCTTGTTTTCCACGAATTAATGTTTTCAACACATTGTTGTTTTAACCATGATGTTTTCAGCACCTTGATGTTTTCATCGATATTGTTTTACTAATATGGATGGACAACCGTCATTCATATTTAGTTATGTGTCATTGTTTCATGCATGATGTTCCTCGTGAACTGTGACTATGTGGACTAAACCCCAGTAGTTCATAATTGGTCACATAAAATTTTTTTTCTTATAAGTTTTGACAGCTGATTTTCACTTATTTATGTTTCATGTATCATTGTTGCAGGAATTATGACAAAGTAATGGTTGGTACATGACCGGCCCTATTTAGTCGCATGTGCTTTTACCGAAACTTTTCACTTTGGGACCGACCCATAGGCGTCCCCTCGCCATGTCTTTTGTTTTGGGACCGACCCATAGGCGTCCCCTCGCGCATATAAAGGTTTTTATAAACTGCATCATGTATTCATGCACTGTTTTCATGCATAAATTTTTTCTCATGATTTAGTGGCATAATTTTTTTTTTCATGTCCCCTCATAAGTTAATATGATTTTATGTCAAGTATGTTTTCATACTGTCATGGTTAACTTCAGTTTCATGCTGATTATGTTATATAACTTCAGTTTCATCCTTCATGTTAAGTTGTTTCATGTTTCTCCATGATACTTCCGTCTTCATGTTGATTACGTCTTACGTCTCTTTTGTTATTTATGCTTTCATGCAAGACATTGCTGGATTTCATTTAATCCTGCTTTCATGATAGTCATGGTTGATTTTCATTGATCATGCTTTCAGGAAAATCATCGTTGAAATTCGTTTAACCACACGTTAGCGTTTCTCAATGCAACCAGAATGAGGTATATACTGGCATTGCCAGGTTATCATGATGGTCTTTCTAACCGCTTAACCAGTTACTTTCCTTTAAAAACATGTCAGGTGATCGACCCCATACCGATCATTTCATGTGCATTCCATGTGAATTCCATGTACCATATTCCATGTGCGTTTTCCACTTCCTGATACATTACAAATTGCTGATGCCGCTCATAGCTCAGAGAGGTTACTAAGGGTTGATGCTGCGGATTTTAGAGATGCTACGAGATGCTGATGTTGTTCACAACCCAGAGATCTTACAAGATGAAGACAAAGGCGTTAGATCAAAGTGATCGGACGAGAAGATGCTTCACCACCAGACGATTTCCATCAATCATTGACCTTAATCCTTAGTTACATGTCACACGTCATTCAGTTGTTGTTTCAGTCATATGAGTGCGAACCGGTACCAGCCGGTCACTCAGCTGAATAGTTACATGAATCACAGTCATGAGAATGACCGTCAGGGAACTGACAGACAAGACGATAGTAGCCACTACTATGACAAAAACTATACTAACAATCGCAATCGAAGCTTCGACCACGGACGTGATAAGAAATACAAAGGATCAGTAGTCCAACCGATCCGCCAATTCTGGCATATTAACCTAATATTTGTGGTTCTATTCGTTTTACATATAGAGACATGTCAAGACACCAGTCAAGACACATGTCATGCTTATATTTTCCAAGACACGAGTCAAGACACATGACTCACGTCCAATTCTAGAACATCCCTAAGGAATTCAGGGTACCCTCCAAAGGGTATATCTATTTTGTGGTGCCATGTATTAATCAGGCCACAACAATTTCAGCACCCGCACCGGCATATCAGTGAGATCTGTCACGATGGTTCAATGATACTTTTCTTTCTTGTACCTATATTTCATATATTCATAACCATAATCGTATTCCCCATGTATAAGAAGGTTTTCCTTCAGCCTAATGATGAGATCCAAGCTGCTAACGCATTTCCTCGGACAGACACGAGTTGAATTTAATCCTATTTATGGACTACGAACATCACACCCTGCTCCGATTCATGATGTTGCATAGAAATATTCAGGCTCCTAAATACATTCAACATGGTTTTTCATCAGGAGAATCTACAAACTATCTATGTTTTGCAAGCACGTGTGTGGTTAGACATGACTGCAAAAATTTTCTAGTTGTCTGTTAAGACACGACCACTGAAGTTTCTTTTACGCATAAACAGTCGATTATACCAAAATCTTCCCATGGATTCTAGCAGAACACTCAAGGAGGAGCACGATAACATGAGATTATGTGTTGACCACCGTCGATGTAAACAAATCACCATTCATAACCGTTATTCTCCTCCACGTATTGACAACATGTCCAATCAACTTTAAGGTGTTAAACACTTTTCCAAGATAGGATTCATGATCATGCTGCCAATAGTGACGAGTAAAAGAGCAGGACATGTCCATGACTGCTATTCGTTTACGACTCGGTCATGTTAGATTCATGATTTTGTATTAGTCTCATAATTGCTCCAGCAGCATTATAGACTTAGTAAATTGAGTTTCCATGAACTCATAAACAAATTCATCAGTATTTTCATCGAGAACAACCTGATTTTTTTCTCTAGGTCTAGAGAAGAGCAGGAAGACCATATTCGCACTATGTTGCAAATTCTACGACAGGAGAAATTTCACCTTGAAATTTTCCAATATAAATTCTGGTTGATTACAGTGACACGCTGAATCACATGGATTCGCACGGTTAATCTTACCATGACTCAGCTTATGCATAAAGGAGAGAACCCTACACTACGTTAGGTGTTCCATGAAAATCCTACGCTAAGGGAAGTTTAATTTCGGAGACTCACAGTTTCGCAAATTTCTATGTATCAAGTTTCTACGAAGCAAGATACAGTTACGTTTATATCTAGGTAGCTGACATACCAACAGGTTAAGAAAGAACACCAACAGACTAGGATGTTTTCCGTCATCTGAAATTGTGAACAGAAATGGAAGAAGATCTCCATGGATTTTGGTTACCAGATTAACGCAAACTAAGAAGAAGCATGGTGCTATCTATATTATAGTCAACAGTTTGACCAAGTCTGCAGAATCCTTACAACCGCAAGGATTTCAGAACCAGTAGATTGATCGGACGTGTTCCAGCTAGGGCTCATCCGATCACTTGGTAATCCCTCAGCTATCGGGTCAGACAAAGGTTCGCATTTGTGCTCCTTATTTACGTTCACGTTCTTGTTCCAGTTTTATGACTTGCTTTCACGCTCATGTTCATGACACTATTCACGTTAATAGTCGTATTCTGGCTTACGATTGTACGTACATTTTCGTTCTGGAGGTTTTGCAAGAACTTTAGAGACCAGAACCAAGTTTAGTATAACTCTCTATCCTCAGACAGACGTTTCACGTCACATTCCATGTTTCACCTTATAGCGTTTGGCGTTACCGTAACCGTATCCCATGTTCACGATATGTTTCACATGTCATGTTCATTCCACGTTCCTCATATCACGTTCACGATATGTTACACGTATCATTGATCACGATATGTTTCCTCATACTACACTCACCATATCTCCACGTATCACGTTCAAAATTGTTCACGTATCACGTTCACAATTTTTCACGTACTACGTTTCAGTATGTCTCGCGTATCATTGCTAAGACAGTACTATTATCAGTTAGTTGGGATATTTCGAATTATAACGTTTCAGTTACCCTTGCACGTTAATTTCTTATTCCCTCGATCAAATTCAGGGGATCTATCTTACGTTGATAACCATGAACTTCTACGTATTTTCCAGTCAAGGTCAGGATGACCTGACCAAGATTTATCAGTGGTGTCAAGATCTTGCGGAGGAACCATTACGAGAGGGAAGCCACTTGGAAACGGACGAGTCCATCCGGATTTTATCTTCTCATCCTTCCATAATTCAGTAAGACTCTTTTAGTCACGTCACGTTCCATGTCCTATTTAGCCATGTCACGTTTCACGTTCCTTTTTAGCATGTCACCTTTATGTCCTTTTATCTTGCATATCTTTCCAGTTTGATTCGGGTATTTCCGCTTCCAGTTATGTTATCTATAATTCGGGGACGAATTATTCTTTTTAGGGGGTAAGAGTTGTAAAACCCGCATGCTTTTACCATGAACAGTACACTTGTAATCGTACGTACAAGATTAAAACTTTCCTTTTATAACATGAACACGTATCACGAATATTAATTACAAGAATTACGTACGTGTTATTTCACGATAAGTATTATATACGTGTTAGTACACGATAATTATTAACAATAATAATTATAATTATGAACATGAAATCATGAACTTAAATAATCACGAACATATTAAATAGTATTTACGTCATTATTATTACGACTACGTACAAGTAGATAAGATAACACGAACAATTAATAATAAAGTCACGTTAACATGAACACGAGAACACGTATAATACTAGACACGGGAAAACTTTGGGTTTCCCTTGTGGGCCCCACATACCCGCGGACACAAGAACCAAGAAGGGCCAAGCCCATGTGATTTTACCAAAATAAACAAAAAAGGGAAAATATCTTTTCATTATTCAAGAATTCACAAAAAAAAGTAAAAACCCTAGCAAACCCTATGATGGCCGCCAGTAGCACCCAAAAGGAGAACGTGATGTTCTCTTTATACCGCCAGCAGCACCCAAAGGGAGAACATGATGTTCTGATTATGCTGCCGGTAGCAAGCTAAAAGAAGGACGGGGTTTGATTTTAATTATTGATTAGGAATGTGTTCGTGAGATCAAGATTTTTTCATTCCACGTGTTTTGGGTAATCCGAAAACCATTCTTTTAATTATTTTTTTATGCTTTTATGAATATATGAAAATGGAGTTAATTAAAACATGAACTAAAACATGTAAAATCATGGTGGACAATTTAATTAGGGTGTTTTCGGGTTTATTGGTTCCGGCCGCCACACGAACCGAGAGTTCTAAGACTCTCGGCATCGCTTTGGTTCTCACCACCAACCAAGACCTAGGTCTTGGTGGTGTTTGGCTCGGTCTACAACAGGGACGAGACACCCTGACGTGCGTCGGGGGTGTCTTATGGTTGGTTTGGTCTCGGCAGCAACACAGCCCCAACCACCGGCTTAAGCCGGTGGCTATTTAAGGAAAGCAGGGGGAACCGTAGGCAGGCAGGGGAACCACCGGCTACTGCCGGTGGGAACCTGGTGGTCAGCGGCTAGCCGAGAGAAAGGAACCACCGGCTTCAGCCGGTGGCATCTTTACACAAACAGGGGCAACCGGTTCACGCCGGTTTGCCACTGTTTTTAGGGGTGTTTGCTTCACGGTTTTCACGGGTTCGGTTCACGACACATTTTAATAAATTAGTAACACACGGTTCGATCCATGATTATTTTTACAAGTTTATTTAATTTTACAAGTATATAATTTTACAAGTTAATTAAATTAATTTGGCATGATATATAATTAATTTAATTAAAACATGGACTTAGGTTTATTATTATTATTTATAATAATACATGATTTTAACCTAAGTATTTAATTATTTAGTTTACACTATAGTATTAATTAATTATTAAACATGAAATATAATTAATTAATAACCATGACTTAGATTATATTAATACAATATTAATACATGTTTTAACCTAAGTATTTTATACACTTTAATTTAATTAAATCATGCTTATATTTAATTAAATCATATAACATATAGTTTATTTAACTTACATATAATAGTTAATAAACTATACTATATATCGCATGACTTAGAATATTTATCAGTAAAACTAAGCTTATTTTATTAGCTTAATAATCCAGCTTATTTCTATTTATGGAAACTTTCTATTGTTAGAAACCTATTTAATTAAGGCAGCTAATCTATTTATGGAAACTTTCTATTTTTAGAAACTTATCTATTTTAAGCAGTAAACCTATTTTTAGAAACTTCCTATTTTTGGAAACTTTCTATTTTTGGAAACCTTCTATTTTAGGAAACCTGCTATTTTTAGAAAGTTACTTATTATTACACAGCAAGTATAATAATACAATAAATACAATTAATACTGAATCAGAATAGACAGAATACATGATATACGCAGTATAAAGCTTAAATCAGTAAAACATGACATGAACATATAAAACAAGCTAAGACATGATATAAAACAAGCTAAGACATGATATAAAACCAGTTAAGTAGTCAGTAATCCGATACTCATACACGTATATTATTTATGTAGCATTAGTGATACCGAAGTAGGACTCTCTTCCGTTCGTCTTCTTCGTTCACTGGACACAAGGTACAGATTCTCCATCCTTTCAGTATAGACATTCTTCCTTATTAGGATTTCCTGTATGCAGCCAACTGTTTTCCCTAGTATATGTTTTATATGTTTTTGAATTGCTTATGTTTAATTAGATACCTAAATCCATATACATGCATGACCAGTTTCACCTAGTTATGGAGGTACCATAACCATAACACTAGAGGCACCAGTGTTATGACTCCACCACGGTGGAGTGATAGCTCGTGGTGTCCCTTTCAGCTTTTAGCCATATTATTATATTATCATGTGGGGCGTATGGGTGCATCCTAGTTTACATATTTTCAGCAGATTATTTAGGTGAATGTGGTGTGTGCCTTGCATCCTTCACAAGGAGCTGATCCCTCCTACCCAAACAGTTATATTAATTAGAGGCAGCCCCTCTAATTGCATGACGAGGTCACCCCTCCAAGTATTCATGCACGTTGATATTTCATGACCTATATTGGCTAATGGTAAACATGTTAAACAATTTTTATAAGATAAACATAAGGCTTTTCAAACTATAAAACCAGTTTTACTAAGTTATGTCAGGTTTTCCAGGACTTAATCAATTCTGCTGCTATATGTTTTACATGCTTATATTATTCATTCCATGTTTGTATATCCGTGCACTGAGCGTTATGCTCAGCCGTTACTTTCCTTTCCATGTCCCAAAACGGTAGGTACCCAAGGACAGACTCGAGCATTTAGAGGACATGCATAGGATGGAAGCTGCCATAGACTTCTTCTCCTTTTTCTTTCATATACTTATGCTTGTTTAGTCTTTCATTCATTTCATTTCTTTATTATGTTTGGTCTTATGTTTGGGAACCGATGTTTGATTACGGTTTTCCCTATGGTCATGTATGTTTTACTACATATTACCTTGCATGCTTTGATGACACGCCATAATTGCGCGTAACGATCCACTTATCAAAGTGGGGTGTTACAAGAAATAGGAACATTTGATGGAGCAACACTAGGACCAACAACACTATTAGTGCTAGACACATTAGAAAGTGCAGTGACAGAAGGAACTTGAGGATCCACAACAGGTTGACCAATAGTAGGTGTAGGAGCAACAGAAACACCAGCAGTAGGTTGATCAACATCAGGAGTAGCTGAGGCTGAGGCAGCATGAGTAGGAGGAGATGTAGCTTGAGCAGATGAGGCCTCAAATTAATCCCTTTTCCTTTTAGCCTTAGTACGGATAGAAGAATCTTGATGTTGTTGGCTAAACCTCTGCATCTTTTCAAACTTAATTTTGAACTGTGCATCCGACATTTCCTTAACTCTGTCCATAGTCCATCCAGTAGTGTAGTAAGCACCACTCTTATTTTTGACATACTGTCGCATGAGCTCTCTTTTTCGAGCAAGAGATAGTGGCCTATTTTTGCGCACCTTCTTTAGTTCAGCAGCAAGTAACTCCCCCTATTTTTGTATCAATGAGGTCACCCTAGAAGCATAGTTATACTCAAGCACATCATCACCCAACATATCCTTAAATTGATAAACATTAGTGCTCATGGTGCTGATAATATCAAGCCAATCAGCATCATTCCAGAGGATAGCATTTCGACGAACTTCCTCTAGTCGCTTTCGCTTTGCTTCTTCCTCTTGAGCCAACTGCTCTTCATGCATACGTTGAGCAGCCTCTTCCCCCAACCTTTCCTCTTCCATCTGCTTGCGAGTGCGCTTGGGAGCAGGAGTAGGTTCTTCTTCCATGGGAGCTTTACCCTTATCCATAGCAACATGAGGAACACTTGAAAAAGCTCATGTCGAATGTGGCATAGGGGTAGGAGTAGAAGGAACATCTTGAGAAACACTAGGAGGAACTGGAACTTCCTTTCTAGGCCTAGCAGCAAATGCAACTCTTGCTAGAACTCGTAAACCATCTTCTTTTTCAACAACTTCATCATCATCAGATTTAGTCATCACCACCCACTTCTTTTGTTTTTGCACCTTTCTCTCTAATAACTTCACTCTCTCAATCAAGGGAAGAACCACATCCCTTGTGGTCTGTTTATGAGCATGGAGAGCAACTTCCAAAGAATGCACTTTCTCATAGTACTTGTTAACAAGAAAAACATGAGAGGTGAGAGTAATTGGAACCTCAGCTTCCCCACCAAGATTACCTAGTGTCAGGGGAGCTTCATTGGAACCACAAGAGAAACATGATGGGAAGTACTTGGTTACTCATCTTCTACAAAGGTGGTAGGAGATTTCTCATAGACACAAAGAGTCCTCTCAGAGGAGACATGAGAAGGAGAAAGAGCATGTGTAGCTGGTCTAGGGGATATAGGCAGGGAATCTAAAAAGAGAGAGGCATGAGTAGCAGCAGTCGCAACATTAGTGGCAGCAGCAACAAAAGCCTCAACAACAGCAGCAGATGCATTAGGAGCCACATGCTCCTCATCAGCCGCCTCAACCATAGGCTCCTTATTAGCCTCCTCAGCCACACGCTCCTCATTAGCCTCCTCAACCACTACTCCTAGCATAGCTGGTAGAAATGGCATATGATAACCAATATAACCCAACTTCATATTGGAGAAGACTTTAGTGGTCAGCCTAACGGGAGCATACTTGTTTGGGACATAGGTTTGAAAGGCTAGCATCATGTTAGCCTTAAAATGTGTGCGACTAACAGAATTATATTAGTTTCATAGACGGGACTTGCAGGGACTAATATTATCATATGTAAAGTCCAAGTCTCGGGCTATATAAACCCCTCCATACTTCCATGGAGGGGTGAGGCTTATCATTTCCTTCTTGTCTTTCTCTCACTAGAATAAACACACATTTATTCTTACTTGTTTCTCTATCTACCATGGCTAAACAACACTTCTATCCTCCCCGACCTCCGGATCTTTTACCCGTGTTTGTTAGTAAATCCAAGTTAACAATTGGCATCAGAGCTAACCGGGGGTGTTTCGTGTTTTTGTATTCGTAATTTTGTTCGAATATGTGTTTCATCCATGGTTATCAGTCTCGTTTTAAATCTAGTCATATCACTTTTCACATCTTGTTTTTGTCCACTCACCATCGTTTGAATCCATCTTTTTCTTGTCTATCAGTTTTTTTTCTTTCTATTATTACTTTACCTTTTTTTAATCCCTTTGATATCTGTGTCTCAGTAATTAAATTAATTGTCATCTTCCTTTATTTTTTGTCCCATTCAAACTTATCAGATTCATTTATTGGGGAAATGGACAAACATATCAAATGTTTCTCCGATCCACATTTTTTGGCTGTATAAACCCTTTACGATGGAAGTATTCTGATGGAACATTACGATGCATATTCAGATGGGGAATAATCTACAGCTACATTGCGATGGGATTTTTTAAACATTCTGATAGGTCCGACTGTCCCTCATTGCGATGGGTGGTTTGACCTATCGCAATGGTATTATAAGGCCAAATGCTGTTGAATTTTTTTTAAAACATTCCGATGGATGTTGAATTTATTGCGATGGGGGTGTTTGGACTTACATTGTGATAGTTTGAGTTTAAGATGATCATTGCGATGGAGTGTGTATCATTGTGACATGATTTTTCATAGAAAAATTAACCGAGACCCTCGTCCAAACATAATAAACAGAAAACATTCCGATGCCTATATCATCTCTTGACTAGAACCAATATCTAAAAACTCCAACCTTTTACCTCTTCAACACCACTCAATCTAACCTAACCCATCGACACCTAATCCCCAACTAGACTCGAATGTAAATCATAATTAAAATCATAAAGATCTCAGATTCGTTTCGTTTCTCACATGCATGTCTCTATCTATAAAGATCATGTACTCGAAACATCAAATCATCATTGATCCTTTGTTAATTTTCGAACTTAATGAAGATTATTAACTATTAAGTTATAATCTTTCATTCATTCAATTGCTTTAAAAGAAAACAGAACTATATATCATCAACCAAAACACCTACCTGAGACCTCACGGGAGATCTTGTAATCGAACCTGGTGGTCTTCTATTGTGGGAATGTGACAACTAAATCAAGACCAGAGATTGGTTAATAGGTTTGTAGGTTCAGTTATTGCTTGATGACTCGTTTGTTCATCTATCAAGAGTTGTGATTTATATGTTTTAAGGGGAAAGGGTGGTTATGTTTCGATTTGTGATTGATATACTAAGAGGTGAACTGATATTTCTTGGTGGATTTAGATGAGAGATGGTCGGCGGTGATAACAAAGAAAGAATGGAGGCTGTGGTTTATGAGATTTATGACCTAATTTTTAGGTTAGTGGTCTTATATCTCATTTCCTAATCGGGTATTACCATTGTTGGGCCATCCGTTTGTTTCTTCACCATCGTCTATTACAATTGGAGTGGGCTTGTGTATTATTTGGCTGTGTACTTGGTATGCAATACCATATATATTCATTAGAATTATCCTCTCATCCACATGGGCTGTGCTACAAAATCTAGTCTAAATATTGGTCATTTGGTTTATTAAAAAATGGGCCATATATAAAAGATTGGATTCAATTATTTTGATATATAGGCCAAATGTTTTTTCATTTTTGGCATGGGCTGCGAACTTTGGTAATATATTTAGGTCGAGTATGGTGCCGAATATCGGGTATATGGATCGAGATTCAAAGTCAAGTTAGCTTGGCGACGTTGATGGCTTCTCTTTCTCAAGTCATCGTTGGTTCCCAAGTTAACTACTCAACAAACAAACACAACAAACAAACACGACAAAAACAAACAAACACTAAAACGATCCTTTAAGATTCACTGAAAATGTCAAAAACGGCTAGTATTCGGGCAAAGTAATGTCAAGTGATTACGAAGTGAATTTGGTATTTATTATTTGAAGGTGAAGTGGAATATCACGAAGGCGTCTACTCAATTCATCATCGAGCCTCTTTCACCCAATTCTATCGATTGATGATTCGCTTCAGCATTTATGATTGAGACTTGATTTATCTAGTTCCCAATGTCAAGGGGTGGATGGTCGACGACATGGACAACTATCACTTAAAGGAGTTACGCTGTAGTGCTCAGTGTCACACTCACCGGGAGTTGTGGATAGTTCAAGAGGTGTTCAACATCTTATACCTCTCTCTTTATGTATTTAACACCCCCAAATTTACACGCAGCGGAATACATCTTTGGGTGCTAAACAATGATACAACAACACATAATTTATAAAGAACGACTCGAAAAGAACCGTTTTAGATTTATCGTTCCTAAAACATTTGTCAGAGTAGCGTAGTCCCAAGACATCGTAACCAAAGTACAACCAAAACAAAAGATTTAAATTGTTTTGAACAAAAGGAACGACAAATATTCAAAGAGTTTATATACAAAGTAGTGCACAACATTCATTCCCGTGGCTTCCAAGCTTCAGCCTTCTTGATTACCTGAAATACATGTGAGAAAATCATCAGCAAAAATGCCGAGTGAATCTATAGGTTTATATAATCATTTTTGAACACAAGCAAAGATTATAAGTTTGTGGCATACTTGAAGGCAACATGCTTCTAATAATATTTTGCATCAACAATAATAATTGTATATAGCATAAATTGCAATAAGCTCATGGAACCGAGCCCTTAGACACTCCCATATCAGTCTAATAAGACGAGAGATTTATTAATTGTCGGTTACCTCCAGATTATTGGTACATTGCTGTATACCTGACTTATCAATACAATATGCTCAAACAGTGTGGAGGTCGGGCCTAAGCTTCTATGACAAGTCCACAAAAACTGAACCGGGGCGGCTTCCCCCATAGATCTATTAATTGTACTAGCGGTTAACCCATCATAGGTTAATTAACGGTTCATAATTGAGGATTTAACAAAGGCAATCACTTAATTGCAATTTAAAGGCAACCACGGGTCCATTCATAAAGGGACAAGCATACCATAAAAATCTTGTGTTCTAAGTTTACAAAACATGTATTCCCCCTCGCGGGTTTTAAAATATTTGAATGAGCTCAAACGAGGCTATAGACTCACCTTAGTACTTATAGTAGTTGAAGACAATCGCCGACGATAGTAGATGCCCGATAATCACGATAACCGCAACCTAGCAATTTAGGTGCGTATATTAATAATAAGCTCGAGAAATAAATGATACTTAATAAAATCAAACTCGAACTCATAAAACCACAATACACTCGAGA
Organism: Glebionis coronaria; assembly: GCA_025667525.1. Lineage (NCBI taxonomy): Eukaryota > Viridiplantae > Streptophyta > Magnoliopsida > Asterales > Asteraceae > Glebionis > Glebionis coronaria. The sequence goes on from CM046880.1 coordinate 266,277,934, forward strand.
GTAAACGATATAAATAACTTCATTATACTTTACTACTCATTTACTTTACCATTTTATACTTTTAACAAAATTCGCCGATACATACTACATGTACTAGCTTATTTACCCCTTTTGAAACTTGTCAACCGTTTATGAAACGACTCGATAAACTAACTTACTATATATAGAAAGTCCTCCTACAAGTTTATCAAATGAAATTACTTTTAAAGTCCTTTACTCGACTCATTTTCAAACTACAAAATCCGGACAGATTTGCGTTAATTTTTCATGCGACCGTTTTAACTTATTTAAACGACTCCGTTTACAAAACCGACACTTGGGTTTTAAAGTAAACTCGACCTAATAAATAAATACCTCATTATCAGTAGGTTACTCATTTTAAAACTTCTATTTAGAGTCCCCGGGATTCGATCCAAATATCGACAACAACTATATGTAGTGTCGATACTCGTCTCCCGGTACACGATTATTCAAAACATCATAACTTCGCGCTCGTTTTGAGCTAGAAGCTCTACCTTATATCAAATCGAAGCTAAGGAAATTATCTACAACCCTAGGCTATAAGTTAAGTCATTTTCAAAACATAAAAATTCGGATTTTTCAGTTTACTTACTGCTATAAAATGGGTACCAAAATCTTGTACAAAATCAACTTTTTGACCAAAACCAACCATAGAAATGGTCATTCCTATACTCTAATATCATCATACATCCACCATAACATCAAAAACATAACAAAAATAAAAATCTTTGGATCAAAATATAGTTTTTAACAAGATTTCTAGCAAGAACCACCATGGATCATGCTAAAAACACCATGCATAACCATGGCTTCCACCTACCAACATCAAGAAAATAAAAAGTGCTTGCATGTGTAAAATTTTTATACCTATGTGATCCTTGATCAAAAATAGAGATGGGTCTATGCTTGGTTTAGCTAGATTCAACCTCAAACTTGAGATAATTGGAAAAATGTATGGATTTGGGTGTGTGTTGGGTGTTTCGGCAAAATGAAGAAAAAAGGAGAGAGAGAGAGAAAAATTTTGGAAGTGAAAAAGTGTGTGTGTGTGTTTATTTTTTTATTTTATTTAGTTAGTGGGGTGAGGACTTATGTGCAATTTGGGCATAAGTTTGGCTTAAAATGCAAATAATTAGCAAAAAGGTGGGAAATTGTCTCTAGTCAATTTTTAAAAATATTTACGGGGCTCGGGTTTCGTAAAAACACTTAAAACTTTAAACGCACACGAAAAATAATAATATAATGACTCGATACGTAATTAAAACGATATCGTCGAAAATATTAAATATCGAAACGATCGATAATGAAATATAAAATTATGGGCATCCGTCAGTATCGCGATCACTAGTAGTCCTCGTTGCTCGTCAAAATATAAAAATAAAATATTTAATATCGATTTCAACTTAAACCGTTAAACGTAATAATATTTAAGATTATAAAATACTTCAAAAATATTTGAAAATTAAGAATTAAATAATGACCTTGTTTTACGGGTTTTACATCCTCACCACCTTAAGAGAGCACCGTCCCGGGGCTTACTTCTCCTTAGGTCCATCTACGAATAAATGTGGATACTTTCTCTTGAAGTAGTCCTCTCGCTCCCAAGTGTATTCGGGTCCACGTCGGGAATTCCATCGCACTTTCACTCTCGGGATCCGACTTTGCTTAAGCCGTTTCACCTCTCGGTCCATAATCTCCACCGGTTCTTCAATAAAATGCAGCTTGTCGTCCAGTTGAATCTCCTCAAGTGGAATTATCAAATTCTCGTCCGCCAAACACCTCTTAAGATTAGAAACGTGAAAAGTATTGTGAATAGCACTTAACTTCTCTGGCAATTCCAACTTATATGACACAGGACCAACTCGATCAATAATCTTGAATGGACTAATATAATGTGGACTACGCTTTCCTCGCTTGCCAAATCGAATTACTCCTTTCCAAAGTGATACTTTCAACATAACCATATCGCCAATATCGAACTCCAATGGTTTTCTCCTCTTATCCGCATAACTCTTCTGCCTACTACGAGCTGTCAATAAACGATTCTTGATTTGCACGATCTTCTCAGTCGTTTCTCTAATCAATTCAGGACCCGTCAACTGACTTTCTCCAACCTCACACCAACCAACTGGTGATCTACACTTTCGCCCGTAAAGTGCTTTAAAAGGCGCAGCCTTAATACTTGCATGATAACTGTTGTTGTATGAGAACTCCACCAAAGGTAAGTGTCGATCCCAACTACCTCCAAAGTCTATTACACAAGCTCGTAACATATCCTCCAAGGTATAAATAGTCCTTTCACTTTGTCCGTCCGTTTCCGGATGATACACAGTGCTCATATCCAACTGAGTCCCCAAAGCTCGCTGAAGCGATCTCCAAAACTCAGATGTGAACCGACTATCTCGATCAGAAATAATTGACAAAGGAACTCCATGTCTACAAACAACTTCCTTCAAATACAACCGAGTAAGTTTGTCTAAGTCATCAGTTTTCTTTATCGGCAAGAAATGAGCCGACTTAGTCAACCGATCAACAATCACCCAAATCGTATCATAACCACTAGAAGTTCTCGGAAGTCCCGAAACAAAATCCATAGTGATCTTCTCTCATTTCCATTCTGGAATTTCAGGTTGTTGCAGTAAACCCGAAGGTCTCTTGTGCTCAAACTTCACTTTAGCACACGTCAAGCATTAACTAACATAAGTAGCAATGTTAGCCTTCATATTCGGCCACCAGTAACATTTCTTCAAGTCTTGGTACATTTTATCCGATCCTGGGTGAATCGAATATTTAGACTTATAAGATTCGTGCATAACTAGATCTCTCAGTCCTCCATACACCGGTAACCACACACGATTCTCGAAATACCGAATTCTATCATCACGAATATCGAATATAGGTGTCATCCTTCTACCCAAGTATTCATCTCTCACATTCTCTTCCTTCATCGCCATAGTTTGAGCTTTAAGTATCCGATTAGATAAATCAGAATAAGTTTTCATAGCTAAAGCTCTAACCCTTTTGGTTATTTCTCTGTCCTTCCTACTAAGTGCATCGGCAACTACATTCGCCTTGCCGAGATGATAGCAAATTTGAATGTCGTAATCACTAAACAGTTCTACCCATCTTCTCTGCCTCATATTGAGCTCCTTCTGATCTAGAATATGTTGCAGGCTTTTATGATCGGTATATACCACACTCTTTGTACCGTAGAGATAATGTCTCCAAAGTCTAAGAGCAAAGACAACAGCTCCTAATTCCAAATCATGTGTAGTATAATTCTCCTCATGCTTCCTCAATTGACGAGATGCATACGCGATCACTTTCTCCCTTTGCATCAACACAGCACCAAAACCCTTACGCGATGCGTCACAATATACCACAAAGTCTTCAGTTCCGTCGGGAAAAGCCAAAATTGGTGCAGAACACAGCTTCCGCTTTAAAGTTTGGAATGCTTCTTCCTCTTCTGAACCCCACTCATACTTCTTGTTTTTCTCGGTAAGTCTAGTAAGAGGTTTAGAAATTAAAGAGAATCCTTCTATGAATCGCCGGTAGTATCCAGCTAATCCCAGGAATTGTGTAACTTCAGTCGGGGTCGTAGGCCTATCCCAATCTCTAATAGCTTCAATTTTGGAAGGATCGACATGAACACCGCTACTATCGATCACGTGCCCAAGGAATTGGACTGAATCTAACCAAAAATCACACTTGGAGAATTTCGCATACAACTTCTCCTTCTTCAACAACTCCAAAATAATCTTTAAATGACCTTCATGCTCCTCCCGACTTTTGGAATAAATCAGGATATCGTCGATAAATACAATCACAAACTTGTCGAGGTATGGTTTACACACATGATTCATTAAGTCCATAAATACCGCAGGTGCGTTAGTTAACCCAAACGGCATCACTTGAAATTCAAAGTGTGACAATCCGTCAATTTATGGTTGATATTTTATTCTCAAATATTATTTGAAAATATTATTTTAATGATACAATATGAACTCACTTATTTTTGGGAAGAAATTTGGATTTACGTCTTGGAGTAGCGTCGACTACGTCTAAACCGGAGGATTCTACGTTACGTGCTTACGTTTACATACACCGTCTTTGGTGACAGTCCGACATTTCAAGAAATAAATTTATCCGTGAATATTATTTTGGAGTTTTAAATTTGTGTTGGTTCATAAACTCACAAATTTACGAGAAGAGATTAGGACTTACGATTTTATTTTAACGTCCTTTACGACTAAACCGGAAACCCTAGGATTACGTATTTACCTTTTCGAACTCCGTTTTTGATGAGACAATTTTTATTAGATTCGTTTTGTGCCGTTGATTCACAATTTATAAAAACGTTTTTCGTAAAACGACCCGAGGGCACGCAAATCGAGGAAACTAGAATCGAGGAGTACCCGTAAATAAATGGGGATGAGACAAAACCATTTTTTCCCCACCCCCACTCAATATGGACAGCCAAATGAAGAAGGTGGCAAGTTTTCACCAAAGAAGCTTACACTTGTCCCTTTTTGCTTATAATCTAAGCTAACTTTCCACTAACATTATCAAAACCACTAGCTACCATTTCATTCTACCATTCCACCATGCAATACCACACACAAACTCTCTCCTCCCTTCTCAAATGTGACGTCCCAATTCAGCCCTTAAACACCAAATTTGATCAAAATTAACTATGGAATCCTATGTTGTTTCTATATATGTTGAAGCCCTCTTGAAGCTCTCTTGAATGGTGGTGATTATAACATCCATGGAGGAGTTTTCATAGTGTCTTGAGGCTGATTTTCCACAAGGTGATCATAAAGATTGATGGTCTTGAAGATGGTGTTGGCTAAGCACAAGTTTCTCCATCCAAATCCATGTCAAACTCATAACCTACATCAACTTGGTGGTATAAAGATTGTCCTCCTCATCTTCTTGTTATTTTGATTATGTAAACATGTATTTTATTTCCTATTGTATATGTATATGATGATTATATGATGATAAAAATGTTATGTGGGAATTTGGTGTTGATAAACATGATGAAAAAGGTGAAAAACCATAAGAAACAAGGTTAAAATCTTGGTTAAATTTGTTGGCTGTATAAAACAGTAAAGAAACAGGTCATGGACTGATAAAATGATGAAGTAGAATGTATTTACAGTAAGCTATATGTCTTGTACACATGTGAGAGTTGGCCATGCAATGGAATCAAAATAATGAGTGAGATATGATCAAAACAAGTTAGGTGGTCTAATCTGAATAAACAGTTTTGTAGGGACTGTTAAGGCAAGATGAACTCAAAATGGGCAGTAGCTATAACTAAGTTAAATGTAAAACAAAATATGAAGAACTTGTCACCCAAAAATGAGCTTCTAATTCATTATAGAACTCTAGATATGGTAAAAATGGTGAACATGAAGATAAAAATCAGATTTTTGGAAATAATGTTTATTATTATTATATAAGCACTCACATTTTAATGTATAAAATGTAAAAATAAAAACGCACTAACTTATAAAACTTATTTATATAGATATATAAAAGGTTAATTAAATGGATAAATTATATAAATGGTGGTGAAATAATATTTATAAGTAATAAAAACTATAAACTTGATTTTTACGACTTTTTCGGCTATCGCCGTAAAATTAACGTTTTTCGCCAAATAAAACTTAGACGATCAAACCCGTCTAATGTAAAGTTTATAAAAGTCATATACTGATATATAAGTATCTAATACAAGTAAAAACCGATAAAACCCGAACTATAAGAAATACGGACATTAACGAGCTAAGTAAACATATTGGACTAATACTTGGGCTAATAATTGGACTAAATAAGATAAACACTCATAAAAAGAACTCATTGGGCTTAACCCATTTGGGCCCAACATGGAAAGTTTAAATACTGATAATATAAGTACAAAATGGATTAAAACAAGTTAAATAACTTATAATAAGTTTATTGGACTTAAAACATGTAAATAGGTAAAACTAGTAAACTAGTATAAAAGTTATCGACATATAACACAAAAATGAGTAAATGAGAATATATAAACCCACTTGATCATCATATATATATAATCATCATATGTATACATAATTGTTATTTTTATAAAGTCATTGGACATGAGTCTAAGACCGAGTATTATTTGTCTAGGTTTCCGTGATTGAAGCACGTACCGTACGTCCGAATTGCCGATAACCCGCCTTCCCACATCAACGTGAGTTCATAGCCTCGCACTCTTTTAAATGTTTTTATAAATGTTTTATAAACCCGCGAGGGAGATAACATGATTAGTTTTTATTAAATAGGACACCATTTGTCCCGATTGTTTGTTTATTGATTTTTGGACCCGAATGATTGAATGACCCGATTGTATGACCCGATAAATGATTAAAGGACCCGATAGATGAAATTAAATGGATTATTAAAGTTAGGTTATGTCACTAAAAGTCCCATTAGCATGAATTGTGAACTACCGGGATTTGGTAGACGCTTATGCATTTGATAGTACTATTTGGGGACGATCACCCCAGTTCGCGCCTTGACGGTTGATCCCCGTCGTGCCACATTGATTGGTAAGCGAATTTATGTATGAGAAGATTTCCATAGCGTGACCTTTGTGACGACACGCTACTTTAGATGGGCAAAATTGGTATCGGTTAGCTACCCGTTGTTGGTTTAGTAAGGTAACAATGTCATGCGGCTTATAATAATCCAAAACTAACGAAATACTACTAGACGCTTCGAATTTACGATGTATTGCCTGACTAGCAATACAGGGTTCATACTATTGATATTATGTTCGTGTTTTGGTTTTCATAACCACATTCATATAACGGTTTTTATTTGACTTATACTACGTCATAAGACGTATTGTATGATATTTTTACGACATTGGCTCGTATAATGATTTTTAAGAGCGAATGCCTATATTATGATTTTTGATAAGAATATGTGTAAAATGACTTTGGCTATTTTATGGCCTATTACAAAGATTTGTATAAAATGATTTTGGCTATTTTACGGCCTATTACAATGATTTGTACGAATTGATTTTTGGTACAAATTTTATACCAAAGTTATATTGATGGAATTTATTAAACTCTATGATTCACTCGGCGTTATCGCTGACCTTTTCTTTTAACATGTTTTATCTCAGGTACTTGAAGGTAATTCTCGGGAAGACGACAAGAATTCATGGCCCGCACTTAAACAATATTTTCCATTCAAATACTTTGTAAAACTTTGTATGAAATATAATGACTTGGGACCGATGTATTTTGATATTTATGAATGGAAATGCTTTATTAATAAACGACGCGATTTTAAGCGTTGTCTATGATGTGAGTAATGTGCTATCCCGTAACACCAACGAGTCTTCCGCTGTATTGAGTTGTATAAATTTGGGGGTGTTACAGTTTGGTACCAGAGCTCTCGTTATAGAGAACGAAAGATTTTTAAAACCAAGGTTTTGAATAAAACATTTCAAAATCTTTTAACTATAAACATTTTCTAAAAATGTCTAAAAATCTTTTGACTATAACGGTGCCGAAGAATTCCCGAGTTACCGACAAGACCAGACTGAGAAGTGTTATTTTAATATATATATAACTTGGATTATATATATATATATATGATGTAATTTTATTACATGATTGTTTGATGATTATTTTGATTTTTATACGAGGTATTTATACGACGTCGATTGTCACAAGAAACCCTAAATCCCCTAGTAAATTAATCGAAGCTATTCTCGTAAGAATTCTAGCTATCCTAGATCTAAACCAAGTTGTGGATCTTTATGATCCCAACAAATGGTTGATATTCGTAGAAATGTAGATATTAGTTGATTGTGATATTGAATAAGAATTGGCGAGATTAAATTTGATATCGATGTCACGACGATCTTTCCTCATAGAGTGGAGTTTGACAAAACATTATCACCTAGAAAGATGTCATCTGATTCGTTGTCATCCAATTCTTAAATTAAAATCGAAAGGGTGAATGTTTCACTTGAGGCTGTCATTGGAACCATTACCCAAAAGCCTCATGCACTAGTACCTTTCCGAGAAGTCTAGTTGAATGATCAAGTCATTTCATATTAATGACTCATTTGATAATTGTTGTTGTAAGAGCTAATATGATTGGAAATTAAGTGTTGATTCATATTGAGATTGTATTGCCTTTACAAGGCCGAAGAATAAGATTGAAAGTATTGGAATATGAGGTAGGATATTGAATTGAGTATAAATTGGTTGAAACTTGAATAAAGTAAAATTTAACCCGTATGGAATATAAAATTGTTAAGAGGAAGTCATTAAGTTCTGTGATTGAATTATAAGGTTTTAAATGATTGTTGATTCGTATTAAGGGTTGTTCCTAGGCCATTGTCCACTAACGAGGATGCCCAGTGTCCAAGAAATAAATTGAAGAAATCTTCTTCTGAATTGAGACCGATGGATCTTCTAGGACATATGGAACACTTGATGACTCTTGTAGATTAGTATTCATTGTGGTATCTTTTAAAAATAATCCCTAACCTAACTGAGACATCAGTTGGTAGGATGAGTTTTTGGAATTGTACGACATAGTGACACGTAACGTGTTACGGTACAATTTGACTTGTTTGTGATTGACGAAAAGACTACCTTTGATTGCTAAATCCTACATGTATTGATGATATCTATCTTTTCTTGCTTCTTCCTAATGCTCGCATTAGTGATGCAACCATTGAACAAGTACTCATCTCGAATTGAGTTACGTTGTGGATTATTCTTTTGAGTGCCATCGAGATCATGAACCTCATGATTAATTGGCTGAGCTCATTTCCTATCATATCGTAGTTAATTTTTGGTGAACAAGCTTTCATCACTCTTTTGCAGATCACTCATTGTTTTTATAAGACAAAACAATATCCATTGAGAAAAACTGAATTTTCATCACTATAAGGATTATTCAAAGTAATATTTATAAGTGATTGATATCAAAATGAAGTTGTTTATGAGACGCTTTGGAAACTTAATTATTTCCATAAAAAAAAATAAGAAATTCTTTGCAAATTTATTCTTGATTCTTATTTAAGAATTAAACATGAAAATGTTTTTATTAAAAACATGATGATAAAATTTTGACGAACTGAGTATTGCATCGTTAATCTTGAAATTGTATATAGTTGCGCACCTACATACAATTTGGAATGAACCATGCAAGGCTGATTAGTAGTCACCATAAAACTAATGAATAAACACTACATTTTCTTTGAGGATTGTGAAAGATTAAATTTTAATGAGATCTGCAAGAAGTGAAAAATAAGGACATAATGTTAGAGACACCTACATATGTGCCTGTAGCATCTATTCTTCTGAGTCGAATTTACTCATCTGTGGAAATTGTCTTATTTGACAATTGACAATTCTTTCTTGTCTAATTCTCCCGTAGTAAAATTCTTAGGAAAAGTATCTGATTACCTAATGTTGATACCCGATTGGATGTATCGACGTTCCTATCATACTTATGATTTGATTTCATTTGAATGACCTGGGTAACGATCCGAGGAGCTTTCGAATGCGTACTCAAATTAATGAAAACATGGGATATATTTATATTCGTTAGATGTTCTCATCTGTATCTGATTTGAAATTCTCTCGCATAGATTATGCGTTGACCTTACTCTTTAGATAGTAATTGTGTATCCAGATATCCTTGAATTTGTGAAGGATTATGAATTATTATTAGACTTTGAGAAGTTCGCATCTTATCGACGGCAATAAAACTGGAAAGTTGATAGTGCCAGTGGAATGGATTGATTGATTATGACATGACGACATTGTCTTAATTGATGGGAACTCGAGTAGAATTCTCCTAAATGATAAGATGTTGATTATCAAAAGTGATCTAAATAATTCTTGATGGATGACCATATCCTGCATTTAGACTTGAAATTATACCATTAATGGTTGTGAATTAGTTATAGATATTATAATCTAGAAAGAACATAATATGAATTTATTAAAAGATGTTTATGTTATCTGAAACTTTAGTAAGTATTTGTTGATAAATTACCTAGACTTTCGCCACTAAGGCAAGTTGAAATTGATATTGATTATATTTCCGGTGCTGCACTTGTGGCTTCTGCACTGTACGTCAGCACCATCTGAATTTAAGGAATTACCGTACAACTGAGAGAGTTGTCGGAGAAAGATTATATTATACCAAGCCTGTCATCATGAAGAGCTATGGTGATATCATTCCTTATATTTATAGATTACCGTGACTGAGTAAATTGACAATCGAAAACGATATCCATAACTCGAAATGGAAGATTTGTTTGATCATTTACAAGGTTCTAGCATATGTTTTAAAGATTTGATCCACGGCATGGTTATCATCACCTTCGCATCTGCGAAAAAGATTATCTATTCCAATCACTACATCCGGTACTTGTAGTGAACATTATGAGTTTCCCCTGATGTCGTTTGGATTGACTAATACACATGTAGCATTCATAAAATTGGTGAATCACGTGTGTAGGCTGTAATTTGATAAATTCATGCTCGTGATCATTCAGGACCATTTATTTGTAAGGATAAGAATGAGTTAATAATTATTTATAGATTGCCCTGAATTGGCCGAACAACGAAAACCTGTACCTTGAATATATAACATAAGACTTAAGACTTAATTCTTTACATGATTTAACCGTGTGATTAATAGATAATGGAAGCTATATTGACTTTTCAAAGATTAGAACCATTAACGCTTAGGGATTAAAAACTTAATCCTTTACATAAAATGACCGTTGGATTAATAATGGTAAGATGTATGCATATAGACTCTTCAAAAATTAAGAGCCCTTTTAAGACTTTGGATTTTTACCAAAAAGAAAGTGCACATATGTTTTGACAATTGTTTTAACAAAGGATTTTTAAAGGGATTATTCCCTTATACACAAACCATTTAACTAAACTTCTATTTAGGGGTAAATGTTTGTGTATACCTTAAGACAACCTAAGAAGGATTGAGGAAACCATTTAAACCATGACTTAAAATTTGAAACGACAATTTTTGCTTTTCAAACTAAGAAAACTTTGACCAAAGTATAAACAAAGGTTTTTCGAACATTTACTAATCTTATTAAATATTTTCGATAAATCAACAAAAATCTTGTTAATTAAATCAAAATTTATTTTGAACATTTTATATAATTGGTCGAACTAAGAAATTTAAACTTTTAACGTTTACGTTTCATAAAAATTAAATAATTTTTGTTAATTTACATATAATAATTATCGACGCTTTAGACGCCGGATTGAGAAAAACTGATAAAAATGATAGTTGAGACGAAACTGAAACATAAAAGATATGAAGAAAGAATTTTGAATAAATACAGTTATGATATTTATTTCATCAGGAGAAAGTGAACGTAATTACTGACGCATAATATAGAAAGAATATCTGAGTAAATTGTGGACATGATAATCACATCATCATGAGAAGTGAATGTAAATACTGACACATTATGTAGAAAATATAAAGAACCAATTAGGATGTGTTCCTTAATAATGAAGGTGAAAAATAAATTGCCGAACAATTTAAAAATAGCCGATGTTTGTAAAAAAAGATAATATAGATTATAAAAGAGGTTCGCGGCTAATGTGAATCATTAAGATTGAGAAGCCGATGGCGTTAAATTTATAAAAGGCCACTCGTGGTTGCCTAAAAATAGAGGATTGTGAGATATAGTTATGTTGGAATTTGTAAGTATAAGTATTATATGTATGTCATTTTTGACTAAAAGTAACTTTGTCTAAAGAAGTTGTACTAATGGCAATTGCGAAGGCAGACATCGCCTCATACATTAGTTAACGTCTAGCTATTGCAAAGGTCATCATCTGAATTTGATTCGATTTGGGTCATCGTCGACAGACTGACCAAATCTGCTAATATCATTCCCGTTAATGATAAATGCAAAAGAGTTATGTAAACATAGTGTGCCTGTATCGAACATCTATATCAAGATCCTCGCTTCGCATCGAATTTCTGAGATTTGCTCAGAAATCATTGAGAACGAACCTTGATGAGAGTACTATGTACCACCCTAAATCGAAGGGACGAGGTAAAGTAACGATACAAAGTAATATAAGTGTTGTTTTATGTTTGAATGATTGACCTTTGGTAATAGACCGTATAATCGTTTTCCTTTGGAGAGATTACCATTGATAATCATCGTATTAGGATTGAATCGAATCTTGTTAGAATCTATATTAGAGCATCTGTAAGCAGGAGTTGAGATAAAGACACCCGACATACACCCACTGTGAGTTGGACATGTCTCTTAGGTTTAAGGTTTCCTATGATGGCGAACCTAACCTTACAAAACACCCGACCCGCGAGATCTGAAATGATTGTTGAAATTAGGAATTAATTATTGACTGCCGGTAGTGGGCAAGAGGATATGTGAATATGAAAAGTAGATCTTGAAGTGCCAAATGGGTAGCGAAGTTATGCCACAATTTTTAAACCTTGGGAAAAATGAATTCATGATTTGACAAATCATGGGATATAAGTCCCCGTTGTTTGGGACCATTGAGATGATGTAAAAGTTGGGATTGAAAGGCATATAAGCTGGATCTACCCTAGGACTTCAAAGACTGCGTAAATTATGTTTCGTAAATCGAACTTGATGGAATATCTATCAAGTGAAAATCTGAGTGTTCTTAGTAAAGCTTAGATCGGCGAAAAGTTGCATTCATCAAAAACCTGTGAATATCATGGATAGAGAAAGTAAGTCTACATTTAGCCTGATCTTATTCCCGTAGTTATGTTTGATGAAACTCGCGTATTATAATGGATTACACTTGTGAGAAAAGACCGAATGTGGAGGAAATACCCACATGGCTTTAACTCTATAAGAAGCGAGTAGTAAGGTAAGATGATCTTTGAGGACAAAGATCCTGTTTAGGGGTAAATGCTGTGACAATCCGTCAATTTATGGTTGATATTTTATTCTCAAATATTATTTGAAAATATTATTTTAATGATACAATATGAACTCACTTATTTTTGGGAAGAAATTTGGATTTACGTCTTGGAGTAGCGTCGACTACGTCTAAACCGGAGGATTCTACGTTACGTGCTTACGTTTACATACACCGTCTTTGGTGACAGTCCGACATTTCAAGAAATAAATTTATCCGTGAATATTATTTTGGAGTTTTAAATTTGTGTTGGTTCATAAACTCACAAATTTACGAGAAGAGATTAGGACTTACGATTTTATTTTAACGTCCTTTACGACTAAACCGGAAACCCTAGGATTACGTATTTACATTTTCGAACTCCGTTTTTGATGAGACAATTTTTATTAGATTCGTTTTGTGCCGTTGATTCACAATTTATAAAAACGTTTTTCGTAAAACGACCCGAGGGCACGCAAATCGAGGAAACTAGAATCGAGGAGTACCCATAAATAAATGAGGATGAGACAAAACCATTTTTTCCCCACCCCCCACTCAATATGGACAGCCAAATGAAGAAGGTGGCAAGTTTTCACCAAAGAAGCTTACACTTGTCCCTTTTTGCTTACAATCTAAGCTAACTTTCCACTAACACTATCAAAACCACTAGCTACCATTTCATTCTACCATTCCACCATGCAATACCACACACAAACTCTCTCCTCCCTTCTCAAATGTGCCGTCCCAATTCAGCCCTTAAACACCAAATTTGATCAAAATTAACCATGGAATCCTATGTTGTTTCTATATATGTTGAAGCCCTCTTGAAGCTCTCTTGAATGGTGGTGATTATAACATCCATGGAGGAGTTTTCATAGTGTCTTGAGGCTGATTTTCCACAAGGTGATCATAAAGATTGATGGTCTTGAAGATGGTGTTGGCTAAGCACAAGTTTCTCCATCCAAATCCATGTCAAACTCATAACCTACATCAACTTGGTGGTATAAAGATTGTCCTCCTCATCTTCTTGTTATTTTGATTATGTAAACATGTATTTTATTTCCTATTGTATATGTATATGATGATTATATGATGATAAAAATGTTATGTGGGAATTTGGTGTTGATAAACATGATGAAAAAGGTGAAAACCCATAAGAAACAAGGTTAAAATCTTGGTTAAATTTGTTGGCTGTATAAAACAGTAAAGAAACAGGTCATGGACTGATAAAATGATGAAGTAGAATGTATTTACAGTAAGCTATATGTCTTGTACACATGTGAGAGTTGGCCATGCAATGGAATCAAAATAATGAGTGAGATATGATCAAAACAAGTTAGGTGGTCTAATCTGAATAAGCAGTTTTGTAGGGACTGTTAAGGCAAGATGAACTCAAATTGGGCAGTAGCTATAACTAAGTTAAATGTAGCACATAATATGAAGAACTTGTCACCCAAAAATGAGCTTCTAATTCATTATAGAACTCTAGATATGATAAAAATGGTGAACATGAAGATAAAAATCAGATTTTTGGAAATAATGTTTATTATTTTTATATAAGCACTCACATTTTAATGTATAAAATGTAAAAATAAAAACCCACTAACTTATAAAACTTATTTATATAGATATATAAAAGGTTAATTAAATGGATAAATTATATAAATGGTGGTGAAATAATATTTATAAGTAATAAAAACTATAAACTTGATTTTTACGACTTTTTCGGCTATCGCCGTAAAATTAACGTTTTTCGCAGAATAAAACTTAGACGATCAAACCCGTCTAATGTAAAGTTTATAAAAGTCATATACTGATATATAAGTATCTAATACAAGTAAAAACCGATAAAAACCGAACTATAAGAAATACGGACATTAACGAGCTAAGTAAACATATTGGACTAATACTTGGGCTAATAATTGGACTAAATAAGATAAACACTCATAAAAAGAACTCATTGGGCTTAACCCATTTGGGCCCAACATGGAAAGTTTAAATACTGATAATATAAGTACAAAATGGATTAAAACATGTTAAATAACTTATAATAAGTTTATTGGACTTAAAACGTGTAAATAGATAAAACTAGTAAACTAGTATAAAAGTTATCGACATATAACACAAAATTGAGTAAATGAGAATATATAAACCCACTTGATCATCATATATATATAATCATCATATGTATACATAATTGTTATTTTTATAAAGTCATTGGACATGAGTCTAAGACCGAGTATTATTTGTCTAGGTTTCCGTGATTGAAGCACGTACGGTACGTCCGAATTGCCGATGACCCGCCTTCCACATCAACGTGAGTTCATAGCCTCGCACTCTTTTAAATGTTTTTATAAATGTTTTATAAACCCGCGAGGGAGATAACATGATTAGTTTTTATTAAATAGGACACCATTTTTCCCGATTGTTTGTTTGTTGATTTTTGGACCCGAATGATTGAATGACCCGATTGTATGACCTGATAAATGATTAAAGGACCCGATTGATGAAATTAAATGGATTATTAAAGTTAGGTTATGTCACTAAAAGTCCCATTAGCATGAATTGTGAACTACCGGGATTTGGTAGACGCTTATGCATTTGATAGTACTATTTGGGGACGATCACCCCAGTTCGCGCCTTGACGGTTGATCCCCGTCGTGCCACATTGATTGGTAAGCGAATTTATGTATGAGAAGATTTCCATAGCGTGACCTTTGTGACGACACGCTACTTTAGATGGGCAAAATTGGTATCGGGTTAGCTACCCGTTGTTGGTTTAGTAAGGTAACAATGTCATGCGGCTTATAATAATCCAAAACTAATGAAATACTACTAGACGCTTCGAATTACGATGTATTGCCTGACTAGCAATACAGGGTCATACTATTGATATTATGTTCGTGTTTTGGTTTTTATAACCACGTTCATATAACGGTTTTTATTTGACTTTATACAACGTCATAAGACGTATTGTATTATATTTTTACGACATTGGCTCGTATAATGATTTTTAAGGCGAATGCCTATATTATGATTTTCGATAAGAATTTGTATAAAATGACTTTGGCTATTTTATGGCCTATTACAAAGATTTGTATAAAATGATTTTGGCTATTTTACGGCCTATTACAATGATTTGTACGAATTGATTTTTGGTACAAATTTTATACCAAAGTTATATTGATGGAATTTATTAAACTCTATGAATTCACTCAGCGTTATCACTGACCTTTTCTTTAAACATGTTTTATCTCAGGTACTTGAAGGTAATTCTCGGGAAGACGACAAGAATTCATGGCCCGCACTTAAACAATATTTTCCATTCAAATACTTTGTAAAACTTTGTATGAAATATAATGACTTGGGACCGATGTATTTTGATATTTATGAATGGAAATGCTTTATTAATAAACGACGCGATTTTAAGCGTTGTCTATGATGTGAGTAATGTGCTATCCCGTAACACCAACGAGTCTTCCGCTGTATTGAGTTGTATAAATTTGGGGGTGTTACACAAAGTGTCCATAACGCGTCCGAAAAGCTGTAATAGGTATATCCTCCTCTTTAACACGAAGTTGATGATAACCCGACCTCAAGTCGATCTTCGAGTACACACACGAACCTTGAAGTTGATCGAACAAATCATCGATCCTAGGAAGTGGATAACGATTTTTGATAGTTAACTTGTTCAACTCTCGGTAGTCTATGCACATTCTAAACGATCCGTCCTTCTTCTTCACGAACAATACTGGAGCTCCCCAAGGTGACGAACTTGGTCTAATGAACCCCTTCTCCATTAACTCCTTCAACTGATCTGCCAACTCCTTCAACTCAGACGGTGCCAAACGATAAGGTGCACGCGCCACCGGTGCAGCTCTCGGCACTAGATCAATCTTGAATTCGACTTCTCGCTGAGGCGGAAGTCCTGGCAAGTCATCGGGAAATACTTCAGGAAAATCACGAATAACTGGAACATCCTCCACACGCCTAACCGATAGTTCCTTCTCCACTACTTGAGCCAAGAACATGTGACAACCTATTTCTACATATTTCTTCGCCTTGATACAAGATATCACCGTCAGACGAGATCTACCGACATCACCTTTAACTACTAACACCTTAC
Organism: Glebionis coronaria; assembly: GCA_025667525.1. Taxonomy (NCBI): domain Eukaryota; kingdom Viridiplantae; phylum Streptophyta; class Magnoliopsida; order Asterales; family Asteraceae; genus Glebionis; species Glebionis coronaria. The sequence continues at coordinate 266,295,043 of CM046880.1, forward strand.
CCTTAACCGGTATGTGAACAACTTTCTCCCCACATACAATTACCGCATCATGAGCAACCAACCAATCCATACCAACAATCACATCAAATGAACCCAACTCTATCAGCATCAAATCAATTTCAAACAAATGATTTGCTAATTTCAAAGGACACTTCTTAAATATAGTGGTAGTACTAACTAATTGTCCATCAGCTAACTCGACCTCATAACTAGTATTTAGGCTTGTTGGCTCAATAGCTATTAAACGACTAAAGGAAGTGCTTATAAAGCTCCTATCAGATCCTGAGTCAAATAACACACTAGCATAACGATGGTTGAGTAAGAACGTACCCGTCACCACATTTGGACCTTGTGCCTGATCCGCATCCTTAACAACATAAACTGCCCCAGCAGCTTCACCTGCCTTCTTGTTCTTCAACTTCGGGAATTTGGGACGAACATGATCACGTTCTCCACATTCAAAGCAAGTCCTGATCGGAATAGCATTTGCTCCAGTGGCAGGGATCCATGGCTTGCACTTCTCCGCAGCATGCCCAACCTTTCCACATTTAGTGCACTGTAACACCCCACTTGGATAAATGGACCGTTACGTGTATTTATGGCGTGTCATCAAAGCATGCAAGGCAATGTATTAAACATTAACTGACCAAACGGAAATACCGGAATCAAACATCGGTAGTCCAACAAGCCCAAAAAAATAAAGATTTAGTACAGAAAGGAAAAGGACGAAACAGTGTCCAAACAACCAAAGTAAAGTAACGTAAGGTATGCATAAAATAAAGGAGTCTGGAAAGCTCCCATCCAAATGCACGTACTCTCTTAGAAGTCCTAAGATCGTCCCTGTGTACCTGCCGTTTGGAAACATGAAAGGAAACTACGGCTGAGCATAACGCTCAGTGGACGGATATAGCATGATAAGAATGTACTGAAAGGTAATGAAATAGAAGTCAACAATGAAGCTATAAGACTGATATGTAACATGTGGTATAACCTTGCATAAAATCTGTAAGACCTGGTTCATATAAACTGATACTGAAATGTAACTCTAAATTCTGAAAACATGCATTTACTGTATTTTATTTGCCAGAGCTTATATAGGTCACGTGCTGTAACAACCGTGCATGAATAACTGGAGGGGTGACCTCGTCATGCTGTAGAGGGGTGACCTCTAAATAACTGTGTTGGGTGGAGGGATCAGCTCCAATGTGAAGGATGTAGAGCACACACCACATTCACCCTGATAACTTGTAACACATATAAGCCTAGGATGCATCCATACGCCCCACTAAAACATACATATAAAAATGGCCAAACTGAACATGAGTGGGACGATGCAGGATATCACTCTCCTGCATGTGAGTCACGACACCGGTGCCTCTAGTGCCATGGTTACGGTACCTCCGTAACTAGTACACAAACTGGTCGTGCTTGTATATAATGCTCAGGCAATTCTATTTCGTTATAACATGATTACTGATAAATTTAACATATACTGGGGAAAACATTTGGCTGAAGATGGGAAATCCTAATCATGCGTAGAAAGGAAGTCCTTACTGAAAGGACGGAAAATCCGTACCTCTAGTCCAGTAACTGACTGAAAGGAAGACTGAACGAATACTACTCGGGCTTCACGCGTGCTACATAAATAAAGGACGCGAATAAGTTAACAGTCATCCGTTATCAAATTTTACTGATCTTATTGGTTTCTTATTTATTTATTTCTGAAATTCCATACGCATATTAACGGCTAAATTCGGTCTTATAATAATTCATTGTAATGTATTAACGTTCTACTAATAGTTACATATAACGTATATCTGGCGATAAGTATTTTTTATAATAAGTATCCCGCTAAAAGTAGAAGTTTCTTAATTTAGAAAGTTCTTAAATTGTTTAATTCGTTTTCTAATAATATACCCTTTTAAATATTTAGGCATTTAATTAATTTAATACACTTGAAATATATATAAAATATTTATCAAACAATTTAATTTAAAAAGGTATAATATAAAAATATTTTTTTTACTATTTATAAACATGTCTCGAGCCTACCGAGCCCATCTCGGTCGCACTAACCGAACCAACATAATATACAAAATCTGTCCGCAATAATTAGTGACAGAATTTCTGTGTCACTAAGGAAACTGTCGCTAAAGCTGCTTCTTAAAAAAAAACTGCATAATTCTAACAGTTTTGCGACAGAAAAACTGTCGCTAAACTGTCGCTAATGTGATGAATATAATGTGTTTCTGACCCATCTTTTCCCACTGTTTTACCCACTTTTTCCCACTGTTATTCTATGCCGATCCCACTGTTATAAATCTTAGTTCCCACCGCTTATTCTGTTTACAACCAAACGCACCCTTATTTCTTATTAATCCCAAACGCACCCTGTTTGTTTTTGCTGTTCGAAACACCCAACACCCTCCCTGTTGGGTCACGACTGATCAAAAGGAAACCCACCGAGACTTGGTGTCTCGGTGCTTGTGCCATAACCCAAAACCCGACACCCCTGCGTGGGGTTTTCTGCCCTCGGTCGGCCAACACAACAGCCCCACCGAGACCATGAAGGTCTCGGCTGTGACACCCTACTTACCGGACGAATCAGAATAAAAGAAAAGGGACTAGGACGGTTACCGTATTGATTTTGAAAATGGAGCACTACTACTCGGATCACACTTGAGACTTCCGTCTCTTGTTTCCAGCCGGCGGCCACAAATGGACAAACCCTAGATTCTTTTTCTTTCTTTTTTTTGTACGTTGAGAGTGTAAAGGGGAACCCCCGTCCTTTATGTATAGCTAAATGGGCTAAAGCCCAAAACTCTTTCCTTTTTTTTTTCTTTTTTTTGTTTTCAAACCGGCCCCCTATATTTTTATTATTATTATTATTTTTTTTTTTAAAAAAACTTGTATTATACTCGCGTTGTTCCGTTGATAACTTCTATGTATTAAATAGAAAATAACCCGCGTATTAATATAAACCGCGTATTAATAATAAACCACGTATTAATAATAAACCACGTATTTATATTCTCGATTTAAATACGGGTTTTACAATTCTTCCCCTCTAAAAGAAATAATTCGTCCCCGAATTAAAATACGGCCTTACTGGGTTTTACAATTCTTCCCCTCTAAAAGAGAAATTCGTCCCCGAATTACAAGGTATTTAAGCTGACTGAAGTAAAAGCTGAAATGCTATTAACTGAACGACATAAAAGCTGAAAAGACATACCCGAATCAAAACTGAAAGTGAGGATAAGAAGTCCGTATAGACTCCTCTGTTTCCCAAGTGGCCTCCCGCTCGGTATGGTTCCTCCACAGGATTTTGACGAAAGGAATGGTCTTCCTTCTCATAACTCGATCCTGGCGATCTAAAACTGCTTCGGGTTCCTCAATATAGGATAAATCCTCCCGAATCTGATCGAGTGGATAATTTACTTTGTGAAGCTCATGATAGTTGTACCCCCTGAGTAGTGATACATGAAACACGTTGTGGACGTGTGAAAGCTGAGGCGGTAACGCCAATCGATATGACACTTCACCAATACGTTCAAGGATTTCGAACGGTCCGATGTAACGAGGGCTAAGTTTGCCTTTGAGGCCAAAACGTCTGACACCGCGTGCGGGTGATACTTTGAGGAACACACGATCCCCAGTCTGAAAAGATAGATCTCTGCGATGCTTGTCGGCGTAACTCTTCTGGCGAGTACGCGCTTCTTGCAGCTTTTCCCTAGCGATGGGGACCTTTTCATTGGTCAGTTCTATCAGTTCAGGTCCTTCAATCAAACGTTCTCCCACCTGATCCCAACAAATAGGAGCACGGCATTTTCTGCCATATAACATCTCGAATGGAGCACGCTTGATACTAGCATGCCAACTGTTGTTGTAAGCAAACTCGACCAAGCAAATATAGTCATCCCAATGTCCTGTCCATTCTAATGCACAGGCGCGTAGCATGTCCTCCAAGGTCTGGATGGTACGCTCTGATTGACCGTCCGTCTGTGGATGGAAAGCTGTGCTGAGCTTGAGCCTAGTTCCCCAAGCTTTATGCAGACCTCCCCAGAAATGAGAAGTGAAACGGGGATCCCTATCTGATATAATTTCCGAAGGTGTACCGTGTAATCGTACGATCTCCTCGGTGAATAGTTTCGCTAATTTACTGACTGCGAAATCTTTACGAATAGGAATGAAATGTGCTGACTTGGTCAAACGGTCGACAACTACCCAGATTGCATCATGTCTCCGCTGAGTCTGTGGTACTCCGGTGACAAAATCCATAGAGATCTTGTCCCACTTCCACATTGGAATATCTAATGGCTGGAGAAGACCACTGGAACGCTGGTGCTCTATCTTAACCTGCTGACAGGTTAAGCATTTAGACACAAATGTTGCAACATCCTATTTCATACAGCTCCACCAGAAATGCTGCTTAAGATCGTGGTACATTTTGGTGGAACCCGGATGGATAGAGAACGGAGAGCTGTGAGCCTCAGTCATTAAGGCTTCTCTGAGATCAGGGTCTTCTGGAACGCAGAGTTTGGTACCCTGCCATACGATACCATCGTCATCGATGCGAAATTCGGTCTGCCGGTCAATGTTCTGGATAATCGCCCAGATTTCGCCATCATCCTCTTGTGCGGCTTTAATCCTAGAGAGCAAATCTGGTTCTACCCTCAAACTAGCCCAGTATCCTCTTTGTCCGCGTACTAAGAGTTCAATATCGTAACGTTCTAAGTCCTGGATAATTTCTTCCTGAACTTTGATGCCATTTACCATACCCGACTTTCTGCTAAGGGCATCTGCCACTACATTCGCTTTACCTGGGTGATACTGGATATTAGTGTCTTAGTCTTTCAGTAGTTCTAACCATCGCCTCTGTCTCATGTTCAGCTCTCGCTGTGTAAAAATATACTTGAGACTTTTGTGATCGGTGAAGATATCACACGACTCACCGTATAAATAATGCCTCCAGATTTTAAGGGCGAAAACGACTGCTGCGAGCTCTAGATCATGAGTAGGGTAATTTTTCTCATACGGCTTCAGTTGACGCGAAGCATAAGCAATGACCTTCCCATGCTGCATAAGAACACAACCTAAGCCCTTTCCTGATGCGTCACTGTAAATCTGATAACCGCCTGTACCGGATGGAAGAGTAAGTATCGGTGCCGAGATCAATCGATGCTTGAGTTCCTCAAAACTCTTTTCTCTCTCCTCGGTCCATATAAACTTCTCACCCTTTCGCATAAGTTGGGTCAATGGTAACGCCAAACGTGAGAAGTTTTCCACAAACCTGCGGTAATAACCCGCCAACCCAAGAAAACTACGTATCTCTGTGACAGATGTCGGTCTTGGCCATTTGGTGATAGCCTCCACCTTTGCAGGATCCATAGTTATTCCTTCTGCGGAAACAATATGGCCTAGAAACGCCACTGTATTCAGCCAAAACTCGCACTTCGAAAATTTAGCATATAGTTTTTCTCGTCTGAGAATCTGCAAAACTGTACGGAGATGATTCTCATGTTCCTCTTTGGATTTGGAGAAAATGAGGATATCATCGATGAATACGATCACAAACTTGTCTAAAAATTTGTGGAAAACTCTGTTCATTAAGTCCATAAATACTGCGGGTGCATTCGTGAGACCGAATGGCATAACGACAAACTCGTAATGACCGTACCTCGTGCGAAAAGCAGTTTTAGATATATCCTGCTCTTTTACACGCAGCTGATGGTAGCCTGATCGCAGATCGATTTTTGAGAAGTGCTTGGCACCCTGAAGCTGATCGAATAAATCGTCAATACGAGGAAGTGGATAACGGTTACGAATAGTGAGCTTATTCAACTCACGGTAGTCAATACACAAACGCATACTACCATCCTTCTTCTTGACAAACAAAACTGGAGCGCCCCATGGTGATACGCTGGGACGAATGAAACCCCTTTCGAGAAGTTCCTGAAGTTGATCCTTCAGTTCCTTAAGCTCTATAGGAGCCATACGGTAAGGAGCTTTAGATACTGGTTCTGCACCTGGAATGAGATCGATACCAAATTCTACCTCTCGCATGGGAGGTAAACCTGGAAGTTCCTCGGGAAAGACATCTGGAAAGTCTGACACAACTGGCTGATCATGAATTGAAGGTGTCTCCGAAGTCGTGTCATGAACTGTGGCTAGGAAGCCCTCGCAACCATGATATAGTAAGGTACGAGCCTGTAAAGCTGAAATGATCTGAACATGTTTTCCTGGTAGGAAACCTCGGTGAATATACTCTGGTGTCTAGACGTCACCAAAGATGACCTGGTGAGCATGGCAATCTATGGTGGCATGATGAACCGATAACCAATCCATACCCATAATAATATCAAAATCACACATATCCAAAGGAAGAGCACTGACTGGACGGATTTTATCATCAAATTCAAGAGGGAGATCCTTATATACTTGGGTAATGAGTACAGAGTCTCGCATGGGGGTAGATATACTAAGTGCACTGTCTAGTGGCGTAGGGGTCATGTTTATTCTAACAGCATATGAAGTAGATATAACCGAGTGCGTGGCGCCTGTATCGAAAAGCACGCATGCAGACTGTCCGTGTATAAACAAAATGCCAGTAATAGTACCTGCGGTCTTATTTGCTTGTTCACGGGTAGTAGTGTAGACACGACCAGTGGTTGGTGGTATCGGTGGTGGGGGAGGTAAAATCTGAGGAATCTGGCCTGAGGTACCGGCAGCATCCCCGCTCTTGCAATCCCTCTTCAAATGGCCCGGCTGACCACACTTGTAGCAATTACCCGAACCACGACGACAAGGTCCCGAGTGTTTCTTTCCACAAGTGATGCAAGTGGGATATGTATATCCGGTAGAAGTAGCTCTGGTTTGCTGAGAACCTGATTTACGATGATATATACGTGTCACGATTCTGATAACTTAACTGAAATAAGGCTGACTGACTGAATTTTAAAATTACCAGAATTTGCCGGTCGGGCAACCTGTTGACCCCTGTTGTTTTGGTCACGCCCCTGTCCAGCATCTCTGTTGGAATTTACAAATAAATTTAAGATCTGTTTTACACGATAGTTTAGTATTCTTGGAGCTTAAAGGCTCACCTGTAGCTGCCAGAGGAGTTAGAGCTGCCGCGGTAATTATCACCGCCGTTCCTCCTATCTGACCGATTACGGTCATATGACTGACCGTGGTTCCTGTAGTTCTGATGCGGAGTAGCCGATTGGGATCGGTCTCCTCCTCTGTGTCTGTAAGATTTTAATAACATATAAGTTGCCAAGCAATAATGGCTAAATTGTTTAAGTCTGTTGGGTGAGATGTACCTCTTCTCCGGGCGCTCTAAATTCTCGAGCTCGTCCCTCTCAAAAAGCATCTCGATGTCCCGAGCTGCATTAGCTACTTGTGACACATTAGTGAATGTGGCACTCATCAATCTATCTGCAGTCCTAGTGTGAAGAGCCCATCGAAATTGCTTCACTTGCTCCTCTACGGTACCCGCAACCTCCCCTAAGAATCCAGCCATCCTGAGGTATCGATGCATGAACTCTATACTGTTCTCGCCATTATTCTGACGAATAACGTGAAAGTCCCTCTTCATCTTAGCTTGCTCCGCATGCGGGAAAAACTGGTCATAGAACATCGTCTTGAAACGTGCCCAGGTCAATGCAAGCTCCCAAGCATCTCCCCCATTGGACAGTTTCTGAGACCTCCACCAATGTAGAGCAGGACCCTCCAGCTTGTAAACTGCAAGCCTAACTTTGAAAACATCACCACAACCCATAGCTCCAAAAAATTTCTCTATATGGTAGATCCAGTCTTCTGCATCAGTTGGAGCTACAGTCTGCTCAAACAGTCGGGGCTTCTGCTTGTTGAACAGATCCAGCCAAGCAGGTAAAGTGGCAGGTGGTGGAGCAGGAGGGTTGTTATTCTGCTGAGGTCCATTTTGATACTCAGCTCGGATCTCATCACGAATTTGGGGTAACATGGCCTGTATAGCAGCCTGAACAGCAGCAGCAATGGCAGCTGCGTTAGGATCATTCTCGGTGTCGCGCCTGGGTGGCATCTGAAATCAAAGAGGATAAATCGACAAAAACGTAAGCACTTGAAGTAATAAATCTGAATATGCTTAGTGTAATTCATGAGGGTATAGCTAACAAAACATGACATGAATACTGGTGAACGCCTAGGGTCAGTTCACAAAATGACAATTTCTGAAACATAAATCTGACATGAGTAAGGATGAACGCCTATGGTCAGTTCATCCATACAAAACTTAAGCGGGCAAGGGTGAACGCCTATGGTCAGTTCACCAAAACGAAATATTCTTGAAAAGCACATGTGATTAAGTATGGCCAGTCCTGTACCAACCGTTTACTTAATCAAAATTTTGAAAATCCGACTGATAAAATTCATGAGTAGCATGGAAAATAACGACGCCAAAATACAAGAAGTTCTTGGTGACTACCCACTAGTCACAGGTCAAGTTTTAGAGCCTACAGGTCGAACCTTGCTCTCTGATACCATAATTGTAACACCCCACTTGGATAAATGGACCGTTACGTGTATTTATGACGTGTCATCAAAGCATGCAAGGCAATGTATTAAACATTAACTGACCAAACGGAAATACCGGAATCAAACATCGGTAGTCCAACAAGCCCAAAAAAATAAAGATTTAGTACAGAAAGGAAAAGGACGAAACAGTGTCCAAACAACCAAAGTAAAGTAACGTAAGGTATGCATAAAATAAAGGAGTCTGGAAAGCTCCCATCCAAATGCACGTACTCTCTTAGAAGTCCTAAGATCGTCCCTGTGTACCTGCCGTTTGGAAACATGAAAGGAAACTACGGCTGAGCATAACGCTCAGTGGACGGATATAGCATGATAAGAATGTACTGAAAGGTAATGAAATAGAAGTCAACAATGAAGCTATAAGACTGATATGTAACATGTGGTATAACCTTGCATAAAATCTGTAAGACTTGGTTCATATAAACTGATACTGAAATGTAACTCTAAATTCTGAAAACATGCATTTACTGTATTTTATTTGCCAGAGCTTATATAGGTCACGTGCTGTAACAACCGTGCATGAATAACTGGAGGGGTGACCTCGTCATGCTGTAGAGGGGTGACCTCTAAATAACTGTGCTGGGTGGAGGGATCAGCTCCAATGTGAAGGATGTAGAGCACACATCACATTCACCCTGATAACTTGTAACACATATAAGCCTAGGATGCATCCATACGCCCCACTAAAACATACATATAAAAATGGCCAAACTGAACATGAGTGGGACGATGCAGGATATCACTCTCCTGCATGTGAGTCACGACACCGGTGCCTCTAGTGCCATGGTTACGGTACCTCCGTAACTAGTACACAAACTGGTCGTGCTTGTATATAATGCTCAGGCAATTCTATTTCGTTATAACATGATTACTGATAAACTTAACATATACTGGGGAAAACATTTGGCTGAAGATGGGAAATCCTAATCATGCGTAGAAAGGAAGTCCTTACTGAAAGGACGGAAAATCCGTACCTCTAGTCCAGTAACTGACTGAAAGGAAGACTGAACGAATACTACTCGGGCTTCACGCGTGCTACATAAATAAAGGACGCGAATAAGTTAACAGTCATCCGTTATCAAATTTTACTGATCTTATTGGTTTCTTATTTATTTATTTCTGAAATTCCATACGCATATTAACGGCTAAATTCGGTCTTATAATAATTCATTGTAATGTATTAACGTTCTACTAATAGTTACATATAACGTATATCTGGCGATAAGTATTTTTTATAATAAGTATCCCGCTAAAAGTAGAAGTTTCTTAATTTAGAAAGTTCTTAAATTGTTTAATTCGTTTTCTAATAATATTCCCTTTTAAATATTTAGGCATTTAATTAATTTAATACACTTGAAATATATATAAAATATTTATCAAACAATTTAATTTAAAAAGGTATAATATAAAAATATTTTTTTTATTATTTATAAACATGTCCCGAGCCTACCGAGCCCATCTCGGTCGCACTAACCGAACCAACATAATATACAAAATCTGTCCGCAATAATTAGTGACAGAATTTCTGTGTCACTAAGGAAACTGTCGCTAAAGCTGCTTCTTAAAAAAAAACTGCATAATTCTAACAGTTTTGCGACAGAAAAACTGTCGCTAAACTGTCGCTAATGTGATGAATATAATGTTTTTCTGACCCATCTTTTCCCACTGTTTTACCCACTTTTTCCCACTGTTATTCTATGCCGATCCCACTGTTATAAATCTTAGTTCCCACCGCTTATTCTATTTACAACCAAACGCACCCTTATTTCTTATTAATCCCAAACGCACCCTGTTTGTTTTTGCTGTTCGAAACACCCAACACCCTCCCTGTTGGGTCACGACTGATCAAAAGGAAACCCACCGAGACTTGGTGTCTCGGTGCTTGTGCCATAACCCAAAACCCGACACCCCTGCGTGGGGTTTTCTGCCCTCGGTCGGCCAACACAACAGCCCCACCGAGACCATGAAGGTCTCGGCTGTGACACCCTACTTACCGGACGAATCAGAATAAAAGAAAAGGGACTAGGACGGTTACCGTATTGATTTTGAAAATGGAGCACTACTACTCGGATCACACTTGAGACTTCCGTCTCTTGTTTCCAGCCGGCGGCCACAAATGGACAAACCCTAGATCCTTTTTTTTTGTACGTTGAGAGTGTAAAGGGGAACCCCCGTCCTTTATGTATAGCTAAATGGGCTAAAGCCCAAAACTCTTTCCTTTTTTTTTCTTTTCTTTGTTTTCAAACCGGCCCCCTATATTTTTATTATTATTATTATTATTTTTTTTTTTAAAAAAAACTTGTATTATACTCGCGTTGTTCCGTTGATAACTTCTATGTATTAAATAGAAAATAACCCGCGTATTAATATAAACCGCGTATTAATAATAAACCACGTATTAATAATAAACCACGTATTTATATTCTCGATTTAAATACGGGTTTTACATGCACCTTGGTGGAAAATTACCAAAGTGACAAGTACCACAACTCTTACATTTTTGGGCTGGTCCCCCATAGTCAGCATTACCATTCTTGTTAGTCGCAGCTCTAGCCCCATAATTTCTCTTATGATTATACTGCTTATGGCGGTTACTACCTTGATTTCCACTCTGCGAATTCTCCCATTTCCTTTTACTACCTTCAGTAGCTCTCTCAGCCCTATCTTGAACCTTCTGCCCCATGAGTGTATGAGCCATTCTTACAGTCTCAACAAAGTTCTTGGGTTGAGATGAAGTTGTCTCACCTTTAATGTACCCAGGCAACCCTTTGAAGTATTGATCCATCTTTTTCTTCTCAGTAGCAAAAGCATCTGGACACAGCAAAACTAGCTCATTGAATCGACTAGTATATGCAGCAATGTTGTTATCTTTCAGCTTCAGGTGCCTCAACTCATCCTCCAAAGCAGATAACTCTTCTTCTGGACAGAACTCTTCTTTCAACAACCTTTTAATTTCATCCCAAGGTTTCCTTTTTGCAGCCTCTAAACCAACTGTAGCAACTTGAGTCTTCCACCAGCTTAAAGCTCGATCCTTGAAAGTAGCAACTGCGAACTTAACCTTGTTCCTTTCTGAGCAATCACTAATCTCAAATGTTGTTTCTGTTTTCTCAATCCACCTGAATAATTCCAATGCTCCACCAGTTCCTTGAAATGTAGTAGGTCCACACTTCATGTATCCAGCAAAAGTACACTCTTTAACCGCAGTAGCAGCCTGAGCAGCCTCATCTGCAGGATTCTCAGCTGCACCTGCTCCCCCAGCAGCTGCTTCAGGTCCAGCAGGTTCACCTTCACCTCCAGCACCCGCAAATCCAGAGCCACCTGCTCCTTCAGTGTTAACACGCGCAGCTCTATTCGCAGCTAATGCTTTCGCAACCTCTTCAGCAACTAGCCTTGCAATGGCATCATTTGTCATTCTCCTAGGTGGCATGATTCTGTCACATCACAAAGAGAAGATAAAATGAATGAGTTAATTGTATTCATGGTATAGTCATATCATGTACAAAATCAATCATCAAATGCATACACATTATCAATACAAGGATTCACAATCATTATAAGGATCAAAGGAAACTATTATCATCGATCAACAAGGAATGATCTTAAAGACAAATAGAGTACAACGACACAAAATAATAAACACTAGTCACGTGGGGATCCACATGGCTTAGTTGACTGTGTCTCGCTTGCAGTAGTGAAACCTGCTTCTTCCTCATCGAAGACGTAATTTGACGGTGGTAAATTTCACAAAATAGGTATAAGGTCATAATAAAATGAAATAGGATAATTTACAAAATTTTAAATAAATATAGAAAATCCTTCAAAATAAATACAGGAAAATTCCAGAAATTTATTTAAATAAATCATTAATAAATGATAACTCTTATCGAAAGTTTAACGATATCAATATATATATCGATAAAGGATTATAGTATTTATTTAGAAATACTTAGCAATAAGGCATACATAATAATGTATACTAAAGTTGTAATCCCAGAAGTAGCTTGAACCTGAAGTGACGCGAAATCATGTGCACCAACTCTTTGAAAAATAAAAACCGACAGTTATAGTTTAGGTTTTTAGAAAAAGACCTAGTTCTCTATAACTCATGGCTCTGGTACCAATCTTTAACACCCCCAAATTTACACGCAGCGGAATACATCTTTGGGTGCTAAACAATGATACAACAACACATAATTTATAAAGAACGACTCGAAACGAGACGTTTTAGATTTATCGTTCCTAAAACATTTGTCAGAGTAGCGTAGTCCCAAGACATCGTAACAAAAGTACAACCAAAACAAAAGATTTAAATTGTTTTGAACAAAAGGAACGAGAAATATTCAAAGAGTTTATATACAAAGTAGTGCACAACATTCATTCCCGTGGCTTCCAAGCTTCAGCCTTCTTGATTACCTGAAATACATGTGAGAAAATCATCAGCAAAAATGCCGAGTGAATCTATAGGTTTATATAATCATTTTTGAACACAAGCAAAGATTATAAGTTTGTGGCATACTTGAAGGCAACATGCTTCTAGTAATAATTTGCATCAACAATAATAATTGTATATAGCATAAATTGCAATAAGCTCATGGAACCGAGCCCTTAGACACTCCCATATCAGTCTAATAAGACGAGAGATTTGTTAATTGTCGGTTACCTCCAGATTATTGGTACATTGCCGTATACCTGATTTCTCAATACAATATGCTCAAACAGTGTGGAGGTCGGGCCTAAGCTTCTATGACAAGTCCACAAAAACTGAACCGGGCGGCTTCCCCCATAGATCTATTAATTGTACTAGCGGTTAACCCATTATAGGTTAATTAACGGTCCATAATTGAGGCTTTAACAAAGGCAATCACTTAATGCAATTTAAAGGCAACCACGGGTCCATTCATAAAGGGACAAGCATACCATAAAAATCTTGTGTTCTAAGTTTACAAAACATGTATTCCTCCTCGCGGGTTTTAAAATATTTGAATGAGCTCAAACGAGGCTATAGACTCACCTTAGTACTTATAGTTGTTGAAGACAATCGCCGACGATAGTAGATGCCCGATAATCACGATAACCGCAACCTAGCAATTTAGGTGCGTATATTAATAATAAGCTCGAGAAATAAATGATACTTAATAAAATCAAACTCGAACTCATAAACCCTCAATACACTCGAGAGTAAACGATATAAATAACTTCATTATACTTTACTACTCATTTACTTTACCATTTTATACTTTTAACAAAATCCGCCGGTACATACTACATGTACTAGCTTATTTACCCCTTTTGAAACTTGTCAACCGTTTATGAAACGACTCGATAAACTAACTTACTATATATAGAAAGTCCTCCTACAAGTTTACCAAATGAAATTACTTTTAAAGTCCTTTACTCGACTCATTTTCAAACTACAAAATTCCAGACAGATTTGCGTTAATTTTTCATACGACCGTTTTAACTTATTTAAATGACTCCGTTTACAAAACCGACACTTGGGTTTTAAAGTAAACTCGACCTAATAAATAAATACCTCATTATCAGTAGGTTACTCATTTTAAAACTTCTATTTAGAGTCTCCAGGATTCGATCCAAATATCGACAACAACTATATGTAGTGTCGATACTCGTCTCCCGGTACACGATTATTCAAAACATCATAACTTCGCGCTCGTTTTGAGCTAGAAGCTCTACCTTATATCAAATCGAAGCTAAGGAAATTATCTACAACCCTAGGCTATAAGTTAAGTCATTTTCAAAACATAAAAATTCGGATTTTTCAGTTTACTTACTGCTATAAAATGGATACCAAAATCTTGTACAAAATCAACTTTTTGACCAAAACCAACCATAGAAATGGTCATTCCTATACTCTAATATCATCATACATCCACCATAACATCAAAAACATAACAAAAATAAAAATCTTTGGATCAAAATATAGTTTTTAACAAGATTTCTAGTAAGAACCACCATGGATCATGCTAAAAACACCATGCATAACCATGGCTTCTACCTACCAACATCAAGAAAATAAAAAGTGCTTGCATGTGTAAAATTTTTATACATATGTGATCCTTGATCAAAAATAGAGATGGGTCTATGCTTGGTTTAGCTAGATTCAACCTCAAACTTGAGATAATTGGAAAAATGTATGGATTTAGGTGTGTGTTGGGTGTTTCGGCAAAATGAAGAAAAAAGGAGAGAGAGAGAAAAATTTTGGAAGTGAAAAAGTGTGTGTGTGTGTGTTTATTTTTTTTTATTTTATTTAGTTAGTGGGGTGAGGACTTATGTGCAATTTGGGCATAAGTTTGGCTTAAAATGCAAATAATTAGCAAAAAGGTGGGAAATTGTCACTAGTCAATTTTTGAAAATATTTACGGTGCTCGGGTTTCGTAAAAACACTTAAAAGTTTAAACGCACACGAAAAATAATAATATAATGACTCGATACGTAATTAAAACGATATCGTCGAAAATATTAAATATCGAAACGATCGATAATGAAATATAAAATTATGGGCATCCGTCGGTATCGCGATCACTAGTAGTCCTCGTTGCTCGTCAAAATATAAAAATAAAATATTTAATATCGATTTCAACTTAAATCGTTAAACGTAATAATATTTAAGATTATAAAATACTTCAAAAATATTTGAAAATTAAGAATTAAATAATGACCTTATTTTGCGGGTTTTACAATGTATAAGATTCTAAGAGACGTTTCTCTGCACCGTTCTTCAATCAACACAAGTGCTAAGCGTAAGTAACAAATTTGGGGGATTGTACTTCAGTTTCAAGTTTGAAATATCAGGTTTACTTCACCAGTGGTCATTACAGATAGCCGAAAGAATACACGGTTGGTAATTTTAGCCATAGAGTACAAGAGTTGAGATGTGATCAGCAAACAATTCTCACGAGCAACTTGATCAACAGAATGTCAACAAAGATTTCTGCTTCAGACACGAATATCTCGCGATTTTTATTGTACTTGTCAGATGATGCTCCCGAGTGTTCTTAACCACCATACTCTTGTCAAGAACATCTCACGATTCTGTGCGTACACGACAGATGATACTTCCGAGTGTTCTTAACCTTCTTACTCTTGATAAGAACATCTCGCGATTCTAAGCGTACACGTCAGATGATGCTTCTGAGTGTTCGTCACCATCATACTTTCGACAAGAACATCTCGCGATTTTGACCGTACACGTCAGATGATGCTTCCGAGAGTTCGTCACCATCATGGGGGAAGAACGTGTACTTTGGAGACTTAGTTCCCACTCTGGAGTACTTAGTTCAACTTCTAGGGGGAAGTAGTCTACAAGCGTGAGAAGATTTGTTGCTGATTTCTTACATGTTCCCCCAAACTCATACTCATGAAGACCAAAAATGTCAAGGTAGCAATTACTTGGTGGGGTTTACTTCTTCTTCTACAAAATTCCGCTGTGCACTTTAAATGTCAAAGATAGAAGATTGCTCAAGCTACAGGTTCTGCTCAATACAGGGATATTGGTTTGGGGGGAAGCTGATTCAAAGCTTCGTAAAAAAGAAGTCTATGAAGAAAGCTTTTCAAGACATGTGGTATGAATTGGGGGGGAAAGTTAATTGATACAATGATTTTGTATGGGTTCAGATTAAATCTCGGTATCCTCTCGAATTGATTACAGCTCAAAGTGGAATAGTTGTTCTTGGTACAAAAAGGGTTGTGATTTTCTATGCTACTAAAAAAGATCAAATGCATGAAATAGAGAAAATAAGCCAAAAATAACTAATAAAAAAAAAGTTCTGAATGAAGGAAAAAAGTTCTGAATGAAGGAAAAAGTTCTGAATGAAGGAAAAGTTCTGAATGAAGGAAAAGTTCTGAATGAAGGAAAAAGTTCTGAATGAAGGAAAAGTTCTGAATGAAGGAAAAGTTCTGAATGAAGGAAAAAGTTCTGAATGAAGGAAAAAGTTCTGAATGAAGGAAAAGTTCCGAATGAAGGAAAAGTTCCGAATGAAGGAAAAAGTTCCGAATGAAGGAAAAAGTTCCGAATGAAGGAAAAAGTTCCGAATGAAGGAAAAAGTTCCGAATGAAGGAAAAAAAGTTCCGAATGAAGGAAAAAGTTCCGAATGAAGGAAAAAGTTCCGAATGAAGGAAAAAGTTCCGAATGAAGGAAAAGGTTCCGAATGAAGGAAAAGGTTCCGAATGAAGGAAAAAGTTCCGAATGAAGGAAAAAGTTCCGAATGAAGGAAAAAGTTCCGAATGAAGGAAAATGTTCCGAATGAAGGAAAAAGTTCCGAATGAAGGAAAAAGTTCCGAATGAAGGAAAAAGTTCCGAATGAAGGAAAAATTTCCGAATGAAGGAAAAAGTTCCGAATGAAGGAAAAAGTTCCGAATGAAGGAAAAAGTTCCGAATGAAGGAAAAAGTTCCGAATGAAGGAAAAAGTTCTGAATGAAGGAAAATGTTCCGAATGAAGGAAAAAGTTCTGAATGAAGGAAAAAGTTCCGAATGAAGGAAAAAGTTCCGAATGAAGGAAAAGTTCATCCGGAACTTGGGAACATAAAAACAGTCGTTTACCCGAAGAACAAGGAAACCAATTTTGATCCAAAAATCACCAAGTTTTTCACCAAAAACTTAAATAAACTAATCACAAAGCATCTACTAACCATAAACTACAAATCCCATCAACAAAAACACAAAACCCAACAACTTTTGAAGATCAAATCAATCAAATAAAAACTTGAAAACTTGAAATAAAAGATGATGATGAACAAGATGAAATGGAAAGATTAAACAAGAACTTGTATTGATGATTAATGTTGTAACAATCACAAAACAAGAATTAAAATTACAAGATTAAAAATCAAAGATCAAGATCACCAAACACCCTAGTGGTGTTGGTGATGATACGAACTAAAAGGGAGAAAAAAGGGGAGGAGAGGAAAAACTAAAAACTAACTGGCTAAATGTGTGTGGGGTGGTCTATTTATAGGCTTGTCTTTTGGTTGGTGAGTGGGCTTTCTCCCGTTCTTCTTGTCTTCTCGTCTTTTCAGAAAAGTTGACGTTTTCGATTCTGATTCGGGATTTGTCGTCGATTAAATTCAATTCGTCTTTTTATTTCTTCGTTTAATAGACTTGAGTTTCTTCGACTTATATAAATCTTCCATCTTTGGTCCTTTTCTTCGATAATTCTTTGAATAGGCCCAGTGACTTCAAATCTTTTGCATCTCTTGGACAATAGACTTCATCTTGAGTCTTTTTCTTCAGTAAAACCCGTGCAATCCCATATTTTCTTCAATATTCATCCGGTTGGCTCTGAAAACACAATAAACACAAAAACCACGCATAATTCCAAACAAATGATATTAAATACGCGTTTTGGTCTCGTTTTAGCCAGAATTAAGTGGTAAAAGGATGGGTGTTTACACACTATCAAATCCCCTACACTTAACCATTGCCATGCCCTCATGCAATGCTTAGTGATAAAGCAAATTTACACTTTTCTCATAATTAATCAACCTTGGCCTTATTAAAATAATACTAAACAAAAATTAAAGTACTAAAAGAAATTAAACTTTAAAGGAAACAAAAGGATAGAAAACCATTTTCACTTGAAAATAGCTACATGGAAATAACTTGCAAAGAGATCAAGGACTTACATTAGGGCTTTGGTGTTGCGCAGATTTATCACCCTCAAGTTTCACGTTCCCCAAACTAAGCTTAAAAACGAGATCATTGTTATTATAAGTTAGTAAATCAAACACTTACACACATGGCTTAATTAAATGCTTAAACTCCCTTATTCCTAGGTGTATCTCTTATATTTTATTTTTGTCTTAGAATGATCATGAAGATGCATTTTTGGACTTATTTCGATAGTTTATTTAGGCTGAAAGCAAAGTAGGACGATTTGATCAATAGTTAGCTAAAGGACAAAATCTCTTAAAACTGCTTCTCGGGATATCAAAAAGTTCATATCTTGGCATAACTCGGTTCACGATTTGAGACCTTTCTCGGGCCGATATTTGGCATGTACTTCATACTTCATATCTTGAGAGACGTGCTTGAGATAATGGTCTTCTCATCGTTCATAGAGTTTCTTCACTTGGAGACTTTTGAGAGGTACTCCAACTTTGTTGACCACGACTTCATGATTATTTCTTCAATCTCTATTAGGGATTTTGAGATACAACGATCCGCCTCCTTTTCGGACTTGGATCTTTTTATCCTCATACCTTGTTAGGGTCTTTTCGGATAGACTTCTCCATGATCTTTATGGGAGTTGATTGCTTTTCGTCGTGAGTCTTGATCCTTCATATCGATTTTGGGAATAATGCTTTTCACATCACTTTGGATCTTTAGCAATAAAATGGAATCCTCATGCCTTGTTAGGGCCTTTTCGGACTCGCCAATCTTCGCGCCCCGCTTCATAAGTTATGCCTTGGCTATGAACTCTTATCATTACCGAGCAACTTTTAAACGATCTTGGGCTAGAAGCTAAGTAACTTTTCAAATCGTACGACCTTACTTATTACAGATAAATTATTAGCAAGTGATGGGAGAATAGGCAAATAATTACACCAAGTGAGCTTGTGCAAGAATACCGACTTATAATTGACTCTTTCATTTCTCGTCCTCCACAATTTAAAATCTCAAGTAATGAGACTCGTGGATACTTAGCCTAATAAACCAATTAAGGTCTACATAGTTAAGGATACTAGCTAGAATAAACTTGGATAAGTCTATTCGGGTTGAGTCAAAATAAACGCAACGGGCCTAATATGTCAAAGACTTCTAAACTAGCTACACCACTTTATTAAAATTTGACTTTATTGCGGGATATATACATATGAAAGCAACGATAAAAATTTAAAAATTACAACTAAATGGCTAAAGTTAATAAAAAATTTGAAATATGTTGAAAAATATGATTTTCCGGTTAAAAGAAGGCATTTTCATGGAAAAGTCCACTTAAAACTTCGATAGAAGTCCCCCTACACTTAAGATAAACATTGTCCTCAATGTTTAAGCATGTGGGAGAAGTCTCCCCTACACTTATGACATTGTGCACGTTGGTTAACTCAAGTTAAGGAAGAGACGACTAAAGTGATCAATTTCAAATGTGAGTATGAAGAAAATTGAATCACGATAGTTGAGAGATAGAACCGGATTTCGGATAACACGGGAGCACGGTTCTTCAAAGATTCCAAGAGTGCACTAATCCCTATAATCACATCACCACACAAAGACAAACACCTATTGAGGTCCCCCTACACTTAGGAGGTTAAAACATAAAAGGATAGATACTCGGGCTGCCTCCCAAGGAGCGCTTGTTTTTGATAACCGAGTCACGAGCCTGACTCGACCCAAAATTAGTTCATGGGGAACGTGGTGAGGGATGGAATCACCTCCTGAGAGGTGTCCTCACCAAAGTACAACTTCACTCGTTGGCCATTCACCTTAAAAATAGGTCCATTAGGTTGAGCGAGCTCGAGAGTACCATATGGAAAAATTTGGGCAATGGTGAATGGGCCGGACCAACGAGATTTGAGCTTTCCCGAGAAGATTTTCAACCGAGAGTTAAAAAGTAAGACTTTGTCTCCAACATGGAACTCTCGGTTCTTAATCTTAGAGTCGTGAATGAGCTTAGTCCTTTCCTTATAGATTAAAGAATTTTCATAAGCCTCATTACGGAGTTCATTGAGCTCATTGAGTTGGATCTTGCGTAGGTCACCGGCTTTGTTAATATCAAAATTGGACCACTTCAAGGCCCAGTAAGCCTTGTGCTCCAACTCAATGGGGAGGTGGCACGCTTTCCCGTACACAAGACGATAAGGCGTACAGCCGATCGGGGTCTTGTAAGCAGTACGGAAAGCCCACAAAGCATCATCAAGTTTATCAGCCCATGAGGCACGATGCTCTCCCACAGTTCTTTCAAGAATTCGCTTCAGTCCTCGGTTGGATATTTCAGCCTGGCCATTAGTTTGTGGGTGGTAGGCTGTGGAAAGACGATGGTTTACACCGTACTTAGCCATGACTCTAGCAAATTGGTCATTGCAGAAATGAGTCCCACGATCACTAATAATGGCACGAGGCACACCGAATCTGGCGAATAGAGCTTTCAAAAAGTTACAAACCACCCTTGCGTCATTAGTGGGTAAAGCTTTGGCTTCAACCCACTTTGAAACGTAGTCAACGGCTACAAGGATGTATTTGTTTCCTTTAGAAGAAGGGAATGGCCCCATAAAGTCGATACCCCAAACATCAAAGATTTCACACTCTTGAATGAAATTCTGAGGCATCTCGTCTTTATGTGTGATCGTGCCTTGTTTTTGGCAAACATCACATCGTTTAACCATATCGTGAGCGTCACGATATATGGAGGGCCAATAAAATCCCGAATCAAACACTTTTTTGGCGGTGTAGTTGGGACCAAAGTGACCACCGGTGGGTCCTTTGTGGCAAGCATTAAGGATTTTTGAAGCTGCCGGTCCGTCAACACATCGGCGGATAATCAGGTCGGCACATTGTTTGAATAGGTAAGGGCCGTCCCAAAAATAAGTCTTGATGTCGGTGAAGAACTTTTTCTTTTGTTGGGACGTCAACCATTCCTTGAGAATTCCACCCGCCAAGTAGTTTGCGAAGTCCGCAAACCACGGGGTTTCATTCGACTTCGAGTTTATAGACATTAAGGTCTCCAAGGGAAAAGAATCATTGATTTCTTTGTTCGGATGATCCCCTTGGTAAGGATCCTCAAGTCGGCTAAGATGATCCGCGGCTAGGTTTTCAGCTCCTTTTTTATCGCGAATTTCGATTTTAAATTCCTGGAGCAGCAAAAACCAGCGAAGAAGTCTTGGTTTGGAATCTTGCTTTGTCAACAAGTACTTCAACGCGGAATGATCGGTATACACAATTGTTGTAGAAAGGACAAGATAGGGGCGGAATTTTTCAAAAGCATAGACAACAGCTAAAAGCTCTTTTTCGGTTGTCGTATAATGCAATTGTGCCCCCGTCATTGTCTTGCTAGCGTAATGGATTGGTTGGAAGTGTTTGTTCACTCTTTGTCCCAGAACCGCTCCAATAGCACAATCACTAGCATCGCACATCAACTCAAAAGGCAGCTCCCAATTAGGGGTAACCAAGACGGGTGCCTTAGTTAGCTTATCCTTAAGCGAGTTGAAGGCTTCAAGACACTCTTTGGAAAAGATAAAAGGAGTATCTTTTTCCAAGAGGTGGGTCATCGGGCGAGCGATTTGAGAAAAATCTTTGATGAATCGACGGTACAAGCCCGCATGACCCAGAAAACTTCTCACACCCTTCACGGTTGAAGGTGGAGGCAACTTTGCGATAACATCGACTTTAGCACGGTCTACTTCAAGACCGGCTTTGGAAATCTTGTGTCCCAGTACGATGCCTTCTTTTACCATAAAATGGCATTTTTCCCAATTCAGAACTAGGCGAGTGTCTTCGCACCTCTTTAGCATACGTTCTAAATTGGCAAGGCAAGAAGAGAAGGAATCCCCGAAGACCGAGAAATCATCCATGAAGACTTCCATGGTTTGTTCAACCATGTCATGGAAGATAGCTAACATGCACCTTTGGAAAGTCCCGGGCGCATTACATAAGCCAAAAGGCATTCTTTTGTAAGCAAATGTGCCATAGGGACAAGTGAATGTAGTCTTCTCTTGATCTTGGGGATCGATGGGTATTTGGAAATAACCTGAGAAACCATTAAGAAAGCAGTAATATTCATTACCTGCTAATCGTTCAAGCATTTGGTCCATAAAAGGTAGAGGGAAATGATCCTTTCTCGTGGCATCATTGAGTTTGCGGTAGTCTATACAAACTCTCCACCCAGTAACGAGACGAGTGGAAATCAACTCGTTGTGTTCATTGGGAACAACGGTTATTCCGCCTTTCTTGGGCACACAATGGATTGGACTAACCCATGGTGAATCCGAAATAGGGTAAATCATACCCGCATCAAGAAGTTTGATAACCTCTGTTTTGATGACTTCATGTATTTTTGGATTCATCCTTCGTTGGCTTTGAATTGTGGGCTTAAAGTCGTCCTCCATGAGAACTTTGTGTGTGCAGAAGTGAGGATCAATTCCACGAATATCAGAAATCTTCCAAGCAATAGCTGTTTTATGCTTTTTCAACACGGCGACAAGTCGAGTTTTCTCTTCATCCTTCAAATCCTTAGCAATGATGACTGGCGACTTCTTCTCTTCTTCAAGGAATACATACTCGAGATGGGGCGGCAACTCCTTAAGTTCTAAATCCGGAGGATTTTCGACGGGAGGCGTATTCAAAGTCGGAGTATCAATAGCAATGACCGTGGGAGATGGAGGCGAAGGATTGTCTTCGGTGAGAAGATTGTCAAAGAAATTCATGTCTTCATCCCCATCGATAGGAGAATCATTAGTAGCTAAATTCACATCTCCCATGGTGTCTTCAAGATTGTTCCAAAATAAATCACTATCTCCAAATAGAGACAACGATGAATCAATAGAGGACACGGTCTCAACATTGGGAAGAGAGGTAGGAATACTCTTGCAAGCATCATTAAAGTGTTCTTCACAAGCCTCATCAAGAACGTTAATACAATTAACGCTCTCATATGAATAAGGCTGTTTAGACAACTTTCCCATGTTGAAGAATACTTTATCGTCACCCACTCTCATGATAAGCTCACCGGCTTCAACATCAATAAGAGTGCGACCGGTCCTCAAGAATGGACGTCCAACAATTAATGGCACACGGGGGTCCATCTCGTAGTCGACGACAACAAAATCAGCAGGGAAGGTGAATTTGTCGACTCCTACAATGACGTCTTCGGCTATCCCCACTGGATAAGCAACCGTACGGTTGGCTAATTCCAAAGTCATTTTGGTGGGGACTAGCTCTGGGAGAGATAATTGCTTCCAAACGCTTAGAGGCATAAGATTAATACTGGCACCTAGATCGGCTAGGGCCATGCAATTCTCTACTCCCGGGAAATTGCAAGGGATAAGAAAACGACCCGGATCACCAAGCTTGGTTGGCAATTTCCTTAAGAGCACTTCAGAGCAATTCTCATTAAGTTGGGTGTTGGCAATATCGAGGAGCTTTTCCTTGTCGCTCAGAAGATCTTTAAACATTTTTGCATACTTGGGCATGTGAGCGAGAGCCTCAGCGAAGGAGATATCAAAATTCAGTTGTTTGAACATTTTAAGGAAATTCGAAACCTGAATATCGTCCTTGCTTTTGAGCTTCTCTTTCCTAAACCTAGATGGATAAGGTATATTGGATGAAGAAGAAGGCTTTAGGGGAATAGGATCACTCACAACCACGGGTGGAGGAGGGGTAGAAGGAAGAGGTGGAGAAATTGGGGAAGGAGAAGGAGGAGGAATAGGAGCAGGTGACTCGTTCTCCTTAGTCACAATCACCGGTGGAGGTATAGGAAGCTCGGGTTCCTTGGTACCTTTACCACTTCGAGTAGTGATTGCTTTCATCTCCCCTCTTGGGTTCGCAACGGTGTTACTCGGAAGAGTACCCGAAGAAGAGGGTTGATTACCTTGGAAGAAACTAGCCATCATGTTCCTCAAGTCATTAGTTTGATTATCCAACGTATTTCTCATGTCGGCTCTCAAGTCGTTTCCTTGCTTGACCAAGTCTGCTTTCAAATTTATCACTTCACGCTGAAGATTTTCCACGATCACATCGTTTGTCCTCATGTAGGTCTGCACTTCTTGGTGTAGAGCGGTGGATTGGTTGGGAGGAGCATTGTATGCGGGTGGTTGATAAGCAGGTTGTTGGTAAACTTGGTTGTTACGTTGAGGTGGTTGTTGCTGCTTATGAGGAGGGATGTATGGTTGTCGAGGTTGTTGTTGTTGTTGAGGAGGGCGATTGAGGTTTGATTGTTGGTTTGGGTTGGTTGGAGGAAAACCAGGTGGTGAAAGATAGTTGTTAGAACGGTAGCTCAGTAAATTACTGTCACCTTGAGGTCTAGCTTGATAAGCAGGTTGAGGATAGGTGCCATATGCCGCATTCACATTCTCTGCAGGGTAATCTTGGGTGGCGGTACAATTGGTGTAAGAGTGAGGACCACCGCATATCTCACAAGGTTGGTTGACAGCGTTAACTTGAGCGTTTTTAGCGTTGTTGCTGTTGTTGTTGTTAACGGTGTGGGTGACAAGCGATTCAAGAAGCGTAGTGATTTTGTCAAGTCGCTTGTCGCTGTCACTAGTGCTAGCACTAGCGACATTGGTCCTAACACTCTTGGTTTGCACACGAGATTTATTCTCAATGATATCCCAAGCAGCATTGGAAGTCTTAGCCAAAAGATTACCCCCCGAGGCACTGTTCAGTGAATCTTGGTCACTCATGCTTAAACCATTGTAAAAAGTGTTAATTTGATGTACTTTGGTAAAACCATGTTGTGGGCATTTTCTTAAAAGATCTTTGAAACGATCCCAAGATTCACTGAACGACTCATCGTACTTTTGTTCAAAATTTATGATTTCATTCCGCAAAGCGGTAGTACGAGAGGGTGGGAAAAAGTAATTGATAAACTTTGTTTCCAAATCCGTCAACGAGATAATACTCTGTGGCGGTTCCTTAGCAATCCAATGTCGGGCTTGTCCATCTAAAGAAAAGGGAAAAAGTTGTAACCTGATAACCTCTTGTGGAACACCATTGAATTTGACCGTGTCGGTGAGTTGCAAGAATCTCTTGATGTGGTCGTGTGGATAATCAATGGTACGTCCCAAGAATGGTTGAGCGGAGACCATCTGGATAAAGCCTGATTTTAGCTCGAAATTGTTGGCGGCAATTGGTGGTATAACAATTGGGTCAGTGTTGCCATCTACATGAGCTTGCAGCAATTCAATCATCGGGCGATTATCCGGAAGGGGCTCATTGTGGTTGTTATTGTTCATGTTGTTGAAAGGTGGGTTGTTGTTGTTATTATTGTTTGGAGGTGGTACACCGGCCATGTCTAAGTGATCGAGAGGCTCGGGCTCTTGATAAGACGTGGATCGAGTGCGCATACACCTGCAAAAGAACTAACAAGGCAAAAACAATACAAAAATATTTTTTTTGGTTTTTAATTTTTTATAATTTTTTTGTATTTTTGAAAATTTTATATTTTTTAGGATTTTTTGAAAATTTTTATGAAAAAGTAACGTTCACGGGGAACGGATCCCAAAATCCAAGTTCTCACAAAAAACTTTTGATCTTAACGAGAAGAGCCGGCAGCGGCGCCATTTGATACAATGATTTTGTATGGGTTCAGATTAAATCTCGGTATCCTCTCGAATTGATTACAGCTCAAAGTGGAATAGTTGTTCTTGGTACAAAAAGGGTTGTGATTTTCTATGCTACTAAAAAAGATCAAATGCATGAAATAGAGAAAATAAGCCAAAAATAACTAATAAAAAAAAGTTCTGAATGAAGGAAAAAAGTTCTGAATGAAGGAAAAAGTTCTGAATGAAGGAAAAGTTCTGAATAAAGGAAAAGTTCTGAATGAAGGAAAAAGTTCTTAATGAAGGAAAAGTTCTGAATGAAGGAAAAGTTCTAAATGAAGGAAAAAGTTCTGAATGAAGGAAAAAGTTCTGAATGAAGGAAAAGTTCCGAATGAAGGAAAAAGTTCCGAATGAAGGAAAAAGTTCCGAATGAAGGAAAAAGTTCCGAATGAAGGAAAAAGTTCCGAATGAAGGAAAAAGTTCCGAATGAAGGAAAAATTTCCGAATGAAGGAAAAAGTTCCGAATGAAGGAAAAAGTTCCGAATGAAGGAAAAAGTTCCGAATGAAGGAAAATGTTCCGAATGAAGGAAAAAGATCTGGATGAAGGAAAAAGTTCCGAATGAAGGAAAAAGTTCCGAATGAAGGAAAAAGTTCCTAATGAAGGAAAAAGTTCCAAATGAAGGAAAAAGTTCCGAATGAAGGAAAAAGTTCTGAATGAAGGAAAATGTTCCGAATGAAGGAAAAAGTTCTGAATGAAGGAAAAAGTTCCGAATGAAGGAAAAAGTTCCGAATGAAGGAAAAGTTCATCCGGAACCTGGGAACATAAAAACAGTCGTTTACCCGAAGAACAAGGAAACCAATTTTGATCCAAAAATCACCAAGTTTTTCACCAAAAACTTAAATAAACTAATCACAAAGCATCTACTAACCATAAACTACAAATCCCATCAACAAAAACACAAAACCCAACAACTTTTGAAGATCAAATCAATCAAATAAAAACTTGAAAACTTGAAATAAAAGATGATGATGAACAAGATGAAATGGAAAGATTAAACAAGAATTTGTATTGATGATTAATGTTGTAACAATCACAAAACAAGAATTAAAATTACAAGATTAAAAATCAAAGATCAAGATCACCAAACACCCTAGTGGTGTTGGTGATGATACGAACTAAAAGGGAGAAAAAAGGGGAGGAGAGGAAAAACTAAAAACTAACTGGCTAAATGTGTGTGGGGTGGTCTATTTATAGGCTTGTCTTTTGGTTGGTGAGTGGGCTTTCTCCCGTTCTTCTTGTCTTCTCGTCTTTTCAGAAAAGTTGACGTTTTCGATTCTGATTCGGGATTTGTCGTCGATTAAATTCAACTCGTCTTTTAATTTCTTCGTTTAATAGACTTGAGTTTCTTCGACTTATATAAATCTTCCATCTTTGGTCCTTTTCTTCGATAAATCTTTGAATAGGCCCAGTGACTTCAAATCTTTTGCATCTCTTGGACAATAGACTTCATCTTGAGTCTTTTTCTTCAGTAAAACCCGTGCAATCCCATATTTTCTTCAATATTCATCCGGTTGGCTCTGAAAACACAATAAACACAAAAACCACGCATAATTCCAAACAAATGATATTAAATACGCGTTTTGGTCTCGTTTTAGCCAGAATTAAGTGGTAAAAGGATGGGTGTTTACACACCTATCATTAATCCAGTTCATACATGATACAATGGTTCCTCCACAAGCAAAGACAAAGAGGATTCAAACTGGGGTATAATTTTTTCTAGAAGACTTGAAGACAACGATGTCATCCTCAGCATTGGAAGCAAACTTAATACTGTCATATTTTTGTTGTATTTGCATTTGTTAGGAACATTGTAAGTAATTCCGTATGTCTCCACATTGGGGGAAGATTGTTAGCCTTATAATGTGTGCGACTAACGGAATTATATTAGTTTCATAGCCGGGACTTGCAGGCACTAATATTGTCATATGTAAAGTCCAAGTCCCGGGCTATATGAACCCCTCCATACTTCCATAGAGGGGTGAGGCTTATCATTTCCTTCTTGTCTTTCTCTCACTAGAATAAACACACATTTTATTCTTACTTGTTTCTCTCTCTACCATGGCTAAACAACACTTCTATCCTTCCCGACCTCCGGATCTTTTACCCATGTTTGTTAGTAAATCAAGTTAACACATCATTTGAACAAATCTGGGGTACATTAGAAATATCTTCTTGGTTCCAGTTAAATTACCCATCAACCCATCCAAAATATACATAGAGAGAAATTAAAAGGCGACCTTAGGATAGACAAATGAGGCCAGTAGCAAGAGGAGTGGGGAACTGATACCAACTCCCATCTTTGGGGCTTAGGCAATGATATAAGCAATGGATCAAGAATTTCCATTGAGGAGAAAGTTTGTTATTGAGGAACGTGAATTTTACCTCATGGTCATAGCCAATGACGTCCATGCCCTCTTGTATCTCATTATCAAGAAAAGAAGTAATCCTCACAAATGGTCGACCATCAGTGGTGGCATGAATCTCTATTGGTTGGTCCATAATATTTAAAATATATGCAGTATCCCAAAATTCCCTAATTAAGGATTCATACACAGTAGGGCAATAAGGTAAGGAATATCAAATATGAGACGAACTCAAAAATTTCAAGATCTCACCATACTCATCGCTACCAGGACCTTCTCCAAGATAAGTGACCTTGTTATGATCAGCCTTGAATAGTAGTTGAGCTATTGTATCGAGAAGAACGAATGATCGAGATTGAGAAGATGGATTTATGGCAGAAGCTCGAAGATGAATTATTGGTACTGGTGGAAAAGTCAATTAAGCTAATTGACTATATATATAATGGTTGCAAATGACCCTTGTTGATCCATTTGATTGGATCTATATTCTGTTAAGAACTAGTATAGTAGTTTGTAATCAAACTAAAACACTTTGAGAACTCTTACTCAAGCTAAATAAGTTATGCAGAATCTAACTTATAAAGCACAGAAGAACATAATTACTTTTAACTATTCGATTCTCTTATTAATCGACTATGAGGTACATGAATGTCATCGTACCTATCTTCCTTTTATAGATAAGGAACCCTAGAAACCTTAGAATATTCTATAAAGATAAGTATATCATACACGATATATTATCAATATTCTAACTATTAAGTATATCACATAAGATATACTCTAACTATAAAGTATGACATGTCTTATACAAAGATATATTCTTCCTAATCAATATAGCAGTACTTACTTTATAAGTAGTAGTACTTACTATTTACGGCGTTAACACTAACGGTACTTTGATAATACTAACAGTACTTACATTTACACTGACGGTACTTGATACTTAACAATAATTCCAAACAATCCTCCCCTAAACAAGAATGATAACTTGTTGTCTTCTTGTTTCTCTTTTTACTGAATGTATTAGAATACACGTCTTCAGTCTTCTCTTCAAAGTTGGATTGAGTGTAAAACCCACATGCTTTCACCATGAACAGTACACTTATAATCGTACGTACATGATTAAAACTTTCGTAATATAACATGATTACGTTTCATGAATGTTAGTATTACGTACGTTTGATTACACGATAAGTATTTAAGCATGTTAATACACGATAATTATTATGTACGTGTTATTACACGATAATTATTAGAATAATAATTATAAATCACGAACATGAAATCATGAAGATTAAATCACGAACATGTGACTACGTATATACTTATTATAATACGATAAATATCGACTACGTACAAGTAATATCATGATACTTATTAATCGATAATAAAATAGGTAACACATATTAAATCATGAACAAATGAACATGGGTTTAAGCACGACATTTACTAGTAAAGCAAAACTAGAAATACTATAACCATAAGGGCTATAAGCGGCCAAACATAAGTTAACATGGGCTTGGCCCGTTTGGGAAGTCAACTAGGAACATAAGGATGAAATCTAGGTCATTTGTCAAGTTACAAGAAAATCAAGTAAACCCTAGCACACCACAAAGTGGCCACCGGCTTTAGATCATCACAAAGGGAGAACGTTTTGATCTTGATTCTTGTAAACTACGTGTTGGTGTTCGTGTGTCTACGCATCTTTAATCCACGCACTCGCATTAGTGATATCGAAGTAGGACTCTCTTCCGTTCGTCTTCTTCATTTGCTGGACACAAGGTACGGATTCTCCGTCCTTTCAGTATGGACATTCTTCCTTATTAGGATTCCCCGAATGCAGCAAACTGTTTTCCCCAGTATATGTTTTATATGTTTTTGAATTGCATATGTTTAGTTAGAATACCTAAAGCCATATACATGCATGACCAGTTTCACCTAGTTATGGAGGTACCATAACCATAACACTAGAGGCACTAGTATTATGACTTCACCACGACGGAGTGATAGCTCGTGGCGTCCCTTCAGCTTTTGGCCATATTATTATTATCAGGTGGGGCGTATGGGTGCATCCTAGTTTACATGTTTTCAGCAGATTATTCAGGTGAATGTGGTGTGTGCCTTGCATCCTTCACAAGGAGCTGATCCCTCCTACCCAAACCAGTATATTAAATTAGAGACAACCCCTCTAATTTGCATGACGAGGTCACCCCTCCAAGTATTCATGCACGTTGATATTTCATGACCTATATTGGCTAATGGTAAACATGTTAAACAGTATTTATAAGATAAACATAAGGCTTTTCACACTATAAAACCAGTTTTACTAAGTTATATCAGGTTTCCAGGACTTATACATTTCCGCTGCTGTTAAGTCGTTATTATGTTTCAGTCATTCATGCTATGTTTGTATATCCGTGCACTGAGCGTTATGCTCAGTCGTTTTCCTTTCATGTTCCCAAAACGGCAGGTACCCAAGGACAGACTCGAGCATTTGGAGGACGTGCATAGGATGGAAGCTGCCATAGACTTCTTCCTTTTCCTTCATATACCTATGCTTGTTTAGTCATTTCTTATTTCCTTTACTTTATTATGTTTTGGGCTTATGTTTGGGAACCGATGTTTGATTCCGGTTTTCCCTATGGTCATGTATATTTTAGTACATATTACCTTGCATGCTTTGGTGACACGCCATAATCACGCGTGACATTCCATTTACCAAAATGGGGTGTTACAGTTATGGTATCAGAGCCAAGGCTTCGACCTGTAGGCTCTAAAACTTGACCTGTGACTAGTGGGTAGTCACCAGGAGCTTCCAAAGCTAACGCTCGTTATTCCACATATTGATGTGTTCAGCGCATTGTTGTTTTAACCATGATGTTTTCAGCACCTTGATGTTTTAACCTTGATGTTTTCATAAATATTGTTTTACTAATATGGATGGACAACCGTCATTCATATTTAGTTATGTGTCATTGTTTCATGCATGATGTTCCTCGTGAACTGTGGCTATGTGGACTGAACCCCAGTAGTTCATAATTAGTCTCATAAATTTTTCTGATAAGTTTTGACAGATGACTTTTACTTATTTATGTTTCATGTATCATTGTTGCAGGAATTTTGACTAAGTAATGGTTGGTACAAGATTGTCCCTATTTAGTCGCATGTGCTTTTATCGAAACTTTTAACTTTGGGACCGACCCATAGGCGTCCCCTCGCCATGTCTTTTGTTTTGGGACCGACCCATAGGCGTCCCCTCGCGCATATAAAGGTTTTTATAAACTGCATCATGTATTCATGCATAAAATTTTTCTCATGATTTATTGGCATAAATGTTTTCATGTCCCCTCACGAGTCACTATGTTTTTATGTCAAGTATGTTTTCATACTGTCATGGTTAACTTCAGTTTCATTCTGATTATGTTATACACTCCTTCATGTTAGGTTGTTTCATGTTTCTTCATGATAATTTCGTCTTTATGTTGATTACGTCTTACGCCTCTTTTGTGAATTAGGCTTTCATGCAATACATTGATGGATTTCATTGAATCCTGCTTTCATGATAGTCATGGTTGGTTTTCATTGATCATGCTTTCAGGCAAATCATCGTTGAATTTTGTGTAACCACACTTTAACGTCTCTATGCAACCAGAATGATGTATATGCTGGCATTGCCAGGTTATCATGATGGTTTTTCTAACCGTTTAACCGATTATAGTTCCTTTAAAATCATGACAAATGATCGACCCCATACCGATCATTTCATGTGCATTCCATGTGTACTCCATGTACCGTATTCCATGTGTATTACACGTACCTTAATCCATGTGTATTTCACTTACAATACTTCACGGGTATTCGCTAGTCGATTCTGAATCATCTTAAACGTATTTTCACTTCCTGATATTCTACAAGATCGTTAAAGCCGCTCATAACTTAGAGATGTTACTAAAGGTTGATGCTGCTGATGTTTGGACACGCTACGAGATGCGGATGCGGTTCACAACCTGGAGATCCTACAAGACGAAGACAAAGGCGTTAGAGCAAAGCAATTGGACAAGAAGATGCTTCACCATTAGACGATTTCCATCAATCATTGTCCCTAATTCATTGTTACATGTCACACGTTATTCAGTTGTCGTTTCAGTCATATGAGTGCAAACGGGTACCAGCCGGCCACCCAGCTGAATAGTTACATGAATCACACTCGTAAGAATGGTCGTCATGGAACTGACAGACAAGACGATAATAACAACTACTATGACAACAACTATCCTAGAAATCGCAACCGAAGCTCCGGCCGCGGACGTGATCAGAAATACAAAGGATCAGTAGTCCAACCGATCCGCCAATTCTGGCATAATAACCTAATATTTGTAGTTCTATTTGTTACACATCTCGAGACACATGTCAAGACATCAGTCAAGACACATGTCTCACGTATACTTTCTGAAGACACATGTCAAGACACCAGTCGGGACACATGTCATGCTTACATTTCCCAAGACACGAGTCAAGACACATGACTCACGTCCAATTATGGATCATCTCTAAGAAATTCATGGTACCCTCCAAAGGGTATATCCATTTTGTTGTGCCATGTATTAATCAGGCCACAAGATTTTTAGTACCATCACCGACGTATTAGTAAGGCCAGTCACGTTTGCTCGATGACGCTTTCATTTCTTTCACCATATTTCATATATTCATGACCATGAAGGACGCCATTCGTATTCCCCAAGTATATGAAGGTTTTCCTTCAGCCTAATGATAAGATCCAAGCTGCGAACGCATTACCTCGGACAGATGCGAGTTGAACTTAATCCTAATTATGGACTACGAACAACACACCATGCTACGATTCATGATTATGTACAATGATGTTCAGGCTCCTGAATACATTCAGCTTGATTTTCCATCAGGAAAACCTGTACAAGTTATCTATGCTTACAAGCACGTGCGTTGTTAGCTATTACTGCTAAATTATTCTAGCTGTCAGTTAAGACACGACCACTTAAGTCCTTTTACACATAACCAGCTGATTATACCAAAATCTTACCATACATTCCAGAAGAACCTTCAAGGAGAAGGACGGTACGATGAGATTATGTGTCGACTACCGTCGATTTAAGCAAATCACCATTCATAACCGTTATTCTCCACGACGTATTGACGACATGTCCAATCAATTTAAGGGTGTCAAACACTTTTCCAATATCGGATTCATGATCATGCCGCCAACAACGACGAGTGGACGAGCATGACATTTCCATGACTGCTATTCGTACACGTCTCGGTCATGCTAGATTCATGATTTTGTATTAGCCTCATAAATGCTCCAGCAACATTATGGACTTAATAAATTGATTTTCCATGAACGCATAAACAAATTCATCAGTGTTTTCATCTATGACAACCTAACCTTCTCTAAAGTCTAGAGAAGAGCATGAAGACCATGTTTGCACTATGTTGCAAATTCTACGACAGGAGAAATTTCACACTGAAATTTTCCAATCTAAATTCTGGTTGATTATAGTGACACACTGGATCACATGGATTCACACGGTTAATCTTACCATGACTCAGCTAATTCACAAAGGTGAGAACCCTACACTACATTAGGTGTTCAAGAAAATCCTACGCTAAGAGAAGTCTAATTTCGGATACTCATAGTTCCACAAATTTCTATGTATCAAGTTTCTACGAAGCAAGATATAGTTACGTTCATATCTAAGTACCTAACATGCCAACATGCTAAGATAGAACACCAGCTGACTGGGATGTTTATCCACCGTCAGAATTGTGATCAGAAATAGGACAAGATCTCCATGGATTTTGGTTACCAGATTAACGCAAATTCAGAAGAAGCATGGTGCTATCTGGGTTATTGTCAGCCGTTTGACCAAGTCTGTAGAATCCTTACATCTGCAAGGATTTCAGAACCAGTAGATTGATCGGACGTGTTCCAGACAATTTTCATCCGATCACTTGGCAATCCCTCAGCTATCGGGTCTGGCAAAGGTTCGCATATGCTCTCCTTATTTACGTTCAAGTTCTTGTTCAAATTTCACGACTTGTTTTCACGCTCACGTTCATGACACTATTCATGTTCCTGATTGTATCTTGGCTTACGATCTTACGTTCATTTTCGTTCTGGGAAGTTTTGCAAGAACTTGAGAGACCAGACTCAAGTTTTGTATAACTCTCTATGCTCAAACAGACGTTTCACGTCACATTCTACGTCTCATCTTATAGCATTTGGCGTTACCTTCGCCCTATTCCATGTTCATGATATGTTTCACATGTCATGTTCATTCCACGTTCCTCATATCACGTTCACGATATGTTACACGGATCATAGATCATGATATGTTGGTCATACTAGACTCACCATATCTCCACGTATCATGTTCAAAATTTTTCACGTATCACGTTCAAATTTTTTCACGTACTACGTTTCAATATGTCTTGCGCATCGTTGCTAGTTATCAGTTAGGTTAGATTATTTTGTATCGTCATGTTTCTGTTCCCCTTGCGTGTTAATTTTTATTCCCTTGATCAAATTCAGGGGATCTATCTTACGTTGATAACCATGAACTTTTAAGTATGTTCAAGTCAAGGTCAGGAGGACCAAGATTTATCAATTGTGTCAAGATCTTATGAAGGAATCGTTCCGAGAGGGAAGCCGCTTGGAAACGGACGAGTCCATCCAGATTTTATCCTCGCATCCTTTCATAATTCATAAAGATTCTTTATTCACGACACGTTCCATGTCCTATTTAGCCATGTCACGTTTCACGTTCCTTTTTAGCATGTCACCTTTATGTCCTTTTATCTTGCATACCTTTCCAGTTTGATTCGGGTATGTTCTGCTTCCAATTGCGTTATCTATTATTCGGGGACGAATTATTCTTTTTAGGGGGGAAGAGTTGTAAAACCCGCATGCTTTTACCATGAACAATACACTTATAATCGTACGTACATGATTAAAACTTTCTTAATATAACATGATTATGTTTCATGAATGTTAGTATTACGTATGATCGATTACACGATAAGTATTTAAGCATGTTAATACACGATAATTATTAAGTACGTGTTATTACACGATAATTATTATAATAATAATTATAAATCACGAACATGAAATCATGAACATTAAATCACGAACATGTGACTACGTATATACTTATTATAATATGATAAATATCGAATACGTACAAGTAATATCATGATACTTATTAATCGATAATAAAATAGGTAACGCATATTAAATCATGAACAAATGAATATGGGTTTAAGCACGACATTTACTAGTAAAGCAAAACTAGAAATACTATAACCACAAGGGCTATAGGCGGCCAAACATAAGTTAACATGGACTTGGCCCATTTGGGAAGTCAAATAGGAACACAAGGATGAAATCTAGGTCATTTGTCAAGTTACAAGAAAATCAAGTAAACCCTAGCACACCACAAAGTGGCCGCCGGCTTTAGATCATCACAAAGGGAGAAGGTTTTGATCTTGATTCTTGTAAACTACGTGTTGGTGTTCGTGTGTCTACGCCTCTTTAATCCACACACTCG
This sequence comes from Glebionis coronaria, assembly GCA_025667525.1. NCBI lineage: Eukaryota > Viridiplantae > Streptophyta > Magnoliopsida > Asterales > Asteraceae > Glebionis > Glebionis coronaria. The sequence continues at coordinate 266,330,835 of CM046880.1, forward strand.
CATTAGTGATATCGAAGTAGGACTCTCTTTCGTTCGTGTTCTTCATTCACTGGACACAAGGTATGGATTCTCCGTCCTTTCAGTATGGACATTCTTCCTTATTAGGATTCCCCGTATGCAGCCAACTGTTTTCCCCAGTATATGTTTTATATGTTTTTGAATTGCTTATGTTTAATTAGAATACCTAAAGCCATGTACATGCATGACCAGTTTCACCTAGTTATGGAGGTACCATAACCATAACACTGGAGGCACCAGTGTTATGACTTCACCACGATGGAGTGATAGCTCGTGGCATCCCTTCAGCTTTTGGCCATATTATTATTATTAGGTGGGGCGTATGGGTGCATCCTAGTTTACATGTTTTCAGCAGATTATTCAGGTGAATGTGGTGTGTGCCTTGCATCCTTCACAAGGAGCTGATCCCTCCTACCCAAACCAGTATATTAAATTAGAGGCAGCCCCTCTAATTTTCATGACGAGGTCACCCCTCCAAGTATTCATGCACGTTGATATTTCATGACCTATATTGGCTAATGGTAAACATGTTAAACAATTTTTATAAGATAAACATAAGGATTTTCAAACTATAAAACCAGTTTTACCAAGTTATATCAGGTTTTCCAGGACTTATATATTTCAGCTGCTGTTAAGTCGTTATTATGTTTCAGTCATTCATGCTATGTTTATATATCCGTGCACGGAGCGTTATGCTCAGCCGTTTTCCTTTCATGTTCCCAAAACGGCAGGTACCCAAGGACAGACTCGAGCATTTAGAGGACGTGCATAGGATGGAAGCTGCCATAGACTTCTTCCTTTGCCTTCATATACCTATGCTTGTTTAGTCATTTCTTATTTCCTTTACTTTATTATGTTTTGTGCTTATGTTTGGGAACTGATGTTTGATTCAGGTTTTCCCTATGGTCATGTATATTTTAGTACATATTACCTTGCATGCTTTGGTGATACGCCAAAATCACGCGTGACATTCCATTTACCAAAATAGGGTGTTACATTGAGCTTGGTAAATTGTACTTGTATCCAACTGAATGTAGCCAAACACTTCAATGTAGATCTTATTCTTATAAGATAACCTTCAAGTCTTATGAACACCATCTTTGTCTTCAAACTATGATCTTCTTATGTCTTGTGAACATTCATCTTATTGTGTAGCAACAGTAATTGTCTTCTTGAGTTAAATCTGTGAACTCTTGACCATGAACTTTTGTCTTGATTTGATGAGACAAAACCTTCTAAGTATTCTTTCCTTTAATACTTCTTTGCTTGCAACTTCATACCTAAAATAAAACAGTTAACAACAAAAACCAATCTGTATTGGCTTCATGATTTTTAGCAAATCATCAGCTATCAACGGATTTGATTTATTCTTTACCAGTTAGCTGTACCCTCTGGAATAACCAATACTTTATTCATAAAGAATAAGGTATACTGATAACCCTACAATTTTTGGTAAACTGTCAACCATCAACGGATTTGATAATGTCTTTACCTAGTACCGTTTGTCTAGGACTAGCCAACTCTTTGTCTCGAAACATGGTGAGTTAGAACCCTATAGGTTTTAGCAAACTACCAGCTTTCAACAGATTTGAGAAGTCTTTACCATAAATCATTTTCTTATGCACTAGCCAGTTCTTATGTGTGTTAGACATGGTGAACTGAGAACCATTTGTGAAGTGTGATTGTAAATCAAACACTTAAGGTTCTTTCTCAGTTTCTTCCTCTTGCTCCAAATCCTTGATTTGTTGTTTAACCATTCTGATCAACTCCAAAGCACCAACAGACTCTTCTGAGACTTCCAATTGTTGTTCCAACATTCTTTCCAACAATCTTCTCTCAAATGGACATCTCTTCTCTTGTAGCATATAGTAAGTAACATCATCTATATCCAAAACATGTAGTCCACATGACCTATAATATCTCCAGTAACTAGGCACCCGATTCTCTAATTCCTTCAACATTTTCTAATCACAGTTGTGTGGTTCATACATGAAGAGTAACTCATTATATAATAGTGATACCTCAGTTTTACCTGCATTGTCTTCTTGAACTAACCTGAAAAGATCTTGAATATCTTGTTTGTCAAGAATATAAAGAATATCTTCCAACAGTCTGAATATTCTTGTTGTGCCATCTGTTTTTTAATATTCCATGAGCTTCTAGTCCTTGGTCCATAGTATATATCCATTTAGAAATGGATGACTTCTTTCCAAAAATCTCTGAGTCTATACATTGATCTTCAAAATTTACTATCTTCAAGTACTTTCTGATGCTCTCATCATCATCACTATCATCTATTATTTATTTAGCCTTTTTCTTGGCTTCTAGCTTCTTCTTTGTCTATCTTTTTCTTTTAACACCCTTGGAGGTTCCTTCAAATTCCATTGAACCTTCCTTCAAATCTGTATGTACCATTTCTTCAGTATGTACTGTTGACCGTGTATGTACTGCTTGTACATTGTCAGTCTTATCAACACTTTGAGCTTTATCTCCTTCATTCATTCTTTGAGCAGTCTCTATCTCTTTTGAACTTACCTTCTCCTTTCTACTTTTCCTAACATATGTAGTCTTGATAGGTGGAGATGTTCTTGTATGTTCAGCAACTCTTGACTCAAATCTAGGAGTACTTCCAAATTGTCTTTGTTGTTGCAGATGTCTTTTGGCTTCTTCAATAGCTATCCTATCTGCTTTAGATCCAATCTCAACAAAATGCAATTCAGCTCTCTTGTGTTGTTCATACAAAGCCTTTATTTCTTCAAAATTCTTTTTGACCACTTGAGCATGAGTGAAATGCTTAACTTTCTTGAGAAAAGCCATCATTTGATTCCTAAACTGCATGTTAGTTGGAGGCTTAATCTTTTCTCTTCTTTTTTTCTCAGCAAAGAATCTTTGTTGCTCCCTTACCAAATCATCAATCAATTTTGCTTTTTCTTCTTTATCATAAGCATCCCTTTCTTCAGCTATTAATGAGTCTGAAAGAAGCTCACTTGCTTGTAGTTCAGCTTGAATCCTATCATACTCTTGTATATTCCATTCTTGCTGCACTCTCTTAGCTTCAAGAAATTGCTGTTTTGCTGCAAGTTCCTCTTGTAACTCTTCTTCACGAATTTGTGCTTGCATTCTGAAAGCAAATTACTCATCATGATCTAGTTGATGAAATCTGTACATGACTTTGTTTATATCATCATCTGAATCACTTTCATTTTAGGATTCTGATTGTAACTACTTCTTGCCCTTATCCTTTGGATCGATCTTAGGTAACTTCTTCTTCAGCTTTGAAGATCTTTCTTCATCCTCATTAGCTTGCTGTTAAATAACAATACCTTTAGTGGCTTGTGAAGCTTGAACTTTCTTACCTTTAGTTTTATCCTTTTTGGCAAGAACTTCTTGTTGTTTCTTCTTCTCAATCTCTGCTTGTCTTGCTTTTTCAGCTAAACTCTTTTCCCTGAGATCAAGCAATACTTGAGCTAAAGTATCATCCTCTCCAAAAGGAGTTTAACTTTCTGTAGAAGAATGTAGTGAAGGTTGTTCACCAGCAGTACTTGTAGTCGACTTAGTTGGCTTAGCAGTACTTGGGTCTTCAATAATGTTAGCAGTACTTACAGTTGGCTTAGTTGGCCTAGCAGTACTTGGATCTTCAACAATGTTGACTTCACCAGTGTAAGACACACTTGTTTCTTCAATCACAAAAGTATCTCTAGATACCTTTTCTTCCTTTGAGACTTCTTCTCAACTTGTAACTCCTCAATCTTGTCTGATCCATAACTCACTCTTGATCTTGACAGTACTTGGAAAGACTTTTTGTTGTGAAACCAAAGTTGCCTTTGAGGTGGAGTTGAAGATATAGGAAATTGGACATTAATTTCCTCCAGCTTCTCATAGAAACTACTCCAATTCACTTGAAGTTATGGTGATTGAGATTGTGGCTGTGGCTGAGTCACCATCATCTCTTCAATTTGTGGTTCCTCATGAGTAGCTTTTGGTTCCTCTTGTTGAAGTTCCATGTTTGTAGGCTCCAAGCTATCTTTTTCCACACCAGTCTCTATGCCATTGCCATCTTCAAAATTCCTAATGACATCATCAGCTTCAAAGTTGATGTCATTCCCAGAGACCCTTCTCTGAAGTCAGAAGAAGGTAGTGGTTCTTCATAATTCCTCCCCTGTTTGGTTGCATTTAGTTGCCTTTTCTTGAGGTTTCTGAATCTTTGCTTCCTAAGAGCAGCCTTCTGAATAGACCTGTTCTGCTTCATCTAAGGAGATACCTTATTCCTTAGCCTGATTAAACTGGCCTCGAATTCAACAATTTTCTTGTCTTGAACAAGCTTCTCCTTTTGCAATACTTGTACCTGTTTGGATAAGCTAGTGCATAAACTATTTAAATTGACAACATCCACCACCTCTGTTGCTTGTGCTTGTGGTGAACCACTAGCAACAATTAAAGAAGCAGGTGTATAGATCATCTCATCTGAATTTGGTTGATTACCAATATTGTGAGAAGAAGATTGAGTATCTTCTGAGGAATGGGAACTCTGGTTAGAAGCAGTTTGCTGAGAACCACTAGCAGTGCTAGGTTCCTCACCTTCTTGGTTGGCAGGTTGGGCTAACATATTAGAAAAAAAGGGTGTGACAGTTCCTGTAAAGGCATTGCCTTGTTTGGTCAAAAAAGAGAAAGTTCTCTTTGTAAATGTAGGAACATCCCATGTATTAGTTAACTCTAGTAGGTTAGGGATTTGGTCATTAACTAAAGTCTGAATGAATCTAGGATACATTAAAAACTTCTTAACTCCTTCCAAATTCCTAGTCATGCCTTCAAAAATTAATTTTGAAAAATTGAAAACTCTGTTATTTGCTAGACAAATACCAGTTGATGCCAATGCAGCAGGGATTTGATCTAAAGAAGTACTTTTGGAGCTTAAACAGTGAATAATGGCATGAGAAAGCAATTTCCATTATGGTGAAAACAAAGCTTTAAAGAAAGTAAAACTTTCCCTACCACCTTCATAACCCATGGCTGCAAGGCCATTTTCATCATTTAGTCTCAAACTAGCCCTTAGCAGTACCTCAGTTACATAGATATTTCTATGATTCACCCTAGCTTTAATGCAAGGTTGATCAAAACGAGTACCTAACATAGTAGTATTCCCAAATTGTTCAACAATAGGAATAGAAACAATGGGACTTATAGTAAGCGCAAAATGAATATGACTTCGAGATAAAAATCTAAGTATCTCATGGAAACAAAGAGAATCATCATTCTGAGCAAGGTTCGCAACCAAGTTGTGCTTAGAGATCACTTGTAAAGCAGCCATTAGTATTTTTGATGATCAAAAAAGTAGAGAGAAGGTTATAAAATTAGGAGATAAGAATAAAAGATTAGGTGAATCAGTGTATAATTGGAGTAAGTATTTATGTAAATAACAAACCCAAGTGCGAAGAAAACGCCAAATTTACAAAAGAGACCCTTAACGGTACAACGGACATGTAGCGGTACATGGAACATACTCGGTACTTGTATTTGTGCTAGCGGTACTTGGTTCCATAACGGTTCCTCACAAATTTGACCAGTTCATGCATTCCACTATCATTATAACCTCTTTTATCTTATTCTATCAACCTGCAATCACATCAAAAACAAAAAAACATACACTATACAATAAAAATTAGCATAAAAATTGTACATCTATTACCTCCCCTTAAGATATGCAGCAGTTTATTGGTTGAGCATACCAATATGTGTCACCAAGAATTCAAATCTCTTTGCATCAAATGCCTTGGTCAACAAATCATCTACATTGTTGTCTATAAGAATCTTCAACACTTGAATAAGCTTCTTGTCATAAGAATCTCTTATGAAGTGATGTCTTATTTCAATATGCTTGGCCTTAGAGTGAAAGACTGGATTCTTGACAATGCATATAGTACTTTCATTATCAATGTAAATCTTGGTGTTCATGAAGTTAAACCCATAATCTAACAACTAATTTTGAATCCAAAGTACTTGTCCACAACAATGAGCAACATCTACATATTTAGCTTCAGTTGTAGAAGTAGCAACAATGGTTTGCTTCTTACACTGCCATGATATGAATCTTCTGCCTAGGAATTGAAAACCTCCTGCTGTGGATTTCCTATCATGATTAGCTCCTGCATAATCACTGTCTGAGTAAGCTTCCAAAACAAAAGTTGAATCTCTAGGATACCATAATCCTAAATTAGGCTGACTTTTAAGATACTTAAAAATCCTCTTCACAACATGTAGATGTGACACCTTTGGATTGACTTGGAACCTTGAACAAGCACACACAACTAACATAATATCTGGTCTTGAAGCAGTAAGATACATCAATGAACCAATCATTGACCTATATAGATGAATATCAACATTTTCACCATGTTCATCTTTTGAGAAAGACTTCTTAGCTTCAAAAGGTGTGCTTGTACTCCTTGTATCCATACATGAAAATTTCTTCAAGATTTTAGCAACATATTTATATTGGCTGATAAACATTCTATCTTTCCTCTGTTTGACTTGTAGTCCCAAAAAGAAAGTAAGTTCTCCTATAGAACTAATATAAAATCTTCCTTTCATCAAAGCCTCAAACTCTTCACACCATGATTTCTTGGTTGAACCAAAAATAATGTCATCAACATAGACTTGTACTAGAATAATATCCTTAGCATTCTTTTTGATGAATAGAGTTTTTTCAATGGTTCCTCTCCTATATCCATGTTCTAATAGAAAATTAGATAAGGTTGCATACCAATCCCTTGGAGCTTGATGTAGACCATAAAGTGCTTTGATAATTTTGTAGACTCTGTTGGGGAATTTAGGATCTACAAAACCGGGAGGTTGTGAAACATATACCTCCTTTGAAATAGTACCATAAAGGAAGGCACTTTTCATATCCATCTGATAGACTATAAAACCCATATATGATGCAAAGGACAAAAATAACCTAATGGCTTCTATTCTTGCCACTGGTGCAAAAACCTCATCATAGTCTATCCCTTCTTCCTGTCTATAGCCTTGAGCAACAAGCCTTGCCTTGATCCTCACAACAACTCCTCTTTCATCCTTCTTTTTTCTGAAAACCCATCTAGTACCAATAACCCTTTTACCTGTGGGAAGATCCACAAGAATCCACACCTTTTGTAGTTCAAATTATGTTAATTCTTCTTGCATGGCATTTGCACAACTTTCTTCATCGAGAGCCCGAGAAATGTTTTCGGGCTCTACTTGTGATAAGAAATAGGCAAACAAATAATACTGAGTATCCTTATGATTTGTTCTCTGTGGTTGTTTGACATAACTTACAAGTGCATGAGTTTTAGTATTGGATTGAAGTTGTCTTCTGGTTTGCACAGCAGACTTAGGATTTCTAATAATTTGAGTAGTAGGATGTTTGTTGTTGACTTCATGAGTGGGAATAGAACTGACTGGAATTTCAGTTTCCAAATTATTGAAATCAGTTACTACACCCTGCTCATCATAGGAAGCTTTAGAGAAGATTACTTAAGTTTGACTAGCATAAATATCTTCATCGTCCATAGCTTGTAAAATATCTTCTAAAGAATCAACAGACTTTGTAGATTTTGACTTAGCAGTACTTGCAGATGAGGTACCGCTAGGTGTAATATGTGCCGTTGAGTGTTGTGATTCCAAAGATTCTTCTCCTGAAAGCTCATTAGCAGATGTAGCATTCTTTTCTTGATCTTGAAGCCTCTGAAGCTCTTGGGAGGCATGATCATCAGTTGATGGCATTGTTTGCTTCTGGGGAGTGGCATCTATAGGAGAAACAATAGGCATACTGGGTACATAGATGTGAACATCATTGATTGTGGTAAATTACACCTTTTAGGAAAAAGGCGTAATAGCGGTAAGTATCGAGTGATGACTTTAGGAAAAATCAACACTAATGACCCTTAATGGTGTGTAAGTTCGTTTCCCAAGGAGGTATATGTGTGTGAAAAACTTGCCAAATGTTTGTGATTAATGATTGGTTTAGAAGGGGATTAGAAGAGAAAATGACGAAGTCGTAAAAATAAAAATTAACTCAAAATCACTATTAGAAAGTTAAGACGTAGAACCTAAAAAATCACCAAAAATAAAATAAATTCTAAAAATTACCAAAAATTCACCAAAAATAAAAAATAATAAACTAAGAGTTTACCAATTATCAAAACTTTTTCAAACCTTTTAAATAATTAAATATTCAATTTTTAAATGCTAATTAAAGCCCTAAAAATCAAATAAATTATCAAAAAGCCCAAATAAAGATTTTTCAATTGATAAACCTCTAAAATGACCTAAAATGATTAAAAACTATTTTTAGAAATTTTAAAACTAATAAAAACTATTTAAAATGAATTAAAAACTATTAAAACTTAAAATAATTATAAAAATTAATCTATAAGTGATAAAATTATTCTAAAAGTTGCTAAATTCCTATTTTAATGTATTTATCCTAAGAAAAATGTAAAAAGTTGGAAAATGTGAAATTTTAAAAAATAATAATAAAATAATATTAAAAATCCAAAAATTATAAAAAATTCTAAAAACTTGCAAACTAGTTTACTTTAACCTAAATAATCAGAAAATGAAAGTGAAATTACCAAAATACCCCTAATGGGCCCTCAAATGGGCCAAATCCAAATTCAGTCAACACAAATGGGCTTTTGGGCCCAAAAAGTCAAACTTGGCCCAATTGACTTGGAAAAGGCCTATCTGACTTAAAATTTAATTCTAAAAACAAAACTCTAAAGGCCCAAAAGCTGAAAATGTGCTTATCACAGCTTATTGAACACAAAACTTATTCTTATTGGGCTTTTCAGCCCATTAAGCCATAAGCTAATGCCATAAGCTCTAATTTGACACACAACCCTCTTTTAGGATGCTTAAGAGATCTGTCAAAAGAAATTTTCAATAAGCTCACTCAATAAGCCAGAAAATAGAAAAGCAAAAATCCACAAAACGACAAAATAGTCGTGTTTGAGATTTAGGACACCTCAGAAGCTCTAGTTTGTTGCAAAAGCTCAAAAATAGCTTAACTAAGAATAATCAATCAAGAAAATCACAAGAAGACAAGTAGAATAAGCTGTAGAAGCAAATAAGCTGGCTGAAAAAGCCAAATAAGCTAGTTTCCTAGCAAAAGCTTAACCAAAAGACTTGTAAACTTCCAGACTTGATATTAAGCTGAGAAAAATGAGTTCTATTACAAAAATTAAGTTGTTGCATGTACCAATAAGCAAAACAGATTCAATAAGCTTGAAAACCAAGTTTGACCAAAAGTCAAACGCTGATAAGTTGAAATCAAACGCTAACAGGAACAAAGTAGGCGTTGACAGACTTAATGAAGTGTAAGGACTTGTTTTTCACCCTGCTGGTCAAGGTTTGAGTGCAAACCTTGTGAATCAAGGCTTACCAGTTGGATAAACTTGATGTATTTTGGCACAAATAAGCCAATAAGCCAGTAGGCTTATAAGCTATGAACAAAGCAATCCAAATAGCCAAATATCCTCTCAAGCAGCAAACAAATAAGATCCAAGCAACAATACAACAATCCTAATGCTAGAAATAACAATGCAATACCAAATGAGGTGGTCTCTTTGCTGATGCAAATGACCACTTCAGCAGACTTTGATAAGCTATAAAAACCACAATAAGCCACCAAATTCAACAAGCAGATAACCAATAGATAGCTTATGACCCAAACTATTCCCAAACCAAATTTCAGACCTTAGATCCAACTAACAAAGAAGTTATTGGATCTGATGTGTTTGACCAAATTCAAAACCAATTTTATCAGATTTTTGCAAAACTTAGAATCCCTTTTTCAAACTTTCAGAAAGTGAACCAATGGCAAAAACTTGTGTATTAGGACTTGTTTAGACCACCCAAACCTTAAGAACCAAGGTCTCAAGGCCACAAGGCCTTGATAACCAGTAATCCCAAACAACCCTTAATCAAGCACTTAACAAAGGAACTTCTGATTTCTACACACCACCTATTGATTTTAATGATAAAAAACACTTAAACAATAGCAAATAACACAATCAAACTAAAAAATCACCAGCACAAACACCAATACTCAAAATCAAAGCACCCAATCAAAAACAGTCATAAACATGAAATTTTTAGGGGAATCTTAATAAGATATTATACCTGCCTTCCACAACATCCTAGGAAGGCCAGCAATGCTCCTTGGACCTTGTTCAACAACTAGAACAAGACCAAGGTACTTCAATGAAGGAGATGCAAACAGCCTTGGTTGATGGTTCAAAGTAGAACCTCAAGGACTTTATATCTTTAACACAAATAGCAAAAAACTCAACCAAGGGCTCTAATCCCTTCACAAGCTTGGTGTCAACAAGCTTGTAAAAGCTTATAGCTAATGGTCAAGGGTTAGTACACAAAATAACCAAAACAGAACCTAGGATTTCAAGGTTTTCAAACCTTAAAAACCTTATGAAACAAGACGTGCCTTAACCACAAGATTAAGGTAGGCCTTCACAATCAAATGGAACTCAGAATTAGGCTACTCAAACACCAAACTTTTAACTAAATCAAAAAGAGATTTCAAATTTTCAGAAATTCAAATTTTATTTAACTTAAAAAGGAAATACAAAGATTAATAGCCTAAAACTGGAACAAAAACTCTCTCACATGTTGAGGAGTCTTTTTATAGGCAAATGCCAAGGCTACACTGTTCATAAACCCTAGATGTGAAATTCCCTAAATTCCCTAAGTCCTTCTAGACGAATCCTTTGTGTGAGCTGTTTAAAATGATCCTGGACGTTTATTTCTGCTTTGTTATGAAGCAATGATCCTTGGTTGTTGATTTGGACACGTCACATGACTTGGAGGCTAAGTTGCTTGCTGATTGGTGGAAAGGGTATTGGGGTGGGGTCCATAGTGAGTGGAGATGAGGGTTTTGTGTGTGGGATAGGTTCCTGCATGTGTGAATCAAACGTGTGCCTGGGTAATTTCATTTTACCCTTTGTTTTAAGTTGTGTAAAACCTGGGCTGTAAAGGTGAATAGTTGTCCTTTTGATCCGTTTTTTTAGGAGTGGGAAGTTGTTTGGCGCAAAAACGTGTTTGAAAGTTCCATTTGCACAAGTTCAGCCCTTGTTCTTCCTTTCTTTTGTCTCTTATGTTTTAAAACCCATCAGCGCCCATTTAAGCTTGTATCAACTTTCACCTTTTGTCACTTTTGGCACAAACTTTACAAAAAGTGTTTCAAGGGTTATATTTGATATTTTTGAATATTGCAAGGGCTGATTTTTGACATTGTTGATCTTCCAAGGTCTTCAATGTATCTTAATCTTCATGAGGGACCATTATTGGCAGTTTGGATTTGTTGAGGGACTATTCTTGCCATTTCTTCAAAGTTGAAGGACCTTTTGTGTAATTTTGACAAACTTAAGGGACCAAACTTGTAATTATTAATATACAAGGGTTTTAAGTGTCATTTCTTCAATAAATGAGGATCAATCTTGTTTGTCTTCAAGTCTTCAAGGTATTTTGTTGAGATATCCATGATTAGGGCCCGGTTCTTTGTACGGCTTCGTTTCTCGTGTCCGTTTTTCCTTGTAACTTGTGATCTTTTGTCTTTTTCACGATATCCATACCTAAAATACACAAGTAAACAAACACAAGCATATATATGGTATTTTATGACATTTTTATGCATTAAAAGCCCGAAAAGAACGATGAGATCATGTATAAATGCCATCTTATCACTCCCCCATACTAAGCCATTGCTGTGCCCTCACGCAATGCTAGAATAAAGTATCTAAGCATCACCAAAGTTCAAATTTTATTAACCTTTATTGAAGAGTAAAAGACTTGCAACATACTACGATGATGTGTAAAGACATAATGCATGATTTTCATCACGAAAAGTGACTTTTAGGGTCAAAGAATAGAAGAAGTTAATGTCCCTTAGAGTAAACTTCGTCATCCTTGATTGTCGTACATTCCATGCTAAGTGCAAAAACAAGATCATTGTTGGTACAAGTCACAATGCTAACACTTCTCATACGTCCAAATTGTGTAATACTTTTTCTCCCCGCAATCCTAGTTATTATGAAAGAAATGGGTTACTAGCATTTTTTATCTATTTGTCATGGATCACAAGTGATTCATATTGACTTATTTGAGTAGTTATTAGTCCGAAAGCAAAGTAGCACGATTTGATCGATAGTTAGCCGAAGGACAAAATCTTTTAAAACGGCTTCTCGTGTATCTCCTTAAGTTCATATCTTGGCATAACTCGTTTCACGATTTGAGACCTTTCTCGGACCGATATTTGGCATGTACTTCATACTTCAAATCTTGGGAAGACGTTCTTGAAATTATGGTCTTCTCTTCATATATTTGGAATTTCTTCACTTGACGTTTTTGAGAGATTCTTCATATTGGACCACGACTTCATCATTTTTCTTTAATCTTTACTTTGGATTTTGATATACAACGATCCGCCTCCTTTTCGGACTTGGATATATTTATCCTCATACCTTGTTAGGGTCTTTTTGGATAGAATTTCTCCATTCTTTAGGGGAGTAATAGCTTCTCTTCGTGTGTCTCGATCCTTCATATTGATTTAGGAATAATGATACTTCACATCATCTTTGGATCTTTAGCAAAAAATAGAGCTCCTCATGCCTTGTTAGGGCCTTTTTGGATAATTGCCAATCTTCGCGTCCCGCTTCAATAAGTTATGCCTTGGCTATGAACTCTATTCAACCCCGAGCAACTTTTAAACGATCTTGCGCTAGAGGCTAAGTAACCTTTCAAATCGTACGACCTTACTTATTGCAATTATGATTTATTCCTAATGCATTGATCTTATGGGAAGAAAAAGCCACAATTAAAAACATATGAGTTTTTGAAAGAACATTTTCATGTTCTACGTTTAGCATGATCACTTGTCTAACTCTATCATTTCTCGTTCTTCACTATATAAAGACCTCTAATTAAAGAGACTCGTGAATACTTAGCCATGCAAGTCAAAATTAAGCCAAATTTGGATTAGCTTTCATTAAGACTATATCAAATCAAAGTTTTGGGTTTTCAAGCCACCTATAGGATCTTGCACTTTCTTGGACTTTTTCAAGTTTAGAGAATGCGTTTTAAAGTTCCCTTGATAAGTGACTTTCTAGAATCAATTATAGGAACTTGCGAAAAGTTCTTGTTCTTAACCCGTATGAATTAAGACTTTCGCGTTTTAAAGCTCCCTATATAAAAGTCTAGCAAAACTTGAATTGAGCGGTTTAAGTAATGTAAATGGCTCCAAATGCCCATCAAGTCAAAAATTAACTCTTATTCTACCCAACAGAAAATATACATTCGTGCCTTAAAAACACTTATGAAAACTAAGAAAAATTTTAAAATTTGGCCATTTTTAGCCTTATTAGCAAAACATTGAAAATTTGGAAAGCGTGAGGGCGTAGCAAAGCAAGTACCTATTCACCCCCCCATACTAAAAGTAAACATTGTCCTCAATGTTTCGAGTCTAAAGGTGGAGCACCCCCATACTAGAGACGAAGAGTCGAATGCTTAGGATCTAGCATGGAAAGGGTGATCAACAATATATCTAAAGCCGTTTATTAAGTATGCTAAAAGATAATTGTTAGGACAATAAAGGATATGTCATGGAATCGTGAAAAACTTCTTCAAACGAACGATGGAGGCTTCACGTAAACGAACACGAGAGTCTTCAATCGTAGACGATGATGATGATCTAGATAACACAATCACAAACAACCACGAGACAACGAGTTGAAAGGGTACAAGTCCCCTTATTAGTGAGCATAAAGATAAGCATGGGATCTCCCCCACGAGGCACCTCGTTTTTGATTACCGAGTCATGAGCTCGACTCGATCCCCTCAAAATGTGAATATTTAGGGAAAAACATGGTATGGTCAATTTTTGATGGGGCTTACATGATAAACAAGGCCCTAAAAGCAACCGGTATTAAGGACTAAGTCCTTAGATGATGCAAAATACCGGGGTCGAAAATGGCGTTCTCGTTTTTATTGGAAAAACAAATTAACACCACTTCAACATGTGCCATAAACTCAAAGAGTTTGAAGAAAATAGATGAGAAGTAGAAGGGTGAGACAATTGGTAAGACAAACGTTTGAGCTACTCGAGGTAGACTCGCACCAAGCAAATAGAAAGATTTTCCATTTATTGCATCGGTGGAAGACCGAGATTTCCCTCTACATGAAATTCCGGGATCGAATATCTCGTCCTCGGTGGACAAGGATGAGGGAACATAAGGGGCTTCCCCCATACTAAAACCACACAAAGCATCGTCAAAAGGAGTAGACGAGCTTGTAGCACTCAAATCACGTGGTGATGACGGAGTTAGATTTGTAGAAAAATCAATTAAATCACATTTAAGATCTTTTCCTTTTTTATCTCTTAAACTCTCCTTATGAAAACCCTTTTTGATTATGTCGAAAATATTTGGTGTTTCTAAGACGATATTAGTCACACTAAAAATTCTCACATTTTGAAACCGTTTTGGTTTTGGTGGTGGCAAGTTCTCAAAATGTTTATCGACGAAGAAAACCTCCCCATCGAGGCCAACATATTCATCATCCGAAAGATCTTCCGTAGAAACCGACGACTTATCAACACTTTTCAAGAATGAGTGTTCGAGGTGAGGTGAAGGATTTTTCGATTCAAGAATTGACGGTTTCTTTTTTGTAGGCTTTACACTCATAACCTCCACCGGCGGAGGAAATGGTAAATTGTTTTTGGCGACATTTCCTAAAACTCTTGGTGAAAATTCTTTGCAAACGACATTGGTTGAATCACCATGGTTTAAAGTAGCAATAGAATAGACATGAGAAAGATTGGAGTTTTGTGTTGCATTGATGACAAGTTCTTCCTCATTGAAACGAAGGGTGATTTTTCGAGCATGAACATCGATAAGTGCTCTAGATGTATCCAAAAATGAACGACCCAAAATGAGAGGAACTTTTCGATCGATAGGAATGTCTACAACGATAAAGTCAACGGGATAGTAAAACTTTCCGACTTTAACGAAAACGTCCTCGGCTACTCCACATGCTAAAATCGTAGAATGATCGGCCATCTCGATAGACATGTTTGAAGGAGTAAGAGCCGGAAGCGAAAGCGATTAGAAAATCTCAAGAGGCATTAAATTAATACTAGCGCCAAGATCGGCCAAGGCGTAGCATTCCTCCATATCTTGAATAGCACACGGAATCAAAAATTTACCGGGATCACCGACTGTTTGTGGTATGCGGCTAAGAAAAACTGATGAACAACTCGACGATTGTTGTAACTTCTCTTTGTTGTTTAGCATACTTTTGAAGTTTGCGGCGAATCGAGGCATCATGATAAGAGCGTCGGCAAAACCTATGTTAAAATGCAAATCACGAAACATTTTCATAAAAAGTTCAAATTGATAATTGTTCCATTCTTGTGCTTTCTCTTTGTTTCGTCTCGAAGGGTAGGGTAAAGGTGTGGGTGGTGTGGGTTGGTCATTAGGCAACGGCCTTGGAAACTCGGGTTCCACAATTGGTATTGGTTCAACCGTAGGTGTGGTTTGAGCGGTACTTCGTGGGATTGTAATGTGCTCCTTTTCGACCATCACCTCGGGTTCTTTCTCGATTTCCTTCTCCTTAGAAGTACTTGTATGAGAGATTGGTTCCTTGAAAGTTTTACCACTTCGTGTAGCAACAACCTTCAATTCTCCCCTCGGGTTGTTAATGGTATCACTAGGAAGACCACCCGAGGAAGAGGGCTTACACATGATTGCTTCAAACATCTTAGCCATTCGGTCTTCAAATTTTGATTGCCTAGCATCCGCTTTTAATAACTCTTGCTTAATCTCATGTTTTCCTAATTCCATCTTTTGTTGGTTTTGTTGTAGACGTTGGACATTTCCTTCCATTTTGTTTGCATGAGTTTTAAGTTCATTAGCAAGTTCATTTTTAAGCTCGTTTTTCAACTCGGACCTTAAGCTAATCATCTCACGTTGCATATTATCAAATTTAGCATCATTTGCTTTAGCATAATCCAAAAATTCTCCTTGCAAATTTTTAGTGTGAGCATTTTGAAAACCTTGTGTAGTGTTTTGAAAATCACGGTTTTGGTTTTGATTAGAGATTTGTCCATTCCCACTTTGATAATTCCCTTTGTTGTAATTGCGTGTATTGCCTTGGTAATTCCCTTGGTTGTTGTTTCGATAATTGTTAACATTTTGGTTTGGTGGAGCTTGATTTTGGCGGGAACCTTGGCCGTTTTGGTTGTAAGTTCCCGTTGCTACATAAGCACTCGAAGTGTTACCATCCGCGGTAATGCACTCGGAAAGATCATGAGCTCCCCCACAAGATAAACAACTCTTAGCAACCGCTTTAACCGAAGCGGAATTGGAAGCTTCTTGAGCCTTCCAATGGGACATTAGATTAGCAAATCTATCAAAAAACCGATTTTCCTCATTAGCTTCATCATGTAAGGCGTTAATGCTACGAGACGATTGTGACGAAGATGACGAACCCATATTGGCAACACTCGGTGTGTTACGAGGGTTATAAACCTTAGATCTATTTTCAATGATTTGTAAAGCCTCATTTGTCGTCTTGCACAAAAAATTACCACCCGCGGCGGCATTCAAATAATCTCGTTCATGATCATTAAGCCCATTATAAAAAGTATCCACTTGATGCAATTCCGTAAAATCATGGTGTGGACATTCATGTAACATCTCTTTAAATCGTTCCCATGCCATTGAAAAACTTTCATTATTTCTTTGCACAAATCGTGAAATCTCATTTTTTAAGTGTGTTGTTTTAGATGGTGGGAAAAACTTGTTCACAAACTTAGAAACGAGATCGGCGCATGTCAAAATCGAATTTGGCGGTTCTTTCTCGAGCCAAATTTTTGCGGGTCCATCCAACGAGTATGGAAACAACATCATCTTAATGGCGTCATGTGGAACATCCTTAAATTTGCTAGTGGCGGTGAGACGGTTGAAATTCCTAATGTGGTAATGCGGGTTGTCTTTCTCGTGACCTCTAAACTTATTTGCTTGCAACATCGACATTAAACCCGTCTTAATCTCGAAATTCTCCGCAAGAATGACGGGAATCACAATAGCCTCTCCAAAACCCTCGGTGGGTGCTTGTAGCAACTCCATCATAGTACGATTAGCCATGACGACTTCTTGTTCTACAATAGGTTCAACAATTGGAGGTTCTTCAACAATCAACGTCTCTTGATTGGCTTGCTTTTGAAGACGTTTACGAGCTCGTTTTGCTTGATTACGAGTGATCATAAACTTCACGAAGAATGGGAGGTGAGCAAAGAAGATTCTTTTTGGGTGTTTTGTGGATTTTCAATTTTTTTTTTTTTTTTTTTTTTGTGTTTTTGATGATATTTAATTTTTTGGATTTTGGTGTATCTTTGTAGACAACAATCTACAAAATCTCTCCTCGAATCAAACTCTTGATTAAAGAAGCCTCAAAGGAATGAAAACGATCACGTGGAGTGAACGTCTTCCAATGACTTTAGAACTTTGGTGAAAACCAAATTGTTCAAGAGGGTTTAATCACAAAGAAAACCAAGCAAATATAGTATACGTAATAATACTTTGGGCGGCAAAACCCTCGATTAGCCTTCAATCTCAAAATACTCACAAGCAAGCGGGGAAACGAGGCGGCGCGAAGCACTTAAGAGCCTTTTTCCTTAGGGTATATTTTATAATACCCGCCTTATACCCACCTTATAGTTTGTATTTTTCAAAATCGAGCTTCACGAAAGTATTTATCTATTTTTGCCTTTTCTTTTTTGTTTGAGATTCGAATACAATAATTAGGAGATCAAATCCCAATTAAGGTTGTGTTTTCACACTTTTGGAGATATTGTAAATTTATTGTGATACTTAATACAATATAGTAATAATATTTGTACAAGAAAAACCAAGAAAACCGATAATACGTATTAGTAGAGTTCTACTAATACAAATACTATTTGGTTAATATTAAAAACAACAGTGCAAATTTAATCACGACACACCTCCCCGGCAGCGGCGCCAAAGTGATTGTGGTAAATTACACCTTTTAGGAAAAAGGCGTAATTGCGGTAAGTATCGAGTGATGACTTTAGGAAAAATCAACACTAATGACCCTTAATGGTGTGTAAGTTCGATTCCCAAGGAGGTATATGTGTGTGAAAAACTTGCCAAATGTTTGTGATTAATGATTGGTTTAGAAGGGGATTAGAAGAGAAAATGACGAAGTCGTAAAAATAAAAATTAACTCAAAATCACTATTAGAAAGTTAAGACGTAGAACCTAAAAAATTACCAAAAATAAAATAAATTCTAAAAATTACCAAAAATTCACCAAAAATCAAAAATAATAAACTAAGAGTTTACCAATTATCAAAACTTTTTCAAACCTTTTAAATAATTAAATATTCAATTTTTAAATGCTAATTAAAGCCCTAAAAATCAAATAAATTATCAAAAAGCCCAAATAAAGATTTTTCAATTGATAAACCTCTAAAATGACCTAAAATGATTAAAAACTATTTTTAGAAATTTTAAAACTAATAAAAACTATTTAAAATGAATTAAAAACTATTAAAACTTAAAATAATTATAAAAATTAATATATAAGTGATAAAATTATTCTAAAAGTTGCTAAATTCCTATTTTAATGTATTTATCCTAAGAAAAATGTAAAAAGTTGGAAAATGTGAAATTTTAAAAAATAATAATAAAATAATAATAAAATAATATTAAAAATCTAAAAATTATAAAAAATTCTAAAAACTTGCAAACTAGTTTACTTTAACCTAAATAATCAGAAAATGAAAGTGAAATTACCAAAATACCCCTAATGGGCCCTCAAATGGGCCAAATCCAAATTCAGTCAATACAAATGGGCTTTTGGGCCCAAAAAGTCAAACTTGGCCCAATTGACTTGGAAAAGACCTATCTGACTTAAAATTTAATTCTAAAAACAAAACTCTAAAGGCCCAAAAGCTGAAAATGTGCTTATCACAGCTTATTGAACACAAAACTTATTCTTATTGGGCTTTTCAGCCCATTAAGCCATAAGCTAATGCCATAAGCTCTAATTTGACACACAACCCTCTTTTAGGATGCTTAAGAGATCTGTCAAAAGAAATTTTCAATAAGCTCACTCAATAGGACAGAAAATAGAAAAGCAAAAATCCACAAAACGACAAAATAGTCGTGTTTGAGATTTAGGACACCTCAGAAGCTCTAGTTTGTTGCAAAAGCTCAAAAATAGCTTAACTAAGAATAATCAATCAAGAAAATCACAAGAAGACAAGTAGAATAAGCTGTAGAAGCAAATAAGCTGGCTGAAAAAGCCAAATAAGCTAGTTTCCTAGCAAAAGCTTAACCAAAAGACTTGTAAACTTCCAGACTTGATATTAAGCTGAGAAAAATGAGTTCTATTACAAAAATTAAGTTGTTGCATGTACCAATAAGCAAAACAGATTCAATAAGCTTGAAAACCAAGTTTGACCAAAAGTCAAACGCTGATAAGTTGAAATCAAACGCTGACAGGAACAAAGTAGGCGTTGAAAGACTTAATGAAGTGTAAGGACTTGTTTTTCACCCTGCTGGTCAAGGTTTGAGTGCAAACCTTGTGAATCAAGGCTTACCAGTTGGGTAAACTTGATGTATTTTGGCACAAATAAGCCAATAAGCCAGTAGGCTTATAAGCTATGAACAAAGCAATCCAAATAGCCAAATATCCTCACAAGCAGCAAACAAATAAGATCCAAGCAACAATACAACAATCCTAATGCTAGAAATAACAATGCAATACCAAATGAGGTGGTCTCTTTGCTGATGTAAATGACCACTTCAGCAGACTTTGATAAGCTATAAAAACCACAATAAGCCACCAAATTCAACAAGCAGATAACCAATAGATAGCTTATCACCCAAACTATTCCCAAACCAAATTTCAGACCTTAGATCCAACTAACAAAGAAGTTATTGGATCTGATGTGTTTGACCAAATTCAAAACCAATTTTATCAGATTTTTGCAAAACTTAGAATCCCTTTTTCAAACTTTCAGAAAGTGAACCAATGGCAAAAACTTGTGTATTAGGACTTGTTTAGACCACCCAAACCTTAAGAACCAAGGTCTCAAGGCCACAAGGCCTTGATAACCAGTAATCCCAAACAACCCTTAATCAAGCACTTAACAAAGGAACTTCTGATTTCTACACACCACCTATTGATTTTAATGATCAAAAACACTTAAACAATAGCAAATAACACAATCAAACTCAAAAATCACCAGCACAAACACCAATACTCAAAATCAAAGCACCCAATCAAAAACAGTCATAAACATGAAATTTTTAGGGGAATCTTAATAAGAGATTATACCTGCCTTCCACAACATCCTAGGAAGGCCAGCAATGTTCCTTGGACTTTGTTCAACAACTAGAACAAGACCAAGGTACTTCAATGAAGGAGATGCAAACAGCCTTGGTTGATGGTTCAAAGTAGAACCTCAAGGACTTTATATCTTTAACACAAACAGCAAACAACTCAACCAAGGGCTCTAATCCCTTCACAAGCTTGGTGTCAACAAGCTTGTAAGAGCTTATAGCTAATGGTCAAGGGTTAGTACACAAAATAACCAAAACAGAACCTAGGATTTCAAGGTTTTCAAACCTTAAAAACCTTATGAAACAAGACGTGCCTTAACCACAAGATTAAGGTAGGCCTTCACAATCAAATGGAACTCAGAATTAGGCTACTCAAACACCAAACTTTTAACTAAATCAAAAAGAGATTTCAAATTTTCAGAAATTCAAATTTTATTTAACTTAAAAAGGAATTACAAAGATTAATAGCCTAAAACTGGAACAAAAACTCTCTCACATGTTGAGGAGTCTTTTTATAGGCAAATGCCAAGGCTACACTGTTCATAAACCCTAGATGTGAAATTCCCTAAATGCCCTAAGTCCTTCTAGACGAATCCTTGGTGTGAGCTGTTTAAAATGATCCTGGACGTTTATTTCTACTTTGTTATGAAACAATGATCCTTGGTTGGTGATTTGGACACGTCACATGACTTGCAGGCTAAGTTGCTTGCTGATTGGTGGAAAGGGTATTGGGGTGGGGTCCATAGTGAGTGGAGATGAGGGTTTTGTGTGTGGGATAGGTTCCTGCATGTGTGAATCAAACGTGTGCCTGGGTAATTTCATTTTACCCTTTGTTTTAAGTTGTGTAAAACCTGGGCTGTAAAGGTGAATAGTTGTCCTTTTGATCCGTTTTTGTAGGAGTGGGAAGTTGTTTGGCGCAAAAACGTGTTTGAAAGTTCCATTTGCACAAGTTCAGCCCTTGTTCTTCCTTTCTTTTGTCTCTTATGTTTTAAAACCCATCAGCGCCCATTTAAGCTTGTATCAACTTTCACCTTTTGTCACTTTTGGCACAAACTTTACAAAAAGTGTTTCAAGGGTTATATTTGATATTTTTGAATATTGCAAGGGCTGATTTTTGACATTGTTGATCTTCCAAGGTCTTCAATGTATCTTAATCTTCATGAGGGACCATTATTGGTAGTTTGGATTTGTTGAGGGACTATTCTTGCCATTTCTTCAAAGTTGAAGGACCTTTTGTGTAATTTTGACAAACTTAAGGGACCAAACTTGTAATTATTAATATACAAGGGTTTTAAGTGTCATTTCTTCAATAAATGAGGATCAATCTTGTTTGTCTTCAAGTCTTCAAGGTATTTTGTTGAGAATTCCATGATTAGGGCCCGGTTCTTTGTACGGCTTCGTTTCTCGTGTCCGTTTTTCCTTGTAACTTGTGATCTTTTGTCTTTTTCATGATATCCATACCTAAAATACCCAAGTAAATAAACACAAGCATATATATGGTATTTTATGACATTTTTATGCATTAAAAGCCCGAAAAGAACGATGAGATCATGTATAAATGCCATCTCATCAATCATTATCCCGAGATTCTGATGAAGAAGGTTCTTCTTGAGTACCTAACTTTGTTGTACCAATCTCCTCACCTTAAGCAGTACTTGAGATTCTTTAGGCATCTCAAAGTCTTTGGAGAGCAACAAGCAGTCTGTATCTATAAACATCACCTTGTTCTTTTTATCACACATTTGTGATATAGAAAAGAGATTTAATTCATTCAATTCTTTCACAAAGAACACATCCTCAGATTCCAACTTCCCTGTATTAATTTTTCCTTTGCCAGTAATCCTTCCTTTGCTACCTCCAAAGGCTACTTGTCCACCTCTGAATTCTTCAAATTCAGCAAGATAATATTTATTCCCTGTTATGTGTCTTGAGCATCCACTATCTACTATACCTTTATCTTTTAATTCACCAATTAGATGCCCCTGCACATAAACAGAACTTATTAGTTTTTAACAGGGACCCAAGACACATTTGGCTCGGATCTTGTGGGACCTACATACTTAAGAGTTTGATAGGTAGTTTTTCCAGTAAGACTACACACACTCTTATACTTCATGGTTCCAGTCCAATAATCAAAGACATTAGTGGGTTTGTTGTCTTTGAACCTTTTTGGCTTAAGTACTGTTTTAGCAGTACTTGCTTGAACACACGGTTTTTCACTTTTAGGAACCCACATTTGCACTGGTTTGTTATTAGGCTTACTTCTAGATGTACTAGCTTTCTCAACTACATTCTTAGAAGCCTTGTGGGACTTTGATTTGACATAATTTTGACCAGCGGTACTTGAGTTTGGTCTAGCAGTACTTGCAGTTCTAGACTTGTCCGTACTTGGTTTACCAGACTTCGAAGGTACTAGACCTTGTTTCATAAGTACTTCTCTTGGAACAAGGTTCTTGGTAGAGATATTTGTGACCTTATGAGGTTCAGCTACCCTTTTTGTATGATCAAACTTAGGTTTGTCATCTTTAGATCCCTGTTGCCTATTAACCTGTGCATTTTTCCCATTACTTTTCTTTGTGACTTTTTGTGCAGCCTTTTTTTTTACAATTTTATCTTCATGTAAAGTTAAATCTTTGATAAAATGATTTAGACTACAAACTTAACATCCTTTACTTCTCAAAAAAGACCCAAAAGGTTGTTTTGACTTAATTTTCTCAAAACCTATCCCACCCCTCTTGGTTTTATTATGTTTTGCATTATTATCCAATGCCTTGCTAGGAGTTTTTACCTGCATGGGAGCAGAACTAGTTTCAGACACAAAATTGCTCATTAATGGTGGATAAACAATGTTTTTGGTCACAACAAATTGATCTTTTGTCAAAGTACTAGAGTTTAAATCATTAACAGCCTTTGATTCATCTAACTCTATACCTGTATCATTACTAGGGGGCATGAAAATTCCTGATAATGGTGGAGGAACTGCCTTTATTCCTTCAGCATATCTATCATTTTCAGGTGTCTCATCTAACTCACTAGAACTATCAAAAATCCCCTTTGATAAGTCCTTGTCAATTAAAGTTATCCCAGGTTGGTCCTCAATATATCCTAGGCCTGATTTATCATAATACCCCATTTGTGAATTAATCAGTTTACCCAATCCTTTAGAGGATCATTGCCAATGATTAATCACTTCCATTTCATTATAAAGACTTGCTTTTAAAGCTTCATTTTCTGCTGATACTTTCAAAAATTGTTTTTCGAAAGCTTTAATTTCCACATCCTTTTCCCTCATTTGAAGAGTCAAAATTCTAATTTTCTCTTCATAGTTTTGTTGACCCTTTTTATACAAAACTATATTTTCCTCTAACTTAGCAACATCCTATTTAAAAGCATTTGTTTCTATAGTACCTGTGTTGACTTTCTGATACTGTTCATCTAGTTCTACTTTTAAACTATTAAATTTAAGAACACAATCTTTAGAACAAGGATGTACCTCAGTATCTTCATGTGAGGGAGCCATTAAACCAAGCTCTTCTTCTTCCTCATCTTCAGCCCAGTTCACCACTCCATCTACAGTTACCAATGCTTTGGTTCCTTTGGGACTCCTACTATTTCCTTTTGGAAAGCTTTAAGAAATTCTTGGACTGGTTCTATAGCTGTTTTTGGACTTTTGACTGCTACTTTCAGCCTTGTCTCTAGTGTACTCCCTTGCAAAATGTCCATTTCTTCCACAGTTATAGCATTAAACTTTAGACTTATCATATCCTAATGGCTCATTAGGATCAACAGTCATCTTCCTTCCAGTCTTCTTAAAGAACCTATTAGATCTCACAGAAATCATAGCAGCTTGCCATTTGAGATCCATCTCTTCAACATCAACATCATCCATTTAGAACAAGTCATTGAGAGTCAATCTTTGACTGTTGTCTTGTCCAGCAAAGAATGAGAAGGCATCATTGTCACTAAACAATGGTGAAGATCTTCCTTGTGGATTGTGAGAGACAATAGGACCACCTTCAGTACTTTGTGAGTAAGTACTACTTGTAAGTCCTCCAACGGTATTTTGGAAGTAAGTGCTGCTGCTTGATCCACTAGCGGTATTTTGAAAGTAAGTACCTCTGTTACCTTTAGATACAAAAGCCAAGTTAGACTTTTTTGTTGTTGCTGCTTTGGTCACAACGCCTTTAACATCCATCTCATAAGCTCTAAGATTGTTGTAGAGATGATCAAAAGGAATTGTATCTAGATCATCCCTTGTGATGAAGTACATAGCCATTGCTTTCCACTCTTGTGGAACACTCTTTAAGAATTTTAGATTAGCTTCTTCATTAGGAATTATTTGTCCATAAACGGCTAATTGAATAAGCAGCATACTGAACATTCCATAGCCACCATGGATTCCTTCTATACTGGAAATTGAGAAGTTATCAAATTCTTGTTTCAGAACAATCTTCTTCATCTTCTTAGATTTGTCATTACCTCCAAATCTAAGTTTGATGGCATCCCACATAGCCTTTGCATCCTTGTAGTGATGAAAGCTAGGTAAGATGTCCTCTGAAAGTGCCATAGCCAAAGCAGTTCTGACCTTTCTTTCTCTGATCTCTGCTTGTACCTCCTCAGCAGTCACAGCAGGTAAAGCATGGCATGTACCATCAGGCAACCAGTGTAACTTCTTAGGTGTATTACCATTCTTGATAACTTGCCACAGAGTATGATCTGTATGATTCATGTAATGTTCCATCTGCATAGCCCATGTCCCATAGTTATCACCCTTGAGAACTGGGAGTTTGACAGCAGACAGAGTATGGGAAGGTGTTGTAGATGTAGAGGTAACTATAGCATCTATGGCTTGAACACCTTGTGGTGGTGCATGATGCACAACTTGAGGCTGTCCCTGTGGTATTGGATCAGGATCTGGAATGTCTTCCAAGTGAGGGTCATTACCAGGTTGAGACATTGAGTTTTAGTGTGACAATCCGTCAATTTATGGTTGATATTTTATTCTCGAATATTATTTAAAAACATTATTTTAATGTTATATTATGAACTCACTTATTTTTGGGAAGTAATTTGGATTTACGTCTTGAAGTAGCGTCGACTACGTCTAAACCGGAGGATTCAACGTTACGTGCTTACGTTTACATACACCGTCTTTGGTGACAGTCCGACAATTCAGAAAATAAATTTATCCGCGAATATTATTTTGGAGTTTTAAATTTGTGTTGGTTCATAAACTCACAAATTTACGAGAAGAGATTAGGACTTACGATTTTATTTTAACGTATTTTACGACTAAACCGGAAACCCTAGGATTACGTATTTACGTTTTCGAACTCCGTTTTTGATGAGACAATTTTTATTGGATTCGTTTTGTGACGTATATTCATAATTTATAAAAACGTTTTTCGTAAAACGACCTGAGGGCACGCAAATCGAGAAAACTAGAATCGAGAAATACCCGTAAACTAGTGAGATGGGACAAAATATATTGTCCCACCCCACTAGCTTAAATGGGACGGCACTAGCATGACACCACAACCTCATGTGGCATCATGTTAGCTACAAGTTTACATGTGTAAGCCATGCTTACTTTGTAAGCTAACTTACACCACAAAACTAACAACCTCAAAACCACTTCTCATTTCACACATGCAAACAAGCTTCAAATTCTCTCTTCCTCCTCCATTTGAGCCGTCCCATATCACCCCATAAACACCACTTTTGATCAAAAACAACCATGAAATCCTATGTTATACTTGCATATGTTGAAGCCCCTTTGAAACCCTATTGATTGGTGGTGCTTATAACATCCAAGGATGAGTTTTCATGGAGTAGTAGGGCTGATTTTCCACAAGGAGTCTATGAAGAATGGTGGTCTTGAAGATGGTCATGGTTATCCACAAGTTTCTCCATCAAAAACCATGTCCAAATCATAACCTACATCAACTTGGTGGTATAAATATTGTCCTCCTCATCTTCTTGTTATTTTGATTATATAAACATGTATTTTATTTCCTATTGTATATGTATATGATGATTATATGATGATAAAAATGTTATGTGGGGATTTGGTGTTGATAAACATGATTAAAAAGGTGAAAAACTATAAAGAACAAGGCTAAAATCTAGCTTAAAAGTGATGACTGTATAAAACAGTAAAGAAACATGTCATGAACTGATAAAATGATGAAGTAGAACTAATATACAGTAAGCTATGGGTCTTGTACACATGTGAGAGTTGGCAATGCAATGGAATCATTGTAATGAGTGAGATATGATCAAAACAAGTTTAAGGTACAAATCTGAGTTCACTGTTTTGGACGATTTTTAGAAAATACTTAGAAGATGATTCAACAGTAGATATAGGAGAGTTAAATGTATAAAATATCATGTAGTTTATGTGATAAAAATTTGAGCTTCTATCTCCATATAGAACTCTAGATATGGCAGTTTTGGTGAAAGTGAAGATAAAAATCAGATTTTGGAAATTAAAGTATAATACTATTATATAAGCACTCAAAATTTAATAGTATAAAATATAAATTAAAACCCACTAACTTATATAATACATTTATATAAATATGTACAATGGTAAATAAGTGGACATTTTATAAAAATGATAACTTGTTAAGTTTTATAAGTTATAAAACTATAAACATGATTTTTACGACTTTTTCGGCTAATACTGTAAAATTAACGTTTTGTTAAATAAAACTTAGATGGTTGGACCCGTCTAATGTAAACTTCATAAAACTTATATACTGATATATAAACATGTATAACAAGTAAAAACCGATAAGACCCGAACTATAGGACATACGGACGTTAACAGACTAAATTAACGTTATTGGACTAATAATACAACAAAAATGGACTAAAACACTTATAAACTTATTATTGGGCTTAACCCATTTAGGCCCAACTTGTAAAGTGTAGATACTGATAATATAAGTATAACAAGGATTAATACAAGTTAAGAAATTATAATAGGCTTATTGAACCTAAAACACGTAAATAGGTAAAACGAGAAAACTAGTATAAAAGTTATCGACACATAACACAAAAATGAGTAAATGAGGATATGTAAACCCACTTGATCATCATATATATAAAATCATCATATGTATACATAATTGTTATTTTTATAAAGTCATTGTACAAACGTCTAAGACCGATTATTATTTGTCTAGGTTTCTGTGATTGAAGCACGTACCGTACGTCCGAATTGCCGATAATCCGCCTTCCCACATCAACGTGAGTTCATAGCCTCGCACTCTTTTAAATGTTTTTATGAAATGTTTTATAAACCCGCGAGGGAGATAACATGTTAGTTTTTATAAAATAGGACACCATTTGTCCCGATAGTTTGTTTATTGATTTTGGACCCGAATGATTGAATGACCCGATTGTAT
This sequence comes from Glebionis coronaria, assembly GCA_025667525.1. NCBI lineage: Eukaryota > Viridiplantae > Streptophyta > Magnoliopsida > Asterales > Asteraceae > Glebionis > Glebionis coronaria. Next base: position 266,358,687 of record CM046880.1, read on the forward strand.
GACCCGATAAATGATTAAAGGACCCGATAGATGAAATTAAATGGATTATTAAAGTTAGGTTATGTCACTAAAAGTCCCATTAGAATGAATTGTGAACTACCGGGATTTGGTAGACGCTTATGCATTTAATAGTACTATTTGGGGACGATCACCCCAGTTCGCGCCTTGACGGTTGATCCCCGTCGTGCCACATTGATTGGTAAGCGAATTTATGTATGAGAAGATTTCCATAGCGTGACCTTTGTGACGACACGCTACTTTAGATGGGCAAATTGTGGATCGGGTTAGCTACCCGTTGTTGGTTTAGTAAGGTAACAATGTCATGCGGCTTATAATAATCCAAAATTAACAAAATACTAATAGACGCACCGAACTACGATGTATTGCGTGACTAGCAATACAGGGTTATACTATTGATATTATGTTTGTGTTTTGGTTTTCATAACCATATTCATATAACGGTTTTAATTAACTTTATACAACGTCGTAAGACGTATTGTATGATGTTTTTACGACATTGGATCGTATAATGAATTTTAAGGCAAATGCCTATATTATGAATTTCGATAAGGATTTGTATAAAATGACTTTGGCTATTTTATGGCCTATTAAAATGATTTATACAAAATGATTTTCAGTAATAATTTTATACTGATATTATATTGATGGATTTTATTAAATTCTATGAATTCACTCGGCGTTATCGCTGACCTTTTCTTTTAACATGTATTATCTCAGGTACTTGAAGGTAATTCTCGGGAAGACAACAAGAATTCATGGCCCGCACTTAAATTATAATTTCCATTCAAATACTTTGTAAAACTTTGTATGAAATAAAATGACTTGGGACCGATGTAACTTTGATGTTTATGAATGGAAATGATTTATTATTAAACGACGCAATTTTTATGCGTTGTCTATGATGTGAGTAATGTGCTATCCCGTAACACCAACGAGTCTTCCGTTGTACTGAGTTGAATAAATTTGGGGGTGTTACAGTTTGGTATCAGAGCTCTCGTTATAGAGAACGGAAGATTTTTAAAACCAAGGTTTTGAACAAAACATTTCAAAATCTTTTAACTATAAACATTTTTCTAAAAATGTCTAAAAATCTTTTGACTATAACGGTGCCGAAGAATTCCCGAGTTACCGACAAGACCAAGACTGAGAAGTGTTATTTTAATATAAATATATAACTTGGATTATATATATATGATGTAATTTGATTACATGACTGTTTGATGATTATTTTGATTTTTATACGAGGTATTTATACGACATAGATTGTCACAAGTAACCCTAAATCCCCTAGTAAATTAATCGAAGCTATTCTCGTAGGAATTCTAGCTATCCTAGATCTAAACCAAGTTGTGGATATTTATGATCCCAACAAATGGTTGATATTCGTAGAATTGTAGATATTAGTTGATTGTGATATTGAAGAAGAATTGGCGAGATTAAATCTGATAATGACGATCTTTCCATATAGAGTGGAGTTTGACAAAACGTTACCACCCAGAAAGATGTCATCTGATTCGTTGTCATCCAATTATTAAATTGAAATCGAAAGGGTGAATGTTGCACTTGAGGCTGTCATTGGAACCATTACCCAAAAGCCTCATGCCACTAATACCTTTCCGAGAAGTCTAGTTGAATGATCAAGTCATTTCATACTAGTGACTCATTTAATAATTATTGATAAAGGAGTTATAGGATTGGAAATTAAGTGTTGATCATATCGAGCTTTATTGCCGTTTTAAGGTCTAAGAATAAGGTTGTAAGTATTGGAGAATGAGATAGGATATCGAATTGAGTATAAGTAGATTGAAACTTGAATGAAGTAAAATTTAACCCATATGAAATATGAGATTGCTAATATAAGTCGTTAAGTTCTTTGATTAAATTATAAGGTTTTAATTGATTGTAGGTTCGTGTTAAGGTTTGTTCCTAGGCCATTTTCCACTAATGAGGATGCCCAGAGTCCAAGAAATAAATTGAAGAAATCTTCTTCTGAATTGGGACCGATGGATCTTCCGGGACATGTGGAACACCTAATGACTCTTGTAGATTAGTATTCATTGTGGTATCTTTTAAAAATCCCTAACTTAACTGAGACATCAGGTGGTAGGATGAGTTCTGAGAATTGTATGACATAGTGACACGTAATGTGTTACGGTACAATTTGACTTGTCTGTGATAAATGAAAAAGACTACCTTTGATTGCTAAATTCTACATGTATTGATGTTATCTATCTTTTCTTGCTTCTTCCTAATGCTCGCATTAGTGATGCAATCATTGAACAAGTACTCATCTCGAATTGAGTTACGTTGTGGATTATTCTCTTTGTATTACTGAGTGCCATCGAGGTCATGAACCTCATGATTATTTGGCTAAGCTCATTTCCTATCATATCGTAGTTAACTCTTGGTGAACAAGCTTTCATCACTCTTTTGCAGATCACTCATTGTTTTTATAAGATAAAACAGTATCCTTTGAGAAAAATTGAATTTTCATCACTATAAGGTTATTCAAATTGAGATTTATAAGTGATTGATATCAAAATGAAGTTGTTTATGAAATACCTTGGAAAACTTAATTGTTTTCATAACAAAGAAAATATTTGTAAATTTATTGTTGATTCTTATTTAAGAATTAAGCATGAAAATGTTTTTATTATAAACATGATGATAAAATTTTGACGAACTGAGTATTGCATCGTTAGTCTTGAAATTGTATATAGTTGCGCGCCTACATACAATTTGGAATGGACCATGCAAGGCTGATTAGTAGTCACCATAAAACTAATGAATAAACACTACATCTTCTTTGAAGATTGTGAAAGATTAAATTTTATGAGATCTGCAAGAAGTGAAAAATAGGGACATAGTGTTAGGGACACCTACATATGTACCTGTAGCATCTATTCTTCTGAGTCGAATTTACTCATCTGTGGAAATTGTCTTATTTGACAATTGACAATTCTTTCTTGTCCAATTCTCCCGTAGTGAGATTCTTAGGAAAAGTATCTGCTTACCGAGTATTGATACCCGACTGGACGTATCGACGTTCCTATCATTTCTTATGATTTAATTTCATTTGAATGACCTGGGTAACGATCCGAGGAGCTTTCGAATGCGTACTCGAATCATGAAAACATCGGATATATTCATACTCGTTAAGTGTTTTCATCTGTATCTGATTTGAAATTCTATCGCGTAGATTGCGTGCTGACCTTACTCTTTTAAGGTTAGTTATGTCTCTTAATATCGTTGAATTTGTGAAGGATTATGAATTATTATTAGTCTTTTGAGAAGTTCACATCTTATCGACGGCAATAAAACTGGAAAGTTGGTAATGCCAGTAGAATGGATTGATTGATTTTGACATGACGACATTGTCTTAATTGATGGGAACTCGAATAGAATTCCCCTAAATGATAAGATGTTAATTATCAAAAGTGATCTAAATAATTCTTGATGGATGACCATATCCGTATTTAGACTTAAAAATTATACCGTGAATGATTGTGAATTAGTCATAGATATTGTAATCTAGAAGAACCTAATATGAATTTATTAAAAGATGTTTTCGTTATCTGAAACTTTAGGAAGTACTTGTTGATGAGTTACTTGGACTTTCGCCATTAAGGCAAGTTGAATTTGGTATTGATTATATTCCCGGTGTTGCACCTGTGACTTGTGCACAGTACGTCAGCACCATCTGAATTAAAGGAATTACCGTACAACTGAAAGAGTTGTCGGAGAAATATATCATTATACCAAGCCTGTCATCATGAAGAGCTATGGTGTTATCATTCCTTATATTTATAGATTACTGTGGACTGAGTAAATTGACAATCGAAAACGATATCCATAACTCGAAATGGAAGATTTGTTCGATCATTTACAAGGTTCTAGAAATTTGATACATGACATGGTTATCATCAACTTCGCATCTGCGGAAAGGATTATCTATTCCAATCACTACATCCAGAACTTGTAATGAACATTATGAGTTTCACGTGATGTCGTTTGGATTGACTAATACACATGTAGTATTCATAAATTTGGTGAATCACGTGTGTAGGCTGTAATTTGATAAATTCATGCTCGTGATCATTAAGGACCATTTATTTGTTTGTTTATAAGAATAAGAATGAAGTTAATAATTAATTATAGATTGCCCTGAACTGGCCGAACAATGAAAACCTGAACCTTGAATAATTGATATGTGATTAAAAACTTAAACCTTTACAGTATTTGACTATGTGATTAATAGATAATGGAATATATATTGACTCTTTAAAATTTAGAAGTCATTTAGAACTATGAGTTATACTAAAAAAAAAAAAGAAAAAAAAGAAAGTGCAAATATATTTTGACAAATGTTTTAACAAAGGATTTAAAGGGATCATTCTCTTATAACCAAAACATTTAACTAAACTTCTGTTTAGGGGTAAATATTTTTGCATACCTCAAGATAACTTAAGAAGGATTGAGGAAACCCATTTAAACCATAACTTGAAATTTGAAACGATAATTTTTACTTTTCAAACTAAGAAAACTTTGACCAAAGTATAAAAAAGGTTTTTCAAACATTTACGAATCCTATTAATTATTTTCGATAAATCAACAAAAATCTTGTTAATCAAATTCAAATTTATTTTTGAACACTTTATATAATTGGTCGAACTAAGAAATTTAAAACTTCTACGTTTACGCTTCATAAAAATTAACTAATAATTATTTAATTAATTATAATAATTATCGACGCTTTAGACGACGGATTGAGTAAAACGGATAAAAATGATAGTAAAGACGAAACTAAAACATAAAAGATATGAAGAAAGAATTTTGAATAAATACGGTTGTGATATTTATTTCATCAGGAAGGTGAACGTAATTACTGACGCAAAATGTAGAAAGAATATCTAAGTGAATTATGGACATGATAATCATATCATCATGAGAAGTGAATATAGATACCGACGCATTATGTAGAAAAGATAAAGAATCAGTTAGGACATGTTCCTTAATAATGAAGGTGCAAAATAAATTGCCGAAGGATATAGAAATAAACAATGTTTGTAAAAAGGATAATATAGATAATAAAAAGGGATTCACGACTAATTTGAATCATTAAGATTGAGAAGCCGATGGCGTTAAATTTATAAGAGGCCACTCGTGGTTGCCTAAAAATAGAGGATTGTGAGATATAGTTATGTTGGAATTTGTAAGTATAAGTATTATATGTATGTCATTTTTGACTAAAAGTATCTTTGTCTGAAGAAGTTGTACTAATGACAAATTATGAAGGCAGACATCGCCTCATACATTAGTAAACGTTTAGCTATTGCAAAGTTCATCATCTGAATTTGATTCGATTTGGATCATCGTCGACAGACTGACCAAATCTGCTAATATCAATCCCGTTAATGATAAATGCAAAAAGAGTTATGTAAACATAGTGTGCCTGTATCGAACATCTTTATCAAGATCCTCGCTTCGCATCGAATTTCTAGAGATTTGCTCAGAAATCATTGAGAACGAACCTTGATGAGAGTACTATGTACCACCCCAATCGAAGGGACGAGGTAAAGTAACGATACAAAGTGATACAAGTGCTGTTTTATGTTTGAATGATTGACCTTTGGTAATATACCGTATAATCGCTTTCCTTTGGAAAGATTACCATTGATAATTATCATATTAGGATCGAGATCGAATCTTGTTAAGATTTAGAAATTAGAGCATCTGTGAGCAAGAGTTGAGATGAAGACACCCGACATACACCCATTGTGAGTTGGACATGTCTTTTAGGTTTAAGGTTCCTATGATGGCGAACATATCCTTTCAAAATACTAGACCCGCGAGATCTGAAATGATTGTTGAAATCAGGATCTGATTACTGACTGCCGATAGTGGGCAAGAGGTTATGTGAATATGAAATGTAGATCTTGAAGTGCCAAATGGGTAGCGAAGTTATGCCACAATTTTTAAACATGGAAAAAATGAATTCATGATCTGACAAATCATGGGATATAGGTCCCCGTTGTATGGGACCATTGAGATGATGTAAAAGATTGGTTTGAAAGCATATAAGCTGGATCTACCCTAGGACTTCAAGAACCGCGTGAATTATGTTTCGTAAATCGAACTTGATGGAATATCTATCAAGTGAGAATCTGATTCTTCTTAGCAAAGTTTAGATGGGCGAAAAGTTGCATTCATCAAAAACCCGTGAACATCATGGATAGAGAAAGTAAGTCAACATTAAGCCTGATCTTATTCCCGTAGTTATGTATGATGAAACTCGCGTATTGTAATTGCACTTGTGAGAAAAGACCGAATGTGGAGGAAATACCCACATGGCTTTAACTCTATAAGAAGCAAGTAGTAAGGTAAGATGATCTTTGAGGACAAAGATCCTGTTTAGGGGTAAATGCTGTGACAATCCGTCAATTTATGATTGATATTTTATTCTCGAATATTATTTAAAAACATTATTTTAATGTTATATTATGAACTCACTTATTTTTGGGAAGTAATTTGGATTTACGTCTTGAAGTAGCGTCGACTACGTCTAAACCGGAGGATTCAACGTTACGTGCTTACGTTTACATACACCGTCTTTGGTGACAGTCCGACAATTCAGAAAATAAATTTATCCGCGAATATTATTTTGGAGTTTTAAATTTACGAGAAGAGATTAGGACTTACGGTTTTATTTTAACGTCTTTTACGACTAAACCGGAAACCCTAGGATTACGTATTTACGTTTTCGAACTCCGTTTTTGATGAGACAATTTTTATTGGATTCGTTTTGTAACGTTGATTCATAATTTATAAAAACGTTTTTCGTAAAACGACCCGAGGGCACGCAAATCAAGAAAACTAGAATTGAGAAATACCCGTAAACTAGTGAGATGGGACAAAATACATTGTACCACCCCACTAGCTTAAATGGGACAGCACTAGCATGACACCACAACCTCATGTGGCATCATGTTAGCTACAAGTTTACATGTGTAAGCCATGCTTACTTTGTAAGCTAACTTACACCACAAAACTAACAACCTCAAAACCACTTCTCATTTCACACATGCAAACAACCTTCAAATTCTCTCTTCCTCCTCCATTTGAGCCGTCCCATATCACCCCATAAACACCACTTTTGATCAAAAACAACCATGAAATCCTATGTTATACTTGCATATGTTGAAGCCCCTTTGAAACCCTATTGATTGGTGGTGCTTATAACATCCAAGGATGAGTTTTCATGGAGTAGTAGGGCTAATTTTCCACAAGGAGTCTATGAAGAATGGTGGTCTTGAATATGGTCATGGTTATCCACAAGTTTCTCCATCAAAAACCATGTCCAAATCATAACCTACATCAACTTGGTGGTATAAAGATTGTCCTCCTCATCTTCTTGTTATTTTGATTATGTAAACATGTATTTTATTTCCTATTGTATATGTATATGATGATTATATGATGATAAAAATGTTATGTGGGGATTTGGTGTTGATAAACATGATTAAAAAGGTGAAAAACTATAAAGAACAAGGCTAAAATCTTACTTAAAAGTGATGGCTGTATAAAACAGTAAAGAAACATGTCATGCACTGATAAAATGATGAAGTAGAACTAATATACAGTAAGCTATGGGTCTTGTACACATGTGAGAGTTGGCCATGCAATGGAATCATTGTAATGAGTGAGATATGATCAAAACAAGTTTAAGGTACAAATCTGAGTTCACTGTTTTGGACAATTTTTAGAAAATACTTAGAAGATGAATCAACAGTAGCTATAGAAGAGTTAAATGTAGCAAATATCATGTAGTTTATGTGATAAAAATTTGAGCTTCTATCTCCATATAGGACTCTAGATATGGCAGTTTTGGTGAAAGTGAAGATAAAAATCAGATTTTGGAAATTAAAGTATAATACTATTATATAAGCACTCAAAATTTAATAGTATAAAATATAAATTAAAACCCACTAACTTATATAATACATTTATATAAATATGTACAATGGTAAATAAGTGGACATTTTATAAAAATGATAACTTGTTAAGTTTTATAAGTTATAAAACTATAAACATGATTTTTACGACTTTTTCGGCTAATACCGTAAAATTAACGTTTTGTTAAATAAAACTTAGATGGTTGGACCCGTCTAATGTAAACTTCATAAAACTTATATACTGATATATAAACATGTATAACAAGTAAAAACCGATAATACCCGAACTATAGGACATACGGACGTTAACAGACTAAATTAACGTTATTGGACTAATAATACAACAAAAATGGACTAAAACACTTATAAACTTATTATTGGGCTTAACCCATTTAGGCTCAACTTGTAAAGTGTAGATACTGATAATATAAGTATTACAAGATTTAATACAAGTTAAGAACTTATAATAGGCTTATTGAACCTAAAACACGTAAATAGGTAAAACGAGAAAACTAGTATAAAAGATATCGACACATAACACAAAAATGAGTAAATGAGGATATGTAAACCCACTTGATCATCATATATATAAAATCATCATATGTATACATAATTGTTATTTTTATAAAGTCATTGGACAAACGTCTAAGACCGATTATTATTTGTCTAGGTTTCCGTGATTGAAGCACGTACCGTACGTCCGAATTGCCGATAATCCGCCTTCCCACATCAACGTGAGTTCATAGCATCGCACTCTTTTAAATGTTTTTATGAAATGTTTTATAAACCCGCGAGGGAGATAACATGTTAGTTTTTATAAAATAGGACACCATTTGTCCCGATTGTTTGTTTATTGATTTTGGACCCGAATGATTGAATGACCCGATTGTATGACCCGATAAATGATTAAAGGACCCGATAGATGAAATTAAATGGATTATTAAAGTTAGGTTATGTCACTAAAAGTCCCATTAGCATGAATTGTGAACTACCGGGATTTGGTAGACGCTTATGCATTTAATAGTACTATTTGGGGACGATCACCCCAGTTCGCGCCTTAACGGTTGATCCCCGTCGTGCCACATTGATTGGTAAGCGAATTTATGTATGAGAAGATTTCCATAGCGTGACCTTTGTGACGACACGCTACTTTAGATGGGCAAATTATGGAGCGGGTTAGCTACCCGTTGTTGGTTTAGTAAGGTAACAATGTCATGCGGCTTATAATAATCCAAAATTAACGAAATACTAATAGACGCACCGAACTACGATGTATTACCTGACTAGCAATACAGGGTCATACTATTGATATTATGTTTGTGTTTTGGTTTTCATAACCATATTCATATAACGGTTTTTATTTAACTTTATACAACGTCGTAAGACGTATTGTATGATGTTTTTACGACATTGGCTCGTATAATGATTTTTAAGGCAAATGCCTATATTATGAATTTCGATAAGGATTTGTATAAAATGACTTTGGCTATTTTATGGCCTATTAAAATGATTTGTACAAAATGATTTTCAGTAATAATTTTATACTGATATTATATTGATGGATTTTATTAAATTCTATGAATTCACTCGGCGTTATCGCTGACCTTTTCTTTTAACATGTTTTATCTCAGGTACTTGAAGGTAATTCTCGGGAAGACAACAAGAATTCATGGCCCGCACTTAAATTATAATTTCCATTCAAATACTTTGTAAAACTTTGTATGAAATAAAATGACTTTGGACCGATGTAACTTTGATGTTTATGAATGGAAATGATTTATTATTAAACGATGCAATTTTTATGCGTTGTCTATGATGTGAGTAATGTGCTATCCCGTAACACCAACGAGTCTTCCGCTGTACTGAGTTGTATAAATTTGGGGGTGTTACATTTAGTGTGAGTGGGAATTTTTAGGGTTGTGTTTTTCTTTTTCAGAGCTTCTCAACAAGCTCTGATACCACTTGTTGATCCCTTTGATTGGATCTATATTATGTTACGAAATAGTATAGTAGTTTGTAATCAAACTAAACACTTTGAGAACTCTTACTCAAGCTAAATAAGTTATGCGGAATCTAACTTATAAAGCACAGAAGAACAAAATTACTTTTAACTATTCGATTCTCTTATTAATTGATTTGAATGAGGTACATGAATGTCATCGTACCTATGTTCCTTTTATAGAGTAAGGAACCCTAGAAACCTTAGAATATTCTATAAAGATAAGTATATCACAGACGATATATTATCAATATTATAACTATTAAGTATACCACATAAGATATACTCTAACTATAAACTATGACATATCTTATACAAAGATATATTCGTCCTAATCAATATAACAGTACTTACTTTATAAGTAGCAGTACTTACTATGTACCGCGTTAACACTAATGGTACTTTGATAATACTAACAGTACTTACATTTACACTGACGATACTTGAAACTTAACAATAATTCCCAACAACCCTTAGTTAATAGGGTTTCCCTTTCAAAATTTACCAATAAGCTATAACAACTTCCCCCTTTTGAAATAAAGGATAGAACTTACTTGCGAATAATAAGGGCACACTTATAAGTATTTGTAACTGCCTTTGACTGATAGTCAAAGGACACCAGAAGTAAATACAAGTCAAAAAAATTCACTAGAAGGATCATTGGTCAATAGGATGAGTCTTGATGAACGAAAATGGCAAACGACCTCTACTACCATGAGCAAAGACTATTAGTAATAAACATGCCACCAAGAGGAACCTTTGGTTGACTAGGAGTAACTTAGTTATTCTAGGAGAAACCTTATCCACCACCAGTAATGAGTTTCTACAAAATGTATTATAGATAAAACACAAAAATATACACAAGATTACATACAACAAGCCTCTCCTTAGGCTAAAACCTCCCCTCAATCCCATAACTTAGGGATTCGGCATTCTAATCGTGACCATAAAGAAATTAAACCTAAGCCCATCAAATGATTTGGTCAATAAATCAGCCACATTGTCATCAATATAAAATTTTAAGACTTAAATTAATTTCTTTTCATTAGCATCTCTTATGAAATGATGTTTTATTTCCATGTGTTTGGTCCTTTTGTGAAAAACTAGGTTTTTAAAAATAAAAATGGTGATTTGATTATTAATAAAAAAATTTCTATTCATAAAGTTGAACCCATAATCCAACATTTGATTTTGTATCTAAAGTATCTGACCACAGCAGCTAGCAGCATCTTCATACTCAGCTTCAGTAGAAGAGGTAGCCACTATGGTTTGTTTCTTGCACAGCCATGAAATCAACTTTCTACCAAGAAATTGACATCCACCAGTAGTTGACCTTCTGTCATTACTGGCACCAGCATAATCACTATCACTATACGCTTCCAACACAAAAGGAGATTCCCTTGGATACCACAAGCCTAACTTAGGTTGGGCTTTGAGATACTTAAAAATCTTTTTGACTACATTTAAATTAGAAGTAACAAGAGCAACTTGATGCCCGGAACAAGAACTGACTGTAAACATAATGTCAGGCCTAGAAGTAGTCAAATACATGAGAGAACCAATCATTAATTTGTATAGATGGACATTCATAGGTGGATCTGGTTCATTCTTGAGCTTGAGCTTGGAGACCTCATAGGCATCAGATGCTGGTCTTAGTGTCTCTAAGTCAAATTTCTTAATGATATCTTGGACATATTTATCTTGACTAATAGAAATCCCATCCTCATGATGCTTAACTTAGAGTCCTAAAAAGAAAGTGAGCTCACCCATAACACTCATTTTAAACTCACCCTTCATTAGTACTTCAAACTCATCACACCATTCCTTATTTGTAGAGCCAAAAATAATATCAACCACATAGACCTAAACAAGAATGATATCTTTGGAATTCTTCTTTAGGAACATTGTTTTGTCATTGTGCCCCTTTTGTACCCATGTTTCAACAAGAAGGTATATGTAACACCTCCATTTTACCTTTACGCAGCGGAATATTGATTTGGGGTATTACTTCATAGAACACAAGTCATAATAATAGAAAACAACTCAAAAGAGTGATAAAATCAACTTTCTTTATATTTCATTGAAAAATCAGATTTTTACAATATGAGGTTCCCAAAATCTAGAATAATTTCAGTCTTGTGCCTCTTTATGCCATCCTTGTGCTGCTCCATGCAATCAACCACAATTATCTAAAATATATGTTTAATGTCAACACAAAGGTTGAGTGAATTCATATGTTTGTAATAATAGTTTTGAATACAAGAATATCCTCCAGGCTACGTTGTTATACACCCACATAAAATAGTCATCATACTGTACTATGCTCATGCACCGCTACTTGACGTACAGAAACCAACAAATTGCCCTTATGCATGCAGTTTGCCAAACTCCTAAGTTAAGCAAAATAAAGTGTATCTGTTTAGCCTAGGTAGGAATCTTCAGCTGCTAGCAAGCGCGACTTGCCCAGATAGAGGATGTCAACCCCCTAATAGTACTATTCACAATATTAGCGCTCATCTTCAAGAAATGATTAGCGGTTCACGATTAAAAAGGGACTTGATGGCAGTAGTAAACATAGTGTCAATAATCATACCATACAATTATAAAAGCGCTTGTATTCCAGTTTTAGCATATATCCCCCTCACGGGTTTTGAAATAATTTATAAAGCATTTAAAAGTGAGGCTATAAACTCACCTTATGTCCATAGAATCTGAGCTATAATCAGATATATTTCATTCACAGATAATCAGCTTGATCATACAAATCACAACTTGGTTTCATAAACAACAGCTTGATCTCACACAAACCTTGATTAATACATTGTGTATAGTATCAAGTCCTTAATCTTTTGTTAAATATGGTTAAGTGATGGTTTAATATTCTTTTAATAATATTTGGTTGTAATTGTAGCATGTGACACCCCCAAATGGGTCAAATGCAGCGGAAGTGATATTTGGGTGTCACGTAGGTATATCAATAGCAAATAGTACATAGAGCATTAGATAAAAGATTATCAAACAAATATTACATGAACACTAGTGCAAATTGTTATAAAAATTGTCTTGCCATTATTAAATGAATCGTTTATTCTCGAGTTATAAAACCCCAGATGAGCTCTATAATGCTATCTATCATGATGCCTGACTTCATGCACACACCAACTACTTGCTTTAGTTACCTGAGAAAAACATGCTTTGAGGGTCAACATAAAGTTGGTGAATTCACAGGTTTAATAAAATAAGTTTGGCCAGTAAAACATTCAATGAAGTAGTAACGCACATAGCATCAATACTTATAGGTAACTACATTTCCTATTGCCTGAAACTTAGACTCTGACATGTTAACCCCTCAACAGATGAGGACCCTTCGCCTTATAATAAGGCACCCATTATTCCGTTCCGACATGATAAACACCTGTTGTCCCGGACAAGGCACAGTGAGCATGACTCACCCAGATGGGGACGATCAATCCCAAATAGATCTATTTATAACATTCAGGCAATTCAACAATTTTAACAGTTTCAGTTCACGGGTCATAAGGAATTCTACAATAGGAAAATGTAATCAAAGTCTGGTACAGTTCAGTTTACGTCCATAAAACAGGTTGCATGTTTTCTCCCCCATAAAGGATTTTTAAAAGTTTGTCAATATATTGTGTGGGGCCGTAAACTCACCTTAGTGTTTGTAACAACAGTGTAACAAAAGAAATCCAGAGTGTTAATGCAATAATGACTAAAAACGTTACTTGCATTTTTCGGTCTCGCTTAGTTTTGATTACGACAATATGTAAAAACAAGCATTTACGAAAACAACGAAAAACGAATTATTGAGTTCAAGTTTTTTTCATTTAACCCATTTTCACTTAAGGTATGGATAAACAAGTACTAACCTTAATCAAGTGATCAAGTGATTTAATCTTTTCTTAAAACTCACTTTTTATTAAATGTGACAAGTTTTTATTAAACTTTATTTTTAAAAAAATGTTTTATTAAATTAATTATTTGAAATTTGAAAATGGCATATTCTTATTTTGTAAAGAATATCCTTTCAGGATATTTTTATACCCAGATAAGACCTCCACCACTAAAGGACAAAAAGGAGCGGAGTCTAGTCCGGCGGTACCTTAGCGCCTAGGCGGTACCTTATCGATAAGGTACCGCGGGCTGTGATAAGGTACCGCGGGCAGAACTAGTCGTTGGCTCCTTTGTCCTTTAAATAGTTGGCCATTCTCAGCTTTTCACCTCACCTCTTTTGCACATTCATTTCCAGATTCAAACCCCTTCTTTAATCACTCAAATCTTTGATCATTTGTTTGAGTATTACTTGTTTAAGAAGTGAATCTTGTTCTTCCATCTCTTCCTCTCCAAGTGCAAAGAGAAGAACACTATCCTAGTGAAGTGTTGAGTCCACCACCAAAGATCTATTGAAGATCAATTTTTATATACTTATAGTTGTGTCATAGTTGTGAAGATCCAAGTAGTTGTGTCTATTTGGAAGTTGTGTATGTACTAAGTATAGTTGTGTAGATTGGTCCTAGCTACGATTAGGGCTCGACTTTTAGCTTAGAGTCGGAAATTGGTTAAGCAACGTGTACGGTTTTCTCCACCATAAGGAGCTTGTTGTGTAGTGAACTCTCGAGTAAGGAGTACTCGAGGAGTGGAGTAGGAACGAGGAGTGAGCTTCGTTGCCGAACCACTATAAATCCTTGGTGTTCGGTTTGATCTTTCTTTACCCTTAACTCTTTACATTCCTTATTACTTTTTGCATATACATGTGTTAATATTAGATTAGCTACACTATCATTCTTTATTCTTTGTGGATATATTTTTGTTAATATTAGTTTAGCTACACTATCATTGTTCATATTTGTGCATAAGAAGATTTCACATATTTCCTCAAGCCTAAGTTTTTTGAAAAAGGATTTTTGGAAACCATATTTTAACAAGTAAATTTTTAGAAACTATTTAACCCCCCCTTCTAGTTTCTATAATTGGTATCAGAGCGGGTTGTTCAAGAATTTTTAAAGTATATTGTATTTTAAAACTTGAATCGATCTATGGATTCCAACAAGTACCTAGAAGGGCAATCTATGCAAAGACCACCACTTTTTGAAACCGATAGTTTTATTTATTGGAAAAATAGATTTGAGACTTATGTGAAATCAAAAGATTTAGATCTTTGGCATGTTATTACCAATGGTGATTTTTTACCCTTTCAATTTAATGAAGTTTCTAAAACAAAAGAATTAGTCACTTTTGACAAAGCTAATGATGATACTAAAAAGAAACTTTCAAAAAATAATGAGGCTAAAATGGTGATTTATAATGCTTTGCCTAAGAAAGAGTAAGAAAGATTTTTTATGTGTGAAACCGCTAAAGATATTTGGAACACTCTTTTAGTAACCCACCAAGGTAATAGCCAAGTCAAAGAAAGTAAAATCGATCTTCTTGTCCAACAATATGAACAATTTGTCATCTTAGAAGATGAAACTATTGATAGTGCGTTTGCTAGGTTTAACACCATTATTACTAGTCTAAAAGCACTTGATGAAGGTTTTTCTAGCAAGAACAATGTTAGGAAGTTTCTAAGGGCCTTACATCCAAAGTGGAGAGCAAAAGTCACGGCTATTGAAGAGTCGAAAGATCTCTCAACTTTATCACTCGATGAACTCATAGGAAACTTGAAGGTTCATGAGATGATAATTTTGAAGGACTCAGAATTAGTAAAAACCAAGAGTGAAAGGAAATCTCTTGCACTTAAGGCCAAGAAGGCACAAAGTGACCATGATAGTTCCTCAGAAATTGATGACGAGGAGTATGCATTGGCGGTGAGAGATTTCAAGAAGTTCTTAAAGAGACGAGGTCAACACGTTAGGCAACCAGACTATGACAAGAAACCATTGTCAAAGAATCGGTTTGTCAAGAACGAAAAAGGTGATAGGAGTTGCTTTAGATGTGGTGATCCAAATCACTTCATTGGTGATTGTCCAAAGCCCGCTCGTGATAAGAACCACACGGCATTCGTTAGTGGCGCTTGGAGCGATAGCGGTGAAGACGATGATGACAACCGAAACCGAATATTATAGCAATGATAGTTCCGAAACCGAATATTATAGAGGTACATTCTAAAGAGGTACATTCCGAAACCGAATATTATAGCAATGATAGTTCCATTTTAGATGATATTGAATTTGAAGGCAAATATGATAGCTTACACAAACTTAGTACTAAATTCATAGAAAAGAATAAAACCTTAAAATCAACCAAAACTAAGCTTGAAAATGAGATCAATGAACTTAGGGAGAAATTGGCTAAACTTGAGAAAAACAAAGAGGTTGATTTAGGTTGCTTAAGTTGTGAGAAACTTAGATTAGAGAATGATGATCTCAAGAGCACCTCCATTAAATTGGAAAAGTTCATGAAAGGTACTAGTGCTCTTGATGATATGTTAAACAAACAAGTTCATTCTAAGGAAAAACTTGGTCTAGGTTTTAACTCAAATGAAGCCTCAACTAGTGAACCAAAACAAGTCAGGTCTTCACAGAAAACACCCTCTGGACGCGGTTCCACATCTTATGGCGCGGTTCCTTATCACTATGGAACCGCGGCAATAGATAAGGTACCGCAGCCAGAAGTTGAATTTTGTGAAAATTCTGAACTTTCTGAAAAATCTAAGTTAAATGAAAAACCAAAGCATCTTACTGTTAATAAGGTTCAATTACCCATACTTGACGACAATACTATTAGTAAGTTCTATAAGCTTTTAAGTAAACCTCTCATGGGAAATATAAGTTTATCTAGATTATCTTCTACTCCACCTAGAGTACGGAATGAGTCTAAGCCTAGAAGTAGAACGACAACGCCTACAAGAGATAATCAAAACAACTCTCGAACTAGAAGTAAAACTCCAACACCTAGAAAGAATAATAACTCTAAACCTAGATCAAACACACCTAGGAGAAGTAATAAACAACAAAATGGCTACATGAATTACTACCCTCCTCCATTTTGTTCTCCATGGGGAATCCCCACCTCATTCATTCATCCCAACCAAATGCAAGGGATGTTTGGAACTAACAATTTTGGACCCATGAGATATTAGGGACCAAATGTTTGATCTTGTGTATTGTTACCTAGATATGCTTGGGAATTGATTTGGAGACCGATGAGTGGATTAAGGATAGTGGATGTTCAAACACATGACGGGTAATCGAAGTTTGTTCTCGCATTACAAAGCATATGATGGAGGTAACGTCACATTCGCTAGTAGTCTACGTGGTAATATCATTGGCAAAGGTATGGTTTCTCTTGACTCCATGACCATTGAAAATGTTGAGCACGTAGATAACTTAGGTTTTAACCTTTTAAGTATAGGTCAAATTTGTGATAATAAGTGTAAGGTCATCTTTTCGGAACATGACAGTCAAATCGTAAAAGATGGAAAAGTCATTGGAAAAGGTGTTAGAAAGCATGGGCTTTATGTCATGAAGGTTAATAAGAAGTCAAAAGACAACATATGTCTTGCGACTATAGATGATAGTTCTACTCTTTGGCATAGGAGATTAGGTCACGCTAATATGCGTTTAATTCAATCTTTAGTCTCTAAGGAGTTGGTAAGACACCTCCCCAAGATTAAGTTTGATAGTCACTTTTGTGATGCTTGCAAAGTTGGAAAGCAAGTTCACTCAAGTCACAAAGCCAAGAATTTGGTTTCGACCTCTCGGTACTTAGAGCTCCTACATATGGATCTCTTTGGACCTTCCGACATACGGAGTTATGGAGGTAACCTTTATACCCTAGTTATAGTTGACGACTATTCTAGATTCATTTGGACTAGATTTTTGGCTTCTAAGAATGAAGCTTTCGATCACTTCGAAATCTTTAGTCGAAGAATTCAAAATCAACTAGGATGTTCAATTGTTTCTATTAGGACGGATCATGGTAGGGAATTTGATAATGAAGTGCAATTTGGTGCCTTTTGTGAAGCTCATGGTATTACCCATAACTTCTCGGCTCCTCGCACTCCACAAATAAATGGGGTAGTTGAAAGGAAGAATAGGACTCTCCGAGAGATAAGTAGGACGATGTTAAACGAGCAATCGTTTCCTCAAAAGTTTTGGTGCAATGCCGTAGATACATCGACTTATATTCTCAATCGAATTCTTATTCGACCTTTCCTAGGAAAGACCCCCTATGAGATTCTTAAAGGTAAGAAACCCTCATTAGAATACTTTAGTGTGTTTGGAAGCAAGTGCTTTATCCTCAACACCAAAGACTACCTTACCAAGTTTGACCCAAAGTCTTACGAAGGTATCCTTTTAGGTTATTCCCAAACTAGTAAGGCCTACATAGTCCTAAATAGAACCTCAGGGGTTATTGAAGAATCACTCAACGTAACCTTTGATGAAACCCCTCCTTCACCCAAGACACCACCATTGGTTGATGATGACTTGGATGAATTAGAAGTAGTTAAAGCCAAAGAGGTTAGAAAAATAGGAGTTGAAGACCTTAGTGTTGAAAAGGAAGTAAACATTAAGGAATCTAGGGATCATACTCTCAATAATGTCATTGGTGACTTAAATCAAAGGACCCTAAGATCTCAAGTCCAAAACCAAAGCAACTTCTTTTGTTTTGTCTCCTTGATTGAACCTAAGAATGTTAAAGAAGCTTTGACGGATGAGAGTTGGGTCATTGCGATGCAAGAAGAATGGAATCAATTCGTTGCCAATGATGTTTGGGAACTTGTTCCTCCACCTAAAAGTTCTACCATTATAGGAACCAAATGGGTATTTAGGAATAAGCTAGATGAGAATGGTGTTGTGTCTCGTAACAAGGCTAGACTTGTAGCTCAAGGCTATAATCAACAAGAAGGGATTGATTATGACGAGACATATGCACCGGTAACTAGATTAGAATCAATTAGAATCCTTTTAGCCTACGCTTGTGCCTTAGATATTAAGCTTCAACAAATGGATGTAAAGAGTGCATTTCTTAACGGTTTGATCAATGAGGAGGTATATGTGGCTCAACCTCCCGGCTTCATTGATTTTGAGAAACCGGACCATGTTTACAAGCTTAAGAAAGCACTTTATGGACTCAAACAAGCACCCAAAGCTTGGTATGATAGACTTAAAGCGTTTCTTGTTAAACATGAGTATACCATGGGTATGGTAGACAATACTCTCTTTACAAAGAAGAAAGGTCCTCACCTCATAATCGTACAAATATATGTTGATGACATTATATTTGGCTCAACTTGTCAAGAATTGTGTGATGACTTTGCCAAAATCATGCATGATGAGTTTGAAATGAGTATGATGGAAGAACTTAACTTCTTTTTAGGACTCCAAATTAAACAAATGGACGATGGTATTTTCTTTAGTCAATCTAAGTACGCTAAAGAAATGCTAAAGAAATTTGGATTAGAAGAATCTAGACCAATGAAGAGCCCAATGGCCTCGGATACTAAACTCACCGTAGATGATGATTGTGAGTCGGTAGACAACACCAAATATAGAGGTATGATTGGTAGTTTGTTGTACCTAACGGCAAGTCGACCGGATATCATGTTTAGTGTTTGCCTTTGTGATCGCTTCCAAGAGGCTCCCAAAACCTCTCATCTTGAAGCGGTTAAGCGTATCTTCCGATACATTAAAGGCACTATACATTTAGGATTATGGTATCCTAAAGGGACCGGCGTAGAAACCATTGTCTACGCGGACTCGGATCATGCGGGAGACTATGTGGACCGGAAAAGCACTAGTGGAGTTTGTACCTTCATGGGTTGTTGTTTAACTTCTTGGTTCTCCAAGAAACAAACCGCTCTTGCGATATCCACCACGGAAGCCGAGTATGTAAGTTCCGGTAAAGCATGCCAACAAGCTCTATGGATGAAGCAAGCGCTTGTTAATTACGGGATTTCTCTTGATGATGTTCCCATCATGTGCGATAATAAAGGCGCTATAGAGCTAAGCAAGAATCCCGTGCAACATTCTCGAACCAAACACATAGAAATTAGACACCATTTCCTTAGGGATAATGTTTAAAAGGGGAACATTACTATTGAAAAGGTGCCCTCCGATGACAACTTAGCCGATATCTTCACTAAGCCACTTAAGAGGGAACCTTTTAATTACTTGCGTCTAGGTCTAGGATTAATGGAATATCTTCCTTAAATTTCCTTTCTTCTTGTGTGTTTTCTGTTACCACTTTGAGCCCTTGAGTCTTTTAAAATTATTTTGAAATATCTTCTCATCTCCATTTCAAAACTCTCAAAGTCTCTTTCGAAAATGGTTGAGAAATTCGTTTGACATTGTTAATTCAATCTAAAAACGATTTTTCATAGATTCTCGCTATTAATATAGAGCTTACATAATTCATATGTATGATTCTCTCAAACATAGCAAGAACAAGATTGAATCATGGAGGATCATTGTGTCATGACTCAAGTTCTTGTCTTACACACCTCCTACATTGATTTTTTAATCCATGTATTTTGGTCAAAACTCTATTTGGTAAGTTTGCATATATTTTCTTTGTCTATCTTTGCTTTTAAGCACATCCCTATGATAAGTTAGACTAGAAAAATAAGATTTGCTGATAATCTTTCTCCAAACACCAAACCCTGCTTCTGCAGGCGGTTCCATAAGTGAGCCGCGGTACCTTATTGATAAGGTACCGCCAGCATAGATAAGGAACCGCCTACAGTGGCCTTCCTTTTCGGGTTTTTGTCTGAAACTCCAGATTTTCTCCAACCTTTTTGAGAATCTTTGTTTCAAACCCTTTGACCATCCCAAAAATACCCTAAGCCTTCCTTATTTAAACCATAAGCATTTTGCATTACTTCACATCCAAACTGTCTTATTCCCCCAATGAAAGCCTTGAATCTCCTCCATTTTCTCCAATTGCTTTCAATCCAAACCCACCCAAGAACACTCTTAATCACATTTCTCCTACCAAGAATGTTGATTGTGGAACTTCTTTTCTTCCACCACCACCCTTTAGTGTTCTTCCTCCTTCTCATGATAATGTCATGCACCATGGAACATATTGTCATTGTTGTCAATATCAACATCTTGCTATGGCACACATCTATGAGGAGTTGATCTACATCAAGAGTCTCTTAATCAAGCCTCCTCTTCACTTTGATTATGAGATCTCCAACAAGCCACCACCACCACCCTTCGCTATTACCTTGTCTTTCATATAAGCATTGATTGCTTATCCTCAAGACACCAAATTCAAGAAAATCTTAGAATTCTAGAATAACTAGGATTAGATTTATGCTTTTGGCTTGTTTCTTTTTCTATACTTCTTTGTATGATGTTTCTTTAGTAACCTATCTTGGATCTTTGTTTTTGTGTTTTCTTCTCTTTTTATTTTACTTTTTTTATGTGACCTATTGCTATTTATTGTTGGTTGTTTCTTTTATTCAACTAACCCTTCTATGTAGCTTGTCACCATATCTCGATTCCCCGGTGCCCCAAGCTAGGGGGAGTAAGCACCAAGGGGGAGTCTTTGCAAAGTCCATTTCTTCAACACCGGCTTACGCAACCTTTTTGCTTCGACAAAGGGGGAGAAATGAATAAACTCGTCTTCGAAAATCTTGTTTTTTGTGTGATTGAGTTTATGTATTGTCGGAATCAAAAAGGGGGAGATTGTTAATGCAATAATGACTAAAAACGTTACTTGCATTTTTCGGTCTCGCTTAGTTTTGATTACGACAATATGTAAAAACAAGCATTTACGAAAACAACGAAAAACGAATTCTTGAGTTCAAGTTTTTTTCATTTTACCCATTTTCATTTAAGGTATGGATAAACAAGTACTAACGTTAGTCAAGTGATCAAGTGATTTAATCTTTTCTTAAAACTCACTTTTTATTAAATGTGACAAGTTTTTATTAAACTTTATTTTTAAGAAAATGTTTTATTAAATTAATTATTTGAAATTTGAAAATGGCATATTCTTATTCTGTTAAGAATATCCTTTCAGGATATTTTTATACCCAGATAAAACCTCCACCAC
Source organism: Glebionis coronaria (assembly GCA_025667525.1). Lineage (NCBI taxonomy): Eukaryota > Viridiplantae > Streptophyta > Magnoliopsida > Asterales > Asteraceae > Glebionis > Glebionis coronaria. Next base: position 266,380,686 of record CM046880.1, read on the forward strand.
TAAAGGACAAAAAGGAGCGGAGTCTAGTCCGGCGGTACCTTAGCGCCTAGGCGGTACCTTATCGATAAGGTACCGCGGGCTGTGATAAGGTACCGCGGGCAGAACTAGCCGTTGGCTCCTTTGTCCTTTAAATAGTTGGCCATTCTCAGCTTTTCACCTCACATCTTTTGCACATTCATTTCCAGATTCAAACCCCTTCTTTAATCACTCAAATATTTGATCATTTGTTTGATTATTACTTGTTTAAGAAGTGAATCTTGTTCTTCCATCTCTTCCTCTCCAAGTGCAAAGAGAAGAACACTATCCTAGTGAAGTGTTGAGTCCACCACCAAAGATATATTGAAGATTAATTTTTATATACTTGTAGTTGTGTAATAGTTGTGAAGATCCAAGTAGTTGGGTCTATTTGGAAGTTGTGTATGTACTAAGTATAGTTGTGTAGATTGGTCCTAGCTACGATTAGGGCCCGACTTTTAGCTTAGAGTCGGAAATTGGTTAAGCGACGTGTACGGTTTTCTCCACCATAAGGAGCTTGTTGTGTAGTGAACTCTCGAGTTAGGAGTACTCGAGGAGTGGAGTAGGAACGAGGAGTGAGCTTCGTTGCCGAACCACTATAAATCCTTGGTGTTCGGTTTGATCTTTCTTTACCCTTAACTCTTTACATTCCTTATTACTTTTTGCATATACATGTGTTAATATTAGATTAGCTACACTATCATTCTTTATTCTTTGTGGATATATTTTTGTTAATATTAGTTTAGCTACACTATCATTGTTCATATTTGTGCATAAGAAGATTTCACATATTTCCTCAAGCCTAAGTTTTTTGAAAAAGGATTTTTGGAAACCATATTTTAACAAGTAAATTTTAAGAAACTATTCAACCCCCCTTCTAGTTTCTACACAGAGAATGGTCACGACACTGTCAACTACCTAAATAATGGTACAATCTCAGTAAATGCATAAAATAATACAGAAAGTTTCAGATAAATATCTGTGCATGCTTATACAGCTTTTAGGCAGTTTATTAATGTTATTGTATTTTAGTTAAATACATCGTTGTATAATTATTAATAACCTCTAATTAAATCTGTTATTAATAATATCGTTTAAGTAAAAGTATTTTATTTACAATCGTGGTATTTTTACTTTTATAATTTACTTGTATTTAATTTATATAGTTTATATAAATAGTTTTATAAAAATAATAATACTTTATTTAATTTAATTTAAAGTCCCCGAAGTTTCTACAACTTTATTAAATAGTCCTTTGATTACAAGTTTGAGAAAATGATGGTTCTAGTCCTTGTAGTTTAGGATTTATTTAAGTTTTAATAAATTAAATAAATTAAAGGTTTTAGGGTTTGTTTAAGTTTCAGATATAGGAAAAACAAGTCCCTCCCTATTTTATTAAGTGTATACTTTTCAAATCTTGACACTTTTAGTCCTTAGGGCTTGTAATATTTTCGAGACATGGCAAAAATAGTCCCTTTAGTTAAAATTAGGTTTTAGAACTTTCATTAAGTGGCAAAAATAGTCCCTATGGCTCCTAAATGTTTTGGCTATTTACCTAAACAGTCCCTAGAGTTGTAAAATGACAAATTAACCTTCTGGAATTTACAAGAATGGTCCTTAGGGTTAAAATAAGTCATGAATGGATTTAACTAACCCCTAAACTTTGTAAACTTACATTTTTAGTCCAAAAGTTTTTATAAGTTATATTTTGGCAAAAAAATGTTATTTAAGTATAAAAATTACTAAATGGACTCATAGGATTTCTTAATGGGCCTAATTACATTTTAAGTTTATTAATATTACAAGATTAGCTAAATGGGCTCATAGGGCAATAAATGGGCCTAATGGGCTCCTAAAAACATACGGCTACAATTATTGGGCCTATTGGGCCTAGTTAAGTTTCGGCTATATTTTACATGGGCTTAATAAGTCCACTAAGGAATACTTGTAATTATCCAAGGCATTTCATATATCTAGGGTTTTTCTAAGTTTATTACAAGTTAACAAAATAAATCAAGATCTCCAAATGGGGAGTCCAACTCACGACATTATTTATCTAGGGTGTTTCAAGATGAGATCTATGTTTGTTATAAGTTTACAAGTTAACTACAAGCTCCAAAATGAGCTTTATTTCCCACGACTATAATTATTCAACGTGTTTCAAAGTGAGATTTATGTTTGTTATAAGTTTACAAGTTAACCACGAGCTCCAAAATGAGCTTTATAGCTCACGGCTATATTTATTTTATGGGAGGTTCCATGATTTTTATCAAGGTTATTATATGTACACAATCATATGTTTATTACCAAGTAATTTTTATACAAATCTTGTGACAAAATAAAAATAAGTCGTGACCTAAGTAGGTCTAGGTTTTACTAGTTTTGAGTTTTTAACAAGTTTATCATATGAGTTTTAAGTGAATTATTTAAGTGAATGCAAAAGGAAAGTAAAATAAGGAAAAGGTAGGTTTAGTGGTACTTACTTGTTAAATGATGTTAAAGAAAACAAGTGAACTAAAGAGGATTTGAGCTTAAGATTAACAATTGTGAAACCCTAAACAAAAATCCAAGTCGTGGCCTTCATGGTTCGGCTAGGGTTTTCTTTGTTGCTTTGTAGATCAAACTTGGTATAGAAGTAACTAATGATTAGTATTTATGGTGAAAGAGACATAGATTTGGGGTAGTAATTGATGAAGTAAATGTGTTTCTTGGTGTAGTAACACTATGATCTGAATGATTGAGAGAATGTGAGAGATTTTGTGAGATTGGAAAATGCACGTGTGTTAAATATGTGTGTGTTTATGATCGGCTAAAGAGAGAAGGGTGGGGGGGACAAGGATATCCTTGGTTAGATCTTGGTTGCCAAGTGTAGCTTCCTTGACAAAACCTAAGCATCCTTGATCTCCCTTCATACATTATGTGTAGTAGCCAGCAAAAAGGAGGCAAGAAGTTGCCATGTGTTGTGTGAAGGTTTAGTACAAACGGACAACTATGGATATTCCCAATTCTTACAATGCAAAATGCATGTACATAATGCACATACACGGCTAGGAGGTAAAAGTGGGTAATAGTATGTCCACTTTGTTAAGTGTTGTATATAATCATAAGTCTAGGCATTTTATTGTTTGTCCTTGTGAAGGTTTCTAGGTATTGTGTCATATAGTTCCTTCTAGTAGAAGGTATGTAAATATATACACATAATGGCAATTTCAAACACTTAATAAAATGTAGTACATGAAATAATGTTTTCCAGTCTATTTTTAAATGATCAAATATGTACTGATGTTGTGAATCCTTGTTTGTCATGTGGCCAGTCAGTTGCCAAAGTAGTCAAAATAGACTAATAGGTTCATAATTATCAAATAACTATGAAAAGATAATATGCTCAAGTAGAAATAACACTTCATGAAATTATGCAAAGGTGGAGATAATTAAGTTCTAGAATTATTGAGTACAAAAGCTGACAAGTCAAAAAGGTAAAATCAGGGATTTTACAACACCATCCCGATATTTGAGCTTTGTCCTCAAAGCTTAGAAGAAAGACGTCACTGGTCAGGTGAATAGATGTGGGTTAACAAAATAAAAATGTTGGCTGGTACCGCTCTCGTGTCAACAACTATACGCGAAAGGCTTTCTGATATACTTCTAGCCTGTGGAATGAAAACATTAGTTTGACACTAAAGCTTCACTCAACGGAATGGTTAAGATTATTGTTGATGGTGATTGGGTAGGAAGTTGCAAAGAATCTGCTTCATTTGTGGCTGAGCTGGGGCGTAAGTGGTGTAGAAAAGAAATACCTCAAATGGTGGAAATAAAAGAAGATACCAAGAATAAAGAAGTGCGCATCTTGTGTGATGCTGGAAGGTTTATGCGTCCACTGTTAGTGGTTCAAAATTTGCACAAATTTCGACTTTTAAAAGAAGGAAGTCATTCATTTCAAGACTTGTTAGATGATGGTATTGTCGAACTAATTGGACCCAAAAAGGAAGAAGATTGCCGAAAAGTATGGGACATCAAATATCTCTTTCTGGAAGATGACAAACATAACCCTAGAAAATACACCCATTGTGAGTTGGGCATGTCTTTTACGCTCGAGTTTGTCTTCCTCGTTGATATGAGAAATGTGAGCTAAGAAGATAGGTCACCCTCTTACCAAGTATTTCTGGGCTCTGGTACAAGAAATGACACTATGTCTAGTGTCAATAATGTCTGTGTTATCGTCTCCTCGAATGATCAAAGTTTCATTTCTCCATGGCAGACGAACCAGCTTTTCATCACAAACAATGACTGGGTGATATTTTGCTAACCAGTCCATGCCAATAATGACATCGAAGCTACCAAGGTCTACTGGGATCAGATCAATGTTGAACGGATGATTAGAAAGGTTCAAGGTACAACCTCGAATATTGGCATCGGTTTTCATAATTTTGCTGTCGGCTAATTCTACGGAATAGTGGTGGTCTAGAACTGATGGGGTGACTTCCAGTACATTACTAAACTCAATCGATATAAAACTTCTATCTGCTCTGGTATCAAATAAAACGGATGCATAACGATGGTTCAGTAGAAACGTACCAGTAACGATGTTGGAATCTGGGTTGGCTTTTTCATTGCCCACCATGTACACTCTTGATGAAGATCCTCCATCGTCCTTTTTCTGGTTGGTCAACTTGGGACAATCTGGTCTCACGTGTCATGGTGCTCCACACTCGTAGCACACAACTACTTTCCTCGGACCATTGCTGTTTCCTCCTGTGGTGTTACGGTTTCCCTGCTGTCCGTTCCCGTTCCCACGGGCATTGGATCTGCCCCTGTTGTTGCTTCCAGGGTTGTTGTTGGGTCGGACCGGGGTGACAGCATTGGCTTGGCAAGTACGGGCAAAATGGCCAAATTAACCATATTTGTAACATCCCTGGCACTGACTACCAACTAGATGGTGATAGTGGCACTTTGGGCACATAGGTTTGGTACCTGAGTAGTTCTTAGTGCCTCTAATGGTAGTAGCACTCTAAGCCTGTCCAGTATCTTGTCTTCTAGAAGCCTGCTGGTACTGACTACGGAAGTTTTCATCCGTCTTCCGTTTGTTCTCTGTTTTCGTCTCTGACATGGTACGGGTTCGTTTGTTGATCAGTTCAGTAGCAAACTCCATAGCACTCTAGACAGTAGCGGGTCGAGATGTAAGCACGCTGTCGTGAATGGCGTCTGGGAGTCCACTAACGTACTTCTCAATCTTTTCTTCCTTCTGAGGGAACATTCTGGTACACATTAGGGTCAGTTCTTGGAATATTTGGTTGTACAACACAATATTATTGTTCTTACACTTAAGATCCCACAGTTCGACCTCCAGTTTCTTCATTTTGCCTCTGGGGCAGTATTTCTCAGTCATTCTCTCCTTTAGGTTGGTACATGTGAGAGTGTAAGCAGCATCGTGTCCAAGGGTAGCAACTACTGAGTTCCACCATGTAAGAGCACTCTCAAATAAAGTGTAGGTGGCAAATTTGACTTTGTTCTCATCAACACAGTCACTGATGCGGAACACAGTCTCCAATCTCTCAAACCATTGCATTAGTTCCACGACGCCTTCCGTGCCTCGGTAGTATGAGGGTTTGCATTTCAGGAAGTCAGGATAAGAGCAACCCCTGGTGGTGGTGTTGTTTCTGCGTGCATTGGAGTTCTGGCCATCGTCCATGTTCCTGTTAGCTTCTCTAGTTGCCATAGCAATTGCGATTCCCTCCTCAATCATTTCCCTTAGTTGGGCGGCAGTGAAATTTTGAGTAGCATCGGCATTGTCGGGGTTTGATCTAGTGATCACCATTTGTCTATAGTCATACAAAAACATGAGATCGTTAGTTTTGGTGTTAGTATAGTTTTTATATTAATTGTACGAGAATGTTCATGCATAGAATTCATAACAAATTGGATAACCTGTCAAGATTTCATAATATAATACAGCAAATAATATTTAACAAAAGAGAGTGAGTACATGTCATTTCTGAAAGAAAATAAACATAACACCAAGTATAACCAATCCAAGACAAAAGCTCAGCACGCCTGTCTGGGATAGTGGTGCACACAGTCTAGAGTACAATAAATACAAACACCTATCTAGGAGAGTACAGTACAAAGATAGGATACAAAAGCTGAAAGGAAATAAAAGTACATAAGGTCCTATATCATGATAGCTAGGATCCAACCCAAAAGCTTATCATGATGTACAAAAGATCTAGTACATCTAATCTATTCCTGCCTAACAGATCTGCTGGAAATGGCTGGTGCAGGTGGTGCTAGTGAGGCTACAGGTGTCGGCATGGCATCCTGTAGTGTGATCAAAGCATCTCTGGTCTCCTTAAAGAGAAGGAGTGCATCCAGCAACTGAGCTCAAAGAGTGTCAATGACTCCTCGGAGGTAGGTGGTCTCTGTAGTCACTCCATCATGGCGAACGGCTGCAAGATCAAAGAAGATAGACAAAGATTGCTCCTGTGCTATGAGAGAAGAATGGGTCTGGTACTGAAGACCCTCCAAGGTGTGAACACGCTGGCAGAGATAGTTGTTCTCCTCCATCAACCACTGTAAGGCCTCATCGGTCGTGGCCCAAACACCTCGTGCAACCTGGGCTTCTTCCCATGTGGTCCAAGAGAGATAATCTATGCGCTCATGCATGATAGAGCGCTTCGCCTGTCCTGCTGTCAACAGGCCGTGGACATCCGACATGTCATGATCCTGGCGTGCGGCTAAAGCAGCTATCTGGGCTTGGACAGGGTCAACATGCCCAGCCCCGGAACCCTCTCCGACCTTAAAAGTAGAGTCGGGAGTAGCCTCGTACCTCCTCTTACGAGGTGGAAGAGACCCGTAAGCATAGACCTGAAGTGATGATGATGGTACTAAAGGTGGTATGTCGTGAGTCATCTGGTCCTCCTTCTCGGTAGCGGGAACCAGTGTAGCAGGTGGTGAAGCGATGAGTGAGTCATCGAGCATGGTGGCTCCGACAGTCTGACTGTCCTCGGAGTCTGAGGCTGACAACCATCCTGGTAGTACAGACTTTGGCGGTATCGGGATAGCTGGTGAGGGAGCTACCTCGGGTAGAGCAGTTGGATATGCAACTAGTGCAGTCATGATAAATCTGAAAATAATATTATTTTAATTTGACGTAAGTATAAGCTTACTAAAAAAAGTTTTAAAATTTTAGGTTGTAAGTTTATAGTGAATGCCTTTTAATCATCGCGATGGTTAAATGTTATGTTAACACTTATAAGATTAATTAACCAAATGTTAACAATCTAGGCACACTCAGTCCACATATTATATGCATGCTCTACGTTCTACATGCTTAACTTATATAGTCCCAAAAAATCCCCAAAAGTTTTTTGTTCAGTTATAGTCCAGTTTATAAAAAATTTTATTTTTATTTTTATTTAAATCGATCTGGTTCTCTATAACTACAGCTCTGATACCATTCTCCGTGACACCCCCAAATGGGTCAAATGCAGTGAAAGTGATATTTGGGTGTGAGTAGGTGGATCAATATCAATTAGTTTATAGAGCATTAGATAAAAATTATCAAACAAATATTACATGAACAGTAGTGCAAATTGTAATAAAAATTGTCTTGACATTATTAAATGAATCGTTTATTCCCCAGTTATAAAACCTCAGATAAGCTCTATAATGTTGTCCATCATGATGCTTGACTTCATGCACACACCAAGTACTTGCTTCAATTACCTGAGAAAAACATGCTTTGAGGGTCAACATAAAGTTAGTGAATTTACAGGTTTCATAAAATAAGTTTGGACAGTAAACATTTATTGAAGTAGTAACGCCACAGAGCATCAATACTTAAAGGTAACTACATTTCCTATTGCCCGAAACTGAGACTCTGACACGTTAAGCCCTTAACAGACGAGGACCCTTCGCCTTATAATAAGGCACCCATTATTCTGTTCCGACATGATAAACACATGTTGTCCCGGCCAAGGCACAATGAGCATGACTCACCCAGATGGGGATGGTCAATCCCAAATAGATCTATTTATAACATTCAGACAATTCAACAATTTTAACAATTTCAGTTTACGTTCACACAATATAGATCTATTTATAACATTCACACAATATATTAACATTCATAAGAAATTCTACAATAGGTAAATGTAACCAAAGTTTGGTAAAGTTTAGTTTACATCCATAAAACAGTTGCATGTTTTCTCCCCCATAAAGGACTTTTAAAAGTTTATCAATATATTGTGTGAGGCCGTAAAGTCACCTTAGTATCTGTAACAGCAGTGTATCAAAAGAAATCCAGAAAATACTCACGACACAGTCAACTACCTACATAATGGTACAGTCTCAGTAAATGCATAAAATAATACAGAAAGTTTCAGATAAATATTTGTGCATGCTTATACAGTTTTAGGCAGTTTAATAATGTTATTGTATTTTAGTTAAATACATCGTTGTACAAGTATTAATAACCTCCAAATAAATTTGTTATTAATAATATCGTTTAAGTAAAAGTATTTTACTTACAATTGTGGTATTTTTACTTTTATAATTTACTTGAATTTAATTTATATAGTTTATAAAAAGAGTTTTATAAAAATAATAATACTTTATTTAATTTAATTTAAAATCCCCGAAGTTTCTACAACTTTATTAAATAGTCCTTTGATTACAAGTTTGAGAAAATAATGGTTCTAGTCCTTGTAGTTTAGGATTTATTTAAGTTTTAATAAATTAAATAAATAAAAGGTTTTAGGGTTTGTTTAAGTTTCGGATATAGGCAAAACAAGTCCCTCCCTATTTTATTAAATGTATTCTTTTCGGATCTTGACACTTTTAGTCCTTAGGGCTTGTAATATTTTCGGGACATGGCAAAAATAATCCCTTTAGTTAAAATTAGGTTTTAGAACTTTCATTAAGGGGCAAAAATAGTCCCGAGGGCTTATAAATGTTTCGGCTAATTACATAAATAGTCCCTAGAGTTGTAAAATGACAAATTAACCTTCGAGAATTTACAAGAATGGTCCTTAGGGTTTAAATAAGTCACGAATGGATTTAATTAACCCCTAAACTTTGTAAATTTACATTTTTAGTCCGAAAGTTTTTATAAGTTATATTTTGGCATAAAAACTTTATTTAAGTATAAAAATTACTAAATGGCTCATAGGATTTCTTAATGGGCCTAATTACATTTTAAGTTTATTAATATTACAGGATTAACTAAATGGGCTCATAGGGCAATACATGGGCCTAATGGGCTCCTAAAAACGTACGACTACAATTATTGGGCCTATTGGGCCTAGTTAAGTTTCGGCTATATTGTGCATGGGCTTAATAAGTCCAATAAAGAATACTAGTAATTATCCAAGGCATTTCATAGATCTAGGGTTTTTCTAAATTTTTTACAAGTTTAACCAAATAAATCAAGATCTCCAAATGGAGAGTCCTACTCACGGCATTATCTATCTAGGGTGTTTCAAGATGAGATCTATATTTGTTATAAGTTTACAAGTTAACCACAAGCTCCAAAATGAGCTTTATAGCCCACGAATATAATTATTCAAGATGTTTCAAAATGAGATTTATGTTTGTTATAAGTTTACAAGTTAACCACAAGCTCCAAAATGAGCTTTATAGCCCACGGGTATATTTATTTTCTGGGAGGTTCCATGATTTTTATCAAGGTTATTATATATACACAACCATATGTTTATTATAAAGTAATTTTTATTCAAATCTTGTGACAAAATAAAAATAATCCGTGACCTAAGTAGGTGTAGGTTTTACTAGTTTTGAGTTTTTAACAAGTTTATCATATGAGTTTCAAGTGAATGATTTAAGTGAATGCAAAATGAAAGTAAAATAAGGAAAAGGTAGGTTTAGTGGTACTTACCTGTTAAATGATGTTAAAGAAAACAAGTAAACTAAAGAGGATTTGAGCTTAAGATTAACAATGGTGAAACCCTAAACAAAAATCCAAGCCGTGGCCTTCATGGTTCGGCAAGGGTTTTCTTTGTTGCTTTGTAGATCAAACTTGGTATAGAAGTAACTAATGATTAGTAATTATGGTGAAAGAGACATAGATTTGGGGTAGTAATTGATGAATTAAATGTGTTTCTTGGTGTAAGAACACTATCATCCGAGTGATTGAGAGAATCGGAGAGATTTTGTGGGATTGGAAAATGCATGTGTGTTGAATATGTGTGTGTTTATGATCGGCTAAAGAGAGAAGGGTGAGGGGCAAGGATCTCCTTGGTTAGATCTTGGTTGCCAAGTGTAGCTTAATTGACAAAACCTAAGCATCCCTTGATCTCCCTTTACACATGCCGTATAGTAGTGAGCAAAAAGGAGGTAAGAAGTTGCCATGTGTTGTGTGAAGGTTTAGACAATGGAAAACTATGGATATTCCTAATTCTTACAATGCAAAATGCATGTACATAATGCACACACACGACTAGGAGGTAAAAGTGGGTTATAGTATGTCCACTTTGTTAAGTGTTATGTATAATCATAAGTCTAGGCATTTTATTGTTTGTCCTTGTGAAGGTTTCTAGGTATTGTGTTATATAGTTCCTTCTAGTAGAAGGTATGTAAATATATACACATAATGGCAAGTTCAAACACTTAATCAAATGTAGTACATGAAATAATGTTTTCCAGTATATTTTTAAATGATCAAATATGTACTGATGTTGTGAATCCTTGTTTGTCATGTGGCCAGTCAGTTGCCAAAGTAGTCAAAATAGACTAATAGGTTCATAATTTTCAAATAACTATGAAAAGATAATATGCTCAAGTAGAAATGACACTTGATGAAATTATGCAAAGGTGGAGATAATCAAGTTATAGAATTATTGAGTACAAAAGATGACAAGTCAAAATGGTAAATTCAGGGATTTACATAGCACCATTGTTCGGGCCATCATACTCAGAAGCCATTCTATAAACGTTTGATGAGCGATGGCACTTTAAATCGTAAACCCAACCACTCAGTCAAAATGTAATATCGAGATGGAACATCTTTGTACAAAGCTCCCTACTAACATGATACTTTCATTATTTCCTCATATTCATAATTAATCTTCTTTAGTTTCAAAATTGGTAAAATTAGTTCTTTTGGTTACACTTTGGTATAATTACACTTTTAACCCCTTAAGTGTATAATTATAGTATTTGCATTTTAAACTCTTAATATTTAACCTTAGGTCCTAAAACTTTCAAACATTTATTATTATAGCTTATAATTTCATAAAATGACACTTTTGGCCAAAATGTTAAATAGTTTCAAAAATGACAGCTTTAGTCCATGTACTTGTAAAAATCACATAACAACCTCAAAAATGGACCAAATGATCTAGGATTTTAAAACAAAGTTTTAAAACATGTTTATAATCATAATAACAACATTTATTCAGAATTATAGCTTTTGAAATGCGTTTTTGCTTATTATTTCATGTAAATTACAAAACTAGGGTTTTAAGACATCTTTAACTTATAACTTTCATTTAGAATGATCAAATGCCTTAGTTTCTTTTAGATTATCTTTCTAACATCTTATTAAAAGTATAAAAACACTAAGAAAGTATTATAACAAGATCAAAGCATAGCTAACAAAGTGATTACCTAGGATGCTCCAAAATGGCTCCTAATGGCTTCTTATGAGCACATCTTGCTATCAAAGCTTCAAGAGCTTCAATGGCTAGCTTCTAGACCTGGTTTATGATCATGGGACATGTCCTAGGACGTATATATAAGTGGAAACAGAATGAGTAATGGAGGTTAATATAACACGGGGTGCGAATTGGAATGAAAGGTTTAGCTTGCTATTTATAGTAAATTTGACCCTTAGGCTCTAAGTTAAGGGTGTAAACGTGTAACAAAGCTAAGGTACTGACTAAGGAAGGATAGGGAAGATCTACACAAGTTTATAGGTCCTAGTTATATTTAAAGTTCATTGTAGAAGGTTAAGAATTTGCCATCAAGTAGTTGATGCACCTATGTTATTGGTTTCTTAGGGCTGGAAATATCTTCTAAATATCTCAAAATATCTGCCTTAGGTTTTAATTTGGGAGGGAAAGTGTTTTGAATATGTTTTGGAGGGAAAAACCTAAATCGGGTTCAATTCTAGGGCTTATAACTTTATACTTTGTGATTTTGGTGATTAAGGGTTTAGGAATATGATTAGTGATGGATTAGGGTTTAACTAGGGTATATACAGTGAGAAGTTTGGGTCTTTGGTTTGATGTTTAATAAAGGTTTGATGTAAAAATGGGAAGAAAACTTAGGTGGGTTAGGGTTTCTAATGATTTATGGTTAAGTCTTAGTAAACGTGATTATCCTTCAATTATCTACTGATGTAGACTCATTTTATACATCCTACATTGTCCTAGATGTGTTCATGAAGTCCCTACATTGGTTTTATTAAGTTATTCTAAGTAAACATGTCTAAAGGGTGAAAATACCCATTTTGACCTAATTTACAAGCAATGCATTAAAATCTTGTACCTTGTGCATTAGAGTACTTGTACATTGTCTTAACATAATCTTACAACCTTAATAAAGTCCTATAAATATTTATAGACTTGCCCAACTTAACACCCCCAAATTTACACGCAGCGGAATACATCTTTGGGTGCTAAACAATGATACAACAACACATAATTTATAAAGAACGACTCGAAAAGAGACGTTTTAGATTTATCGCTCCTAAAACATTTGTCAGAGTAGCGTAGTCCCAAGTAACCGTTACCAAAAGATAAGTTAAAACAACATATTGGTTTGTTTTGAAAATGGAACGATAAATAAATCAAAGAGTTTGAACAACAAAAGCAGTGCACAACTTCATTCCCCGTGACCTCCGAGCTTCCACTTCTTGATTACCTGAAATACATGTGAGTAAAACGATCAGCAAAAATGCCGAGTGAATCTATAGGTTTATGAAATCAACTTGAATACAAGCAAAGATTATAAGTTTGTGGCATGCTTATAAGCATCAAATAATAATTTGCATCAACAATGATAATTGTATATAGCATAAATTGCAATAAGCTCATGGAACCGAGCCCTTAGACACTCCCATATCAGTCTACTAAGACGAGAGATTTATTAATTGTCGGTTACCTCCAGATTATTGGTACATTGCCGTATACCTGACTTCTCAATACAATATGTTCAAACAGTGTGGAGGTCGGGCCTAAGCTTCTATGACAAGTCCACAAAAACTGAACCGGGGCGGCTTCCCCCATAGATCTATTAATTGTACTAGCGGTTAACCCATCATAGGTTAATTAACGGTCCATAATTGAGGCTTTAACTAAGGCAATCACTTAATACAATTTAAAGGCAACCACGGGTCCATTCATAGAGGGACAAAGCATACCATAAAAATCTTGTGTTCTAAGTTTATAAAACATGTATTCCCCCTCACGGGTTTAAAATCATTTAATAACTAGTATAAAGCGAGGCTATAGACTCAGGTTGATAATGAAAGGCGGATTATCGGCTACGGGCGTGCTTCGGTCACGGAAACCTATATAAATAATAATCGGTCTTAGACTCTTGTCCAATGACTTTTATCAAAATAACAATATACATATGATGATTCTGTACATATGATGATGATCAAGTGGGTTTATATATCCTTGTTTACTCATTTTAGTGTTTACGTTTTGGTAACTTTTTACTAGTTTACTTGTTTTACCTACTTACCTATTTTAAGTCCAATAAGCTTAGTATAAGTTATTTAACTTGTTTTAATCCATTTTATACCTATATTATCAGTATCTATACTTTCCATGTTGGGCCCAAATGGGTTAAGCCCAATAAGTCCTTTTTATAAGTGTTTAACTTATTTAGTCCAATTATTAGTCCAATATGCTTAGTTAGCTCGTTAATGTCCGTATGTCCTATAGTTCGGGTTTTATCGGTTTTTACTTGTATTAGTTACTTATATATCAGTATATGACTTTTAAAAACTTTACATTAGACGGGTTTGATCGTCTAAGTTTTAATTGGCGAAAAATGTTAATTTTACGGTAATAGCCGAAAAAGTCGTAAAAATCAAGTTTATAGTTTTTATTACTTATAAGTATTATTCCACAACCATTTATATAATTCATCTATTTAATTAACCTTTTACATATTTATATAAATAAGTTTCATAAGTTAGTGGGTTTTTATTTTATATTTTATACAATAAAATTTGAGTGCTTATATAATAATAATAAACATTAATTCTCAAAATCTGATTTTTATCTTCATGTTCACCATTTTTATCATATCTAGAGTTTTATAATGAATTAGAAGCTCATTTTTGGGTGGCATGATCTTCATATTATGTGCTACATTTAACTTAGTTATAGCTACTGCTCATTTTAAGTTTATCTTGCCTTAACAGTCCCTACAAAACTGCTTATTCAGATTAGAACACCTAACTTGTTTTGATCATAACTCACTCATTATATTGATTCCATTGCATGGCCAACTCTCACATGTGTATAACATCTTGTACTTACTGTAAATGGATCATACCATGAAACTTTATCAGTTCAAGTTTTAGTTATATACTGTTTTTATACAGCCAACTAAATAAGCATGATTTTAGCCTAATTTCTCATGGTTATTAACATTTTTAAGCATATTTATCAACACTTGATCCCCACACAACATTTTTATCATCATATATACATCATATACATATACAAAAATAAAGAAATACATTTGTTCTTTACAAAAATAACAAGAGAAAATGGAGAGGATGATCTTCTTTACCAACCAAGTGTATTTCTTGTTTTTGGAAGACAAGAACTTGATGAACACCACAAGTAACTCCAAGATCATTAAACACCAAGAACAATAGTTGAGAAATCAGCCCTAGGACACAAGCAAATCACCTTCAATGTTGTTAATATGGCAACCAAACGATCAAGGCTTCAAGATAACTCCATGATAGAGCTAGTTAACATGTATTTCATGGCTAGAAAAGATCAAAAGGGGTGTTTGTAGCTTCAATATGGATGGCAAGGGGAAGGTTTTTGAGAGGATTTGAGAGAGTTTTGCATGTATGGAAATGGAAATGAGAAGTTAGTTGATGGTTTTAGCTAGGAAGTGGAATGAGTAGCTTAAGGTGTAAGCTTTGCTTACATTTGTAAGTGTTTAGCTAAAATGATGCCACATATGGTTGTGGTGTCATGTTGGTGCCATCCAAGCTAGCTAGTGGGGTGGGACAATGTATTTTGTCCCATCTCACTAGTTTACGGGTATTCCTCGATTCTAGTTTTCTCGATTAGCGTGCCCTCGGGTCGTTTTACAAAAAAACGTTTTTATAAATTATGAATCAACGACACAAAACGAATCCAATAAAAATTGTCTCATCAAAAACGGAGTTCAAAAACGTAAATACGTAATCCTAAGGTTTCCGGTTTAGTCGTAAAGGACGCTAAATTATGCACGTAAGCCCAAATTTAAATCCGTAAATTGTGAGTTCGTCAACCAACACAAAAATAAGTTTCCAAATATTATACGAGAAAATATTTCACTACCTGAAAATGTTAGATTGTACTTTTTAAAAGTTTAAACGCACACGAAAAATAATAACATAACGACTCCATACGTAATTGAAACGATATCGTCGAAAGTATTAAATATCGAAACTATCGATAATAAAATATAAAAATTTTGGCATCCGTCGGTATCGCGATCACTAGTAGTCCTCGTTGCTCATCAAAATATTAAAATATAATATTTAATATCGGTTTCAACTTAAACCGTTAAACATAATAATATTTAACGTTATAAAATACTTCAAAATAATTGAAAATAGAATTAAATTATGACCTTATTTTTACGGGTTTTACATCCTCACCACCTTAAGGGAGCGACGTCCCGGCGCTCAACTCGCCTCATACACGAGTTGTTCACTACCCGGAAGGATGACGACATTCCTTATAAAGAAGTCTTCACGTTCCTACGTGAATCTCGATCCACGATCTCCACTGGTTCTTTTACCAAACGCAACTTGTCGTCAGGTTGTATCTCACCAAAAGGAATAAATAAATCGTTATCCACCAGTCACCCGTCAAGCTCGACACATGAAAATTTTATGAATTCACGAAGCTCATTCGACGACAAGAATAGATGATAGGATTTTCGGGTAAGTCCAGTTAAAAAAATGTTGCAATTTAAAGGATAGCCACTGGCCGAATAGCCATGGACACACATCAAAAAGAACTAACAAGAAAAATATTTTCGTCATCGGAGGGTGCTCACACACGGGTCCCTACTCAAAAGATAATACAAAGACACCATCTCACTTTCGCCAACGCGCATTAAAGTCTCAATAAACATCGTTGTTGAAAGTCAAAAAGATATTACATAATATGTGCTCTACATGATCGGACGTCATCGGATGATGCCGCCTCAAGTTCTCACAACTTACGATCATTTGACTAGATCACACATCATTAAGTACATAAAAGAAAAGGTCGAACATAAACATCGAGTATAGATCTCCACCGTAAATCATCGAGAAAACCTTGAACGAACCCTTGATAATAACCACTTGATCTCCAGAGTCTTTTCACTTGCGGTGTCGGCTTCAACATACTCCTCGAGGTCGTAACGAATTTATTAACTCCATTCATGAAGAGATTCGGTCCTCAATCATTCCACAAGTACACGCATAAATCCTGGTGACACTTATCGTTTCTTCTTATACACTGCTTCCCGAGATTCATTTTAAACTCAGAATAAAATAATGATATTTAATACGAGGAATAGAACGAGATAAAAATAAATTCAATAAACGCATAAACGGACTAGATGTGGTAAAATGATTTAAGGTTGACGACCGACGAGGGATCTCGAATCACATAACCGTAAAACATAATAATTCACAATACTAGAAAAATGAGAGCGAAGAATGAATTAAATATTAACATTAAAGTAGCATTTGTCACAATTATCCGTCCCGGATTTGGTATTACCTTAAGACTTAGTTGAGGTACCTTCTTGATAAAGATGATATATTAAAAAAAGAAGTTAAATAGCTTCATAATTTATTTTGGTTGTCTTAAGAAATTTTGAAAGAATGACATGAATTTTATAAATTAAACTCATATTGTTGGTTACAATTAGAAGATATAATTTCCAAATTAAATCATTATTAGGAATATAAATTAAACCGGTAATTTCATTACATTTAAAGTAAAGTATGATAAGTCAATTAGTTCAAAAGGTAGAACAAAATTTTATTTTTTTAAACATTAATTTTAGTTATACAGAATATGATGTAATAATTTGACCTTTTACTTGTGATGGTTATTTCGATAATTGAAAATCGTTGGAAAAAATATATAAAAGTTCCATGAAAATTTTATAATACTTTGTAGAAATACATAAAGGTGTTTATTATTTCAAGATAACATGGGATATATTCGGGTTTCAAAGTGTGACAAGATAACAAACGAATACGAATGGTAATAATGTCAACAATTAGTAATAAATCAACAGTACAAAAGAGGACGAAGCAAATGTCGTATGCATTCTTAAAGAGAATAATAAAATAAAGGCGTTTATGGTAAGACGATAAGAAATAATAGATTAAACAAGTTGTCAATTTTGTTAGTGCCGTCGATGGTTCACCAACATCAGCTCGTTAACTTAGCGGTAGTCGATACACGATCGGAAATAAGATCCATACAAAATTTTTAATCACAGAAAATTCCTAATAATCACTTGTAATTAAAACAAATCAAATGAACGATGTTAGTGTTTAAACAGAGAAGTCAAAGCACGGTTCACAAGAGTGGATTTCGAGACAAACGAGAGTGACGGACGTTATCCCGGATATACGGAAATCACTCTAGTGATAATTCATTATTCACGTGCGGAGACATTCCAAAGATCTACCCAGTCGCATAAAGAAGATTGGACGAGAAGGAAGGATAAAAAAAATCGAGACTTTCAAGTCTTTTATCAACAGTCAGTAATTAGACGAACGGTCAAAAGAAATCAGTTATAAGACAAAATGAAGTAACAAGTGGAAAAACAATCATCTAGTAAAAACGTACTTAAAATCACGTAATTCGTTTAACGAAAGGTAAGAAAACATATGTGGATGCATAGAAATTGTGCTACTTGCATAAAATATAAAGGTTTTTGAAACTTCTTTTCAATTTATTTCATTTTATTTATCTTTATCATAATTACAAGTAAAAAGTTGATTATCATCAAGATTTTTAAGTTGACTACTATTCAGCCTAGCATGGCTCCTTCTAAATTTGACATAGGTGATTAGGTCATGTATAATTTAGGGCTAGCAATGCAGTGCTCCATTTCGTTGAAAAGTATTACGTTTCTTATGTTTATATATAAACCATGCCATTTGAAAAGTGGAATTTAAAAATAGTTTATAAATTTATAGGATACAAGTAAATTGGTGAGATACTCAATAAGCAACTTTTAATGTTACAAAAAGTATTTTATAAGACCAAAGTAAAAACAATTGGTGAAAATAATCGTAAAACAATATCAGATTTATTTATAAAGTGACATTATGACAACGTATAAAGTAGCCAAAGGTTTGCAAAAAGTGGCAAATAGTAGCTCATAAAACAACCAATGAAATGGTTACAAGTTGTTAAGTTTTCAAAGGGTTATAAGGTTTAGACGAAAACGTCATGAGATACGCGATAAGAATGTCAATGAAGAATGTGGAGGCAAAACTTCGAAACTCAACTCAAATCAGTGGAAGGTTAGAAGAAAACGAAAATAAAATAACATCGAATGACAAATGAGTCATATATATGAAAAGAATAAAACAATCCACATGTGTATTGTGTGTAAGATACTCGACACAACATGCTTTTAAGAAAATATATTATTCATTTTCAAATTACACCATTAATCTGGTAATAGCTAATCCTGTAATGTTTCTATTTTTAAACATTTTCACATGAAACTAATATTAGTTATTTGTAAAATAATATTCGTTAAAATTTTACGATCTCAAATGAACTCAAAACTGCTTAGAAACATTTAAAACTCATGTTAAATTTTTTTTTTCTTTCAAATTTGACTTTTAAATATGAGCCGATTAATTGACCGGATAAACGACATCTCCAAGACTCAGAGTCTAAAGCATTTTGATGCAAAACGACGTTTCAGACGACTTTCTAGTTTTACCCGAGACCTGGAAACCAATGTAAAATGACCAAAATACCCCTGCAAGTTCTGTGCAGGTTTGACTATTTTATTTTAAAAACGAAGGTTTTACTTTTAAGTTTTGACCTGTTTATACTGCCCCTACAGTTTCTGCATAAAGTGTATTTTTTGACACTTCTTAACGGCTCAAAATATATACATATATACACACATGTCTTGTGGATTTTATAAAAACGAAAAAATAAATCTCGTAATGAGCATCAAATAAAATATAGCATGATGAATGACAGAAAATGCTTCAAGGTATTCAACACGAAATTTAGGAAGCAAGACGGTGAAAAACGTTCGTAATTTAGATTTCAAAATGCAATGTAGGCAAATCTCCTTGGTGCCACGATTGTCAAAAACACAAAACATAAAAAAAAATGGAACATTAACATGCTACACTCCGGGAGCGAGAAGGTTAATGAAAAACAAATGATACAATTTTATATAAGTAAAATCGTATTCCAATTCTAGCGCCATAATCTAGACGATGATTTATAAACTGACGATGACGTTACCGAGATATAAGTGAACAATACACTTCGGAGTCGATACATATAAATGTCAATAAATAGCGGTTAGTCTATTCCAAGGACACATTGAGCTACACAATGGTCTAGAAATTACGTTTAAAAGACGTACAAGCACAAATAGCCGGAAGACGATTTGAATATCTATATAGATATCACAAAGGGTTAAACAATGAAAGTAACGCGCGTAGATGAAGTTATGTAAGGTCATAATATAAAAATTTTGTAATAAAAGCAATTTAAATAGTTCAAAAATAAATACAGAAAGATCTTGAAAATTCATTGTATTTATTTAAGTTAATCATTAATAAATGATAAAATTTTATCGAAAAGTTTAACTACATAAATATATATCGATAAAGGATTATAGTATTTATTTAGAAATACTTAGAAATAAGCATACATAATAATGTATACTAAAGTTGTAATCCCAGAAGTAGCTTGAACCTGAAGTCACGCGAAATCATGTGCACCGACTCTTTGAAAAATAAAACCGACAGTTATAGTTTAGGTTTTTAGAAAAAGACCTAGTTCTCTATAACTCATGGCTCTGATACCAATCTTTAACACCCCCAAATTTACACGCAGCGGAATACATCTTTGGGTGCTAAACAATGATACAACAACACATAATTTATAAAGAACGACTCGAAAAGAGACGTTTTAGATTTATCGCTCCTAAAACATTTGTCAGAGTAGCGTAGTCCCAAGTAACCGTTACCAAAAGATAAGTTAAAACAACATATTGGTTTGTTTTGAAAATGGAACGATAAATAAATCAAAGAGTTTGAACAACAAAAGCAGTGCACAACTTCATTCGATCTATTAATTGTACTAGCGGTTAACCCATCATAGGTTAATTAACGGTCCATAATTGAGGCTTTAACTAAGGCAATCACTTAATGCAATTTAAAGGCAACCACGGGTCCATTCATAGAGGGACAAAGCATACCATAAAAATCTTGCGTTCTAAGTTTATAAAACATGTATTCCCCCTCGCGGGTTTAAAATCATTTAATAACTAGTATAAAGCGAGGCTATAGACTCACGTTGATAATGAAAGGCGGATTATCGGCTACGGGCGTGCTTCGGTCACGGAAACCTATATAAATAATAATCGGTCTTAGACTCTTGTCCAGTGACTTTTATCAAAATAACAATATACATATGATGATTTTGTACATATGATGATGATCAAGTGGGTTTATATATCCTTGTTTACTCATTTTAGTGTTTACGTTTTGGTAACTTTTTACTAGTTTACTTGTTTTACCTACTTACCTATTTTAAGTCCAATAAGCTAAGTATAAGTTCTTTAACTTGTTTTAATCCATTTTATACCTATATTATCAGTATCTATACTTTCCATGTTAGGCCCAAATGGGTTAAGCCCAATAAGTCCTTTTTATAAGTGTTTAACTTATTTAGTCCAATTATTAGTCCAATATGCTTAGTTAGCTCGTTAATGTCCGTATGTCCTATAGTTCGGGTTTTATCGGTTTTTACTTGTATTAGTTACTTATATATCAGTATATGACTTTTAAAAACTTTACATTAGACGGGTTTGATCGTCTAAGTTTTAATTGGCGAAAAATGTTAATTTTACGGTAATAGCCGAAAAAGTCGTAAAAATCAAGTTTATAGTTTTTATTACTTATAAGTATTATTCCACAACCATTTATATAATTCATCTATTTAATTAACCTTTTACATATTTATATAAATAAGTTTCATAAGTTAGTGGGTTTTTATTTTATATTTTATACAATAAAATTTGAGTGCTTATATAATAATAATAAACATTAATTCTCAAAATCTGATTTTTATCTTCATGTTCATCATTTTTATCATATCTAGAGTTTTATAATGAATTAGAAGCTCATTTTTGGGTGGCATGATCTTCATATTATGTGCTCCATTTAACTTAGTTATAGCTACTGCTCATTTTAAGTTTATCTTGCCTTAACAGTCCCTACAAAACTGCTTATTCAGATTAGAACACCTAACTTGTTTTGATCATAACTCACTCATTATATTGATTCCATTGCATGGCCAACTCTCACATGTGTATATCATCTTGTACTTACTGTAAATGGATCATACAATGAAATTTTAGTTATATACTGTTTTTATACAGCCAACTAAATAAGCATGATTTTAGCCTTATTTCTCATGGTTATTAACATTTTAAAGCATATTTATCAACACTTGATCCCCACACAACATTTTTATCATCATATATACATCATATACATATACAAAAATAAAGAAATACATTTGTTCTTTACAAAAATAACAAGAGAAAATGGAGAGGATGATCTTCTTTACCAACCAAGTGTATTTCTTGTTTTTGGAAGACAAGAACTTGATGAACACCACAAGTAACTCCAAGATCATTAAACACCAAGAACAATAGTTGAGAAATCAGCCCTAGGACACAAGCAAATCACCTTCAATGTTGTTAATATGGCAACAAACGATCAAGGCTTCAAGATAACTCCATGATAGAGCTAGTTAACATGTATTTCATGGCTAGAAAAGATCAAAAGGGGTGTTTGTAGCTTCAATATGGATGGCAAGGGGAAGGTTTTTGAGAGGATTTGAGAGAGTTTTGCATGTATGGAAATGGAAATGAGAAGTTAGTTGATGGTTTTAGCTAGGAAGTGGAATGAGTAGCTTAAGGTGTAAGCTTTGCTTACATTTGTAAGTGTTTATGTAACACCCCCACAAAATGGTATGCGCAGCGGAACTACAACATTGGGTGCTACACAGTTATCATTGCACACAAGATATATCAAACGACGCTAAAAAGACGTCAACTTAAAACTTGAATTAAAATTTGTTGGATGATACATGTCCACGGCTTTTCCAACCCCACTTGGTACAACAGAGTTTAGCGTTTTCGGTCCCCATGAATCTCGACCCAAGAATTTCAGTTTGACAACAACATAACATTAAAATTTAAAATGTTTAAGTAGGAAATGGAGGAAAAACAAGCAGACTCCAAGCCATACACACAACATCCATCCCATGCACGCTCCATGCTACACTTCAGCGGTTACCTGAAACACATGCCAAAATTTGGTCAACGAAAACGTTGAGTGGAATTCATAGGTTTTACAATTCATTTTGAACGTATATAAAATAAAAACCATTCGTGATCATCCATAGACTTGTCGATCAAACAATCTATATTCAGGATACTGACAATTGTGTTTAAGCTCATGACACTAAACCCTTAACTCAATCACCCGCGTAATAATTACCGGCGTGACTCAGATGAAACCATGGCCCCTAATAAGGCATCAGTTGCAATTATACCTTTTCTCTTATCACAAATTATCCGTCCGCAGGGGGTATCAACGTACTAGCCCTCGTCTCGGATAGGGTAGTCAACCCCATAGTACTATCACTTTGTATAAGCGGCTATGTCCCCCTTCTCGAGGGCAAGACAATAGTTAATAGTTCATGAAATTAGGGTCTTTTGCAACTAGGTACTCAACACAATTTCTAAGGCAACATTCGGGTCTAACAATCATTCATGACATACGTTCATTTTAAAAACTAGCATGCATTTCCCTCGCGGGTAAAACAATTTGAAATAAATATAAGCGAGGCTATAAATTCACACCTTATATATTAAGTAGTCGGTAGTTCGAGAGATGATCACTGACGACGATACGGATGCCCGGGTAAATCAACACCTATCAACAAATAACACGTAATGAGTAATCTCATTTTAAATACCTTACGGTACTGTATAAAATACATAGATACTAGTCACTTAGGACAATTATAACTCACGCCAAAACAAAACAACAAGCATCACTCATTTTACACCATTCGTTCTTATTATTTACGTTATCCATTTTTATTCATTTTCGCCGGTACTTACCGAAAGTACGGGCTGTTTTACTATATTTAACCATTCCTATAAAATTTGACAAAATTCTCAAAAATACTATAAGACCTGTAGATAACACATTTTTAATCCCAATAAAAGTTTTTACTTCTACGACCCGTTACTCAACGCTTTTCCAAAAACTACATTTTCCGGGCTGAAATTGTACTTCGACCAACTTGGACCTCTATGACCTATTTGAAATGCACCTTTGACTTCTTTGACCCCTAAGTCCACTTATAGACTCAATTACACAGGTTTGTGACCAAAATTTGACCCTTGACCTTTTACCAATTCATACTTGTGGTCCTCGGGATTTGACTAAAACTATACATAAATTCGGATTATGAAAGTTCTCGTCTCCCGGTACACGATCTTTAAAACCTCATAACTTTTAGCTCGTTTTGAGTCACGAGCTCTACCTTATACCAAATTAAAGCTAAGAAGACCCTCTATGACTACATTTAGCTATCTAGACCTGTAGGAAAAATTATTTTTATGAAAAGGTCCTAAACTTTCTGCCTAAATTTATCCATTCCAAAATCACACTTAAGCTCGATTCCAAACCTATTAATCATTACTAGGCTTCATCCTAAGCATTCCCAATCATAACCAAACACTAATTTCAGTCCCTAACCCCTATTGATCATCAACCTCATAATCTAAAAATCTAAAAACAAACATGCAACCACTTGTACTCATCTAAAACACCAATAAACACTAAACCAAACACAAAATAATGCTCAAAATCATCAATCACCATGGCTCCCCAAACACCCCCTTTTGCCGTGGGGTTTGGGTGACCAAATCACCACAACCAAATCAATTTTGGTGGGTTTGATTAGTGATTATACTCACACTTAACATGAATTTAACATGCATCAATCCAATTGACCTCAAAAACGAGTTTGAATGATCTTGAAAATTTTTGGAAAATTTTTGTTAATGCATGTTTGAAATAACCATGGGTTAACACTCACCAATGGATTTTAGAAGGTGGTCTAAGGTTAGATTTTGTCAAAACTAAAAAAAATGGTGGATGGTGGTGGTTTTGGTGGTGTAGCCGTCGGCTAGAGGGAGAGAGGGAGAGTGTTTGATTTTTTTTTTGTTAAAGTGTTGTGTGTGTTTGTGTTTGTCCCTTTTTGTGAAATTGGGAGGGGCCAAAGTGTATTTTTGGCTTTCTTTTGGCCTCAAGTAAAAACGTCATTAAAACTTTGCGGGATTGACTTACTAGTCAATTTAGAAAATTTTACGGGAGTCGGAAATCATCCCGAACACTCCAAAATACTTTTGGGATACTTTAAATGTACTCGGAAGGCTATAAAACCCACCCGACTCAACTTAACACGAACCGTAAGTAAAATTCTCGAAAAATTACATTATCGATAAATCGTCAATAATTATAGAAATTTGGGCATCCATCGGGATCGTAATCGTCATCGTCCTTCTTGAATCGTCAATCGTAAAAATTATAACCTCGAACATCGGCTTTAACCAATATACTTATATATATAGAAATTAAAATTTATTAAATATTTCAAAAATTAGCGTAATTTAGGGTAACGTTAATGACCTCGGTTCTAGGGTGTCACATCCACCCCTCCTTAAAGAGAGCGACGTCCCGGCGCTCGCCTCTTCTTGTACTCACATTTCGTTCTGCTGGAACAGATGAGGATACCTTTCCTTGAAAAAGTCCTCACGTTCCAAGTGTATTCCGGTCCACGCTTAGAATTCCATCGAACCTTCACAATAGGAATTCTACTACGCTTCAGCCTCTTGACCTCTCGGTCCATAATTTCCACAGGTTCTTCCACAAAATGCATTTTGTCGTCCAGTCGAATCTCGTCCAAAGGAATCACGAATTCCTTATCCGCCAAACTCTTCTTCAGGTTCGATACGTGAAACGTGTCATGAATAGCACTAAGCTCGCTCGGCAATTCTAATTTGTACGCTACTGGTCCAATTCGTTCAACGATCTTAAATGGTCCAATATACCTTGGACTCAACTTTCCTTTCTTCCCAAAACGAATTACACCCTTCCACGGCGATACCTTGAGCATAACCATATCTCCAACTTCAAACTCCAACGGTTTCCTTCTGTTATCGGCATAACTCTTCTGTCGGCTTCTCGCAGCAAGTAGTCGGTTCTTGATTTGCACAATCTTCTCTGTCGTTTCCAAAACCATTTCGGGTCCAGTCAATTGACTTTCTCCTACTTCACTCCAACACACAGGCGATCTACACTTTCTTCCATACAATGCTTCGAACGGTGCTGCCTTGATACTCGCATGATAACTATTATTATACGAAAACTCCACCAGAGGGAAGTGGCGTTCCCAACTTCCTCCAAAATCAATCACGCATGCTCGGAGCATGTCCTCCATCGTCTGAATAGTTCGTTCACTCTGGCCGTCAGTTTCCGGGTGATAAGCCGTACTTAAACTCAATTCAGTGCCCATCGCACGTTGAAGCGATTTCCAAAATTCCGAAGTAAATCTACTATCGCGATCCGAAATGATCGATAACGGCACTCCATGTCTGCAGACGATCTCTTTCACGTACAC
Organism: Glebionis coronaria; assembly: GCA_025667525.1. Lineage (NCBI taxonomy): Eukaryota > Viridiplantae > Streptophyta > Magnoliopsida > Asterales > Asteraceae > Glebionis > Glebionis coronaria. The sequence continues at coordinate 266,406,902 of CM046880.1, forward strand.
ACTGGCTAGCTTTTCCATGCTGTCCGTCTTCTTCATAGGTAAGAAATGAGCAGATTTCGTTAATCTATCCACAATTACCCATATCATATCACATCCACTAGGAGTTCTAGGTAAACCCGTCACGAAATCCATAGCGATTTTCTCCCATTTCCATTCCGGGATCTCTGGTTGTACCAACAATCCAGATGGTTTCTTATGTTCTGCTTGAACCTTCGCGCAAGTCAAACACTTACTAACGTAACGAGCAATATCCGCCTTCATATTCGGCCACCAATAAACTTTCTTCAGGTCGTGATACATTTTATCCGATCCAGGATGTATCGAATACTTCGACTTATGAGACTCATTCATAACCAATTCTCGAACTCCAGGCTTTCCTTCCTCAGATGAACACAATGGTAACCAAATCCGATTTTCAAAATATCTCAGTCCGTCCGACCTAATCACGAAAAGAGGTTTCAACATTCGTCCCAAATTCTCAGCTTCAACATTCCCTTTCATTAGTCCCCTCTCTTGAGCCTTCAGTATAGTTTCGGTTAAGTCAACGCTCTCAGTCATCACCAAAGCTCTGACCCTCAAAGGTTTCTCCCGTTCCTTCCTACTCAGTGCATCCGCTACAACATTCGCCTTGCCAGGGTGGTAGCGAATTTCGCAGTCGTAATCACTCAGTAGTTCAACCCATCGTCTCTGTCGCATATTCAACTCCTTTTGATCTAAAATGTGCTGCAAACTCTTGTGGTCAGTGAATACAACACACTTCGTCCCATATAAATAGTGTCTCCACAACTTCAACGCAAAAACTACAGCTCCTAATTCCAAATCGTGCGTCGTGTAGTTCTCCTCATTCTTCCTCAGTTGCCTCGACGCGTAAGCTATCACCTTTTCACGTTGCATCAATACCGCTCCATAACCCTTACGAGATGCATCACAATACACTACAAAGTCTTCGGTTCCTTCAGGCAATGACAATATCGGTGCGGAACATAACTTGTCCTTGAGCGTTTTGAAAGCGAGTTCTTCCTCATTTCCCCATTCATACACCCTATTCTTTTCGGTAAGCCTTGTCAATGGTTTTGCAATCAACGAAAATCCTTCAATGAACCTTCGATAATACCCAGCTAAACCAAGGAATTGTCGAACTTCAGTCGGCGTTGTCGGTGCCGACCATTCCCTGATCGCTTCGACCTTGGCAGGATCCACGCGAACTCCCTTGCTATCAATCACGTGACCTAGGAACTGCACGGATTCTAACCAAAACTCACACTTCGAGAATTTCGCATACAGCTTCTCCTTCTTTAACAACTCCAAAATCTTCCTCAGGTGCTTCTCGTGCTCCTCCTTACTCTTAGAGTAAATAAGTATATCATCGATGAAAACAATAACAAACTTATCTAGATACGGCTTGCACACGCGATTCATGAGGTCCATGAATACAGCAGGCGCGTTTGTCAACCCAAACGGCATCACTCGAAATTCAAAGTGTCCATACCGCGTACGAAAGGCAGTTACAGGAGTATCCTCCTCTCTTACACGCAGTTGATGATACCCTGATCTTAAGTCGATCTTTGAGTATACACTGGAACCTTGCAATTGATCAAACAAATCGTCAATCCTCGGCAATGGGTATCGATTCTTAACCGTCAGCTTGTTGAGTTCCCTATAGTCAATACACATCCGAAACGAACCATCTTTCTTCTTCACAAACAACACTGGCGCTCCCCAAGGGATGAGCTCGGCCTAATAAATCCCTTGTCCATCAATTCCTTCAGTTGATCCGATAACTCCTTTAACTCGGATGGTGCTAAGCGATAAGGTGCACGCGCAACCGGCGCAGCTCCTGGCACCAAATCAATTCGAAACTCGACTCACGGGTGGGTGGTAAACCTGGCAACTCGTCTGGACAAACTTCCGGATATTCGTAGATAACAGGTACCTCTTCAATCCTCGTCTCTAAATCACCATCACTCGAAACTTGTGCCAAAAACACATCGCATCCGCTCTCTACATACTTCATCATTTTCAAACAGGAAATCACTTTCAAACGAGAAGTGCATTCGTCTCCCTTTACCGTCAAGACTTTATTCTTCAATGGAATCTGAACTAATCTCTCGCCACAGACGATCATAGCACTGTGCGCCATTAGCCAATCCATTCCCACAATCACGTCAAACGATCCTAGCTCTATAGGCATCAAGTCGATTTTAAAAGCGTAATTTCCTAACTTCAAGGTACACCCTTTCAGTATAGAATTAGTGCTAACAATTTTTCCATCGGCTAACTCAACGTTATAACTAGTCGCTAACAACACCGGTTTTCTATCGATATGACGACTAAATTTAACATCTACAAAACTCTTGTCGGAGCCAGAATCAAACAAAATACTAGCATAACAAGCGTCTAGCAAAAACGTACTGGTAACCACGTTAGGACCCTGTGGTTTATCAGCCGTCCCTACTTGATATACAGCAGCAGCGTTGTTACCTCCCCGCTTGTTTCCTGCCTTCGGGCAATTCACTTGCACATGGCCTCTCTCTCCACATCCAAAACATCCCCTCATTCTGATAGCATTCGCCCCAGTGGCTACTCCTCCCGCTCGGCAACCAGACGTCCTGTGACCTGCCTTTCCACATTTGCCGCATGCAGGCGGGCAATTCCCGACATGGTACAAATTACACCTACCACAATGGGGATTCACTTTTACTCCTCTGGGGTTCGTCACAGCCCTCATCCCTTCATTCCTTCGTTGGTTAAACTGCTGATTGTGGTTCTGACCATGGTTGTTTCGATTTCCACCTCGGTTCTGGCCCTGGGATTGATTACTTTGTGCCGCTTCCCATTTTCTCTTGTTCCCTTCAGCGATGAAGTTTTGCTTGTCCTGGAGCTTGACGTCCATCAATGCGTGAGCCATCTGGACCGCTTCATCAAACGACCCAGGTTTTGACGAAGTCGTCTCACCTTTGATATTACTAGATAAACCTTTGATGTACTGCTTCATCTTCTTGGCATCATTGGCAAAAACGTCTGGACACAAAAGGCTTAACTCATTAAACCTCCTGGTGTAAGCAGCGATATCATTGTTCTTCAAGGTCAAGTGCCTCAACTCATCTTCCATTTGACCCAATTCCTCTTCCGGGCAAAACTTCTTAGTCAACAGAGCTTTTGTCGCAGTCCACGTCCTTGCATTCGCTACAGCCAATCCAACAGTGGCTACTTGGGTGTTCCACCAACTTAACGCATCATCAAGAAACGTAGCAGCCGCAAACTTCACCTTGTCCGCTTCTGAACAACCGCTGATTTCGAAAGTACTTTCAACCTTTTCCAACCATCTTCTAAGTTCTAGAGCTCCACCCGTTCCACGAAATTGCGTGGGACCGCATTTCATAAAACTAGAATAGGTACACACTCTCGGGGCTTGCTGTCTCCCCGCATTTCTACCCTGGTCCTGATTTCTCCCGACTCGGTCCGCTTCCAGCGCATTTGCTATAGCTTCCTGAATCATTGTGTTTACACGATCGGCGGTTAACTTTGGAGGCATGGTGTTATCGAATATCTCTTTCTGCAAGACAGGGAAAATAGAAAAACAATGTAAGTATACATATCAAGATTAAGATGGATTTCTCTTTCAAGACATAATATACATACAACGACACATCACTACAGAGTTACTAATATTCATCAATTCACATCACAAAAGATCAAATTTAAGACATATCACAGATCATGAAAGGTAACATGGATTGTATTGATAATTAACCAAAATTGTGACAAGTATTGCCACTACAATCGTTCACCATAAAACTTAAGTCCTCAAGTTTTCGTCATAATGCCATCATACAAAAGTCTAAAACAGTTCTATTACAATGATCAAAGAAAAATACAAGACAAGCAACTAGGCATGTGGTGATCCACACGGACTTTTGGATGGCGGTTCGTCATCATCTTCCTCGGGTTCCTCATCGCTATCGTCCTCGTCCACATCATCCATTTTTTTCTCTTTCCTTTGTCATTCGGCCCACATTCAGTCTCCTTTTTCGTCCCTGACGTAGACCCACACTCAATCGCTACCTGACTTCCCACAGTAATACAAGCACCTCCAGTAGGTGGCTGGATCATGTAGTCATTAGCCTCCATCTCCAAATCATCCACGAATCTCCAATCTGGGGGCAATGATGCTCTCACTCGATGTTCCCAACTCTGCATCCTTGACAATCTCACTTGATCTTCCCTAACACGGTCAAGACTAGCGCTCAAATTTGCAACCATCGATCTTAGACTGTTGATGTCACTTTTGTTTACATTTCCATCATACTCAATTCTTGCAGTCCTTTCCAACAGTCTTTGGTCCGCCCTTTCATTCTCGTCGAATCTACTGATCACCCTTGATTCCACTATGTACCGCATGCACATTGATTCATCCAAACCTCTCACAACACGTCGTACGTCATGATAAACTCTCGGTCCGGGGCAGCAAACTCTTGAGATGCCTTGATGAAGAGAATTTGCGCTCACTGCACCTTCGGCTCTTCTGGGGATACCTGGTGCACCAACCAGATGGGAAGTACGCATAGGCCTGGGGCAAGTAGTTCTCCTTTGGTCGGGGTCCTGGGCTTGTACATCGTTCGTCTCAGCTTGTCCTTCAGCTGCTGTTCCAACATTTCCCCCTTCGCGACCTACGACGTAATCGTTTCCATTATCATTAGGCGGTACCTCGGCCATTCCTGCAATAACAGCGAATTTCGGAGGGTACATAAGTAATTATACAATATTTATAAATACATGCATGCAAATGCAATGCAAAGGTGGTACATATGCCCAAAATGTAATAATATGATGCTCATGCATGATTAATACAAAAATTACGATGTCGGATATTCCACGTATAATTTCAACGTCTACATATAGTAATTTCCATACTTACGTAATAATTACCCACATATATACTTCAACTCAAAAGTATACGTCAAATGCCATGAATACAAAAATAAATCTTACCGGAGCCATGCAGGATAGTTGTGTGTGCTTGGACCATTTCTTACGACACCAAAAGTTATAGTTTAGGATTTTCAAAAACGACCTAGTTCTCTATAACTCATGGCTCTGATTACCAATCTGTAACACCCCCACAAAATGGTATGCGCAGCGGAACTACAACATTGGGTGCTACACAGTTATCATTGCACACAAGATATATCAAACGACGCTAAAAAGACGTCAACTTAAAACTTGAATTAAAATTTGTTGGATGATACATGTCCACGGTTTTTCCAACCCCACTTGGTACAACAGAGTTTAGCGTTTTCGGTCCCCATGAATCTCGACCCAAGAATTTCAGTTTCACAACAACATAACATTAAAATTTAAAATGTTTAAGTAGGAAAGGGAGGAAAAACAAGCAGACTCCAAGCCATACACACAACATCCATCCCATGCACGCTCAATGCTACACTTCAGCGGTTACCTGAAACACATGCCAAAATTTGGTCAACGAAAACGTTGAGTGGAATTCATAGGTTTTACAATTCATTTTGAACGTATATAAAATAAAAACCATTCGTGATCATCCTTAGACTTGTCGATCAAACAATCTATATTCAGGATACTAACAATTGTGTTTAAGCTCATGACACTAAACCCTTAACTCAATCACCCGCGTAATAATTACCGGCGTGACTCAGATGAAACCATGGCCCCTAATAAGGCATCAGTTGCAATTATACCTTTTCTCTTATCACAAATTATCCGTCCGCAGGGGGTATCAACGTACTAGCCCTCGTCTCGGATAGGGTAGTCAACCCCATAGTACTATCACTTTGTATAAGCGGCTATGTCCCCCTTCTCGAGGGCAAGACAATAGTTAATAGTTCATGAAATTAGGGTCTTTTGCAACTAGGTACTCAACATAATTTCTAAGGCAACATTCGGGTCTAACAATCATTCATGACATACGTTCATTTTAAAAACTAGCATGCATTTCCCTCGCGGGTAAAACAATTTGAAATAAATATAAGCGAGGCTATAAATTCACACCTTATATATTAAGTAGTCGGTAGTTCGAGAGATGATCACTGACGACGATACGGATGCCCGGGTAAATCAACACCTATCAATAAATAACGCGTAATGAGTAATCTCATTTTAAATACCTTACGGTACTGTATAAAATACATAGATACTAGTCACTTAGGACAATTATAACTCACGCCAAAACAAAACAACAAGCATCACTCATTTTACACCATTCGTTCTTATTATTTAGGTTATCCATTTTTATTCATTTTCGCCGGTACTTACCGAAAGTACGGGCTGTTTTACTATATTTAACCATTCCTATAAAATTTGACAAAATTCTCAAAAATACTATAAGACCTGTAGATAACACATTTTTAATCCCAATAAAAGTTTTTACTTCTACGACCCGTTACTCAACGCTTTTCCAAAAACTACATTTTCCGGGCTGAAATTGTACTTCGACCAACTTGGACCTCTATGACCTATTTGAAATGCACCTTTGACTTCTTTGACTCCTAAGTCCACTTATAGACTCAATTACACAGGTTTGTGACCAAAATTTGACCCTTGACCTTTTACCAATTCATACTTGTGGTCCTCGGGATTTGACTAAAACTATACATAAATTCGGATTATGAAAGTTCTCGTCTCCCGGTACACGATCTTTAAAACCTCATAACTTTTAGCTCGTTTTGAGTCACGAGCTCTACCTTATACCAAATTAAAGCTAAGAAGACCCTCTATGACTACATTTAGCTATCTAGACCTGTAGGAAAAATTATTTTTATGAAAAGGTCCTAAACTTTCTGCCTAAATTTATCCATTCCAAAATCACACTTAAGCTCGATTCCAAACCTATTAATCATTACTAGGCTTCATCCTAAGCATTCCCAATCATAACCAAACACTAATTTCAGTCCCTAACCCCTATTGATCATCAACCTCATAATCTAAAAATCTAAAAACAAACATGCAACCACTTGTACTCATCTAAAACACCAATAAACACTAAACCAAACACAAAATAATGCTCAAAATCATCAATCACCATGGCTCCCCAAACACCCCCTTTTGCCGTGGGGTTTGGGTGACCAAATCACCACAACCAAATCAATTTTGGTGGGTTTGATTAGTGATTATACTCACACTTAACATGAATTTAACATGCATCAATCCAATTGACCTCAAAAACGAGTTTGAATGATCTTGAAAATTTTTGGAAAATTTTTGTTAATGCATGTTTGAAATAACCATGGGTTAACACTCACCAATGGATTTTAGAAGGTGGTCTAAGGTTAGATTTTGTCAAAACTCAAAAAAAATGGTGGATGGTGGTGGTTTTGGTGGTGTAGCCGTCGGCTAGAGGGAGAGAGGGAGAGTGTTTGATTTTTTTTTGTTAAAGTGTTGTGTGTGTTTGTGTTTGTCCCTTTTTGTGAAATTGGGAGGGGCCAAAGTGTATTTTTGGCTTTCTTTTGGCCTCAAGTAAAAACGTCATTAAAACTTTGCGGGATTGACTTACTAGTCAATTTAGAAAATTTTACGGGAGTCGGAAATCATCCCGAACACTCCAAAATACTTTTGGGATACTTTAAATGTACTCGGAGGGCTATAAAACTCACCCGACTCAACTTAACACGAACCGTAAGTAAAATTCTCGAAAAATTACATTATCGATAAATCGTCAATAATTATAGAAATTTGGGCATCCATCGGGATCGTAATCGTCATCGTCCTTCTTGAATCGTCAATCGTAAAAATTATAACCTCGAACATCGGCTTTAACCAATATACTTATATATATAGAAATTAAAATTTATTAAATATTTCAAAAATTAGCGTAATTTAGGGTAACGTTAATGACCTCGGTTCTAGGGTGTCACAGTTTAGCTAACATGATGCCACATATGGTTGTGGTGTCATGTTGGTGCCATCCAAGCTAGCTAATGGGGTGGGACAATGTATTTTGTCCCATCTCACTAGTTTACGGGTATTCCTCGATTCTAGTTTTCTCGATTTGCGTGCCCTCGGGTCGTTTTACGAAAAAACGTTTTTATAAATTATGAATCAACGACACAAAACGAATCCAATAAAAATTGTCTCATCAAAAACGGAGTTCAAAACTGTAAATACGTAATCCTAAGGTTTCCGGTTTAGTCGTAAAGGACGCTAAACTATGCACGTAAGCCCAAATTTAAATCCGTAAATTGTGAGTTCGTCAACCAACACAAAAATAAGTTTCAAAATATTATACGAGAAAATATTTCACTACCTGAAAATGTTAGATTGTACTTTTTAAAAGTTTAAACGCACACGAAAAATAATAACAAAACGACTCGATACGTAATTGAAACGATATCGTCGAAAGTATTAAATATCGAAACTATCGATAATAAAATATAAAATTTTTGGCATTCGTCGGTATCGCGATCAGTAGTATTCCTCGTTGCTCATCAAAATATTAAAATATAATATTTAATATCGGTTTCAACTTAAACCGTTAAACATAATAATATTTAACGTTATAAAATACTTCAAAATAATTGAAAATAGAATTAAATTATGACCTTATTTTTACGGGTTTTACACCCAAAAAGAACTAGGTAGTGATTTTATGTAGATTTCTTAATATCAGGGTTTTTAGGTCATTAATCCTAATGACTTTCTATCTTGGGTAATTAGTGCTTGTACCTTTATAAACACTTATTCTAGAGCTTATATAGTATGTTTATGACTTCTAGGGATTCTACATTTTTAGTAAGGGTTTGTATAGGTTGATGATATTTTAGGGACAATTATGGAAGCTTAAGTTTTGATAACTTGTACTTTATGCTTTACCAACTTGTAACTTGACTTGAAATAAATTTATATTCTTAATATTATGTATAGTTGAGTGTTATAATTTATGGCAAAATATTAGACTCTATTTCAATGTGAAGTGGATTTTATATGCTAATCTTAGTTACTAGGTCTTTACTTGTAATTAGCCTTGAAGTAGTGAATATTAGCAATTTGTGATCAATTAACTTTCCTTTATATGATATATTACAATTAGTATATTGTTTTTGATGCTTGTGCATAGATTTTATGTAGTTACATTGCTTGAAATAATGTTATCAAGAGTTTCTAGGTGGTGATCTAGACTATTATGTACAATTACTTGTACTTAGCTTTGTATGGTTTGTTCTTGCCATTCTTAGGTATTGTTAGGTCTTCAAAGTATAGTTTAAAACTTGTTTATAATAGTTAATGATTTAATCATATGTGTTTTCCATTCATAGCTTACCATCTTGAGTTTACAACTCATTTATAAGGATCCAAGGGTTTCTAAGGGAATTTAGGGCATCATAGTTATATTTGAGATGTTCTTATTGATATTAAACTTATTAGATCACTTTTAGATTGTAGACTTGATATATACATTGTATTGAAAAATATAGAAGTATGTTGTAAAGGCAGTTTAGGTTGTGAGAAGCAGTTCATCTTACCAAGTAAGGTACAAAAAGCAAAAAATCCTAACCAAATTTTCATATTAAGACAGTTATAACTTATAGCATAGATGTAAATTTTGAGGATTGTCACAGTCTCACCCCCTTTAAAGAAATATCGTCCCGAGATTATAAGGGTAACATAGCATATCAAGGGCAAACATAGCTCTTAGGTGCTCAAATTCTATCTCAGAATTTTATTCACATATCAAGAAAACAGCCTTACGGCTGGTATTTTAGTTTCAAATCAATCATCTAATCACATAAATCTTTCTTAGGTTCTGAAATATGAAAAGGATTGTGATTATTACTGAGTTCTTTGGGAAACTCAAGTCAATATGTCACTTCTCAATACAAACTCTTGAATTGATTATCGCATTTTTCAAAATAAATTTGGGTAATTGATAAAGAAAACATCCTTCTCAGATAGATACTGTTTAATATGGTGTAGTTTCTCATTTACAATGAGAATTTTTCATCAAAACAGTCTTTCCAAAATACCATTTAAATCTAGCAGTTACCTAACGGTCACTATTCAACGTACTATTAAGCTCTATTCTCATATAACCTCCTAAAATAGTTTCATGAACTACTTTGGGTTTCGTAAGTTGAAAATCTCCAACTTTAGCCTAGCAGATACGTAAATGGCACCTCTTTCGAAAGAGTGCTTGGAATAGTATTCCTTTGATTCTAGCATGAAAACTATTGTTATACATGAAATTTTTTCTAATGGTAAGTGTCCTTTCCAAAACTTATAACACATACGTGGAGTATATAGTTTAGTATTTGGTTAGTTCTTCCACTTAACACATTAGTACACACAAAATTTGAGTATACTTTTAGGATCAAGATGTGAAACACTCGTCACGATCTTAGGTGATAGATATTGATTCTCTATGTCGACAGATTATTTTTTGTATAATCTCGTCAGAGTTTCCATATTATCAATTTCATAGATAGGAATAGATCATGTAGCTCTAATAAAATAATTTACAATGATACAGATGGCATCATGTCTACCAATTTGAGCTACGTTACTATTCGTTCATATAAAGCTATGTTTTGTTATACTAAGTTCATGACCTTAAAACTAACGTAATTCCCCCAAGTGACTGTCATGACAGATTGTCATGACAAGTAATCTGCAGGCACAGATTACCCATTAGTTCTTAATAAAGTATGTCCGATTACCCCATGTACAGGTAACACAAACAGGATTCGTTAAACTCAATAGATCTATTCACCATATTAGCGCACACATAAATGTTTAATGACTCATGAAATTTGGGTAGCAAGTAACAGTTTGGGCACTCCATGTAATAACATATTTCAGCAAAAGTATACAGTTTAAGAACACAAGTATTCCAGTTTTATCAGGTCTATACTTGTTTTATATCAAATTTCTTTAAGTCCATTTATAAATTCTTACTAACATAAAGATGCGTCCAACTTTATGCAAGGAAGAAATCATAAATTTAGTGATTTAAATTTATTTATTTGACTGAAGAAGCGTCCTAATTCAATCAAATAAACAGAATGTAAATCATTAACTTAGAAATTTCCGACATAACACGAATATAAACAAATATTCTACCCTTAAGTTTCCTTTTTACGTTGGCGTGTGTAAGACGTTTTGTATATAATATATAGGAATACGGTGTTTCTAGAGACGAATGAGCTAAAATAGAAGATGGTATTTTATTCCCAATAAAATACGGAATAATCTTACCAAGCATATGGTTTATAAGGCCACTTGTCCTTACAAATCCTAGTCCAATGATCTACTATGTTTAAAATCCGACACCAGATGGTGCAAATTTCTAGGTGATGCACGGTGTATTTCTTACACAGAAGAAAATTTCCATCATATTTACCGTAGATTGGATTAGTAATTCCAGTTATGGTAGTTTCTTGTTTCATTATAATTTATGGAAGTTCATTCACTGTCGAGTTTATGCTTAAGATTTTTCTGATTTTTGCACAAGATTGTGCTTAATTACCTTGTTCATCAACTCTTTGGGTAGAGGTAAATGACTTTTTCCAATATGTTGGGATTTAGAAGTGGTAATCTTTCTTCAAGATCTTTGATAAAATTCCTTAATAAACTTTTCTAGCAAAATCTTCTGATGAAGGCTTCTTAATAAAATTTCAGATGAAATTCCATGACATAATTCCATGATAAAATCGTCTGATGAAGGCTTTTCTCCTTCTACGGAATAGGATTTAACTCTACTAAATCTTGAAATTTCCTCTTGTATGTCTCGAGATTAATTCCTGTTATCATTAGTTAGCGGCGTCCTTCCTACATCTTCTGGATAAGAAATATTTTAAATTTAATCAAGCGCTCTTATGTATTTCTTTTATCTCAATGGGTTGAGTATAAAGAATTTACCAAGATAACTGACGAAGTGCTATCTTCTTATACCAAACTTCATTTTATAATTTCAAATACGATAGTAAACTAAATTGGCTCTTTCAATCCAACATGTGATACTAATAGCATCTTTTCTTCCCTGGGTATCAAAAACTAACTAGTCATCGATTCTTATTCCGAATAATACTTCTTATTGACAATTTGTAATTGCAGGATTGCAGCCACGTTATCGTAAATTCTTCTTCAAATGCTTTTAGGGTTTAGAATGAGGGGAAAGAATAGAATTAATTCAGGATCCAAGGTACACTCATATATTAGAAAACATTTGTCATATATGTATAGGAATACATATAAATGCTTATCGAACACAAGGTATATCTGTTGGGGTTTATATGGTAGGGTTTAGGGGAAACTTAATATGTTGATTATCATTCATATCCGAGGATAATAAATCCAACTATGAAACATAGTTCCAAAGTTTACAACGGATTTATAAAATATGACTCATAATCGTAACATAATTTTTCCATGATATGGAATGGAGGAATATAACGGAAAATGTAAAAACTCGTCTTACAGAACAAGCTTCTCTTTTGCATTTCTTATATATTTTCTAAAAAGAACCTTTTGATAGACAAAAGCCGAGAATTGATTTTTTCTAGAAAACTCGGGAAGTTTTCTTTCTTCAAACTTGCGGGATATGTTCAACTTGATAATTATTATTATCATAGAGGATAACAGAAATTCTAAAGAATATATACTTTATCAAGTATATGGTTTTCTTAGAATTAACGTAATTTTATTTATAATCATTTATGAGAAAACCTAGAAATAGGGGTTTCTTATTCCTCAAAAATAAATATGAAATGACAAGATGAGAAACACAACTTTTATTTATTAACAACTTGTCTTGTTTATACTTACAGGACAAGCTTCTCTGTTAACATAAAAGTAAAGACATAAAGTTGAGAGTATTTACAACTTAATAGTCTAATGTTTTCATCTCTCCCTCTTAAGTTCTTTGATGGTATTAAAAAGACTTCTTATATTGGCTCGATGTCTAATTTGAATGTCCTCAATGACTAACTCAAGAGTAGAAATATTCAGTCGAGCTTGAACAATTTCTTTATCGTGTATCATTTTTCTTCTCCACAACTTAGCCTTGATTTCTTCAAAATCTCCTTCTAACTTCTCGAAATCTCGTTGTATAATTCTTCGGCCTTTCCTAAGCCCTTTATCTTCAAGATCTTCAATACGCTCGGGAGGAAATTCTTTCATATAGGGTAGGACATCTATAAGTTGTTGTTCATAGGTATTTTTAGGTAAGTTTTCCGATATAGGTGATTGTAACACCCCATTTTGATAAATGGAATGTCACGCGTGATCATGGCGTGTCATTAAAGAATACAAGGATAAATGTCTTAAACTTTACATGACCATAAAGGAAATACCGAAAACAAACATCGGTACCCTAAAGTAAAAGCTCATCACACACAAACATAAGTACTGCAAAGGAAAACGACTAACAATGTCCATGGAAATAAGTAGCAAAATGTATGACGAAATTCATAAAGTAATGAAGGCTAGTAAGCTTCCAATCCATATGCACCTACGCTTAGACTCTACGGGCGCCCTTGAGTACCTGCCGTTTTGGGAAACATGAAAGGAAAACGGCTGAGCATAACGCTCAGTGCACGGATATACAAGCATAGCATGAATAATATAAGCATATACAACATATAGCAGTGGAATTGGTTAAGTCCTGGAAAACCTGGTACAAATTAGTAAAACTGGTTTTATAGTTTGAAAAGCCTTATGTTTATCTTATGAAAACTGTTTAACATGTGAACCATTAGACAATATAGGTCATGAAATATCAACGTGCATGAATACTTGGAGGGGTGACCTCATCATGCAATTAGAGGGGTTGCCTCTAATTAATATAATTTTGGGTGGGAGGGATCAGCTCCTTGTGAAGGATGCAAGGCACACAACACATTCACCTGAATAATCTGTTAAAAACATGTAACCTAGGATGCACCCATATGACCCACATGATAACATAATAATATGGCCAAAAGCTGAAAGGGACGCCACGAGCTATCACTCCGCCGTGGTGGAGTCATAACACTGGTGCCTCCAGTGTTATGGTTATGGTACCTCCATAACTAGGTGAAACTGGTCATGTATGTATATAGCTTAGGCATTTAATTAAACATAAGCAAATCAAAACATATAAAACATATACTAGGAAAACAGTTGGCTGCATTCGGGGAAATCCTAATAAGGAAAGAATGTCCATACTGAAAGGACGGAGAATCCGTACCTTGTGTCCAATGAACGAAAAAGACGAACGGAAGAATGTCCTACTTCGATCTCACTAATGCGACATAAATAGTATACGTATATAAGTATTCTGGTTACTGAGTACGTAACTGGTTTTATATCATGTCTTAGCTTGTTTTATATGTTCATGTCTTGTTTTACTGATTTTAACGTTATGATGTGTTTATCATGTATTCTGGATATTCTGATTAAGTATCACTTGTATTTCTTGTATTATTATACTTGTTGTGTAATAATAAGTAACTTTCTAAAAATAGCAGGTTTCCTAAAATAGAAAGTTTCTAAAAATATAAAGTTTCCAAAAATAGATTAACTGCTTAAAATTAATAAGTTTCTAAAAATAGAAAGTTTCCATAAATATGTTAACTGCTTAAAATAGATAAGTTTATAAAAATAGAAAGTTTCCATATTTAGAAATAAGCTGGATTATTAAGCTAATAAAATAAGCTTAAGTTATACTGATTATATATACTAAGTCATGTGATTAATAGTATAGTTTATTAATTAATGCATGTAAATTAAATAAATTATATGTTATAAGATTTAATTAAATATAACATAATTTAATTAAATTAAAGTGTATATACTACGTAGGTTAAAACATTTATTAATATTTACATTAGTATAACCTAAGTCATGGAAATTAAATAATTATATGTCATGTTTTAATAATTAATTAATTACTATAGTCTAATTTACATAATAAAATACTTAGGTTATAATCATGTATTATTAATAATAATGATAAACCTAAGTCATGTTTTAATTAAATTAATTAGATACCATGTTAAATTAATTTAATAACTTGTAAAAATAAATGCACATGTAAAATAATTAAACTTGTAAAAATAATCAACCCGGCCCCGTGTGCTATTCCTATTAAAAACATGTCGTGAACCGGACCCGTGAACCCATGAACCGGCCCGAATCAAAACCCCACCGAAAACAGTGGCAAACCGGCCCATGCCGATTGCCTCTGCCTTCTTTTCACTCCCACCGGCTGTGTGCCGGTGGTCTTGCCCTTGCTTGGCTAGCCGCTGACCCACGGGTTCCCACTGACTGTGTGTCGGTGGTTCCCACTACTTGCCCGTGGTTCCCCCTGCTTTCCAAAAATAGCCACCGACTGAAGCCGGTGGTTAGCGTTGTGGCTGCCGCGACTCAAACCAAACACAAGACACCCCCGACAGGAGTTGGGGTGCCTTGTTCCCTGCTGCCGACCGTGACCTAACACCACCGAGACCTTTGTCTCGTGTGATGATGCGAACCAAGCAACACCAAGAGTCGTGGGACCTTCGATTTTGTGGCGGCCGAACACCAAACCCGAAAACAACCCAAATAATTTACCCCACCATGATTCTTAACATGTTTTTAATCTTGTTTTTATTTTCCCATGATCAACTATGCATAAAACATAAAAAGAAAAATAAAATAAAGGTTTTCGGATTACCAAAACACGTGGAATCAATAAGGAATGAACACACGAACACGTACTAATGATTTGTTAAGCAAAAATCAAACGAACACCCCTTGTTCTTGTGGTAGCCGCCGACCAAGGAAGAAGAAAGAGAGATTAGGGTTTTTAATTTCTAAGATTTTTCCTATGAATGAATATTGTTTCCCTATTTTATTATTTAGCAAAATTAAACATGGACTGGGCCCCTTTTCCTTCCTTGTTTCCGCGGCTATGAGGGCCCACCAAGGGGAAACCCGTAGTTTTCCGTGTTCTAGTATTTTACGTGTTCCCGTGCTCGAATTTACGTGACGTTATTATTAAATGTTCGTGTTATTACATATACTTGTACGTAGTCGTAATAATAATTATGTAATTACATAATAATATGCTCGTGATTATTTACGTTCATGTTTTCATTTTCGTGATTATAATTATTGTTGGTAATAATTATCGTGCATTAATACATACTTAATACTTATCGTGTAATAATACGTACGTAATTCTTGTAATTAATATTCGTGAAACGTAAACATGATATAAAAGGAAAGTTTTAATCATGTTCGTACGATTATAAGTGTACTGTTCATGGTAAAAGCATGCGGGTTTTACAACTCTTCCCCCCCTAAAAAGAATAATTCGTCCCCGAATTATAGATAACATAAATTGGAAAAAGAGGAACATACCCGAATTCAACACTTGAAATGAGGTAAGAAGTCCGGATAGACTCCTCGGTCTCCCAAGTGGCTTCCCGCTTGGTATGATCCCTCCAAAGAATTTTGACGAATTGAATCTTCTTCTTCTTCATGACTCGTTCTTGCCTGTCAAGAATTCGTCCGGGTTCCTCAAAGAAGGTAAGATCTTCATGAATCTGTTCCAGTAGATACTGAACCATGTGAAGGGGATGATACTTGTACCCTCTAAGTAAGGACACATGAAAAACATCGTGAACATGAGAAAGCTGCGGAGGTAACGCTAAACGATAAGATACTTCACCGACTCGCTTAATGACATCAAACGGTCCGATGAATCGAGGACTGAGCTTCCCTTTGATTCCAAAACGTCTAACACCACGTGCCGGCGATACCTTAAGGAAGACGAGATCTCCTACGTTAAAATGTAAGTCCCTATGATGCTTGTCGGCATAACTCTTCTGACGTGACCGTGCTTCTTGCAATTTCTGTTTAGCTACAACGACCTTCTCGTTGGTCAACTCTATCATTTCTGGTCCTTCAAGTGTTCGTTCACCAACCTGATACCAACAGATTGGGGTGCGACACTTCCTGCCATACAACATTTCGAATGGAGCACACTTAATACTTGCGTGCCAACTGTTGTTGTATGCAAACTCTACCAGACAGATGTAATCGTCCCAATATCCCGTCCATTCCAACACACATGACCTCAACATGTCTTCCAATGTCTGAATCGTTCGCTCCGATTGCCCGTCTGTTTGAGGATGAAAAGCCGTGCTAAGCTTAAGTTTTGTACCCCAAGCTTTCTGTAGACTCCTCCAAAATCGCGAAGTGAAATGAGGATCTCCGTCCGAGACGATGCGGGATGGAGCACCATGAAGTCTCATGATCTTCTTCTTGTAAGTATCGGCAAGTTTACTGAACGAATCTTCCTTGCGGATCAGTAAGAAATGAGCTGACTTAGTAAGTCGATCAACGATAACCCAAATCGCATCGTGCCTCCTCTTTGTCTGCGGAAGACCCATAACAAAATCCATGGTGATCTTGTCCCACTTCCACTCTAGAATATCTAACGGTTGTAGAAGACCGCTAGATCGCTGATGCTCGATCTTAACCTGCTGGCAAGTAAGACATTTGGAGACGTAAGTCGCAACATCCTGTTTCATACCACTCCACCAAAAGTATTGCTTGATGTCGTGGTACATCTTGGTCGAACCAGGATTAATAGAGTTGGGGAGCTATGAGCTTCAACTAACAATGCTTCCCGGAGTTCTTGATCATCAGGAACACAAAGTCTCGTGCCCTGCCATAAGATACCGTCTGCGTCTACCCGAAATTCTGTCTGCTTCACCAAATTCAGAATTATCGCCCAGATTTCACCATCATCCTTCTGAGCTTCCTTGATCCTAGAGAGTAACTCAGGTTCTACTCTAAAAATAGCCCAGTAACCATGCTGTCCACGTACCATGATCTCAGTATCTAGTCGCTCTAAGTCTCTTATAATTTCCTCCTCAATTTTAATGTCGTTTATCATTCCGGACATTCTACTAAGTGCATTTGCCACTACATTCACCTTGCCAGGACGATACTGCAGATTAATGTCATAATCCTTTAACATCTCTATCCATCTCCTCTGTCTCATGTTCAGTTCACGTTGAGTGAAGATGTACTTCAAGCTCTTATGGTCTGTGAAAATGTCACATGATTCTCCGTACAAGTAGTGCCTCCATATCTTCTATGCAAACACGACTGCTGCAAGTTCCAAGTCATGCGTAGGGTAATTTTCTTCATAAGGCTTAAGCTGTCGTGAAGCGTACGCGATCACTTTCCCATGTTGCATGAGAACACAGCCAAGTCCCTTCCCTGAAGCATCACTGTAGATTTGAAATCCACCTGTACCAGATGGGAGAGTAAGAATCGGTGCAGATACTAACTTCTGCTTTAGGTCTTCAAAGCTCTTCTCTCTTTCTTTAGTCTAGAGGAATTTCTCCCCTTTCCGCATCAGTTTGGTCAATGGTAGTGCTAAACAGGAAAAATTCTCTACGAACCTACGGTAGTAACCAGCTAAGCTTAGGAAACTGCGAACCTCAGTCGCTGATGTCGGTCTTGGCCACTTGGTAATAGCCTCAACCTTTACTGGATCCATGGTGATTTCTTCTGCTGATATAATGTGACCTAAGAACGCCACCTTGTCTAACCAGAACTCACACTTGGAGAATTTAGCATACAGCTGCTTCTGGCGAAGAATCTGTAACACTGTACGAAGATGGTCTTCGTGTTCCTCCTTGCACTTAGAAAATATCAGGATGTCGTCACTGAAGACAATGACGAACTTGTCCAGAAATTCATGGAAGATTTTGTTCATCAGATCCATGAAAACAGCTGGAGCATTGGTAAGGCCAATGGCATGACTACAAATTTGTAGTGCCTATAGCGTGTACGGAAAGAAGTCTTGGCGATGTCCTGCTCTTTAACCCATAGTTGATGATAGCCCGACCTCAGATCAATTTTGGAGAAATGTTTGGCCCTTTGGAGTTGGTCAAACAGATCGTCAATGCGTGGTAAAAGATACCGATTCCTGATGGTGATCTTGTTGAGCTCGCGATAATCTATGCAAAGACGCATACTTCCGTCCTTCTTCTTCACAAATAAGAGTGGTGCGCCCTATGGAGATGCGCTCAGTCAAATGAAGCCTCGTTCCAGAAGTTCTTGCAATTGGTCCTTCAACTCCTTCAGCTCTATGGGGCCATGCGATAAGGAGCCTTGGAAATCGGCTCAGCTCCTGGAATGAGTTCGATATTAAACTCTACTTCACGTGCAGGTGGTATGTCCGGAAGTTCTTTTGGAAATACGTCTAGAAATTCTGACACTATCGGCTGATTCTGAATTAATGGAGATTCAACATCCATGTCATGAACAATACCTAGATAGCCCTCGCAACCATGTGAAAGTAATGCACGTGCTTGCAGGGTTGATATGATTTGTACAGCCCTTCCGGGTACGAACCCGTTGTGAATGTACTCTGGTGCATTAACATCACCGAAGATGACCCGATATGTATGGAAGTCTATGGTGGCATGATATTTGGATAGCCAGTCCATGCCCAATATCATGTCAAAATCATTCATGTCCAGCGGAAGTGCGTCAACAGGACGAACCTTGTTGTCAAACTCTAGGGGAAGGCTCTTGTACACATGGGTTATGTGTACAGAGTCTCTTAAAGGCGTGGAAATGTTTAGTACATTCTCTATTGGCATAGGGGATATCCTAACATTCTTAGCATAAGCAGTAGAAATGACCAAATGAGTAGCACCCGTGTCAAATAAAGCACATGCAGCTTGACAATACATGTACACAATTCTGGTGATGGTACCTGTAGACTTGTTGGCCTGATCGCGAGAAGTCGTGTAAACGCGTCCACTAGTAGGAGGAGGCTTGGAATCAGCATGTCCAGCTGTGCCCTCCATCTCGCCCTTGCGGCAGTCCTTCATGCGATGACCAGTAAGGCCACACTTATAGCATGCGTCGCTGTCGTGGCGACATGGTCCTAGGTGTCTACGGTTGCAGGTAGTGCACAGAGGATGAGTATACCCTCCAGCAGGTGCCCTTGTTGGCTGGGAGCCTGTTAAGAACAGTATACATGAGACATGGTTTATAGGTACAAAGGACAATGCAGAAAATTCGTAAGATGTAATGCCAGTGATAGCTGGACGGTTAGGCTGTGAACCTCTTTGGTTCTGGTCCCTCCCGTTACCATGATTCCTGGTAGAAGATTGCTAATGTGTTAGAATTATGAAATATTGCATGTAACATAATAAAATGAGTAAGTGTAAGGACCTGCTGCTGTTGGAGTTTCCAGCATTGTTACGGTAATTATCATTACCGGCACGCCTATCCGTAGTAGAACGGTCTTGAGTCTCACCGTTTCCCTTGGGGTGAGTAGGTTGTTGCTGAGTAGCCGGCTGAGACCGGTCCCCAGTCTTCTGCCTGGAAGATGTAATTTAAAAGAGATATAACATAAGAATATACTAAATGAATTCGGAATGGTCACCACTGCATAATGAATATTTACCTCTTCTCGGGTCTCTCTGCTTCCCCAAACTCTTCTCTTTCTTGCAGCGTCTCTAGCTTACGTGCTGCATCGACAACTTTTACCACTGTGTTGAACGTAGCATACACCAAGTTGTTGGCGACCGATGTACGAAGAGCCCACCGGAGTGGTATGCTTGCTCTTCGGTAGTACCTGCTGCTGCGCCAAGAAAACCATCCAAACGAAGAAAGCGCTGCATGAACTCGTTGCTGTTCTCCCTAGCTCTCTGCTTGATTTCGTAGTACTCCCTCTTTAGCTTGTCTTGCTCAACCTTGGGGAAGAACTGTCCCGTTACTAAGTCCCTGAACTGAGCCCAAATCAAACCAGCCACCCAATCATCACCTCCCTCAGACTGCTGAGTGCCTTCCACCATCCTAGCACATCACCTTCGAACTTGTAAAAGGCCAACCTCGACTTGAAGACGGGGTCACAGCCCATTGCATCGAAGATCTTCTCAATGTGAGCCAACCAGCTTTCAGCTTCACTGGGGCTATCAGTTTTCTCGAAGGATCGAGGGCGTTGCTTGTTTAATCTCTCCAGCCATGTGACCAATGTTGTTGGAGGAGGAGGAGGAGGAGGTACTGGGTGCTATTGCTGATTGTTGGCAGCCTGCACCTCAGCCCTGATTTCGTTCCTCAGCCGAGGAAGCAAAGCTTGCATCGCAGCCTGGACTGCTGCATTGAGTTGTTCCTGCTCGCGTGTGAGAACCATCTGACAGTATAACATAAAAATACATGATTAAACTGATCAAACATAAAATATATATACATGAAAAAAAAATTATACCAATAAATCATGAGAAAAATTTTATGCAGGAAAACTAGTATATGAATGCATGATGCAGTTTTATGAAAACTTTTATATGCGTGAGAGTGAACGCCTAAGGTCAGTTCACTCAAAACAAAAGACATGGCGAGGGGACGCCAATGGGTCGGTCCCAAAGTTAAAAGTTTCGATAAAATTACATGCGACTAAATATTGCCAGTCCTGTACCAACTATTACTTAGTCATAAACCTGTGACAATGACATATATATGAATGCATGAAAACAATGAATGTATGAAAACCGACTGTCAGTTCTAGGAAGACCATAGTGACTACCCACTAATCACAAGTCGTGTTTTGAGAGCCTACAAGTCGAATCCTTGGCTCTGATACCATAATTGTAACACCCTATTTTGATAAATGGAATGTCAAGCATGATTATGGCGTGTCATCAAAGCAAACAAGGATAAATGTCTTAAACATTACATGACCATAAAGGAAATACCGGAAACAAACATCGGTACCCCAAAGTAAAAGCTTATCACACACAAACATAAGTACTGCAAAGGAAAAGGACTGAACAATGTCCATGGAAATAAGTAGCAAAATGTATGACGAAATGCAGAAAGTAATGAAGGCTAGTAAGCTTCCAATCCATATGAACCTACGCTTAGAATCTACGGGCGCCCTTGAGTACCTGCCGTTTTAGGAAACATGAAAGGAAAACGACTGAGCATCACGATCAGTGCACGGATATACAGGAATAGCATGAATAATATAAGCATATACCACATATAGCAGTAGAATTGGTTAAGTCCTGGAAAACCTGGTACAACTTAGTAAAATTGGTTTTATAGTTTGAAAAACCTTATGTTTATCTTATGAAAACTTTTCAACATGTGAACCATTAGCCAATATAGGTCATGAAATATCAACGTGCATGAATACTTGGAGGGGTCACCTCATCGTGCAATTAGAGGGGTTGCCTCTAATTAACATAAGTTTGGGTAGGAGGGATCAGCTCCTTGTGAAGGATGCAAGGCACACACCACATTCACCTAAATAATCTGTTAAAAACATGTAACCTAGGATGCACCCATACGCCCTACATGATAACATAATAATATGGCCAAAAGCTGAAAGGGACGCCACGAGCTATCACTCCGCCGTGGTGAAGTCATAACACTGGTGCCTCCAGTGTTATGGTTATGGTACCTCCATAACTAGGTGAAACTGGTCATGCATGTATATGGCTTAGGCATTTATTTAAACATAAGCAAATCAAAACATATTAAACATATACTGGGAAAACAGTTAGATGCATACGGGGAAATCCTAATAAGGAAAGAATGTCCATACTAAAAGGACGGAGAATCCGTACCTTCTGTCCAGTGAACGAAGAATACGAACGGAAGAAAGTCCTACTTCGATCTCACTAATGCTACATAAATAGTATACGTAGATAAGTATTCTGGTTACTGAGTACGTAACTGGTTTTATATCATGTCTTAGCTTGTTTTATATGTTCATGTCTTGTTTTACTGATTTTAACGTTATGTTGTGTTTATCATGGATTTTGGATATTCTGATTAAGTATCACTTGTATTTCTTGTATTATTATACTTGTTATTTAATAATAAGTAACTTTCTAAAAATTGTAGGTTTCCTAAAATAGAAGGTTTCCAAAAATAGAAAGTTTTCAAAAATAGATTAACTGCTTAAAATAAATAAGTTTCTACAAATAGAAAGTTTCCATAAATAGATTAACTGCTTAAAATAGATAAGCTTCTAAAAAAAGAAAGTTTCCATATTTAGAAAAAAGCTGGATTATTAAACTAATAAAATAAGCTTAAGTTTACAGATTAAATATACTAAGTCATGTGATTAATAGTATAATTTATTAATTAATGCATGTAAACTAAATAAACTATATGTTATAAGATTTAATTAAATATAACATACCGTTCTAAAAAAACATAATTTAATTAAATTAAAGTGTATATAATACTTAGGTTAAAACATGTATTAATATTTATATTAATATAACCTAAGTCATGGAAATTAACTAATTATATGTCATGTTTTAATAATTAATTAATTACTATAGTCTAATTTACATAATAAAATACTTAGGTTATAATCATGTATTATGAATAATAATAATAAAACTAAGTCATGTTTTAATTAAATTAGTTAGATACCATGTTAAATTAATTTAATTACTTGTAAAAATAAATGCACATGTAAAATAATTAAACTTGTAAAAATAATCAACCCGATCCCGTGTGTTATTCCTATTAAAAACATGTCGTGAACCGGACCCGTGAACCCATGAACCGGCCCGAATCAAAACCCCACTAAATTAGTGGCAAACCGGCCCATGCCGGTTGTCCCTGCCTTCGGTTCACTGCCACCGACTGTGTGCTGGCGGTCTTGCCCTTGCTCGACTAGCCGCTGACCCACGGGTTCCAACCGACTGTGTGTCGGTGGTTCCCACTGCTTGCCCGCGGTCCCCCCTGGTTTCCAAAAATAGCCACCGGCTGAATCCGGTGGTTGGGGCTGTGGCTGCCGCGACTCAAACCAAACACAAGACACCCCCGACGTGAGTCAGGGTGCCTTGTTCCCTGCTGCCGACCGTGACCCAACACCGAGACATTTCTCTCGTGTGATGATGCGAACCAAGCAACACTGAGAGTCGTGGGACTCTCGGTTGTGTGGCGGCCGAACACCAAACCCAAAAACAACCCAAATAATTTACCCCACCATGATTCTTAACATGTTTTTAATCTTGTTTTTATTTTCCCATGATCAACTATGCATAAAACATAAACAGAAAAATAAAATAAAGGTTTTCGGATTACCAAAACACGTAGAATCAATAAGGAATGAACACACGAACACGTACTAATGATTTGTTAAGCAAAAATCAAATGAATACCCCTTGTTCTTGTGGTAGCCGCCGGCCAAGGAAGAAGAAAGAGAGCTTAGGGTTTTTAATTTTCTAAGATTTTTCTTGTGAATGAATATTGTTTCCCAATTTTGTTATTCAGGAAAATTAAACATGGGCTGGGCCCCTTTTCCTTCCTTGTTGTCGCGGCTATGAGGGCCCACCAAGGGGAAACCCGTAGTTTTCCGTGTTCTAGTATTTTACGTGTTCCCGTGATCGAATATACGTGAAATTATTATTAATTGTTCGTGTTATTACATATACTTGTATGTAGTCGTAATAATAATTACTAATTACATAATAATATGCTCGTGATTATTTACGTTCATGTTTTCATGTTCGTGATTATAATTATTGTTGGTAATAATTATCGTGCATTAATACATACTTAATACTTATCGTGTAATAATACGTACGTAATTCTTGTAATTAATATTCGTGAAACGTAAACATGTTAGAAAAGGAAAATTTTAATCATGTACGTATGATTATAAGTGTACTGTTCATGGTAAAAGCATGCGGGCTTTACAGTGATGGTTCATTAGTAGGGTAAGGTGATGGAAATCTTGGTGTCGAGGTGTAAAATCTACTTCTTCATTGTATAACTTGCATATACGGGTCGTCATCAAAGGTTAAAACGGATTTTGGGATTTTCTGGTCTTTGGGTGTATTTTCTGATATATCTAATAATCCATATGATAGTTCGGGAAATTATTAGGAATACTTGCAAAATTCTCATCTTGATAATCCGATAAGATGATAATAGAAGGAAGATATGGATACCTATTTCTAGAGACGTCGATAAATCCTAAATTATTACTTACTCATAAGTACTTACATATAAACATGGTATCATTTACACATTGTTCTACAGGGTAGAAGTCCTAGTATTGGTATAATATTACCTCATTCTTGTAGCAGCACTGGAATTGGCACGGAGGAATTTCTTGAAATTATCTTAAAAGTAGTTATAGTCAAGATTTTATTTCTTGTTCTCTATAACCATGGCTCTGAGTACCAATCTCTAACGCCCTCATTTTACCTTTACGCAACAGAACATTGATTTGGTGTATTACTTCATGGAACACAAGTCATAATAATAGAAAACAACTCAAAAGAGTGATGAAATCAGCTTTCTTTATATTTCATTGAAAAATCAGAGTTTTACAATATGAGGTTCCCAAAATCTAGAATAAATTCAGTCTTGTGCCTCTTCATGCCATCCTTGTGCTGCTCCATGCTATCAGCCACAATTATCGGAAATATATGCTTAAAGTCAACACAAAGGTTTAGTGAATTCATAGGTTTGTAATAACAGTTTTGAATACAAGAATATCCTCCGGGCTACGTTGTTATACACCCACATAAAATAGACATCATACTACACTATGCTCATGCACCGCTACTTGACATACAGAAACCAACAAATAGCCCTTATGCATGCAGTTTTCTAAAGTCCTGAGTTAAGCAAAATAAAGTGTATCTGTTTAGCCTAGGTAGGAACCTTCAGCTGCTAGCAAGCGTGACTTGCCCAGATAGGGGATGTCAACCCCCAAATAGTACTATTCACAATATTAGCGCTCATTTTCAAGAAATGATTAGCGGTTCACGATTGAAAAGGGACTTAATGGGAGTAGTAAACATAGTGTCAATAATCATACCATACAATTTTAAAAGCACTTGTATTCCAGTTTTAGCATATATCCCTCTCACATGTTTTGAAATCATTTATAAAGCATTTAAAAGTGAGGCTATGAACTCATCTTATGTCCATAGAATCCGAGCTATAATCAGATATATTTCATTCACAGATAATCAGCTTGATCATACAAATCACAACTTGGTTTCATAACAACAGCTTGATCCCACACAAACCTGGATTAATACATTGTGCATAGTATCAAGTCTTTAATCTATTTTTCAATATTGTTAAGTGCTGGTTTAATATTCTTTTATTAATATTTGGTTGTAATTCTAGCACCATTGTTCGGGCCATCATACTTAGAAGCCATTTTATAAATGTTTGAGGAGCGAGGGCACTTTAAATCGGAAACCCAACCACTTAGTCAGAACGTAATATCGAGATGGAACATCCTTGTACAAAGATCCCTAATAACATGATACTTTCACTACTTACTCGTAATAATTAATCTTCTTTAGTTTCAAAATTGGAAAAATTAGTCCTTTTGGTTACACTTTGGTTTAATTACACTTTTAACCCTTTAAGTGTATAGTTTTTGTATTTCCATTTTAAACCCTTAATATTTAACCTTAGGTCCTAAAAATTTCCAACATTTATTAATATAGTTTATACTTTCATAAAATGACATTTTTGGCCCAAAATGTCAAATAGTTTCAAAAATGACAGTTTTAGTCCCTATACTTGTAAAAATCACATAACAACCTCAAAAATGGACCATATGATCTAGGATTTTAAAACAAAGTTTAAAAACATGTTTATAATCATAATTGTGAGAACTCGTATTTTCTGGTAAATTATTTTATACTATTTATTCCAGCTCACTCGATTTTCATTGGTTATTATGATTTTTCAGTATTTCACGATTTACGAGGTCTCGACATGTTTTATATGACTTTATAATGTTATTTTATTCCAAAAAAAATAAAAAATGATATCTAGACCTATAACGGACGCAATGGTGAACTTTTGCATTTTTACGTTTTCTGGTTGTCGGACTGAGTTTTCGGCTCCGAAGGCCGCAAGAAAAATTATTTTTTCATGATTACTAGTAATTCTTGATTCCTTGACCCAATTTAGTGAAATTTAGGCCAAAAAAGTGTTTACAAGTTATTTCGAAAGTTTTTCATTTAAAACGAGAACGGGTCTCGGGTTTTGGTCGAAACCCGCTAACTTTTAAACATGACTAATGTGTAATATGTAAAAACTAAATTTTGGGCTGTAATCATAAAATCAGCTGAATAAAGCCCATTTTAAGGTCAAATGGTCAAGTTAACATAAATTGTTGATCCCAAACTTAGATCGATTTAGCTTTATGTATACGAGATTAGATCAAGTAATACACTTAGAGAAACCTTTGTATATGATTATGAATCTAAGTGTTATGCGGAATTTAACACTTAAACAAGAACACACAAGATGTAAACAAACTTTCACTTTGATTATCAATATCAAACTTGCTTACAATGAAAGTAGTTTACGAATGAAAACTTATATGAAACTTATATCAAACATTAACCTAAAGGTCTTCTTTTATAGACATAAGAAGCCTTGTACAATAATCTACGTATCAGCTATTCTAGGTAAAGATAAATATAGAAAATACAATGTTGTTCCTATCTTTACTAGAAGTAATCTAGAATACAATAAACGCGTAGAGTATATCTTCCTATCAGTGCTTGTCTTCAATGTGTCAACGCTTGACTTTTTCTTGTCAACGCTTGAGCTGTCAGCGCTTGTTTTGTTCTTGTCAACGCTTGTATTACTCTTGTCAGCGCTCAAGTGATCTGGCCTTAATTTATTCCCAAAAATCCTCCCCTAAACTTGATATCCACTCTTATGATCAAGTTTCTGAATAAGCATTAAGGACTAGGAGGAATCTGACAAACCTTCTCATATTGGTAATGAATAAATCTAATCAAATCTTTTGCCACGTCACTTGAATAATCTATTTCCAGCTGAGTGTCCTTCATCTTCTCCAAAATAGCTTTGGATATAAAATACTGACCATCCACAAGTAGATACTCAGCAAACTTTGTAGAACTCAAATGGTAAACACCAGCAGCTGAATATAACCTCCATTCAAGACCACTGAGGTCATCTTCAAGATCCTTCCAAATTGCAGGATCCTCATCTTTTGGTCCACACATTCTTTTAAATGTGGTCCAAAGTTTTATTCCATTAGCTGAAGTTGGTGCTTCAGCCTCATACTTGGTCTCCAGCAACCTCCAAAGGTCCACCAAGTCTTCTCTATCACAACTTGGAAACAAAGATATGAGAGTGGTAAAAGTGTGTACCTCCTTACCAAATCTGTCAATCCTCCAGAACCCACATTCATCTTCCTCATAGCTCACAATTGGGTTCCTGGAATCTAATGGTAACAACTTGCACCATATCTGAAGCTTCTAAAGGTGAGAGCTTGAGGCTCTTTCTGATGACAGCTTCACTTGGATATAGTGGATCCATATCTTTGGGAAACTCAAATGAAATTCCCTTCTTCACTGGCCTGGGAACAACCATAGCTTTCTTGAGTTCCATTTCTTCTGCAAGTTCCTCCTTTCTTTCATCTGAAAGAAGTCTGAGAGTGTTTGCTTCCTGCACTCTCACCCAAATGGGATAAGCCCTGCTTTCCAACTCATTAATGTCAAAGCCCTCAACTTCTGATAAGTCCGTCCAACTCCATGACATCTGAGCAACATAAAGTATAGCTCCCTTCTATCCCTTTTCTACTCTGAGAGAATATTGCTGGCCTTGTGTTTCAAAATTACCTGGCAATCCTTCTGAACTCTAAGTAGAATCTCCAAACCCCATATTTGATCTGAAATGGTCAAGTCTGGATTCTCCATGCATCTTTCTTCCCAAGCATTGTACATTTGAACCACTTCTGGCATGTCAAAGTCAACCTGCAATTTCAACTCTCTCAGCTTCTCTTTGGCCAACTCATCCCCATACTCAAGCCTTTCTGGTTCTATAATCATCACACTTGAGTCTGAGCTAGCTCCATCACTTTCTTCTTCTGAAGTCACAACAAATGGTGACTTTTCCTTTTCATCCTGTTCCATGATTTGTGTAGCCAATCTTCTATCAAATTCAACTTGAGCTGCATCTTTTGGAACAATCTCTTCTACCATTATACCCTTACCCTTATCTGATGGTGCAATGGTTGGTAAGGTAGATGGTAATACCTGCGTAGAAACCTCCTTGATGATAGATGATGACTGGGATACATCACCTTCATGTGTAGGTCTGTCAACGCCCAAAATTGTCCTATCAGCGCCCAAAATATTTCTGTCAGCGTCCAACTCTTCCTTATCAACGCCCAAATATCTTCCCTCAGCGCCTTGTGTAACCTCTCTCAACATAGCTGTAAATGATAAATTCAAGTTTGTAGGAGAGACTAAGGACGTATCAAAACCTGTTTGTTTCTTCAAAGTTGTAAGGGCCTCAGCAACATCCATTGATTGACCATCATGGCTACCCTTATCACTTAGATTTATTGGATCTTCCTCCCCTTTGGAAGATTCCTCCATACCCTTCCTTGCACCAGCACTCTCCAAAACAACAATCCTCTACCTTAATTGCTTGAGTTCAAGGCCTTGTGAGCTGACAACTTGTACTAAGTCTACATTTTGCTTTTGCAAGCTAATGCAGACTGCCGTCAATTCCATAAGAGTCATTGGTTCCAGTCTGCCCTCTTCTAAAATGGGGATTTGACCTCCCAAGTCAGATTAATTGGGCATGGATGAGGACTTAATGATGGTGGGACTGCCTTGGCCAGCATCTAAGCCAGAACCAATAGTCCCAGCCTCATCCAGGGCACCAGCCACACTTGTGGTGGTGGTTCTCTCTGCTTCATGGCTAGGACCACCAGAGGAGAACACTCCAATAGTCCTTTGGCGTTTCATCAACCTATATTTAGGGGGTGTGGAAGATGGTGTGGAAGAATGGGTGGATGTGGGTTGGTTAAGGGGTGTTTGGGTTTGTGAAGGTTGTGTGTCAGCGTTGGAAATAGGCACATCAACGCCAACATTTAATGTATCAGCGTTGAAGGATTCTAAGTCAATTTGCATGTGTTCAGGTGAAGGTAAAGGTTCAGGGATTGGTTCAAGTTGTGGTTGGGGGTTAATTTGTGGTTGGGGGTCTGGTTGGGGTTGTGCTGCTGCAATAACAGCAAGCATAGGTTGGGTTAAAGGTAGGTCACGATGGGGTGGTGAATTCATCTTCATAAAGATAGCTTTCTTTTGCTCAGGATCTTATAAAAATCATTGTGATCCCTTGAGCAGTAACCTTGGACATCAAAAACCATTTGTAGAAAACGGGGATAAGCTAAAGTCATTTTTGTCCCCTTGTTTTTACACATCCCCTCAAAAATCATTTTAGAATAGTTAAATTTTTACTCTGTTGCAATGCACACAATAGCGCTAGCAATGGATCTATTGATCTCATTGTGTGCAGTGCATTTGGGACTCAAACATTGAAGGAGGACATGTATGAGGTACTTCCAGGGTGGGGGAAATTCCTGCTTATGATACTTGTTGAGAGTACCTTCATCAGGAAAAGGATATCCCAAAGCCCTAAGCCCTTGTTCTATTTCATTTATGGGAAGAGTGGCTATACCATCAGCATCATCAAGATGCAAGGCTTGGCGTACCAAAGCCTCAGTAACCACCCAAGGTCTCCCATGAACAGTAGAAGTCAATGTAGTCACTCTATCAATTGTTGAGGAACTGACAGTGTTCCAAAACTGCTTAATATGTGTGACTGGAATGAGTGGTGCATGAGAAAGAGCATACCTTAATGTGGATGCTTTCAAATGCGCCACCATTTGTGTGTATTGAGGAAACAGAGTATCATCAGCTTCAAGATACGCAATCATGTTGTGTTGAGACCTGAACCCTAATTCCAATTCTGATGGTTTAAACTTGGGTGCCATTGATGAAAGTTGTTAATTTTAAATGAAGAAGATGAAGTTGATAAGAGAAAAATGTGTTAGACAAGAATTATAAATACCCTGTTTAAAATAGGAACCAAATTTATAGGAGAAGAAAAATGCATGTGATTGGCCCAAAAATAGGCAAGTATTTTCAAAAACACAATCATGAAAATATTGAAAAAATATAAGTTTATCTCATGCATTAATGAGAGGTAACAACTCCCAAAATTACGGCCTAAAAATATGTCAAAAAGTAACAACTGGGTAGGTCCCATTGAGTGTCAACGGTCAAAAATAACCTATCAACGCCCAACGGCTATAATCTTGTCAACGTTTGCCTATAGCCATGTCAGCGTCCAATTTGGTCACAACAATGCTTGGAAAATTCTTGTCAGCGTCCAAAAATAAAAATGTTTTAAAAATGAAAAATAACCTTAACAAGTAATTTATCCTAGAGAAGATAACCAAAAGCTGATAATTATTATAGGGCGGCAAGCACTGTCCAGTTATGCACACTTGCATAAGCAAGATAGACATAACAGTCCTCTAGTGTCCCTTGCTAACCAAAACTCTTAACAACCAAGTTATCTCATAAAATTCCTTGTTACTCCAAGGTAATTCCCATAACAAAATCATTCCCAAGTCTCCCAACAGACCACAACCAATTCTAGGCCAAAAATGTCTTGGCAGCATGCATAGTATATCAACTTTGCATGCTACAGTGCCTCATGATTTAGTAAAACTAACTCATACTCACCTGTGGACACAATCTAGAATTGTGATAAGAGTATCATATGGATACCCAAACATCCTAAAGGTTCCTAAAACCTCCCCTTAAACTATGATACAAAAGTTTGCTAAAATCATGCATGAACATAAAAAATTTATGTCAAGATAGGAATGAAACATTCCAACCATCATCCATAAATAAAAACTTGTCCAAATGATTCTCCATTGATCCATAAGCAACTCTGTATCCAATGGTATACTGCTAACACCATCTGCACATTTAGATTGAAAACCACAAAACTAACATTGTTGCTGACAACGCCCCGATAACACATGACAGCGTTGAGGGAAGCTTTGTCAGCGTTAGACAATTATATTGCTGACAACGTTGCAAAAACACTTATCAGCGTTCAAACAACCTTTGTCGTTGTTAGAAAAATATAGTGGAAAATCTAAATCATCAATAAGACCAATAACAATGCATCATCCTGTACATACTTTTACAAAAAGACTCCAAAACACATATTATGTGAGATTGACCATTCCAATACTTGTTACCAAGTATTGAAATCTCCCAGCATCAAAAGGTTTAGTTAGTAAATCTGACACATTTTCCTCAGTGTCAACCCTATCTGGATGTATTAAACCTTTTTCAAAGCAATCTCTTATAAAATGGTGTCTAATTTCTATGTGTTTAGTTTTAGAATGATGTACAAGATTCTTAATGATGCATAAAGTGCTGTTATTGTCAACAAACATCTTGGTATGAATCCACAATACTTGTCCACAACAAGCAACTGCAGCAACATACTCTGCTTCAGTTGTAGAATTGGCCACCACTGTTTGTTTCTTGCATTGCCAAGATATTAACCTGCTCCCAAGAAACTGACATCCACCAGTTGTGGATTTCCTATCAAATTTATCACCTCCATAATCACTATCTAAATATGCAATCAGCTCTAATGGTGAATCCTTTGGGAACCACAAACCAAGACCAGGATAGCATCTTAGGTACCTAAAGATTCTCTTCACAGCATAAAGATGACATTCTTTGGGAGTCACTTGATGGCGTGCACAAGCACACACAGCAAACATGATGTCAGGTCTGGAGGCAGTAAGATACATCAATAATCCAATCATGGATCTATAGTTCCTGACATCAACATCTTTCCCATCTCCAATCTTTCCCCAAGGGTGTTCTCTATCCATAGGAGTAGTAGCCCTCTTTTCATGTGGAGAAAAGCCAAACTTCTTCAAGATCTCAGCAACATATTTATCCTGGGAGATGAAGATACCATCTTCTTTCTGCTGAACTTGTAAACCAAGAAAGAAGTTCATCTCCCCCATAGCACTCATCTTGAATTTGTCTGTCATAAGCTTAGAGAAATCCTCACTCATCTTTGGATCAGTAGACCCAAAAATGATATCATCAACATAGACCTGCACAAGCAACACATCCTTGCCTTTCTTCTTTGTAAATAGTGTTTGATCTATGGTGCCCCTCTTAAATCCATTGTCCACCAGATAGGTAGACAAAGTACCATACCATGCTCTAGGGGCTTGATGAAGGCCATACATAGCCTTTTTGACTCTATACACTTTATCTGGATGCTCTGGATTCTCAAAACCAGGAGGTTGCATTACATATACTTCCTCAACAATGGTGCCATAGAGAAAGGCACTCTTGACATCCATTTGATAGACAGTGAAGCCCATGCAGGATGTATAGGCTAGAAAAATCCTTATAGCTTCAATCCTTGCAACTGGTGCAAATACTTCCTCATAGTCTATCCCCTCCTCTTATGTATAACCTTGAGCCACTAACCTTGCCTTGTTTCTGACCACAATGCCTCTTTCATCTCTTTTGTTCCTGAGAACCCATCTTGTCCCTATAGGTCTGACATATCTAGGACAATCAACCAGCTCCCAAACATCCTGAATTGCAAATTGGTGAAGCTCATCCTGTATTGCTTCCACCCAACTTGGTTCTTTGAGAGCATCAAATATTTTCTTGGGTTCCTCTTGTGACAGAAAACAGGCAAGCAAACATGCTTGCACAAGAGGGGTATCAACCTTCTTGTGTATATTAGCAATAAACCCACCAAGACCTTGATGAGATCTTCTAGTCTGAACTGGAGTCATAACATCACCAATGATCTGGGAATGGGGGTTATTCTTCATTGTGGAAGTGAGAACTCATCCTTCAAAAAGTCTGGTGTCCTCAACCTCATTCTCCATGTTGCTAATATCTTCTTCATCAGACTCTCTTACATCTACATGAGGATGAACCTCTTCATATGTATTGGAAGGTTCACCTTGTTCCAAATTGGAAGAGAAAAGATGGGCAGAATTGTTGTCAACGCCTGAACCTTGTTTGTCAGCGCTTGGGCTAACAACGCTTGAAGTGTGGTTGTCAACGTCTGAACCATCGACGTCTGAATTGGTCTTGTCAGCGCTAGATTTGCCTTTGTCAGCGCCTGAAGGACCATGCATGTTTATATCTGGTGGTATTTGGAAACCACCATTATCTTGTCCAGCAGCAAAAGCATCTGTCCAAATGGGAATGGTAACATATTCTAGGATAGGAGATGTCTTTTCTGCTTGTGATCCAACCTTTTCATGAACCTGAGTGCCTGAAACATCAACAACTTGTTACTCCATAACATTTGAAGTTACCTTCAAAATGTCTGGATTAGTGACAGGCATATAATTTAAAGTTCTAGATAAAGGTTCCAAGTCAAATAACCAATTAGGACCACTTTCAGGATCACTAGGTTTATTCTCTAAAAACCTAACATGTACTCTTTCAACTATACATTTGTCCTCTTTAAGATAAACCCTATATCCCTTGCTCTGCACTGAATACCCCATGAAGTAACCCTCATCACCTTTTGCACTAAATTTCCCGAAGGCATCACTAGTGTCTAGAACTACTACATGACAACCAAAAGGTCTGAGAAAACCAATATTAGGTTTTCTACCCCAAAGTAACTCATAAGGTGTTTTGTTCTGAGTTTTGTTAACCAATGCTCTATTTTTCACATAGCAAGCTGTATTAACAGCCTCAGCCCAAAAGGCTATAGGAAAGTGAGCATCAGCCGACATTGTTCTGGCTGCTTCAATTAGGGTTCTATTTTTCCTCTCAACAACCCCATTTTGTTGTGGGGTTCTAGCAATGCTAAATTGCCTAGTAATTCCTTTCCTGGCACAGAAATCATCTAGCTTTTTATTCCTAAATTCTCCACCATTATCACTCCTAAGCATTTTAACCTCATTGCCAGACCTCTTCTCAATCTGAGTGATAAAATTAATTAGAATATCAGCTGTGTCACTCTTCATAGCTAGAAAGAAATTCCAAGTAAACCTAGAAAAATCATCTGTGATGACAAAGCAATATGACTTACCATTCAAACTTTCTATATTGGTTGGACCAAAGAGGTCCATGTGTAGCATATGAAGAGGTCTAGAACTAGTGTGCACCTGTTTGGACTTGAATGAGACCTTGTGCTGCTTGCCTTTAAGACATGCAACACAAGAGTGGTCATTGTGGAAGGCCTTTTCAGGCAAACCATCAACTAAACCAAGTCTCACACGCCTATTAATATTTTTATAATTTATGTGCCTTAGTCTTCTGTGCCACAAATTACTCTCATCTACTGAGGCCTTAGCATAAAAACAAGACATATTATTATTCATTTTAATCCCATTCAAATTCACATTATATATGTCCTTATGCCTAGGTGTTCTATACTCAATATATTTCTCATCAGGGATCTTAAAATCCTTGCTTAACACCAAACACTCAGTATCAGTAAAAAGAACTTTATTTTTGTTATCACAAACTTGTGATACACTAAACAGGTTGTAATCAAGTTCTTTTACCAGGAAGACGTTCTCAAAACGCAGATTCTTGGTGAGAAGGGTTCCTTTGCCTGTGATAGTACCATATCCGCCTCCAAAGTAAACCTTATCACCATCTTTAATAGGAGTGAAGTTCGTCAGATAGTCTTCCTTCCCTGTCATGTGCCTTGAGCATCCACTATCCCAATATCCATAATCATTGATCTGTCGTTGAATGCCCTGCACATAAAGAAAACAAATTAGTTTTCTTTGGGAACCCAAGTCTTAAAAGACTTGGATTCATCTGGTTGTTCAATAAGAACAAACTTAGTTCTCACAACAACCCCATTCTCATCCTTCTTAGGATGAAATACCCAGTTAACCCCAATAGGTTTTGTAATGACCTTTGAAATGTAATTAAATCTATTGCAAGTCATTGAAATCCCATTATCATTAGGGTTCTGATCTTTCTTGGGTCTCCATGTTAAGCTTGAAGAAGCTTTGAACCCCTTACCCTGTGGTTGCAAATATTTAGGTCTGGTCACGTTTCTGTCAGCGTTAGAATTTGTCCTGTCAATGCTGAAATTACCCTTGTCAGCGTTGAACCTAGGGTTTGCTACAGAAACCCATTGCCTATTTGAACAGGTGTTTGTCTTTTGAAATGGTCTTTGTCCATGAGTGTTAGACCCTCTAGTAAAGAATGGGGCAGGTCTAATCACTTGTGGACTTTTCTGCACACAAGGTTTGGGTCTGACAACGTTTGACTTCCTAACAACGTTGACTTTGTTCCTGACAGCACTGAAATTGTTCCTGTCAGCGCTGGCTTTGGGAGCGTTGACACACTTGTATGCCAAGTGTGAAAAGCTACCACATGTGTAACAAGCTTTTCTAGACACAACCTTAGGTCTAGAAGAGAAGAAGCCTGTTCCATGATTGCTAACTTGGCTCTTGGGAGACCGAGTATTCCTATACATCTCTGCATATTTAATGGTAGGTCTTCTAACAGTGTTTGAGCCTAGGTCAACAGCTTTACCAGTGATTGGGTTAGTAACCTTAATGGGTGTTGACTCATTTGGACTTTCACATAGCAAGCCACCCTTGACAAATAAAGTAGGGTTAGCTTTCTTCCATTCATTCAGGTCAGTCAACTTTTGTTGATACTCTTCAACTGGAGTGACAACTCTTGGTGGAGGAATGAATTCCTCCTCTTGGAGCTCTGGCAAAATAGTCCAAGATAAGTCCCATTGTTGGACACCATAGAAGTCACCAGCTGGTGGTGGAACCAAAGAGTAATCATTCATCCCAATCCCAGTCATGTCCTTAGGATCCCTTTGTTTAGCTACACAGTCTCCTAGGGTTTGGGTGGCTCTATCAAATCTTTGAATTTTGAGGCCAACATTATCTTTATTCTTAATGGCCTCATCTAACTTAGCCTGTAATTCACCATTAACCCTTTCCATGATGTTTCTAATATCCATACTACCCTCTAACTCATGTTTTAAGATATTGATTTTATCTTTTAAGTCAAATTCCATTTTCTTGTATTCAGAAACGATTTTCTCAGTTTCAGTAAGAGCTAGTTGGTAATTAGACAATTTACATCTTTCAGTACTCATATCATCTTTTAATCTTAACACCTCTTTGTTAAGTCTTTCAGTATTTAACCTACAACCTTTGCTACAAAAAGCGTCATCATATACCTCATTATCAGATGAAGAGGAGGAGTGTGCCATGAGAGCATATTCAACATGCTCTTCTTCTTCAATATCAGCAACCAAAGCTTTATCCTCTTCAACATTCTTAGCCAGATAGCTCCAATCCCATCCCATACCATCAATTCTTGAACTGCAACCATGGCTTTGGAATCCTGAGCTTTAACAACCTGACTTGAGGGTTTACCAGCATCAGATCTTCTAGGAGATCTGCATTCCCTCATGAAGTGCTCCATACGATGGCAGTTGTAGCATTCAACTTTGGATTTGTCAAATCCAGCTGTGTCTTTAGCATTAAAGGTCATTTTCTTCTTAAACCTTCTGTTCCACCTATTTTCTCTTATACTAGCAAGAGCCATGTTCCACTTGATGTCCATCTCTTCCAAGTGCTCATCACTTATCTGCTCAAGGTCCTCATATGTAATCACTGAACCATTGGGTAAAGAAGCAATGTAAGCACAAACAGTATCCAAATCTAAACCAGCAGGTTTAACTCTTGGGGAGTCATTCTTGTATGTGTCAGCGTCTGAAAAGGAGATGTTGACAGGACTTGTTCCATCGCTGACATATGATGATCCAGTAACTGGATGCATGTAAGAGTCCTTCTTATTGAATTGACCTTCACTATGAGAGAAGAAGGCCATGTTGCTGTTGGTAGATTTGCTTCCATGTTCTAAAAGAGTTTCATCTTCCAACAGCCTTAGTTTGTTGTAGATGTCATCAAACGAGGAGCTCTTGTAAGTATTGTTGGCAAGAATAGATCTTGCCTCAATCTTCCATGCCTCACCAAGACTTTTAAGAAAGGTAGCATTAATGTCAACATCACCAACTTGTGTCCCCATGAAGGACAACTTGCTTGTAATGTCAAGCAATCTGCTTCTCACACTACTGAGTTTCTCATTGGGTTGAGCTTTGAAGACAACATAATCATGCAGAAGTTGCTTTTTCTTTTCCTCCTTAGTGTCTGCATTCCCACCATAT
Organism: Glebionis coronaria; assembly: GCA_025667525.1. Lineage (NCBI taxonomy): Eukaryota > Viridiplantae > Streptophyta > Magnoliopsida > Asterales > Asteraceae > Glebionis > Glebionis coronaria. The sequence continues at coordinate 266,444,957 of CM046880.1, forward strand.
GCAACTTCAAGAGCTTCCCAAAGATCCTTAGCAGATTCATAGCCTCTATATTTATGCTGGTTTTCTTGTCCCAAAGAGACTTTCAGAATATTTAGGGCTTTCATGTCAACCCTTTTCTTTGATATGTCATCAGCAGCCACAGCTCTACCATCTCCAGGTTTTTCTCTCTTATCCTCTTCAGAACATCCAACAACAGCTGATCTTTGAGCAATGACATCAAGAATCTTTTGAGCCTTATTGAATGTGTTTCCATATTCAATAATCTCCCAGAGTGTGTAGTCATAGATCCCCAGATATTGTTCAAAGTTGAACTTCCATAAGTCAAAGTTGGTTGCATCAAGCATGGGAATCTTGATGTTTGGTAAAGCTGAGGACGAGGAGGTTATTGCTTCAGACATGATGTTGTTAGGGTTTCTGAGAAAATTAGGGTTTTGGTGATTTTTAGGGTTCTGGTGTTCTTTAAGATCAAAAGTTCCTCAACAAGCTCTGATACCACTTGTTGATCCCAAACTTAGATCGATTTAGCTTTATGTATACGAGATTAGATCAAGTAATACACTTAGAGAAACCTTTGTATATGATTATGAATCTAAGTGTTATGCGGAATTTAACACTTGAACAAGAACACATAAGATGTAAACAAACTTTCACTTTGATTATCAATATCAAACTTGCTTACAATGAAAGTAGTTTACGAATGAAAACTTATATGAAACTTATATCAAACATTAACCTAAAGGTCTTCTTTTATAGACAAAAGAAGCCTTGTACAATAATCTACGTATCAGCTATTCTAGGTAAAGATAAATATAGAAAATACAATGTTGTTCCTATCTTTACTAGAAGTAATCTAGAATACAATAAACGCGTAGAGTATATCTTCCTATCAGTGCTTGTCTTCAATGTGTCAACGCTTGACTTTATCTTGTCAACGCTTGAGCTGTCAGCGCTTGTTTTGTTCTTGTCAACGCTTCTATTACTCTTGTCAGCGCTCAAGTGATCTGGCCTTAATTTATTCCCAACATAAATGGGGTCAAACTAGATTTCACATACATTATTACACAAAAAAATACGGTTTTCTCTTTTCTCTCTATACCGACGAACACACACCCTCCACCTCCACCACTGATTTTTGATTTCTAAAAAAACCATTGTTATTAAGGTACAATTGAACCCTTCCTAAACCCATTTATTGCATTCAATTACACATGCAACAAGTTTTTGCATGAGGTTTAGTTTGATTGATTTTCAAAAAAAATCATTGGTTTTTCATTGGTTTTTATGGGTAATTACTCTTTTCTAATAGTCAATTTATGTTATTATTTGGTAAAAATTTTATTTGGGTATGTTACCATGTCATAGGGCCACGAACTGTCTAAGGATCAAGGAGGAGGAATTGTTTAATTTACGTGTTTGGATTGATTCATACTTGTTGTGAAGGTATAATCACTCTTAGCATTTTGATTTTGATGTTACGAGTACTTTGATTTGTTTGAGTCATGGTTTTGAACTCATGGGTAAAATCCACTGAGATTAGTGTTACATTAGGCATAATAGGACTTATTATACTTGCGGTTGCGTTTGTTGTAGCATAGGTGGTGCGTTGTCGCACCTAGATAGCTAAAATGGGACGTTTGCGAACGTGGATATTACCACAGAAACAAACAGGTCATGGCCGAGTTTTTCAAAACTCATGACCTTGATTTTAATTAAAAAATGGATACTCACTGATTTTCTTAGCATGTGGTGAGTTGGATGGAAACGGGGCGTGTTCGGATGAGTCCGTGACGAACATTTTACTAAACTATGTCAAATCTGGAATATATGGTCAAAACGAGGGTTAAATGACTTGGGTAAAAAGATTGGATTTAAGATTTTATAAGTTTTTACAGTAGGTAATATCATAAGAAAACTCCTCTTTTTGGTTTAATGTTAAAATCTTTTACCATTTGGAAATTACGCTCAAATTGCTAAAAGTGAATATTAACGTTATGATTTTCTGAATTTGGGGTTCTGTCACTAAAATGACAATTCCCGTTGACTGGTAATAGCTCCAGATTTGTTCTTGCTCAACTTCTAAAGATAACAGAAATATCTTTCTTTGTCAAAGCCTCATCCTCAGTACTATTATAGTTTATGAGATATGACCAAATCATTACAGATATTTTCTGAAATCAGAATACAACCACTATTTTTACCGTTAAGAGTCGATTCTAAAACGTGATCCAAACCTTCTTAAAAATGGTTGGACCATAAAATTAGGGTAATACCATGTTTATACAGTAGGTCAAGGGTGTCTTGGGAAAATTTCATTATAAAGTTAGGTTCCGCGAACGTAACGCAAGTTAACTAGTCATACTATGCCATGTCACTTCTAAACGTATTTTGCTACGAATAAATACATCCTTATTACGTGTCACCATTGCATAGGTTCGTGAAGATATTCATTCTTGCTAAGCTTTTTTCTATATTTCACTCGCCTAAGGTGAGTACATAGCCCCTTTTCATATTACTTGTTTTTACTACAAATACGGGGTGAGAAATACACACTATGGAACACATTCATTTACTTTTACTTGTATGCTATCCGAGAAATACTGTATGCTTCCCATGATTACTGATTACTGCTTATTATTGCTTAGTACTAGCCATAAGTCCCCTCATCATGAACCGTTAGTTATTCATTACTTTGCAAAGCGCGAGTGTTGTGGGTGGATCCATCGGGATTGACAATCCCCGTCCCTTGTATTACGTGACGCATTTACATTTGAGGTATTACTAGTTGTTTGGCTAAAACACTCACTTTAGGGGCAGTTGATTACGTTAAGGCTTCGGTTCGTGAGCTAGGCAATAATACATATCAAGGACTATGCTGATCCCATAGCCTTTGCGCATTGATTTTCAATGATAAACTATTAAATGAATGATGTGTCCCGTATTACTTTACTTAAACCTATGTTACTCGCTCAACAATTTTTGTTGACGGTTTACGTGTTATTTCTTAGGTAGGAATGCTTAAGCTGGGACAGGAGCTCGTGGATGTGACGTGCCGACGATTCTGTAGTCCATTTTCAGTCCATGTTCAGTCAACTTTACTTTACTAATTAATATCATCTTCTGTGTCACTTTGGGTCAAATCTCACTAAAGGTAAAGTCGGCAGAAAATGTTGTTGTAAACTTTGGGGTTGTTGGCACTAAACTAAGACTTGGATAGAAGCCTATGATCCTTCGTTTGTTAGTGTATTTTTAAACAACTGGGACCGCTTTATATTTACATTTCCGCACTTTTATTTAATTAGGAAGGTAATAACATGTTTTTATTGCGTCATTTTAGTACTTATATATCAGTGTTCATGATAACATAGACGTGGCACCCCCATGATGCCTAAGTGGGGACCATACCAGTTTTTAGGGTGTTACAAATTGGTATCAAGAGCCTTGGTTATAGGGAACTAAGTCATTTTTCAAACTTGGTCTATAACTACAAAGTTTTCAATTTTATTTTTCGAGTCTTAGTGTAAAATACAGAATCTGCCAGGAACGGTCAACATCTACGGGTACTCTCTAATCCTTACTATTGCTTGAGTTATACCTATATTGAGACTTATATAAATTACTACAGTATTCATTACTTTATTCTTGTATTCTTCTGATTTTTCTATACCGACTATTTCTAACGACTTGCCTTTATAGTTTGCGCGAGTTTTCGCGATAACTCCAGTTGAGATATTCTAAGCGTTTTAGTCGACGAGATCTTTCTAAATCTCGATTTGCTACTCATTTATGTCACCGTTTTACTTGACATTTGAACATTGCTCTAAATTTCATGTTTCATTGATTATTCTTTTTTTGATTTCGAATTATAATATTCGCTTACGTTTCGGAAACGTCATGCTCATTTTTAGCTAAACGTCTAGTTCGTAACGATTGATTGTATTACGGATTTACGCATATTGATTTCTAATATTCTTCATCATTTAAAAAATCCTATACTTGGGAGCGCGTCTTATTGATATTTCGCCTTTTCTTTGGTATCTATTATGAGTTTGGAAGAAATCGCACGCCTATGAAGTTTTTACTTCGTATATTGAAAATTAAGTCAAGAACGTTGTCCGTTTCTTTTGTTTATAGTCTTGTTGACTAGTATTCTTTAAACGCCCTTCTACCGCTACTTTCATTCATTCTTATGAAATGTGTATTTTTTTCGTCGTTTTGGAATCCATATGCCATGTGCGTATACGAAGTGGTAAATGAAAATTGTTGGTGAAACAAGTTAAACAATAAGGAATTAGCGACAACTGTAAACCTAAAAAAAATCATGATCCAAACGCCCCTTATAAAATTTAACGCGCTGCAGAATTCTTTAGCACGCATAACGAAGTTCGAGATTTTTATAAATTTCATTTTTAGCCAAATAAAATGATAAAGCTGGTTGAGACGGTCGTTTTCATATAAAATTCGACTTCTAATTCCTTATAACGAATATTTTGTGGCAATTCGAAAATTTGAGAAAAAAAATAATATAAATATAGTTTGCTGATGTACACGCATTTCGAGGTCCGAATAAGGTCAAATTTTATTTTCAGTTTTACAGAATGAAAGAGCTTATTTTTACGCTCGTTTTGGTTATTCGCACACCCTTTAACTCTAAATAACGAAGAAGTTATGTCGAAAACGAGTTTTTATTTTATATGAATTTTTAAACAGCAAAATACGTACATGTAACTTCTGATCCGATTTTCAGTGTCAATTTCGAACGCCTTCTAGTTCGTTTCAGCCTTCGGGCGAAACACAAAAGTTGTTCGGATCGACGTTTTGCATAAATTCTCTTTTGAGGTCAAGTTCTTAAAATGCGATTTAACGGGTCAAAACTGGAAGTCAAACCTGTGCTTTTTTGAATAAAAAGTTAAAGTTCAGCAGATTTTTACAAGGATATTTTGGTCATTTTACGTCGAGATTAAAGTCTCGGCTATAACTGAAAAGTTGTCAAAAATATCATTTTATACAAAATCTTTTTGAGTCTGAAACGCGAAAATATAATTTAGCGGGTCAATTTGACCGAATTAGTTTTGAGTAAATATATATACAAAAATGGTAAAATTATACATGTGACATATTGACTTGCAAAAGTCAACGAAAATGTATAAAACTTGTGGAATTCTTTGTAAAACATAATAACGCCTAATAAGAATTCAATTATAACGTTTTGAAATGACGAAGGAAAAGCCAAATAAAAGTCAAATGTTGCTCGTCAAATCATTCGGATATTTTAACCAACATTAAGACATCGTAAAGACTGACGGGAAATATTAAGTATAAAGTGTTTAAAAAATAAAAATTTTCTTACATTTAGTAAGCACACTTCATGTTATATTAAGTAAACGAACATACTTTTGTAAGTAATAGACAAACTCTAATAATTTAGTCAAATGTTTTCAAAGTGATGAATGTTTCCGAGAATGGTAACTTCTAAAAGTGAACCTTTTACTTACCGAAACTTCAAAGCGTGTTACGTTGAACATTAAAGAAAAACCATTCATTACTTTTACTAATTTAACCTTATGCAACTTAATATGTTATCATATCGTCCTAAGTGTATGGTCGAGAACCATAATTTAACAAGACCCCAAGTTATGATATACGAACCCTAATTTTTAAAGTTTCAATAAACTAAATTTGAATTACATCTTTCATGAAAACATTGATAAGGACTCCTCGTACAAATTTAAAATAATTGACTAAGATCTGTTAGGAAGTTGCCCGCGAGAGCGATTTATCTTTTTAACGTGTAGTAAATTAAGATTACTTTCTAACGATATTGATCATGCATTCAAATCTTTATGAATTTAAAGATATAAAATAAATAAAACTTGCTATATCTTTACATGCACCTAACTCTTTTATGCATTGAAACGATTTCATACACCAAGATGGAAAACTTACGCGATTAAGTGGTGTTTGGACAAAGAATGTTACATTGTTGTAAAAGTCGTGATTTCACCAAATAACATAAAACGTACGCTTTTACGGATCCCTTTAATATTTTTATATGTTTATATGCATGTTGTATATGCCGTTATATCTTATCTCTTGCTTTGCTATTCGTGATTCGCCTCCTTAGAACGCAATTGAGACTTCTTTTCTTCGTATTCTTCATCGTAATCAATGTCATGTACATTGCGATAATTTCGGTTAAACTCACGAAAATCCTATCATTTTATCATCACCTTATTGATCGATTTATAAGTCACTTTTGCCATCCTCTCATGCAAACCACTTGCTATTTTAATAGTTCTTTGTGACAATGGTTAATAAATTTGTCCTTACATTGTTTTATGGGTTGATTCATCTGAATATTATACAACAATTATTATCGCCAAAGATTTTCGAGATATTAATAATGAAAATACAACGTTTGCAAAATTGCCTTATTTTCACAATTTAATGGTTTCAAACTTATCTCGAGATCTACTTTTAGAAAGGTAACAGAAAAGGTGCATAAGTATATATAAGATACCCTAACACTAGTTTGACGAACTAAACGTTGCATTGCTATTCCTAATTATACGTAGTTGTGCACCTACGTATAATTTAGAAGGAGCCATGCAAAGCTTATGAGTATTCACCTTACGATCTTGATAAGGATCAATGATACAAGAGATTTTGTAAGAAAAAAGTTCGTTATAGTGGTCTAATCGAATTGATAACTGGTTAACTATGCGACTCAGTCGTTCTTTGGTGGAAACAAATAGTTGTGTCGTTGTAGTAATTTAAAAGCGCAAAACTTTAAAGTAAAAATAGGAAAATTAAATTTAATTCTAATTAAAAATAAATGACGGGGATTTAAAGTGAGACTAAAAGTAAATTAAAAGGCACTAAACGTAAATAACGCAAACTTAAAACTATCTAAGGCAAACTTAAAACGCAACTAAAACTTAAACTAAGGCAAGGCTAAAATAAATTTAAGGCAATTAAATTTAAAGGGCAACTAAGAAAAAAGGCGGAAAAAATAAATGCTTGAAAATTAAAAACTCAAAAACTGAAACTAAAAAGAACCTGAAAACAGCTCATTCGGAATAATCCTTCGTTCGGAATAATCACTCATCCGGAATGTCACCTTCGTTCGGAATGATTCTTATTCACTCGGAATATTTACCAAAACCCTTGATCCGGAATAAAATGCTTACTTGGAATAATGGTTCATCCGGAATATGTCACTTATCCGGAATATTCACTATTCCGAATGAACACCTTTGATTCAGAACTTCCACTGATTCGGAACTTTCTGAACAAAACTTTGATTCGGAACTTCCACTGATTCGGAACTTTCTGAACAAAACTTTGATCCGGAATATAAGCTTGATTCGGAATATTTCACAACTCCTTCATCCGGAATGTTCCGAATGAACAGCTGATCCGGAATATCAATTATTCCGAATGAACCTTTGATCTAGAATGTTCCGAATGAACACCCTTCGTTCGGAATGTTCCGAATGAACCCTTGATCCGGAATATATGATATTCCGAATAAAGGTGTTTGATTCGGAACAAATTCTTCACTTGGAATGTACCTTGATTCGGAACAAACAGCTTGATCTGGAATAACCAACAAACAAACCTTGATTCGGAATAAGTGCTTTGCTGGTCCTTGATTCGGAATACCTGGGGAAACAGAAAGAACGAAGAACACGGGATACAAAAACAACACGAATCTAGATAAAATTAATCAAAATAAACCAAAAGATTAAACAAGACTAATCCAATAACATCTACTAATCATAAACAAACAATTCAAAACAATCAAACTAACAATAATAATCAAAATAATCAAAACCCACTTTAATCAAATCAATAAAACATCAAAAACATAAACATGAACATAAAGCATAAAGATTAAAGATTAACAAGAAATGAAGATAAGAGATTGACAATAAAAGTAAAGATTGACAATAATTAAAAGAAAACTTACTTGAAATTAAATGAATTTAAGGTGCAAGACAATGTATTTAAATGACATGTAATTAAAGTGCAAGGTAATTAAAATGGTGGAAGAACTAGTGTCACTCTAGCCAACAAGAGAAAATGAAATGAAATCTAATCTATTTATAGGAGGATTAGGAGGTGATTAGGAAGCTTCCTCCCATCTTTCTTATTTCTCTAATTTCATCATTAAGTCCTTAATCTTCTTAATTCTTTGACTTTAATGACTTTGTCTCGGGATTTCTTTAAACTCGACTTGTAATTCTTCAATAAATTAGACTTGAGTTCTTCGGCTTTTAGTAAACTTCCGTCTTTTGACTTTTTATTCGATAAATCTTCAGAATTGGTCTTGGACTTCCGTTCTTTTTGCACTCTTGATTTCTTGTCTTCGTCTTTTGTCTTTTTCTTCGATAAAAGCCCGTTAATGCCCGTGTTTTCTCCCCTTTTCACATTTTCGTCCTAAATCACAACAAAAACACAAACCACGCATAATTCCGACATTTACGACATAAAATACACGTTTTGGCTCGGTTATTATTGTAGTTAAGTGGTAAAAAGGATGGGTGTTTACACACCTATCAAATCCCCTACACTTGACCATTGCAATGTCCTCATGTAATGCATTAGTTACAAAGCAAGATTACATTTTCCATCATGATCAATCCATATTGGCCTTTATTAAAAAGATAGAAAATTATATAAACATTCAAAGTAAGAAAGTAAAGAAATCAAAAACATACCTTAGGGTTTTGGAAATGTCATGAATGATCATCATCCTCAAGTTTTCACTTTCTCCAAACTAAGCTTAAAAACGAGATCATTGTTATTATAAGTTAGCAAACTAACACGAACTCATGTGGGCCAATTATTTACTTAGACTCCCTTATTCCTAGGTGTATCTCTTATATTTTATTGTTGTCTTGAATGATCACGAGGATGCATTGTTGACTTATTTCGATAGTTATTTAGGCTGAAAATAAAGTGGGACGATTTAATCAATAGTTAGCTAAAGGACAAAATCTTTTAAAACTGCTTCTCGGGACCTCATAAAGTTCATATCTTGGCATAACTCGCTTCGCGATTTGAGACCTTTCTCGGACCGATATTTGGCAGCGACTTCATACTTCAAATCTTGAGAGACGTTCATGAAATAATGGTCTTCTCTTCATAATAGGAATTTCTTCACTTGAAGTTTTTGCGAGATTCTTCATATTTGGACCACGACTTCTTCATTTTTCTCCAATCTTTATTTGGGATTTTGATATACAACGATCCGCCTCCTTTATGGACTTGGATCTATTTATCCTCATACCTTGTTAGGGCTTTTTGGATAGACTTCTCCATGATCTTTAGGGGAGTACTTGCTTTTCGTCGTGTGTCTCGATCCTTCATATTGATCTTTGATAAATGATTCTTCACATCACTTTTGGATCTTTAGCAACAAAATGTAGCCCTCATGCCTTGTTAGGGCCTTTTTGGACTCGCCAATCTTCGCATCCCGCTTCAATAAGTTATGCCTTGGCTATGAACTCTAATTCATGCCGAGCAAAGTTTAAACGATCTTGGGCTAGAAGCTAAGTAACTTTTCAAATCGTACAACCTTATTTATTGCAGATAAATTTATTAGCAAGCGATGGGAGAATAGGCTTATAATTAACTCACATAAATTCACGAAAGAATACCAAACTTATAATTGACTCTATCATCTCTCGTTCTCCACAGTTTAAAATCTCAAGGAATGAGACTCGTGGATGCTTAGCCTATTAAATCAAAGTTTTGGGTTTTCGAGTCATCTATAGGATCTTGCAAACTCTTAGACTTTTTCAAGTTTAGAAATCGCATTTTAAAGTTCCCTTGATAAACGACTCTCTAGGATCAATTATATGAACTTGCGAAAAGTTCTTGTTCTTAACCCGTGAGAGTTAAGACTTTCACGTTTTATAGCTCCCTATATAAAAGCCTAGCAAAACTTGACTTAAACACGTTAAGGATATTAGCTAGAGTAAACTTAGATAAGTAAACTCGGGTTGAGTCAAAAGATTCACAACGTTGAAAATTAAAACCACTTTATTAAAAAAATTTCTAGCAAAGAAAGAAAATAACTATACAAAGGTAAAAACTAATAGGCCAAAATAGATCAAAAATTTTGAAAAATGTCGAAAAATTGATTTTCCGGTTAAAATAAGGACAAATACAAGGAAAAGAGCACTTAACTTCGATAACAGTCCCCCCTACACTTAATATAAACATTGTCCTCAATGTTTAAGCATGTGGGATTAAACTCCCCTACACTTAGGACATTGTGCACTTTGTTTAAATCTTGCTAAGGAAGAGACAACTAACGAGATGCCTATTTTAATATTGGAAAATATAAAATAGTGAATCGAAAAGAGTTTAGGATAGAACCGGGAAGAAGGAAACACGGAATCACGGGTCGTCAAAAATCATCAAGAGTGGATCATTGAGCGCTCGAATCCCTGAGTATGAGAAGAGAGGAAATAGCAAACACCAACGGGTCTCCCCTACACTTAGGATAAAGAAAGCTAAAAGATAGAAACATGGGTTGCCTCCCAAGAAGCGCTTGATTTTTGTTCACCGAGTCGTGAGCCTGACTCGACCTTGATTATCATAGGAAGAAGCATGAAACACATCCACCGGGATCAAAGACATAGTTTTCGTCCATCAAGTAGCACAAGCTTAAGGCGAACAAGGCAAGCCAAAGAAGAGTACGCAAGGTTCCCTTAAGCAAAGATGGAGCACGGTGGGAGCAAGGGTGAAGAGGTGCAAGCATATCTTCAAAAGTTCCAAAGATTTTTCCTTTTATTTCATCAGATGGATACTGAGATGGCTGAAGAATATCGATACCGGGGTCGAACACCTTTTACTTTAGGGGAAAATAGCACTCAGGCTCAGCAGAGTTTGAAGATGATCCGCGAAGAAAATGCACGACCTCGTCCTCATAAGGTTAACAAAGAGGTGTCAAAACATACGTGCTGCGGATGTTGGTGTCGTCCGGTTGCTTCTCCTTTGAAAGAATTTTCTTCAAATCCAATGTAGGATCAAGACCATAATCATCAAAATCCAAAGGAGGGGCATCACTCTCATGAGGGAAGTAAGTATTGAGAAAAGTAGAGAAGTCTTCCTCAAATGAGTAATCATCCAAAGTAGGATTAAGCATGGATGGCGGAGGATCTTCATCATGAGAAGAATCACTCGAAAGAGTATCGGCCTCATCAAAATCATCATAAGTGGGCATGTCGGGATACTCGGAAGTAAAGTCATCATAATCATCCCCATCGAAACTAGAATCATCATCATAAGCATCATAGATCGGTGGAGAATCATATATGGGTGAAGGTTTCAAATTGGAGAGAGAATCATCCACATCATCTTGAAAAAGTGGATTATCAATGCACGAATCGAATAGAGGATTGTTGTAGATGACAAAATCATCAAGCACATTAATCATATTCGCTGATTCTCTTCCATAGGATTTGCTTGTAAGCTTCCCCATTTCAAAAACGTGTGCATCATCCCCGACTCTTAAAATGAGCTCACATTTATCCACATCTATTAAAGCTCTACCGGTTCTTAAAAATGGGCGCCCAAGTATTAACGGAATACGAGGGTCCATTTCATAATCAACAACGACAAAGTCGACCGGAAAAAGTGAATGTGCCAACTTTAATGAACACATCTTCGGCAATACCAACGGGGTAAGCGAGAGTGCGATTGGCTAGCTCAAGAGTCATCTTTGTGGGTGTAAGGTCGGGCAATGATAACTTTTTCCAAACACTTAAAGGCATCAAATTTATACTTGCACCGAGATCGGCTAAGGCAGTAAATTTGTCGGTTTGGTTAAAAGTACAAGGAAGCACAAAACGACCGGGATCTCCAAGTTTCTCCGGAAGTTCTTTAAGAAGGACGGCAGAAGAATTTTCATTTAATCGAGTATTAACAAACTCGGCCATCTTCTCCTTCTTATTTGGCAATTCCTTAAACATCTTGACAAATTGTGGCATTTAAGCAAGAGCTTTAACAAGGGTAAAGGTGATTTTCATGCCGGCAATCTTTTCCAAAAAGTTAGCGACTTGAAGGTCATTCTTTGTCAAAATTCTAGCCTTGTTGAGTCGAGAAAGGTAAGGAATGCTGGGGTTGGCTGGTGGAGGTTGAGATGTTGAAGGTGGGGTTGGTGGAGGATTCTTGGTGGGTACTTCGTCATGACGAGGCGGATACGGTAATGGTGTACTAATACTTGGTGTGGGAGTAGTAGGGATAAATGGTGATGGAGGAGGTGTAGATGATGGGGGCGGGATAGGTGGTCCTACTAAAGTAACTCCACTACGGGTAGTAATAGCACTCACATTCGCTCGCGGGTTGGTGACGGTGTTTGAAGGTATAGAACTCGAAGAAGAGGGTTGAGTGGTGGGCAAGAAACTAGCCAGCATAATCTTCAAATCATTCGTTTAATTGCTGAAGGAGGATTTTATATTATCTTGAAGCTCGGATCTAATGTCATTCCCTTGCTTGATGATATCCCATTTCAAATTGATAATTTGGCTTTGTAGATTCTTGATTTGCTCTCCTTGGGTTCTCATTAAAGCTTGGACATCTTGATTGATGGGTGGGGCTTGTTGAGCGGGTGGGTGATAAGGATTAGAAGCTCTAGGTGGGATTTGGTTGCTTCTATTATAATTGTTGTTGGGATTTTGGTTTTGAGGAGAAAAACCGGGTGAAAGGTAGTTGTTAGACCGGTAACTCAGCAAATTTCGATCCCCTTGAGGTCGGGCTTGGTAATTTTCCGGTGAATAATTACCATAAGCCGCATACACGTTTTCCGGATTTCCTTGAGTAGAAGGACAACCAGTGTATGAGTGTGGACCGCCGCATGTCTCACAAGGATTAGCCACCGCTTTAACTTGTTGTTGGTTTGTAGCGAGGAGCAAGATATTTTTGTTCATTTCGGCCATCATGCGGGTGAATTCGGTCATATCGGGGATTGCTGAAGTAGAAGAAACATTGACTCTCGGGTTGTTCCTTGAAAAAGCGGAGGAATCCCAATTTTTGTGGTGAGTAGTCATGTTCTCAATAAGCTCTCTACACTCCTCGGGTCTCCTTTTCATAAATGTGCCACCGGCGGCTGCATTAATCGTATCACGATCACGAAAAGTCAAACCGTTGTAGAAAGTATCAATTAAGGTCACAGGGAGCATGTTGTGGTTTGGACATCGATCGATCAAAACATTATATCTTTCCCAAGCATCAAAAAGAGATTCATCAGGTTCTTGCATGAAACCGCTGATTTGATTGCAAAGGCTCATGACCATGGATGGTGGAAAGTAGCGCGACAAAAAGCGTTGAGTCATGTCATCCCAAGTATGAATGGAATTCTTCGGGAGACGATCAAACCATTTCTCGGCGTGGTGTGATAAAGTATGTGAGAAGAGTTGAAGGCGAAGAACATCCATTGTGGCACCGGGCAACTTCATGCTTTGAGTGATAGTAATGAACTTGTCGAGGTGTTTGTTGGCATCATCATCAGGCATTCCGGCGAATGTATTAGTTTGCACCTGTTGAATCATGTGATGCTTCAACGAAAACTCCGGAGCCGTGATTTGCATCGACGCAATCGGTCCTCCTCGTTCAAACATGGTGGGTTGACAAAGCCCCTCCATTGTCCGAAGATCGGCTGTGGAAGAACATTGTTGTTATTATTGAGGTGTGGTGGATTACTGTTGTTGTTCACACCTGCCATAGCTAAATCTTCACGAGTCTCGGGCTCTTGATAAGTAGAAGATCTAGTACGCATACACCTGCGAAAGCAAAAGAAAACAATACCAAACACAAAGAGAATATATATACACAATAAAAATAAAATCTTTTTGGATTTTTGAAAATTTTAAATTTTTATGGATTTTTAAAAAATTTTAATTTTTTATGGTTTTTTGAAATTTTTAAGCAAGAAAAATAACGCTCACGAATGAACGGATCCCAAAACGAAACGCGTCTCTCACAGAAAACCGTTAATCTTCACGAAAAGAGCCGGCAGCGGCGCCATTTGATACAAGAGATTTTGTATGTAAAAAGTTCGTTATAGTGGTCTAATCGAATTGATAACTGGTTAACTATGCGACTCAGTCGTTCTTTGGTGGAAACAAATAGTTGTGTCGTTGTAGTAATTTAAAAGTGCAAAAGTTTAAAGTAAAAACAGGAAAATTAAATCTAATTCTAATTAAAAATAAATAACGGGAATTTAAAGCGAGACTAAAAGTAAATTCAAAGGCACTAAACGTAAATAACGCAAACTTAAAACTATCTAAGGCAAACTTAAAACGCAACTAAAACTTAAACTAAGGCAAGGCTAAAATAAATCTAAGGCAATTAAACTTAAAGTGCAACTAAGGAAAAAGGCGGGAAAAATAAATGCTTGAAAATTAAAAACTCAAAAACTGAAACTAAAAAGAACCTGAAAACAGCTCATTCGGAATAATCCTTCGTTCGGAATAATCACTCATCCGGAATGTCACCTTCGTTCGGAATGATTCTTCTTCACTCGGAATATTTACCAAAACCCTTGATCCGGAATAAAATGCTTACTCGGAATAATGGTTCATCCGGAATATGTCACTTATCCAGAATATTCACTATTCTGAATGAACACCTTTGATTCGGAACTTCCACTGATTCAGAACTTTCTGAACAAAACTTTGATTCGGAACTTCCACTGATTCGGAACTTTCTGAACAAAACTTTGATGCGGAATATAAGCTTGATTCAGAATATTTCACAACTCCTTCATCCGGAATGTTCCGAATGAACAGCTGATCCGGGATATCAATTATTCCGAATGAACCTTTGATCCAGAATGTTCCGAATGAACACCCTTCGTTCGGAATGTAGAGAATGAACCCTTGATCCGGAATATATGATATTCCGAATAAAGGTGTTTGATTCGGAACAAATTCTTCACTTGGAATGTACCTTGATTCGGAACAAACAGCTTGATCCGGAATAACCAACAAACAAACCTTGATTCGGAATAAGTGCTTTGCTGGTCCTTGATTCGAAATACCTGGGGAAACAGAAAGAACGAAGAACACGGGATACAAAAACAACACGAATCTAGATAAAATTAATCAAAATAAACCAAAAGATTAAACAAGACTAATCCAATAACATCTACTAATCATAAACAAACAATCCAAAACAATCAAACTAACAATAATAATCTAAATAATCAAAACCCACTTTAATCAAATCAATAAAACATCAAAAACATAAACATGAACATAAAGCATAAAGATTAAAGATTAACAAGAAATGAAGATAAGAGATTGACAATAAAAGTAATGATTGACAATAATTAAAAGGAAACTTACTTGAAATTAAATGAATTTAAGGTGCAAGACAATGTATTTAAATGACATGTAATTAAAGTGCAAGGTAATTAAAATGGTGGAAGAACTAGTGTCACTCTAGCCAACAAAATGAAATGTAAATCCTAATGATCTATTTATAGGAGGATTAGGGAGGTGCTTAGGAAGCTTCCTCCCCTCTTTCTTATTTCTTTAATTGCATCATTAAGTCCTTAATCTTCTTGATTCTTTGACTTTAACGACTTTGTCTCGGGATTTCTTTAAACTCGTCTTGTAAGTCTTCAATAAATTAGACTTGAGTTCTTCGGCTTTTAGTAAACTTCCGTCTTTTGACTTTTTCTTCGATAAATCTTCAGAATTGGTCTTGGACTTCCGTTCTTTTTGCACTCTTGATTTCTTGACTTCGTCTTTTGTCTTTTTCTTCGATAAAAGCCCGTGAATGCCCGTGTTTTCTCCCTTTTTCACATTTTCGTCCTAAATCACAACAAAAACACAAACCACGTATAATTCTGACATTTACGACATAAAATACACGTTTTGGCTCGGTTAATATTGTAGTTAAGTGGTAAAAAGGATGGGTGTTTACACACCTATCAATCAACTTTTACTCGAAATTTTTGAAAGACGAAATTTTTGTCTCATATGCAAGTAGTCCAAATTGATAGAATCCACATATATACCTTCATCTTCTTTTGAATAGATTCCTCATATGCGGGTACGTTTTGACTATTAACCCCACTCGATTATCTCCTTGATGGACATATTGTCGACTCTTCGTCGAATTTTCGGGCACAGATTCTGGATTTGGAAGTTGTAGCATTTCGATAATCGCTTCTTTACCTACCCCTTTCGAGTTACGTTCCTACATCTTCGAAAAGCCTCCAATGTGAATGAAGAGATTACCAGCGAATGGGAATTTATCCACCCGAGTTTTTCGACGTGTGTTGAACGTGCGAGTGAAAGTCATCATGATTGTTTATGACTTCCGTATGATTTACAGGCAATAAAAAAAAAATTTCTTTCGTCGTCATCAATTGGTGTTTTGAGAAATTATTGAAAGAGGCATTGAAAATTCTTATTTTCGTCGACTCGCAAGCCGAAGTTTGACCACATAATTGTTTAAAGGTTTCGGCCTTATAATCAATTTTGACGGATATTGTTGACATGTTATTCTACATAACATTTTGACGGATCTCGTCATTAATGCTCCTTGACTTGAGTCGGATTCACAAATTTTATTTTAAGTTTGCACCATTAAATTAATTCTTTTAATAAAAAGACGACTGGTATGAAGATAACCCGGTAATGTGACTCCGTGTTACGGTTGCCATATTTTTTTATTTAACAAATACGTTCGTTGTCTGATGAAGATGTGTGATTATGTCCATTCGACATGATGTTCGTTTTCCTTTGGACTCGAAGTTGTTACGTTCAAACCATGTGTTGCTTGCTTTCCAAAGCACTAACCTTGTCTTTTACTTCATTTTATATGAGAGACGTAGTATGAATCTTATTTCTTGTTCGTTTATCGATCGACGCGAAATTATTTGGACTATGAATGTCTTATGAAACGACGACTTGATTATTCCTTATTTTCATACTGTCTTATCATTGCTATGATGATTTATCTTTTCTTTAAAGGTTTTCTCGATGATCAAATCAATTTTCTCATACCGTTATCTACATACTGGCAATTGGTGACAATTAGTTTACATCCGTAAACATCTAGTTAAATTGTTAAAACCCTAATGCAAATGCATTAATCACACCATGAGTATCTATTAAAAGATTATAAGTTCTTTGAAAACTTTTCGAATAGGTTCATAAAGCTTTTATCTATCAAAAATGATTTTCTTAAGTTAAAGAGTTGGTTATAACCACCCATTTTTGACAAAACCGCGACTAAGAATGCTTCTTAAACTCATTTTTAGTCTTTCTACCCAAATTACCATTTTAATGTTTATCTTGGAAATTAATGTTTTAAGATTTTCTTACAAATGATTTGATTTCGAATCTCCGAGTCCTTGATAAATCCATATTATCGAATTTCATTAATTTAAGGGCATTCTAATATTTTAACACTGTAACCAAGTGAAACCTTGATTTTCATAATAAAGAGGTAAATTAGCTCCGCGTATTGTTGGGTCGTATTAACCCTTATCGACCGACGTTAACTCGCCTGCTTGTCCATCTTACTTAGTTTTCTTCAGATTTTCATCTTATTTCCACGTACTGTACTTTACGTATTTCAGATGTTATTTCAATGTTTCACTATAAAACTTTGCTACGTATTAATACAATTTAGCCGGGTTTAATTTTTATTTCTTTTGGGTACACCCCGTTAATGAACATGATTTCTTTCTATTTATGGAAAGACAATGCTTCTTGGTTTATTACTACTTGTCATGTGATTACAGTACGTTACTATTAATTCCAGTATTCTTATACTCGTAACCTTCATTGTGCTAGTGATACTCCTCAGTATTGCATTTTATCCCCATCTTTTTCCTTCTCCAGTTAAACTCTGAGGGACCAGAGTTCCTTTAGGGGGGTCGATTGTGAGGACTCATATTTTCTGGTAAATTATTTTATACTATTTATTCCAGCTCACTCGATTTTCATTGTTTATTATGATTTTTCAGTATTTCATGACTTACGAGGTCTCGACATGTTTTATATGACTTTATAATGTTATTTTAATCCAAAAACAATCAAAAATGATATCTAGACCTATAACGGACGCAATGGTGAACTTTTGCATTTTTACGTTTTCCGGTTGTCGGACTGAGTTTTCGGGTCCGAACGGCGCAAGAAAAATTATTTTTTCATGATTACTAGTCATTCTTGATTCCTTGACCCAATTTAGTGAAATTTAGGCCAAACAAGTGTTTACGAGTTATTTCGAAAGTTTTTCGTTTAAAACGAGAACGAGTCTCGGGTTTTGGTCGAAACCCGCTAACTTTTAAACACGCTAATGGGTAATATGTAAAAACTAAATATTGGGCTTGTAATCATAAAATCAGCTGAATAAATCCCATTTTAAGGTCAAATGGTCAAGTTAACATAAATGGGGTCAAACTAGATTTCACATACATTATTACACAAAAAAATACGGTTTTCTCTTTTCTCTCTATACCGACGAACACACACCCTCCACCTCCACCACTGATTTTTGATTTATAAAAAATCTATTGTTATTAAGGTACAATTAAACCCTTCCTAAACCCATTTCTTTCATTCAATTACACATGCAACAAGTTTTTGCATGAGGTTTAGTTAGATTGATATTCAAAAAAAAAATCATTGGTTTTTCATTGGTTTTTATGGGTAATTACTCTTTTCTAATGGTCAATTTATATTATTATTTGGTAAAAATTTGATTTGGGTATGTTACCATGTCATAGGGCCACGAAATTTCTAAGGATCAAGGAGGAGGAATTGTTTAATTTACGTGTTTGGATTGATTCATACTTGTTGCGAAGGTATAATCACTCTTAGCATTTTGATTTTGATGTTACGAGTACTTTGATTTCTTTGACTCATAGTTTTGAACTCATGGGTAAAACCCACTGAGATTAGTGTTACATTAGGCATAATAGGACTTAGTATACTTGCGGTTGCGTTTGTTGTAGCATAGGTGGTGCGTTGTCGCACCTAGATAGCTTAAATGGGACGTTTGCGAACGTGGATATTACCACAGAAACAAACAGGTCATGGCCGAGTTTTTCAAAACTCATGACCTTGATTTAATTAAAAAATGGATACTCACTGATTTTCTTAGCATGTGGTGAGTTGGATGGAAACGGGGCGTGTTCGGATGAGTCCGTGACGAACATTTTACTAAATTATGTCAAATCTGGAATATATGGTCAAAACGAGGGTTAAACGACTTGGGTAAAAAGATTGGATTTATGATTTTATAAGTTTTTACAGTATGTAATATCATAAGAAACTCCAAATTTTTTGTTTCATGTTAAAATATTTTACCATTTGGAAATTACGCTCAAATTGCTAAAAGTGAATACTAACGTTATGATTTTCTGAATTTGGGGTTCTGTCACTAAAATGACAATTTCCGTTGATTGGTAATAGATCCAGATTTGTTCTTGCTCAACTTTTAAAGATAAGAGAAATATATTTCTTTGTCAAAAAGCCTCATCCTCATTACTATTATAGGTTGTGAGATATGACCAAATCATTACAGACATTTTCTGAAATCAGAATACAACCACTATTTTTACCGTTAAGAGTCGAGTCTAATACGTGATCCAAACCTTCTTAAAAATGGTTGGACCATCAAATTAGGGTAATACCATGTTTATACAGTAGGTCAAGGGTGTCTTGGGAAAATTTCATTATAAAGTTAGGTTTCGCGAACGCAACGCAAGTTAACTAGTCATACTATGCCATGTCACTTCTAAACGTATTTTGCTACGAATAAATACATCCTTATTACGTGTCACCATTGCATAGGTTCGTGAAGATATTCATTATTGCTCAGCTTTTTGCTATATTTCACTCGCCTAAGGTGAGTACATAGCCCCTTTTCATATTACTTGTTTTTACTACAAATACGGTGTGAGAAATACACACTATGGAACACGTTCATTTACTTTTACTTGTATGCTATCCAAGAACTACTGTATGCTTCCCATGATTACTGATTACTGCTTATTATTGCTTAGTACTAGCCATAAGTCCCCTCATCATGAACCGTTAGTTATTCATTACTTTGCAAAGCGCGAGTGTTGTGGGTGGATCCATCGGGATTGACAATCCCTGTCCCTTGTATTACGTGACTTATTTACATTTGAGGTATTACGAGTTGTTTGGCTAAAACACTCACTTTAGGGGCAGTTGATTACGTTAAGGCTTCGGTTCGTGAGCTAGGCAATAGTACATATCAAGGACTATGCTGATCCCATAGCCTTTGCGCATTAATTCTCAGTGATAAACTATAAAATGAATGATGTGTCCCGCATTACTTTACTTAAACCTATGTTACTCGCTCAACAATTTTTGTTGACGGTTTACGAGTTATTTCTCAGGTAGGAATGCTTAAGCTGGGACAGGAGCTCGTGGATGTGACGTGCCGACGATTCTGTAGTCCATTTTCAGTCCATGTTCAGTCAACTTTACTTTACTAATTAATATCATCTTTTGTGTCACTTTGGGTCAAATCTCACTAAAGGTAAAGTCGGCAGAAAATGTTGTTGTAAACTTTGGGGTTGTTGGCACTAAACTAAGACTTGGATAGAAGCCTATGATGCTTCGTTTGTTAGTGTATTTTTAAACAACTGGGACCGTTTTATATTTAAATTTCCGCACTTTTATTTAATTAGGAAGGTAATAACAGGTTTTTATTGCGTCATTTTAGTACTTATATATCAGTGTTCATGATAACATAGACGTGGCACCCCCATGATGCCTAAGTGGACCATATCTGTTTTCAGGGTGTTACAATAATAAAAGCATTTATTTAGAATTATAGCTTTTGAAATGGGTTTTTGCTTATTATTTCATGTAAATTACAAAACTAGGGTTTTAAGACATCTTTAACTTATAACTTTAATTTAGAATGATCAAATGACTTAGTTTCTTTTAGATTATCTTTCTAAGATCTTATTAACAGTATAAAAACTCTAAGAAAGTATTATAACAAGATCAAAGCATATCTAACAAAGTGATTACCTAGGATGCTCCAAAATAGCTCCTAATGGTTTCTTATGAGCACATCTTGCTATCAAAGCTTCAAGAGATTCAATGGCTAGATTCTAGACCTGGTTTCTGGTCTTGGGAAATGTCCTAGGACGTATATAGAAGTGGAAACATAATAGGTAATGGAGGTTAAGAGAAAACCGGGTGCGAATTGGAATGAAAGGTTTAGCTTGTTATTTATAGTAAATTCGGCCCTTAGGCTCCAAGTTAAGGGTGTAAACGTGTAACAAAGCTAAGGTACTGACTAAGGAAGGCTAGGGAATCTCTACACAAGTTTATAGGTCCTAGTTATGTTAATCCCATATCAATCCATAACACAAGATTTAGTTAATATTTAGAGAGAGAAAGAGAAGAAAGTAGAGAGAGAAACAAGAGAGAATTTGGAAGGTTAAACACTTTAGAGAGAGAAAGTAAAATGGTAACCAACACCCTCTTCCACACATGGAAGAGGGTATATATACCCTTGGATTGTTGGGCCGTAGGTTTAAGTGACTTGGGTTGGGCTTGGCTTTGCTTGGGCTTATGCCCCTAACTTATACAATATTAGCTTAAAGTCCAAGCCCGGTTAACCCGACTAACCTATTACAATACAAGACCTTTAACGACTAAGATGGCCTATTACATTCTTGTTCGACTATATAAAATATAGGGCTAACAATCTCCCCCAATGTATCGGTCATCTTAAAAAGCCTAAGATGATTGAGTGAATACATTCTTGTAGAGGAGATCTTCCTTCTTTGGTCTTGTATCTTGGTCTTGATCTTGTTTGTAATGGTTTTGTTCCTTCATTCTTTTGTGATCTTTTCTTGAGCCTTTGTCATTTGACTTTGAGTGCTTGAGATCTTCAATCTATTCTTGATAGTGTTCATCTTGAGCTCATGTGACAAGATGACCTTGATTATCGCCATCTTGTGCTCTTGTGACTTCTGAATCGACATCGGTTACACAGCTACACCACCTTCTTGATATGCAGCAACATATATAGACACGGATAAAATGGCTTTGAACACTTCATCCTAACTCGGTAGCATTTTACCTCCGGTCGGTGAAGACCGTTTAGACGGTATTAGATACCGTACTTGTGATCGGGTAGATTCGATTAAGAATCTCCTTGACAGGGTTTCCCGACGGTAGTAGCCAGTTCTCTTTACTCGACCGTCTCAAAGCAGACTGCGAACGTAAAGAGTGAATCATAAGGATAAATTATCCGTCTAATTAGAGTTGTCAATTCAGAATTCCTGGAACAAGTTTGATTCAATAAGAATCACACCATTGTTGCTTTCCAGTTTGTCACTAGATTGATTCATAGAGAATCTTGCGAGTTACCTACCGCAGTGCTGTTTGATGTTGACACTGGTAGGATTTCCATTCGTCACTGTGAACACTAATGAGTGTCACTCTGAATGTTCTGGAAAGATCACATGGATTTTGCGAAGAAACCTGGAATCAAGTTTGAATCAATTAAGAATCCAAACTTACTTGCTTTCTAGTTCTCATAAGTGTGATTCGTGTAGAATCACACAAGTTACCTACCATGAGCTTGTTTGATGCTGGCTAAGCATGGTTTCCATCTTCATTGTGAATCGTATCACTCAGATGTTCTAGCAATATCACAAGGATAATGCGTAGGACTTGATTGTGTCCTAATGAGATGATAGATATATCTCGTTTTGGCTCTAGACACAATAAGTGCATTTTGGTAATCAGAGGCTGGAGCAGACTGCCACCTTTTCAATATTAACTAACTCGGAGTGAGAAAGTCAATAGATACGTGTTGATCTCCGTGACAATGAGACAAGTTTCTTTTGAGAGAAACTCGAATGGCTGGGGAAGGGTTGTGCATCGCATCACTGGGTCCATGACACTTGTCTTCGATAGATGCGTTAACCTGATTTCTGCCTAAGTTGCATAGAATATTCAACTCCTTCAATGCTTACCAAAACGTCATCACTAGCACCTTGTTGTGATTGTTTCAGTGCTAACTTAAGTAATTGGTCTGCATTTAGCTTCATTTAACTCAATCTTACCTAAGGACAACTATTTCTAGCTATGGAATGTCCTTGGGTACATCCCTCCGGTTCTGGTTGGATCATAGGACTTAGTTTCCTATCCCGAACCACCTTTTGACTCCATCGTTCCGTTGTAGACAGTAGGTTGTTTTTGGTAAAGATCGTAACCATAAACCATTGAAAACCATTCAAAGTGCTTGATAAAAATCAAAACTTTTAACACTTGAAAGTTTTACATTTCTGAAACGCTCCCTCTACACACATGCATCTAGGGGTGTCAATATTTCCGACCCGACCCGAACCCGACCCGACCCGAGCATATTCGGGTCGGGTTACTCGGGTTGAAATTTCAATTCGGGTTAGTCGGGTCAACCCGACTAACCCGAATTCGAAATCGGGTCGGACATCGGGTAAAATATTTATGCTTAATTCGGGTTCGGGTCAACCCGATTGACCCGAATAAGAAATTTTTTTATTTTTTCTATTTTTAAAATTAAAATTAAATATAATTTCTATTAAAAAAATTAAAAAAAAAAGTTTTTTTTTTTATATTTTACCCGTAGTCGGGTTGACCCGAACCCGAATAGACCCGACCCGTGTAGACCCGACCCGAATAGACCCGAACCCGACTAACCCGAGTTCAACTCGGGTCGGGTTCGGGTAAAATATTTTTACCCTCAACCCGAATTCAACCCGACCCGAATAACCCGAACCCGACCAACCCGACCCGATTCCCACCCCTACATGCATCGATATACGGAATGGTTTAGCATGTGAAAGAAAGGTTGCACTTGAGTCTTTAAGATCACATGTTGCAATATATTACATTTTAATCATATTTTCTCCCCTATCTCTAATATAAAAACAGCATATTAGAGATACCAATTGATTAAAATATGATAATATCTGAAAACCGATTGGGAGAGAAACATGTGTGCACGCATGAATCATGGAACATTAAGTTGGGTTGCTCCCCCTCAACAATATATGTGTGTCTTGAGACAAATTTTGACAAAATTTTGGAAAAACGACACCACAAAATATGTTGAGGTACGGAGATGAGATGCGTTTTCCAATATAATATATTACATTTGACAATTTCATATCATTTTCGAAATGTGTTTGATACATAAAATATGACAATTTCAAAGATGTACCCCAACAACATTAAAGGCTTGATTTTAAAACGCTCCCCCTCAAAAATTGATCAAAATAACATATGACAATTTTGAGATATAAAAACCACATATGAGGAAGGGAGTGTTGAACACACAATTTAGAAAGATTTAGAAAAACCTTTTGAGAAATTCTTGAAAAATTGTTTTCAACGGTTTTAAAATAATCAGGATAGAAGACTTCTCTTCTATTGCTTAGGGAAAGCGCACTGAAACGTACACTTCCCTTTCGGGTCCGTTTTTCATGAGCTCAAAACTTTGATTGTTTTGTGACTAGCTCATGACCGAGAAAAATAAATTTCCCGTTGTGAAGGACAAGTTATCATCCGTGATAAACTTTTCTTAAGTTGAAGTTCGAGGTCTAGGCTGACATTTACTTAGAAATCGTTTTTCATGAACTTAAAAACTTTGAATGTTTTTATGAGAAGCTCATGACTGAGAAATATGAATTTCTCGTTGAGAAGGATAAGTTATCGTCCGAGATAAACTTTCCTTAGTTGAGGTCCGAGTCCTAAGCTGTGATGCGCTTAGAAGTCATTATGAGAGAATATCAAGCAACTTCATTTGCTAAAACTTCCATGTCTTCTGGAGTCATATACTTCATACCAAGACGGCCAACGAGATACTGAAACCTATTTTGAGATAGGGCTTTAGTAAACAAGTCTGCAATCTGGTACTCAGTTTTGACAAAGTATAATTCCACGATACCACGTTCCACTTGTTCCTTGTTGAAGTGATATCTGACTTCGATGTGCTTGGTACGGGAGTGCTGAACCGGATTGCAAGAGATGGCTATGGCCGACTTTGAGTCACAATACATAGGTATTTTATCAAAGTGGATGCCATAATCCGTGAGTTGAGTTCTCATCCAGAGGAATTGAGCACAACACGCGGATAGAGCTACATATTCTGCTTCAGCTGATGAGATCGAAGTGCAATCTTGCTTCTTTGACGACCAGCTCACAAGCTTGTCTTCCCCTAGAAATTGTACGCTACCAGAAGTGCTTTTTCGACTATCAAGGCAACATGCATGATCAGAATCTAGAAAAGTTGTTAGATGAAAACCGATTTCCTTCGAATACCAGAGTCATATGTGAATGGTATTCTTAAGGTATCGAAAGATCCGTTTAACCTCTTTGAGGTGCTTTTGACTAGGTCTGGCTTGATATCATGCACAATAGCATGTGGCATGATGAATATCAGGTCTGCTGGCTGTGAGGTACATAAGTGACCCAATCATACTGCGATATCGCGTTTGATCTACAGGATATGAGTACAAGTCAGCGTCTAGGGATTTGGTCGACAATGGTGTACCAACGCGAGAACACGAGGTCATACCATGCTTTTTAAGTATTGCTTGAGCATACTTAGCTTGGTTAATGAAGATACCACGTGGGGATTGATGAATCTGGAGGCCTAAAAAGAATTTAGCTCCCCCATCATTGACATTTCAAATCTGTTGTGCATTAATTTTTCAAAACATTTTGAAAGTTTTGGGTTCGTAGAACCAAAAATAATGTCATCAACATAAACTTGCACCAGCAGTATGTCATCCCCATATTTATTAATAAAGAGAGTAGGATCAATAGAACCTTTGTAGAATCCTTTGGAAACCAAGAAGTTTGATAGTTCTATGTACAATGCCCTTGGAGCTTGTTTAAGTCCATATACAGACTTCTTGAGACGATAGACTTTGTCAGGATGATGAGGATCGATGAATCCTTCCGGCTGATTCACATACACTTCTTCCTTCAAATGACCGTTGAGAAAAGCAGTTTTAACGTCCATCTGAAAAACCGTGAAGCCCTTATGTGCCGCATAAGCAAGGAATATCCTGACCGCTTCCAAACGAGCGACTGGAGCGAATGATTCATCGTAGTCTATGCCTTCTTGTTGACGGTATTCCTTAACTACAAGACGAGATTTGTTTTTGATGATGGTTTGTTCTTCATCCAGTTTGTTTTTCCAGATCCATTTGAAATCTAAAATTGACATTCCATAGGGTCTGTCAACAAGTTCCCAAACATTTAGGCGTTCAAACTGATGAATTTCGTCTTGCATTAATTCAATCCACGCATGATCAGTCATGGCTTGTTTGAAGTTTGTAGGTACAGTTGAACTCACGGTGAGTGCATACATACACACATCACCATCGGTTTCGATTTGTCTGCGTGTTCGAACCGGTTGTGAAGGATTTCCAATGACTTGCACCAATGTATGATCATGTGTCTAATGGTGAGTGGATGGATATGGTTGGTGGAATATATGCATGTTGGACGGATCAACATGTTGAGTAGAAGACTCTCTAACTTCTTGTACTGGTGTATCGAACGGATTGATAAATTCTTCTTTGTCAGGTTATGCATCGACTGCTTGATTGTTGTTTCCTCCTTAAGCATTGACGGTTGGTGATGTTGGTTGTATGACGGTTTCTTGAGTTTGTTGAGCATCCAATGGAATAGTCTCTTGAGCAACGGTTGCTGAAGTAGATGCAATTGTGTCTTGTAGACTTTGTTCGGGTGCGTCAGCAGTATTGACAGCGGAAGGCTTTGACACAACTTGATTCTTTCCATAGTAATATTCATCAAACATTGGATCATATAAATCAACCAACTCATTCATTTGTGTCGTATTCGTCGAGGTTGTTGTAGGAGTACTTTCTTGACATTCTTGCACGGAAAGTACAATGTTTTGTGTAGGTGCCATTGTTGGACATTGAGGTGCGAGACTTGAGCGGTTGTGATCAAGTACCATTTGTGGCAATTCGTCAAAGTTCACATGAATTGTTTCGATAATAATACTTGTTCTCTTTTTATAGACCCGATATCCTTTCGACAAAGTAGCATACCCCACAAAAATACATAAATCACATTTTTCTTTCATCTTGTCGAGATTCTCACCGTCTTTAAGAATGTAGCATAAAGATCCAAATACGTGAAAGAATTTGACAGTAGGTTTCCTGCCATTGATGATGTGGTAAGGTGTCTTTTCATGTCTAGGGATGGCGAGAGAACGATTCTGAGTATAACAGGCAGTTGCAATTGCTTCAGACCAGAAGAATAGCGGTAATTTTGAAGCAGAAAGCATTGTTCGAGCAGCCTCAACCAAAGTACGGTTCCGTCTTTCGACAACGCCGTTTTGTTTAGGAGTTTGAGCAATAGACGTTTGATGTTCGATGCCTTCTTCTTGAAAGTAAGATTGCAAGTTCTTGTTCAAAAATTCAGTACCCCTATCCGTTCTTACGGTTAAGACTTGAGCTTGAAGATTGCGTTGTATCAGCTTGAGAAAGTTTTTGAGAACCACTGGTGTTTCATCTTTGGACCTTAAGAATAAAGTCCATGTGTATATAGAGTAATCATCAACAATCACGAGAATATACTTTTTCCCGTTAATACTCTCTACACGCATGGGACCACATAAATCCATGTGTAGAAGTTCCAATCGTCCTTTTGAGCTTTGGGTAGTCTTTGTTTTGAACGACTTCCGTTTTGCGTTCCCCAACTCACAAGAAGAACAAAGATGGTCTTTGACAAATTTTAACTTAGGAAGACCGGTCACTATATCATTCTTCGAAAGCAAGTTGATGGTGTCAAAGTTGAGATGTGACAATCGTTGATGCCATAACCATGCTTGAGATGATGAAGCTTTAACCATTAAGCAAATTGGATTTGTTAAAGATGTGTCTTGAAGAGTTACTGTGTAGAGATCAGAAACACGAGAACCTGTAAGAAGGTCATTCCCATCGTAGTCTTTAACATAGCAAGTAGATTTCTGAAAAGCCACTTCCAAATCCGCATCACAAAATTGACCAACCAAGAATAAATTGTGATTCAGTCCCTCGACGTAATAAACCCGTTTGATAGTGAGTTTTCCTTGAACAAAACCGCCATTTCTAAGTATCAGTGCAAACTGATCATTTCCAAACCGCACCGTACCCAGAAACTTCTCCACGAAGTTAATGAGAAGCTTGAGATTGCCCATCATGTGCTTTGTGCATCCGGAGTCCATTATGAATAGGATGATTTCGACGATCTGTAGAAGAATTAGAAGATAATGTAGCATTTGACAAATGGGAGCCCTTGATAGAAACGGGTTCCAAAATAGTAGTGGACCTAGAATCTAAAGGCAAGCTAACGTTCATAGACCCAATTAGAATAAGGGTAGTCTTAGGTACCCACTTGTATCCGGGTGGTGTAAATCTTGAATACCCCCATGTATATGTCCTAATTATAGGTGCAGACGTATCTAATTGTGCTTCGGTTTTCGGAGCTACAACTTCAGTTACCGGAGCTATTACCTCAAATTCTGGAGCAACAATACTTGGAGGAGTAAAAAATTCATCAAAGAACGGTTGAAACAACGTATCCCATTCATTCCTAGTAGGTGGTTTAAATGATGATGAAGTAGGGTTATTTGGGACAAGACCAGAGCTAATGTTACTGGGTCCCATTTCATGAAGTGCGGGTTCAGAGCTGCTTTGCTCAGAAGCCATTGCTGTCAGCTCATCAAAATCAACATTCATAGTTTCGAGGATCTTGCGAGAGTTACGGTTGTAGATTCGGTATGCCTTCTTTGTGGGGGCGTACCCAATGAAAATACCAATATCAGCCTTTGGTTGAAGTTTTCCCAAATTGTCACCATCATTATTTGGATAGCAAAGAGAACCAAATACATGAAGATATGATAAATCTGGTACTTTTCCATGGAGAAGCTCATAAGGTGTTTTACCATGGCGTTTACGAATTAGTGACCAGTTTTGGGTGTACACTGCTGTAGATACTGCTTTTGCCCATAAAAACAATGGAGCCTTTGCGTAAATTAACATCGTTCGAGCAACTTCCATAAGTGTGCGATTTTGCCTTTCAACGACATTGTTTTGTTTTGGAGTGCGAGCAACGGATGTTTCATGAGATATGCCAACTTCTTCATAATAATCACGCAAAATTTGATTCACAAATTCGGTTCCATTATCTGTACGAATGCGTCGGACAGTAGTGTTGAGACGCACTTGAATCATCTTGAGAAATCCGATGATGAATTTAGGTGCCTCATTTTTTGTTGTAAGAAATTACACCCATGTAAACCGAGAGTAATCATCGACAATTACAAGGATGTACTTTTTGCCACTAAGACTTTCAACATGCATTGGCCCACAAAGATCCATATGTAACAAATAAAGTTTCTCTTGGTTGGTGTCTTCTGTCTTGGGTTTGTATGATTTCTTAGTCCTTTTCCCCATTGTACACGCGGAACACAAATGATCCTTGTGAAAGAAAGTTTAGGAAGACCACTAACAATTTCGTTTTTCGCCAAATGATTAATAGCGTCAAAGTTAAGATGAGATAACTATCGATGCCATAACCATGACTTAGTCTTCGATGCTTTGGAGAGAAGACATATGGGAGAAGCGGCCATCATGTCTTGTAGAGACAAAGTGTACAAATTATTCCCTCGAGTACCTTTCAATAAATCAACCCCTTCCAAATTACGAATGAAGCAGGTATGCTCTCGAAAAGCATCTTCTAGGTTTGCATCACAAAATTGTCGCACAAAAAATAAGTTGTGACCGAGACCTTCCACGTAATACACTCTTGAAATTATAACATTCCCAATATGATATTCACCGTAACCCATTATCTTTGCAATATGATCATTTCCAAATCTAACCGTACCAAGAAACTTGCTGACGAAATTTCTGAGCTGAGAGCGATCTCCGGTCATATGCTTGGAGAAACCAGAGTCCAAATACTAGAGAACAATTTGGACCACCTGTTTTCAATAACAACAGTAGACAATGCATTGGAAACTATTGGTTCCTGAGTGTTAGCAGATACATATATAAGATTATCAGAAGTGCTAACATTTGTGTGACCCTTAGATTTCCTGTGTCTTCTAATGTGAGTTTTAGCACTAACAGGTTTTACTGTTCCAACTTTCTTAGGTTTTGGAGTATTAGCGGGCACTACAGTGGGAGTAGACCTATTTAAAGGGCACTTGGTTCCTACGGTAGTGTTGGTGTTCCTAGTTAAAGGACACACTTGTGTTTTGGTAGCCTTGGTACTCCTAGTTAAAGGGCACGCTTTCTTCGCTGTAGTGGGAGTGATCCTAGTTAAAGGGTACGCATTTCCTACTATAGTGAAAGTTCTACCAGTGGGGCGCCACATCCAACCAACTTGGGTTAACACTTTCCCAGTCGGTTTCCATGCTAATCCATTTTTCTGGGCATTCATCTCATTCACATGGTCAATAAGGCAAGAATCATGACGACTAGAAAACATACATTCATTGCAATTCCAACATTTCAAATTAGAATTCACAGTAGGCTTAGAACGCTGCATAACCGTAGAGCCTTTAGGTTTAGCTACATGATTCTTTTTATTCAAAACAGAAATAACATTCCTAGGATGGGATTCTACTTTCTTCTTCTATTGACTACTAGATGGGGGCAAGATCCTATCATTCTTCTTGTTTCTTTTAAGCTTAGATCTTTGAGCCTTAGTAGTGGTGATTATTATTGAAACAACGCCATAAATAGAGTTCGTATAAAAGTTGTAAATATTTCATAAAACATGCCCTTATGGCTTGTAGTTATTTCAGACTGCAACCCGGTTTTCATATTAAAGTCAAGTATTTCTTATGAAAGCTTTGGCTCACAACGAGAATTAATTTTCTCGGGCAAGGTTTACGTTTAAACTTTGTAAAGGATCAAGTTTACTTTATAACTTGTTCTAACACAAATCTATGTACGCTTCAGTGCATTTATTTGTTACAACAAGAGAAGTCTTGCTTTTATGAAGTTATCATCTCTACGACCATAGCTATCTACATTTGGTATCTACATACTCGACGATGCGACTAGTCAAACGGCGAATACAACTCTTTCAATAGAACACGGGTCAACAAGTGAGGGTGAGCAATTGTCAAGCATTCAGAATCTTCGATGCCGAAAGTGCCAAGCTCACTAATTGGTATCAAAACAACCATACCAATCTTACACGTGGTGTCAAGAGATGACTTCAGACGTGACGAGGCGACCAACATTTGACGACAAGAACCATTTGATCTTATCATATGATGTTCTCCTCAATCAGGTCCAACCTTGTCAATTTCTTCTAATATGGTGAATATGTGATCATGTTACAAATCAGTATCATATCTCATACATTCGGTATCATGAAGATAAAACGGACTTGCATTTTTCTTCCCAAAACCTTTGTTAAAACTTCATTAAATCAATTGATATTAAAAACATCGATTGGGTTAATATTTTTAATATGGGGGAGAACATGTGATTTAATATGGGAAATTATCACAAATGGTTTGACTTAATGTGCTGGCTCATCCCGACATATGCGAAATGTTTTCGAATATCGTGGCATATGTTAAGGGGGAGCAAAACGGATTTGCATATCAAAATGGATTTTCATGGTGACATATACTTACCCAAAACCCATTTATTTCACGACGATGAAGATTGTGGTGACATAAGGATGGTAGGATAGGTTAAGTCCTATGACTCTTCCAGAACCGGAGTAATCTTCCCAAGGACATTCCATAGCTAGAAATAGTAGTCCTTGGGAAAGTTGGAGAAAAGATTGTGAACGTAGCTGAATGCCGACCAAGTACTTAAGTTAGCACTGGAACAATCACAACAAGGTGCTAGTTATGACGTATTGGTAAGCATCAAAGGGGTTGAAGAATGAAAAAGAATTGTAAAGATAAATGGTGTAAAGAAAGAAGCCCTCCTTACAACCTTAGGCAGAAACCGGGTCAACACATATGCTATTGAGATCATTTTAATGATGCTCGATATTAAAGATAGACATCATGGACCCAGTGATGCAATGCACAACCCATCCCAGCTAACTCATATATCTCTCAAAAGGTATTTGTTTTATTCACACGGAGACAACGCATTATCTATCGATTTATTCACTCCGAGTAAATTGTTTATTGAAAAGGTGGCACTCCTCTCCAGCCTCCGATCACTAAAATCCAAAGTGCACGATCGAGTCTAGAGCCATTTGAGATCATCAAATATCTCATTAGGACACACTTTCATAATTTCTTGCTTCTTCACACACTATGAAAAGTAAGAAAGATTTTAAGAGTCCTACGCAAAATCTTCATGATCTTGCCTGAACATCCGGGTAATACGAAAGTATTTACAATGAATATGGAAATTCTTCTTGAGCGAATATCAAAAAGCTCATGGTAGGTGACATGTGCGATTCTTTATGAATCAAGCTTGTGATAACTGGAAAGCAACAGTGGTTTAATTCTTAACTGAACTTAAACACGTTCCAGACCTCTACGCAAAATCTCAGTGAATTTTCCAGAACACTCAGAGTGATACCTTAGTGTTCACAGTGATGAGTGGAAATCCTTCTAGTGTTAACATCAAACAGCACTTGGTAGGTAACTTACAAGATTCAATATGAATCAAGCTCGTGACAACTGGAAAGCAACGATGGTTCGTTTCTTTAATGAATCAAACTTGTTCCAGGAATCAGAATTGACAGCTTCAATCATGCGGATAATTTAATCCGAATGATTCACTCTTTACGTTCGTAGTAAGCTTTGTACGGTCGAGTAAAGAGAACGGGTTTACCCGCGAAACCTTGTCAAGGAGATTTTTAAATAAATCTACCTGCCACAAGTACGATATTTTATATCGTCCAACGGTCTTCACCAACCGGAGGTAAAATGCTACCGAATTAGAATGAAATGTTCAAAGCCATTTCGTTCGTGTCTACTTATGTTGCGGCATTTGAAGGCGGTGGTGTTGCGAAATCCAAGAAGAAGTCATCCCCGCATGCTTATACTTTATGCACTTAATATTTCATCTAATTCTAGAAAGCCTGATACAAATGATTTTGTATAGGGTTCAATTTAAGTTCTCGGTATCTTCTCGAATCGATCACGATTCAAAGTGGAATAGTTGTTCTTGGTTACTAAAAAGGGGTTTGGTTTTCTATTCTACTAAAAAGGTTTAAATGCACAAAGATATAAAATTAAACTAAAAGCAGTTAATAAAATAAGACTGAAATCGAATTAAAATTAAACAGTAAACAGTAAAATACCCTTACTTGAAAAACCACTGATTCGAAATAATTCTATTGATCCGGAATAATTAGCTCATCCGGAATAAATGGTTCATGCGGAATAGTTACTCATTCGGAACATTTGCTTGATTCGGAATGTTTAACAAAAAGATGCTTCATTCGGAATACTTTTGCTCATGCGAAATAAAAAACTCATCCGGAATAATCTGACAAAACTTTGATTCGGAACATTTTGTTTCATTCGGAATATTTGGTGATTTGGAACACTTGCTCACTCGGAATAAAAAATTGACTCGGAATATTTTTGAACAAAAAGCTTCATTCGGAATAACAAAAAATTGATTCGGAATATTTTTGAAAATATTGATTCGGAATATAACTACTCATCCGGAATATTGATTATTCCGGATGAACAATCTGATTCGGAATGATTGAATGAAAAAATGCTGATTCGGAATATGGCTTGATGCGGAATAATTAAGGTAGAAACACTGGCTCGGAATAATTAAACAATATCACTCATTTGGAACAAAAAGAACTGATTCCGAATATTTTTGAAAAGAACTGATTCGGAATATAACAACTCATCCAGAATATTAATTATTCCGGATGAACACACTGTTTCGGAACAATTTAAGGAAAACTTTGGTTCGGAATACTCGCTGTTGATCCGGAATCTGGGTAGATTATGAAGATGAAGAACAGGAAAACAATAGCAACTTGATTTTTAACCAAAATCAACAAAGTTTTCACCAAAGATTAAACCAAGATAACTATTAATCATCTACTAATCATAAACATCAAACCAAAACAATAAAAACACAAAACCCACTTACTTTTAAAGATCAAAATCAACCAAATAAGAACTTAAGACTTTGAATCAAAAAGAGAAAGGTGAACAAGATTATATTGAAAGATTAAGGTTAAACAATCAAAAGGAAGGATTAAAACTTACAAGATTTGTGAATCAACAAAAATGAAAAATCACCAACACCTTAATGGTGTTGGTTACCCTACGAAACAAAGAAAGAAAAAGACTGGAAAAATAAAAACTAGCTTCTAATTGTGTGAAGGGACTCCTATTTATAGGTCTTCAAGTTGGTTGGTGAGTGGGCTTTCTCCCTTTCTTTTTGTCTTCTCGTCTTTTTAGAAAAGTTGACGTTTTCGATTTTGATTCGGGGTTTGTCGACGAATAAATTTGACTCGTCTTTTAATTTCTTCGTTTGATAGACTTGAGTTCTTTCGACATATGTAAATCTTCCATCTTTGGTCCTTTTCTTAGATAAATCTTCAAATAGGCCCATTGACTTCAAATCTTTTGCATCTCTTGGACAATAGACTTCGTCTTGAGTCTTTTTCTTCGATAAACCCGTGCAGTCCCATGTTTTCTTAAATATTTATCCGGTTGGCTCTGAAAACATAACAAACACACAAACCACGCATAATTCCAAACAAATGACATTAAATACGGTTAAATGAAGGCATTTTAATGGAAAAGTCCACTTAAAACTTCGATAGAAGTCTCCCCTACACTTAATATAAACATTGTCCTCAATGTTTAAGTATGTGGGAAAAGTCTCCCCTACACTTATGACATTGTGCACGTTGGTTAAATCAAGTTAAGGAAGAGACGACTAAAGTGATCAATTTTAAATGTGAGTATGAAGAAAATTGAATCACGATAGTTGAGAGATAGAACCGGATTGCGGATAACACGGGAGCACGGTTCTTCAAAGGTTCCAAAAGTGCATTCATCCCTGTAATCACATCACCACACAAACACAACAACCTATATAGGTCCCCCTACACTTAGGAGGTAAAACGGAAAATGATAGATACTCGGGTTGCCTCCCGAGGAGCGCTTGTTTTTGATAACCAAGTCACGAGCCTGACTCGACCCAAAACTAGTTCATGGGAAACGTGGTGAGGGATGGAATCATCTCATGAGATATGTCCTCACCAAAGTACAACTTCACTCGTTGGCCATTCACCTTAAAATTAGGTCCATTAGGTTGAGCGAGCTCGAGAGTACCATATGGAAAAATTTGGGCAATGGTGAATGGGCCGGACCAACGAGATTTCAGCTTGCCCGAAAAGATTTTCAACCGTGAGTTGAAGAGTAAAACTTTGTCTCCTACTTGGAACTCTCGGTTTTTAATCTTAGAGTCATGAATGAGCTTAGTCTTTTCCTTATAGATCAAAGAATTTTCATAAGCTTCATTCCTGAGTTCATTGAGCTCATTGAGTTGGATTTTGCATAGGTCACCGGCTTTGTTGATATCGAAGTTAGCCCAATTAAAGGCCCAGTAAGCCTTGTGCTCCAACTCAATGGGGAGGTGGAATGCTTTCCCGTACACGAGACGATATGGTGTACAACCAATCGGAGTCTTGTATGCGGTACGAAAAGCCCACAGAGCATCATCAAGTTTATCGGCCCATGAGGCACGATGCTCTCCCACGGTTCGTTCAAGAATTCGCTTTAACCCTCGGTTAGATATTTCAGCCTGTCCATTAGTTTGTGGGTGGTATGCGGTGGAAAGACAGTGATTTACACCATACTTAGCCATGACTCTTGCGAATTGATCATTGCAAAAATGAGTCCCGCGATCACTAATAATGGCACGAGGCACACCGAATCTAGCGAATAGCGACTTCAAAAAGTTACAAACCACCCTTGCGTCGTTAGCGGGTAAAGCTTTGGCTTCAACCCATTTAGAAACGTAGTCAACGGATACAAGGATGTATTTGTTTCCTTTAGATGAAGGGAATGGCCCCATAAAGTCGATACCCCATACATCAAAGATTTCATATTCTTGTATGAAATTTTGAGGCATCTCATCTTTATGTGTGGTCTTGCCTTGTCGTTGGCAAGCATCACAATTTTTCACCATTTCGTGAGCGTCACGATAAATGGAGGGCCAATAAAATCCCGAGTCAAACACTTTCTTTGCAGTGAAGTTAGGACCAAAGTGACCACCGGTGGGTCCTTTGTGGCAAGCTTTGAGAATGTCTAAAGCTGTCGGTCCATCAACACATCGGCGAATAATCAAATCAGCGCATTGTTTGAAGAGATATGGGTCATCCCAAAAGTAAGTCTTAATATCTTTAAAGAACTTTTTCTTTTGTTGGGATGTTAACCCGTCAATGAGAATTCCACCCGCCAAGTAGTTTACAATGTCCGCAAACCACGGGGTTTCATCAAAATTCGAGTTGATAGACATTAAGGTCTCCAGGGGAAAAGAGTCATTGATCTCTTTGTTCGGATGATCCCCTTGATAAGGATCCTCAAGTCTACTGAGATGATCCGCGGCTAGGTTTTCGGCTCCCTTCTTATCACGAATTTCGATTTTAAATTATTGTAGTAGCAAAACCCAGCGAAGAAGTCTTGGTTTAGAATCTTGTTTAGTTAACAAGTACTTCAACGCAGAATGGTCCGTGTACACGATGGTAGTGGAAAGGACAAGATAGGGGTGAAATTTTTCAAAAGCATAGACAACAGCTAAAAGCTCTTTTTCGGTTGTCGTGTAATGCAATTGAGCCCCTGTCATTGTCTTGCTAGCATAATGGATCGGTTGGAAGTGTTTATTCACTCTTTGGCCTAAAACCGCTCCAATAGCAAAGTCGCTAGCATCGCACATCAATTCGAAAGGTAGCTCCCAATTAGGGGTAACCAAGACCTGTGCCTTAGTTAGCTTATCCTTAAGAAGGTTGAAGGCGTCAATACACTCTTTGGAAAAGATAAAAGGAGTATCTTTTTCCAAGAGGTGGGTCATCGGGCGAGCGATTTTAGAAAAATATTTGATGAATCGACGGTAGAAGCCCGCATGACCGAGGAAACTTCTCACACCCTTCACGGTTGAAGGTGGAGGCAATTTTGCAATAACATCGACTTTAGCACGGTCCACTTCAAGACCGGCTTTGGAGATTTTGTGTCCTAGCACGATGCCCTCTTTTACCATGAAATGGCATTTTTCCCAATTTAGAACAAGGCGAGTGTCTTCACACCGCTTAAGCATACGTTCTAAATTGGCAAGGCAAGCAGAGAAAGAATTGCCATAAACCGAGAAATCATCCATGAAGACTTCCATAGTTTCTTCAACCATGTCATGGAAGATAGCCATCATACACCTTCGGAATGTCCCAAGAGCATTGCATAAGCCGAAAGGCATTCTTTTGTAGGCAAATGTTCCATAAGGACAAGTGAATGTGGTTTTTTCTTGGTCTTTGGGATCGATGGGAATTTGAAAATACCCGGAGAAACCGTCTAAGAAGCAGTAATAGTCATTACCCACTAGACGCTCGAGCATTTGATCCATGAAAGGAAGAGGAAAGTGATCTTTTCTCGTGGCATCATTGAGTTTGCGATAGTCGATACAAACTCTCCACCTAGTAACAAGACGAGTAGGAATCAACTCGTTGTGTTCATTGGGAAAAACGGTTATTCCGCCCTTCTTGGGCACACAATGGACGGGACTTACCCATGGCGAATCCGAAATAGGGTAAATCATGCCGATATCAAGAAGTTTGATAACCTCTTGTTTGATGACGTCATGAATTCGAGGATTAACCCTTCTTTGGCTTTGGATTGCGGGTTTAAAGTCATCTTCCATGAGAATTTTGTGAGTACAAAAGTTTGGATCAATTCCGCGGATATCGGAAATTTTCCAAGCAATTGCCTTCTTATGATCTTTAAGCACGACGATAAGGCGAGATTTTTCTTCTTCTTTCAAGTCCTTAGCGATGATGACGGGTGACTTCTTCTTATATTCAAGGAACACGTACTCAAGATGGGACGGTAACTCCTTAAGCTCTAAATCCGGAGGATTTTTGGTGGAAGGCGCAGTCAAATTCGGTTCATCGGTAGCAATATCCTTGGGAGATGGTGGAGAAATATGGTCCTCATTGAGAAGTTTCTTAATGGTACGAATGTCTTCATCCCAATCGGTGGGAGAATCGTCATATTGTAAGTTCACATCTCCCAAAGTTGCTTCAAATTCAGTCAGAAGGAAATCACTTTCTCCAAATGGAGTTAGTGATGGAGTGATGTGTCGTGGATATGTATAGTGATAATTTGGATACGTTATAGGGTAAATAAGAAAATTACCTTTAGGAAAAAGTAATAGACTAATATTACCAATGACGAATTCAATTAAACACGTGATGAACCAAGTTCGTTGTACACGAAGATCGAGTGAATTTGAGACGTTTTGTTTTGATTTGGACAATCGATTTGAATTAGTTTTCGGTTTTTAAACTCAAATTAAATTCTACAAAATTTAAACTAATTAGTTTTAGCCTAAAGTGCATTAATCGTAATCCCCGCTATTTTTAAAAATCTACAAACAATTAATTATTAAAAAAATTAACACTTTTTAAAAATTAAACTATTTTAATTATCTATAAAAAATTAAACTATTTAATTAAAATAACTTTTGAACTATTTTAAAAATCTAATTAAACTTTTTAAAACTAATTTACTTTATTAAAAATTACTTTAAAATAAATCTATTGAAAAACTATTATTATTTAAATCTATTTTTATAAAAATCTAATTAATTAAAAATAAACTAATTAAACTTTTTAAATTTAATAAAAAACATTTTTTATTTATTTTATTTTTATCTATTATGAAACTAATTATTTAAAAATCAGAAAGTTTAATTAAATAAACTTTAATTTAAATTTAAAACGTAATACATTTAAAATCAACTTAAAGGCAAATTCTGCCAAAGAATTACACTATAATACTCACGTAACAGGAAACTAAACCAAATAAGCTAGCAGCTCAGATGGTTAACACATTGGACCTACACCCGTGAGGTCACATGATCGATTCCCATACAGGACATATTTTTTTGGATTTAATTCTTTTTGACAGATTAATAAAATGAGTCTCAGGAGAGACTTTTGGAAAGCTTATTAGCTTTAAGCTGCTAGGTAACAGCTTTTGGGCTTATCAAATAAGTAACTCTGATAAGCAAGAAATTAAGCAAACGAAACAATCAGTAAATCAAAATGTAAATAGTAGATCAATACCAAGTTTAACACAAAACGAATATATCAGTTAACGAAAATTTCAAGATTGGCTAAACGTATAATCTAAATCTAGAAAATAACACCAAGCAGTAATATGAATAAATCAACCAGCATACGAAATAGTTACCCAAAAGTCCTCATAACGTGACTGAAACCTAGCATATATGATAACATTATTACTCCTAAAATCCAGTAATTAAAACAGAAACACAATTCGAAAATAAGAGAATCTAAAAAAAACTGAGTAACAAAAACTTGAAGTTGAAAATTAAACACAAATCCTATCTCTATCAATCTAAAATCTCAGCTATAACTAATGAACTCAGCAGATCAAATTAAAATTACTCAGCAAGCCAACCATTCATGTGCAACAATCAGCAGGTAACATAACTTCAAAACGCAAATAAAACCAGCAGAGAACAGTAATCAATTCATAACCAAATCAGATTAAAGCTTAATCTATCATTCATTATATATACTCACCAAACAGACTAAAATAAATAGACATTTCAAATGAACACCAAGTTTAATATCAGATTCATAAATTAATCACAAAGGAACATTAATCCAACAGTAACAAACACACTCGTATTACTCAAGCATCCAAAGCAAATTATCATTCAAACAAAATTTAATCTATAAACATGTAAATAAAAGAAGATGAGCACCTTATGGGATAACCTTTTAGCAGTAGGATTGCGCTGAGCAACCTAATGAACCGGACAACGAACCACCATAAATCACCATTCTTATTCAAACGATACCACCAATCGAACCATCAATCATACATCTCGAACCAACCTTAACTGTTTGTGAATATTTTCCAGTAGGGAAAATATTTTATCCAATTTTTTACTTCTTATATTAAATCTAAGCTATTAATTAGCTTATATTTAACATATCAAACATTATTCTTGTGAAACTGTAATTAAGATTAATTCGTAAAATCAATTTTAGTAGTAAAGAAAAGGAAACGAGACACGATTGTAAATTAAAATAACTGATCTTTTATTAAACTCAGAACTGTTACAAGCTTTAACAAAAAGAAATACAAAATTATCCCTAAAACTATTTCTAAAGAATAACTTTAAAGTAAAGTAAGGATGAAATTACAAGTAAAGATGAGGGTTTTTATAGCCTTCCCAAGGCTGCTGATGAGGGAATATCCGAATATTTGAAGGAATATCCATTATTCATCTGAGCCCTTGAATCTTTATTCTCCTTTCTCCTTACTGTGAGGTCTTGATCGGACGGTTAATATGACACTACTAGCACACGGATTGCCAACGTGGCATCCGTGTGTGCTAGTTGTGCTTCTTTGAAGGCCTTTGATTGGTTGATTGTGGGGATTGAGGTGTAGCCTCCAGTAATAACCTTCCACGTAGCTTTTCTTTCCGCATACTCTCTTCCTTAAAGATTGGGGGTTTTAATACCCTTTGAGTGAATTAATTGTTTAATTAAAAAGCCCTTTGTAACTTTAATGATTTGGGTAATTAGGGTTTTGACACATTAACTTTAAGTTACTTGTTATGGTGGAATGGAGAAGATGGAGTAGCATAGGAAATATCGAACGTATTTATTTAATGTGAGAGATAATGGAAAAAGTGAAACGGTTTTATGAGTGAATGTGTAATGTGTGGTGGTAAATGGGTTTTATTTATGCGAGGTGAGTGGGTAAGATATTTTATTTCGTTTAATAAGATAAAGTGAATGTGCAATGTATATATCCAAGCGTTTATTTGCAACCCTAAAAGACCAGTTCATTTGTTTCCTTTTAATTTCAGTAAATAACATTGGGCTTGAGGCCCAAATTCTATTTCCCCCATCCGTGAATAATAACTTTCCAAATGGCCTTGCATTGGGCCTTGACTTAAATCAGCATAACATTACTTCAATAATGGGCTTTTAAGCCCATTTTCACAATGTGGGACCCACTTAGCTCATAAACTCGATAAATGATAACATCCGCTAAAGTCGAGCTCGATTTTGGCTTCATTAATCTTTTTCTTCAAACTCGTGTCGATAATTGCCGGTTTTCGCGAACTTGGTACCTACACACATTCAAACAAGAAACAAGCATATACAAGGCATTTTTGATACATTTCATGCATAATTTCATTGTTATTTGATACAAATGATATGAGTAATTAAGCTCATATCAAATTCCCCCATGCTAAGCAATTGTCGTGTCCTCACGCAATGATAAAATTAAACATTAGCTACACCATTATTCAACTTATGACACTTTATTTTGCAAAGACATAATGTATTACTTTCATTATTGAAAAATAACTTTAAGGATCATAAAAGCTCAAATAGATTCATCGTCCTCGACTTTTCACTTTTCCATGCCAAGTGCAAAAACAAGATCATTGTTATTATAAGTTGGTAGACTAACACGAACTCATGTGGGCCAATTATTCACTTAGACTCCTTTATTCCTAGTTGTTTCTCTTATATTTTATTGTTGTCTTGAATGATCACGAGGATGCATTGTTGACTAATTTCGATAATTCATTAGGCCGAAAATAAAGTGAAAGATTTAATCAATAGTTAGCTAAAGGACAAAATCTTTTAAAACTGCTTCTCGCGACCTCATAAAGTTCATATCTTGGCATAACTTGCTTCGCGATTTGAGACCTTTCTCGGACCGATATTTGGCAGCGACTTTATACTTCAAACCTTGAGAAACGTTCATGAAATAATGGTCTTCTCTTCATATAGGACTTTCTTCACTTGAAGTTTTGAGAGATTCATACTTGGACCATGACTTCTTCATTTTTCTCCAATCTTTATTTGGGATTTTGATATACAACGATCCGCCTCCTTTTTGGACTTGGCTTCATTTATCCTCATACCTTGTTATGGTCTTTTTGGATAGACTTCTCCATGAATTTTTGGGAGTATTTGCTTTTCGTCGTGTGTCTCGATCCTTCATATTGATTTTTGATAAATGATTCTTCACATCACTTGAGATCTTTAGCAATAAAATATAGCCCTCATGTCTTGTTAGGACCTTTTTGGACTCGCCAATCTTCGCATCCTGCTTCAATAAGTTATACCTTGGCTATGAACTCTAATCCATACCGAGCAACTTTTAAACGATCTTGGGCTAGAAGCTAAGTAACTTTTCAAATCGTTCAACCTTATTTATTGCATATAAATTTATTAGCAAGCGATGTGAGAATAGGCTTATAATTAACTCACATAAATTCCCGAAAGAATACCAAACTTATAATTGGCTCTATCATCTCTTGTTCTCCATATTGTAAAATTCCAAAAATGTGAAATCAATGGATACTTAGCCTATTAAATCAAAGTTTTGGGTTTTCAAGTCATCTATAGGATCTTGCATCTTCTTATACTCTTGCAAGTTTTAGAATTTGCGTTTTAAAGTTCCCTTGATAGACGACTTTCTAGGATCAATTATAGGAGCTTGCGAAAAGTTCTTGTTCTTAACTCGTATGAATTAAGACCTTCGCGTTTTAAAGCTCCCTACATAATAGCCTAGCAAAACTTAATTCAAATACGTTAAGGAAAAGCTAAGGTTAAAAACCGAGTCGAGTCAAAAACTATTCTTATTTTCACCAACGAAAGCCTACATACGTGTCAAAAGCACTTATTTTATTTATTAAAACTTAAAAAAAACACTAAAAATTTAAAATTTTATTGAAAAATGAGAAAAACAACACGTATGGACAAGACAAAAGCAATTGCAAGCGATTATATCGATTGACTCCCCCATGCTAAAACCAAACATTGTCCTCAATGTTTCTTAGCTCAAGAGTGACACCCCCTTGCTAAGACACGAAGAGTCTAATGCAAAATCCTAGCATGGAAAGAGCACGCAAATCTATAAGCCGTTTATTAATTATGCCTCAAGATAAAACGTTAGTCGATAAAAATCAAGGAATAAAGAGTGTGCCCCTTTTTGGCATTCAAAGAATGGAAGATCAAGTGGACCGGCAAAAACCGAACACGAGAGTCTTCAAATATTAGGGTCATACCTAAGATCACAACACAACAAATCACGAGCACGAGCTTGAAAGATCAAGCCTTATTAGTGTTAGAAAATAGAAAGAAGATAGAATGTATGGGACTCCCCCACAAGGCACTCGTTTTTGTTCACCGAGTCATGAGCTCGACTCGATCCCCGCATTCATTGGTCCTTAGGGAAAAAGGTGAAAACTGGCATAATGGAATAAAAACCCAACATATAGCGCGATGTCGGGGTCAAAGATTACATCCTCGTTGTCGGATGACAAACGAAAGGATAAAACTCCAACACAAATCTCTAACAAGAGATGGTAGTTACAAATCTGGGTATGGATGTAGCATGTTCCCCGAGATATACTCGCACCAATATGATTAAAAAGTCTTTCAATTATTGCATCGGTGAAAGGCCGAGATTTCCCTAAATCAACGATTCTGGGGTCAAATACCTCGTCCTCGGTGGAGAAAGGAATAGACAACAAGGTGTCGTCCCCCCATGCTAATCCTAAGTCATATAAAGCACATGGTAATGGTGGTACAAAAGTCTCAACCATAGTGGTTTCAACTTGCATGACTTTTTTGACCTTGTCACTCTTATGAATGTGAATAAAGGTGTCATGGTACTCAAAACGAGTCGCATAAAAAACCCGCACATTAAGATCAAAGCGAGTGGGAAGGATAATAGGAGAAAAAGTAATTTCTCCCTCCGGGTCAACATTATCATCATCATAAATCGGGTGATCAAACCAAGAGTCTTCATCACCGTCATTAGACTCTTCCTCAAATTCCGAAGGAATGTCTATATAAAGAAACTCATCAACCTCCTTCATAAGAAGATCATCATCACAAAGGTTGTGAGATGTAGGAGGTATGATGTTCT
This sequence comes from Glebionis coronaria, assembly GCA_025667525.1. Lineage (NCBI taxonomy): Eukaryota > Viridiplantae > Streptophyta > Magnoliopsida > Asterales > Asteraceae > Glebionis > Glebionis coronaria. Next base: position 266,489,189 of record CM046880.1, read on the forward strand.
CAAAATCCTCTTGAAACAACGGATTATTGTTCAATGAAACTTCAAAGAGAGGATTTGAGTAAGTCACGAAAGTGTCGACAACCTTGTCATCACAAGAAATATACGACAAAGTATCGAGTGTATCGCACTCAGATACAAGATCATCATTCTCATTTGAAGGCAATTCATCGGCGAATTCCTCGAGAATGGTAGGTAAGACACAAGAATCACGCTCGATCTCGAGATCGGAAACGTCTTCACTTCCCCGTGGAAGTGGATCAATGATAGCAAAAAGTTCATCGATGAACTTATCACATAAATAGTCACTAACCTCACTCGGTGTGAAGCTAGGAATCAAAGGCTCTTCAATGGAAGATTGTGCCTTAGGAACATCAACATGATCCTTAGAAGAGAGTGAAAATGAGTCCATTTTCAAAGATTGTTCAATTAAAGCAATATCACTCTCGGGATCAAAATTTTCACTAACAAACTCACTAGCATCAAATGGCTCACTTAAGTAATCATCAATTTGTTTTTCAATCTTAGCACTATCATCCTCGTGTGGAGTGAGTGTAGATGAGGAAATGTTACAACATGTTTCAACAAAGCAAGCTTCTTCATTTGATTTTAACTTTTTACTTTCACAAAATCAAGTTTCCAAAATCGGAAAAACACCTTTATCAAAAAGAGCTTTCTTATTACTTTCAATTGTTTCAACAAGTTTTACACTTTCAATTTTCTTAGGAGCAAATCTTGGAATCTTTTCCGGTTTAAAAACAATGCTTTTATCTCCATAAAACAATTTAATTTCCTCTTTCCTCATATCAACTTGAATTTGAGCCGTGCACAAAAATGGTCTTTCTAGAATAATTGGCACACGAGGATTGGTCTCCTAATCGACTATAGCAAAATCGGCTAAATACAAGAAATTCCCCACTTTCATAATGACATTTTCCGCTATACCAACCGGTCGAGTGGTGGTTCCATTAGCAAGCTCAATGATCATATGAGTGGTACTAAGTGGTGCATAATCAATAGTCTTCCAAAGGGCTAGGGGCATTACGTTAATGCTAGCTCCTAGATCGGCTAGGCCTTTGCAAACCCCAAGCTCATTGAAAACACAAGGTATCCAGAATTGACCCAGATCTTTATATTTCTCGGGAAAGAAATCAAAGAAAACCGAGGTACTAATCACATTCAAAGTAGCCCTAGTGACTTCTAGAAAAGTTTCCTTAGGTGGAGGCTTAAACTCAATCACTTCAACTTTATCTAAATTCTCACAATCATCATAAACGGTTATGGCCTTAAGCTCTCCCTTCGGGTTTGGAATGGTGTTACTAGGTAAGCAACCCGAAGAAGATGACGGTTTAGACATGAATCTCTCAAACATCGAAAGCAATTTATTTTGACCTTGCTCCAAACTTTGTTGCATACGATTATGACTTTGCTCTAATCTTTGCTCAAAACGGTTTTGGTTTTGTTCAAGTCTTTGTTGATTAAGCTCAATCTTATTGTTTTGCCCTTTAATCGTGTTTTGAAACTCATTTTTCAAAGTTGCCATTTGTCCTTGAAGATTATTTTGAAAGGCTTTTAAATTTGCCTCATTCGTTTTCATGTAGCTTGACAAATCATTTTGACTATTCCCTTGAAAACCTTGATTGTTTTGATTAGCATTAAACCCATTTCCTTGATTATAATTCCCTTGGTTACCACGGTTAAAATTATTCCCATTGTTTCCATTGTTGTACCTATTTTGAACCGGTGGAAAACCCGGTGGAGCAACATGATTTTGACGAGGAACTTGACCGTTGGAGCCATAAGTTCCCGTCGCGGCAAAAGCACTAGCTTGATCAAACCCCGTGTTTAAACAAGCATAATTAGGATGTGCTCCACTACATGATACACAAACATTCTCAACCATATTAATCGATCCATGAGGATTCTTCCTAAACTCATTCAAAAGCGTGTCAATTTTAGAGTCCAATCTAGCAATCTCGATATTAGATGAATTCACATTGGAAACAACCGGTGTGTTTCGTGAATATTGTGCTCTAGACTTATCCTCAATTATTCGCCACGCGTCTCTCGGAGTTTTTCTTAAAAGATTACCACCCGCGGCGGCATTTAAAGAATCTTGTTCAATCATATTTAGCCCATTATAGAAAGTATTTATTTGATGCAATTCCGAGAAACCGTGGTGTGGACATTGTCTCAACAAATCTTTAAATCTTTCCCATGCAACCCCAAACGATTCATGCACTTTTTGTTCAAATCTAGTGATCTCATTCTTAAAGTGTGTTGTTTTAGACGGTGGAAAGAAATAATTCATAAACTTAGACACTAAATCATCCCATGTTAAGATCGAACCCGTTGGTTCTTTCTCATACCAAAGCTTAGCATTACCCTCGAGCGAGTACGGAAAAAGCATGAGCTTAATCACGTCATTCGGCACATCTCTAAACTTGAGAGTCGAGGTAATTCGAATAAAATTCCGAATGTGAGAATGTGGGCTATCGGTCTCATTGCCACGAAATTGGTCGGCACGAATGAGCGATAAGAGACCCGTCTTAATCTCAAAATGATCCGCCAAAATAGCCGGCACAACGATTGCTTCCCCATACCCTTCGGTGGGTGCACGGAGCAATTCCTCCATTGTTCGGTTATCGGCCATCTCTACAACAATAGGTGGAAGCTCGGGTTCCACTATTCGTTGTTGACGATTTCTATTTCTACGAGGAATGTTTTCAAGCCTATTAAAATCAATCACAAGACGAGAAGAACGTGATTGCATACACTACAAAGACGAGAATTTAGAGAATTGAAGAAAAGAAATTAGATAAGAAGAAGATTATTTTTGGTATTTTATTTGGTATTGCTCAATCAATAATGATCGATAAAAAAACAAAAAACAAGGAATAAGGATAACTACTATGGAAGTAAACTACCCTCGGTCGACTTTGAAACGATAGGTGAAAACCTAAACGTCTCGAGGTTCAATAAGTAAACAACAAAAATAAGATTTATTACTACTTGAGTCGGCAAACCAATAATAGGTCGTCCCTCTCAATATACGCACAAGCAAGCGGGGAAACGAGGTGGCACAAAGCACTTAAAAACCTTTTTCCTTAGACGGCCTTTTATAGCACGTCGCCTTATACCCACCTTATAGTTTGTATAAATCGAGTTCAAACTTATTATTAGTATTTATCTATTTTGCCTTTTATTTTTGTTTTGGATTCGACTACAATAGCTAGGTGATGAAATCCCAACTAAGGCCTTATTTGAAAAGTATGTAAATTTATTGTTCTACGTAATACAATATATTATTCACAAAAAACGAGAAAAACGATACATACTATATAATAGAAAAATAACAAAACTTTCCGAGGACGGAAAGGGTCTTCAAATCAACGATCAACAAATCTCCACAAAAGCGAATCGTACACAAGATCCCCGGCAGCGGCGCCAAAATTTTTGATGTGTCGTGGATATGTATAGTGATAATTTGGATACGTTATAGGGTAAATTAGAAAATTACCTTTAGGAAAAAGTAATAGACTAATATTACCAATGACGAATTCAATTAAACACGTGATGAACCAAGTTCGTTGTACACGAAGATCGAGTGAATTTGAGACGTTTTGTTTTGATTTGGACAATCGATTTGAATTGGTTTTCGGTTTTTAAACTCAAATTAAATTCTACAAATTTTAAACTAATTAGTTTTAGCCTAAAGTGCATGAATCATAAACCCCGCTATTTTTAAAAATCTACAAACAATTAATTATTAAAAAAATTAACACTTTTTAAAAATTAAACTATTTTAATTATCTATAAAAAATTAAACTATTTAATTAAAATAACTTTTGAACTATTTTAAAAATCTAATTAAACTTTTTAAAACTAATTTACTTTATTAAAAATTACTTTAAAACAAATCTATTGAAAAACTATTATTATTTAAATCTATTTTTATAAAAATCTAATTAATTAAAAATAAACTAATTAAACTTTTTAAATTTAATAAAAACATTTTTTATTTATTTTATTTTTATCTATTATGAAACTAATTATTTAAAAATCAGAAAGTTTAATTAAGTAAACTTTAATTTAAATTTAAAACGTAATACATTTAAAATCAACTTAAAGGCAAATTCTGCCAAAGAATTACACTATAATACTCACGTAACAGGAAACTAAACCAAATAAGCTAGCAACTCAGATGGTTAACACATTGGACCTACACCCGTGAGGTCACAGGATCGATTCCCATATGGGACATATTTTTTTTGGATTTAATTCTTTTTGACAGATTAATAAAATGAGTCTCAGGAGAGACTTTTGGAAAGCTTATTAGCTTTCAGCTGCTAGGTAACAGTTTTTGGGCTTATCAGATAAGTAACTCTGATAAGCAAGAAATTAAACAAACGCAACAATCAGTAAATCAAAATGTAAATAGCAGATCAATACCAAGTTTAACACAAAACGAATATATCAGTTAACGAAAATTTCAAGATTGGCTAAACGTATAATCTAAATCTAGAAAATAACACCAAGCAGTAATATGAATAATCAACCAGCATACGAAATAGTTACCCAAAAGTCCTCATAACGTGACTGAAACCTAGCATATATGATAACATTATTACTCCTAAAATCCAGTAATTAAAACAGAAACACAATTCGAAAATAAGAGAATCTAAAAAAAACTGAGTAACAAAAACTTGAAGTTGAAAATTAAACACAAATCCTATCTCTATCAATCTAAAATCTCAGCTATAACTAATGAACTCAGCAGATCAAATTAAAATTACTCAGCAAGCCAACCATTCATGTGCAACAATCAACAGGTAACATAACTTCGAAACGCAAATAAAACCAGCAGAGAACAGTAATTAATTCATAACCAAATCAGATTAAAGCTTAATCTATCATTCAATATATATACTCACCAAACAGACTAAAAGAAATAGACATTTCAAATGAACAGCAAGTTTAATATCAGATTCATAAATTAATGACAAAGGAACATTAATCCAGCAGTAACAAACACACTCGTATTACTCAAGCATCCAAAGCAAATTTTCATTCAAACAAAACTTAATCAATAAAAATGTAAATAAAAGAAGATGAGCACCTTATGGGATAACCTTTGAGCAGTAGGATTGCGCTGAGCAACCTAATGAACCGGACAACGAACCACCATAAATCACCATTCTTGTTCAAACGATACCACCAATCGAACCATCAATCATACATCTCGAACCAACCTTAACTGTTTGTGAATATTTTCCAGTAGGGAAAATATTATATCCAATTTTTTACTTCTTATATTAAATCTAAGCTATTAATTAACTTATATTTAACATATCAAACATTATTCTTGTGAAACAGTAATTAAGATTAATTCGTAAAATCAACTTTAGCAGTAAAGAAAAGGAAACGAGACATGATTGTAAATTAAAATAACTGATCTTTTATTAAACTCAGAACTATTACAAGCTTTAATAAAAAGAAATAAAAAATTATCCCTAAAACTATTTCTACAGAATAACTTCAAAGTAAAGTAAGGATGAAATTACAAGTAAAGATGAGGGTTTTTATAGCCTTCCCAGGGCTGCTGATGAGGGAATATCCGAATATTTGAAGGAATATCCATTATTCATCTGAGCCCTTGAATCTTTATTCTCCTTTCTCTCTCCTGTGAGGTCTTGATCGGATGGTTAATATGACACTACTAGCACACGGATTGCCAACGTGGCATCCGTGTGTGCTAGTTGTGCTTCTTTGAAGGCCTTTGATTGGTTGATTGTGGGGATTGAGGTGTAGCCTCCAGTAATAACCTTCCACATAGCTTTTATTTCCGCATACTCTCTTCCTTAAAGATTGGGGGTTTTAATACCCTTTGAGTGAATTAATTGTTTAATTAAAAAGCCCTTTGTAACTTTAAAGATTTGGGTAATTAGGGTTTTGACACAGTAACTTTAAGTTACTGGTTATGGTGGAATGGAGAAGATGGAGTAGCATAGGAAATATCGAACGTATTTATTTAATGTGAGAGATAATGGAAAAAGTGAAACGGTTTTATGAGTGAATGTGTAATGTGTGGTGGTAAATGGGTTTTATTTATGCGAGGTGAGTGGGTAAGATATTTTATTTCGTTTAATAAGATAAAGTGAATGTGCAATGTATATATCCAAGCGTTTATTTGCAACCCTAAAAGCCCAATTCATTTGTTTCCTTTTAATTTCAGTAAATAACATTGGGCTTGAGGCCCAAATTCTATTTCCCCCATCCGTGAATAATAACTTTCCAAATGGTCCTTGCATTGGGCCTTGACTTAAATCAGCATAACATTACTTCAATAATTGGCTTTTAAGCCCATTTTCACAATATAGGACCCACTTAGCTCATAAACTCGATAAATGATAAAATCCGCTAAAGTCGAGCTCGATTTTGGCTTCATTGATCTTTTTCTTCAAACTCGTGTCGATAATTGCCGGTTTTCACGAACTTGGTACCTACACACATTCAAACAAGAAACAAGCATATACAAGGCATTTTTGATACATTTCATGCATAATTTCATTGTTATTTGATACAAATGATATGAGTAATTAAGCTCATATCATGGAGCAACAGAGGCAACGGTCTCAACATTGGGAAGAGAGGTAAGACTACTTTTACAAGCATCATTAAAGTGTTCTTCACAAGCCTCATCAAGAACGTCGATACAATTATGATGAGATGGCATCTATACATGATCTCATCATTCTTTTCGGGCTTTAAATGCATAAAAAGGTCATAAAATACCATATATATGCTTGTGTTTGTTTACTTGTGTATTTTAGGTATGGATATCGTGAAAAAGACAAAAGATCACAAGATACAAGGAAAAACGGACACGAGAAACGAAGTCGTACAAAGAACCGGGCATTAATTCATGAAATACTCAACCAAATTTGGATTTTCTTGTTGCTATTGACTCCTTGTAATTCACTGATCACAAGGGTGCCCTTGTTTCCAATTGAATCCTACTAAAACTCTCTAAAAAGCTTAGTCAAATAGTCAAAGCAGTGGGAACTCCTTTCCCCTTCTGGTTACCACTACTAGTGTTAAATTGGTTTCAGCTTATCAATAAGCTATAATAGCTTATTTTAACCAGCAACAACTTGGATTTTGTAATAGGTGCTCATCATTTGACCCATTTGTTCATACTGGAGCATTTGGTGGGTTGACTTTAGGAATTGACTAGAAAACCAACTTAATTAACTTTTTCATAAGTGCTTATTGGCTTATTCTGGCTTATTGGTTTTGCTTATTGGAATTTTGTTGATTGTTTTGGCTTATTGAGTTCATTTGTGATCTTTTGCAAGTTGAATCAAGTCCTGAGGTGCCTTATTTCTCAAAAACGACTATTTTGTCTTTTAGTGAAATATTACTTTGCTTATTTCTGGTTTATTGAGTGTGCTTTTGCAAAATTTCTTTTTACAGATCTCATAAGCATCCCAAAAGAAGGTTGTGTGTCAAATTAGAGCTTATGGCATTAGCTTATTAGTTAATGGGCTAAAAAGCCCAATAAGAATAAGCTGTTTGCTTATTAAGCTGTGATAAGCTCACATTCAGCTTTTGGGCCTTTAGAGTTTTGTGCTTAGAATTTAATTTTGAGTCAGATAGGGATTTTCCAAGTCAATTGGGCCAGGTTTGACTTTTTGGGCTAAAAAGCCCATTAAGGTTGACTATTTTTGGTTTTGGCACATTTGAGGGCCCAATAAGGGTATTCTGGTCATTTCACTTTGATTTTCTGATTATTTAGGTTAAAATAAACTAGTTTGCAAGTTTTTAGAATTTTTTATAATTTTTGGATTTTTAATAATATTTTAATATTATTTTATTATTATTTTTCAAATTTCACATTTTCCAACTTTTTACATTTTTCTTGGCTTTAATACATTAAAATAGGAATTTAGCAACTTTTAGAATAATTTTATCACTTCTAGATTAATTTTTATAACTATTTTAAGTTTTAATAGTTTTTAAATCATTTTAAATAAAAGTAATTTAGGCTATTAAATCTTTATAATTCCTTTTTAATTAATAAAATTTGATTTTCTGAATTTTGAAAAATCTCTTTTATATTTTGTTAAAAGTTGGTGTTAGAATAGCCTGATTCTGAGTTCCATATACATGTTTGAAGGTTTTTGAGGCAAGGTTTTAAGTGATAAGGCTTGTGCTTCAAAAATCAGAAAGTTTGGTATTGTTTGATCTCACTTTTGTGGTTTGTTCTTCCTAGCAGCTTGGAAGCTGGTACTTGTTCTGCTAGTACCTCAGCTCAAACAATCCAGGGCCTGGATGTAGGTCTTGGAGGTTTGCATCTTCTTCCCTTTTCATTTTCTCTCTTATTTTTCTGAATTTTATGATATTGGCTTGTTTGTGCTTGAATCTGTGATTTGATGGTTGATTATTGTTCATGTGTTGATGTTTGATGATATTTAAGTGTTTGAGGTTTGATTTGTGGTTTGAATCTGCATGATCCTTTGAAAAGTTGTGAAAACAAGTTTTAAGGGGTGTTTGGGTTAACTGCATTGATAGGATTTGCGGTGTTTTGAGTGGATGTTTGTTGTTGCTATTGACTAGTACTTGTGTATCTGATATGATTGGTTGCTTTGGTGCATATTTTGTGGTTTGAAACACATAGATTCATAGATTGGGTATAAAATCTTGTTTACTTGGTGAATTTGACTGAAATTTAGGGGACACCTAGATCTAATCATAGACTAGGGTTAACAAGTGTTAAATCTAGGTTAACAACACCAGGGAAGTAGATTTGAGTGCCTGAAATTGGATCTAGTGTCAAACAGATCAGCAAAATAGTTTCTGCATATGCACTTTGTTCAGCAGTAACTTTGAATGCTTTGATCTTGTTGTTTACTTTGATTCAGTGTTTGTTATAAGTTGATTTGTGCTTATTCATAGTTAATATAGCTTGTGTATGCATCCTGTTAAGTTTGGTTGGCTTATTCTTGCTAAATCTGCTTATTAAGTGCATAACTGCTTATTTCCATGTCTGTGCATGATCTGGTGACTGTTTGATCATTTGTGGCTTATTGTGTGAACCAAATTTCGATTTTCTTGTTGCTATTGACTCCTTGTGATTCACTGATCATAAGGGTGCCCTTGTTTCCAATTGAATCCTACTAAAACTCTCTAAAAAGCTTAGTCAAATAGTCAAAGCAGTGGGAACTCCTTTCCCCTGCTGGTTACCACTGCTAGTGTTAAATTGGTTTCAGCTTATCAATAAGCTATAATAGCTTATTTTAACCAGCAACAACTTGGATTTTATAATAGGTGCTCATCATTTGACCCATTTGTTCATACTGGAGCATTTGGTGGGTTGACTTTAGGAATTGACTAGAAAACCAACTTAATTGACTTTTTCATAAGTGCTTATTGGCTTATTCTGGCTTATTGGTTTTGCTTATTGGAATTTTGTTTATTTTTTTGGCTTATTGAGTTCATTTGTGATCTTTTGCAAGTTGAATCAAGTCCTGAGGTGCCTTATTTCTCAAAAACGACTATTTTGTCTTTTAGTGAAATATTACTTTGCTTATTTTTGGCTTATTGAGTGTGCTTTTGCAAAATTTCTTTTTACAGATCTCATAAGCATCCCAAAAGAAGGTTGTGTGTCAAATTAGAGTTTATGGCATTAGCTTATTGCTTAATGGGCTAAAAAGCCCAATAAGAATAAGCTGTTTGCTTATTAAGCTGTGATAAGCTCACACTCAGCTTTTGGGCCTTTAGAGTTTTGTGCTTAGAATTTAATTTTGAGTCAGATAGGGCTTTTCCAAGTCAATTGGGCCAGGTTTGACTTTTTGGGCTAAAAAGCCCATTAAGGTTGACTGTTTTTGGTTTTGGCCCATTTGAGGGCCCAATAGGGGTATTCTGGTCATTTCACTTTGATTTTCTGATTATTTAGGTTAAAATAAACTAGTTTTCAAGTTTTTAGAATTTTTTATAATTTTTAGATTTTTAATAATATTTTAATATTATTTTATTATTATTTTTCAAATTTCACATTTTCCAACTTTTTACATTTTTCTTAGCTTTAATACATTAAAATAGGATTTTAGCAACTTTTAGAATAATTTTATCACTTCTAGATTAATTTTTATAATTATTTTAAGTTTTAATAGTTTTTAAATCATTTTAAATAGTTTTTAATCTTTTTAGGTCATTTTAGAGGTTTACCAATTGAAAAATCTTTATTTGGGCTTTTTGATAATTTATTTGATTTTTAGGGCTTTAATTAGCATTTAAAAATTGAATATTTAATTATTTAAAAGGTTTGAACAAGTTTTGATCATTGGTAAACTCTTAGTTTATTTATTTTGATTTTTTTGTGAATTTTTGGTAATTTTTAGAACTGGTTTTTATTTTTGTAGTTTTTACGGTTTTACGTTTTGTCGTCGTAGTAGTAATTTTCACGTCTTCGTCATCTTCTTTTCTCATCCCCTTCTAAACCAATCATTAATCACAAACATTTAACAAGTTTTTTCACACACATATACCTCCTTGGGAAACGAACTTCATTGGGTCATTAACACTTGATTTTTCCTAAAATCATTTGTTTAATACTTTCCGCTTTTACGCTCCTTTTCCTAAAGGACGTAATTTACCACAATCATTTTGGCGCCGCTGTCGGGGAGGTGTGTCGTGATTAATTTGCATTGTTGTTTTTAATATTAACCATAAATAGTATTTGTATTAGTAGAACTCTATTAATACGTATTATCGGTTTTCTTGGTTTTTCTTGTGAAAATATTATTACTATATTGTATTAAGTATCACAACAAATAAACAATATCTCAAAAAGTGTGAAAACACAACCTTAATTGGGATTTGATCTCCTAATTGTTGTATTCGAATCTCTAACAAAAAGAAAAAGGCAAAAATAGATAAATACTTTCGTGAAGCTCGATTTTGAAAAATACAAACTATAAGGTGGGTATAAGTCGGGTATTATAAAATATACCCTAAGGAAAAAGGCTCTTAAGTTCTTCGCGCCGCCTCGTTTCCCCGCTTGCTTGTGAGTATTTTGAGATTGAAGGCTAATTGAGGGTTTTGCCGCCCAAAGTATTATTACGTATAATATATTTGCTTGGTTTCTTTGTGATTAAAACCTCTTGAACAATTTGGTTTTCACCAAAGCTAAAGTCATTCGAAGGCGTTCACTCCACGTGATCGTTTTCATTTATTTGAGGCTTCTTTAATCAAGAGTTTGATTCGAGGAGAGATTTTGTAGATTGTTGTCTACGAAGATACACCAAAATCCAAAAAAAATTAAAAACAATCAAAAACACAAAAAAATTGAAAATTCACAAAAACGCCCAAAAAGAATCTTCTTTGCTCACCTCCCATTCTTCGTGAAGTTTATGATCACTCGTAATCAAGCAAAACGAGCTCGTAAATGTCTTCAAAAGCAAGCCAATCAAGAGACGTTGATTGAAGAACAACCTCCACTTGTTGAACCTATTGTAGAACAAGAAGTCGTCATGGCTAATCGTACTATGATGGAGTTGCTACAAGCACCCACCGAGGGTTTTGGAGAGGCTATTGTGATTCCCGCCATTCTTGCGGAGAATTTCTAGATTAAGACGAGTTTAATGTCGATGTTGCAAGCAAATAAGTTTAGAGGTCATGAGAAAGACAACCCGCACTATCACATTAGGAATTTTAATCGTCTCACCGCTACTAGCAAGTTTAAGGATGTTGCACATGACGTCATTAAGATGATGTTGTTTCCATACTCGTTAGATGGACCGGCAAAAATTTGGCTTGAGAAAGAACCGCCAAATTCGATTTTGACATGGGGTGATCTCGTTTCTAAGTTTGTGAACAAGTTTTTTCCACCATCTAAAACAACACATTTGAAAAATGAGATTTCACGATTTGTGCAAAGAAATAATGAAAGTTTTCCAATGGCATGGGAACGCTTTAAAGAAATGTTACATGAATGTCCACACCATGATTTTTCGGAATTGCATCAAATTGATACTTTTTATAATGGGCTTAATGATCATGAACGAGATTATTTGAATGCCGCTGCGGGTGGTAATTTTTTGTGCAAGACGACCAATGAGGCTTTACAAATCATCGAGAATAGATCTAAGGTTTATAGCCCTCGTAACACACCGAGTGTTGCCAATTTGGGTTCGTCATTTTCATCATCGTCTCGTAGCATTAAGGCCTTACATGATGAAGCTAATGAGGAAAATCGTTTTTTTGATAGATTTGCTAATCTTATGTCCCATTGAAAAGCTCAAGAAGCTTCGAATTCCGCTTCGGTTAAAGCGGTTGCTAAGAGTTGTTTGTCTTGTGGTGGTGCTCATGATCTTTCCGAGTGCATTACCGCGGATGGTAACACTTCGAGTGCTTACGTAGCAACGAGAACTTACAACCAAAACGGTCAAGGTTCCCGCTCAAATCAAGCTCCACCAAATCAAAATGCTAATAACTATCGAAACAACAACCAAGGTGGTAATTACCAAGGCAATTCACGTAACTACAACAAAGGGAATTATCAAAATGGGAATGGACAAGTCACTAATCAAAACCAAAACCGTGATTTTCAAAACACTACACAAGGTTTTCAAAATGCTCACACTAAAAATCTTCAAGGAGAATTTTTGGATTATGCTAAAGCAAATGATGCTAAATTTGATAACATGCAACGTGAGATGATTAGCTTAAGATCCGAGTTGAAAAACAAGCTTAAAAATGAACTTGCTAATGAACTTAAAACTCATGCAAACAAAATGGAAGGAAATGTCCAACGTCTTGAACAAAATCAACAAAAGATGGAATTAGGACAACATGAGATTAAGCAAGGGTTATTAAAAGCGGATGCTAGGCAATCAAAATTTGAGGACCGAATGGCTAAGATGTTTGAAGCAATCATGTGTAAACCCTCTTCCTCGGGTGGTCTTCCTAGTGATACCATTGCAACCGGAAGGGAGAAATGAAGGTTATTACTATACGAAGTGGTAAAACTTTCAAGGAACCAATCTCTCGTCCAAGTATTTCTACAGAGAAGGAAATCGAGAAAGAACCCGAGGTGATGGTCGAGAAGGAGCACATTACAATCCCACGAAGTACCGCTCAAACCACACCTACGGTTGAACCAATACCAATTGTGGAACCCGAGTTTCCAAGACCATTGCCTAATGACCAACCCACACCACCTTTACCCTACCCTTCGAGACGAAACAAAGAGAAATTGGAAGAACGTAACAAACAACAAATCGAGCTTTTTATAAAAATGTTTCAACAAGTGCATTTTGATGTGAGTTTAGCCGACGCGTTGTTGTATATGCCTCGTTTCGCTTCCACTTTTAAAAGTATGATGAGCGATAAGGAAAAGCTTTCAAAGCTTGCTAATTGTTCTTCAGTTTATCTTAACCGCATACCGGAAAAAGTTGGTGACCCCGGGAAGTTTCTCATTCCTTGTGAAATACAAGGTACGAAAGAATGCCTCGCCTTGGCCGATCTAGGTGCGAGCATTAATTTGATGCCATTTTCCATTTGGAATTCGCTTTCGCTTCCGGCTCTCATTCCTTCGAACATGTCTATCGAGATGGCCGATCATTCTACGATTTTAGCATGTGGAGTAGCCGAAGATGTTTTCGTGAAAGTGGGGAAGTTCTACTATCCCGTTGATTTTATAGTAGTTGACATCCCCGCGGATCCTCAAGTTCCTCTAATTTTAGGTCGTTCATTTTTAGACACTTCAAGATCGCTTATCGATGTTCATGCGAGAACTATCATTTTAAGATTCAACGAAGAGGAACTTGTTATAAACGCTACTCAAAACTCGAAACCTTCTCATGTTTATGCAATCACTACCATCAATCACATTGACATCGTTGATGTGGTTTGCGATGAGTTTTCACAAGAAGTGTTAGGTTTTTCTGATAGCTCGTCAAGTGGCAATCCCACTATTTTGGATCCGATTCTTGCTAATTCCACACCAAATCTCACTCCATTCCAAGTAGGCGATCTCACTTCAAATGAAATCGACAATGAAGATGAGGTGTTGATTAGTGATGATACTTCTATTCCACCATTTCTTCCGCCGATGGAAGTTATGAGTGTTGAACCAAAATCTTCAATCAAGGAACCACCTATCCTTGAATTGAAAGATCTTCCTTCTCACCTTGAATATGCGTTCTTGGAAGGTGATGACAAGTTGCCGGTTATTATTGCAAAAGGTCTTGCTAATGATGAAAAAACCGAGCTCTTGAAAGTTCTTAAAGCTCATAAAGGGGCAATCGCGTGGAAAATATCCGACATTAAGGGTATTGACCCAAAATTTTGTACTCACAAGAATGACTACAAACCCGCAATTCAAAGTCAAAGAAGGGTGAATCCCAAAATTCACGATGTCATTAAAAAGGAGGTCCTTAAACTCCTTGAAGCAGGAATGATTTATCCTATATCTGATAGCCCATGGGTGAGCCCAATCCATTGTGTCCCTAAAAAGGGAGGAATGACCGTTGTGCCTAATGAAAACAACGAGTTAATTCCCACTCGTGTTGTGACCGGTTGGAGGGTGTGTATTGACTACCGAAAGTTAAATGACGCCACTCGTAAAGACCACTTTCCTTTGCCCTTCATGGATCAAATGTTGGAGCGACTTGCGGGAAATGAATTCTATTGCTTTTTAGATGGTTTTTCCGGTTACTTTCAAATCCCTATCGACCCTCGTGATCAAGAGAAGACTACGTTTACGTGTCCTTATGGAACGTTCGCTTATCGTAGGATGCCTTTCGGACTTTGTAATGCACCGGGTACGTTTCAACGGTGTATGATGGCGATTTTTCACGATATGATCGAGAAGTCGATGGAAGTGTTTATGGATGACTTCTCGGTGTTTGGCAATTCGTTCACGTCGTGTTTATCCAATCTCGAGCAAATGTTAAAACGTTGTGAAGAAACCAATCTTGTGCTTAATTGGGAAAAATGTCATTTTATGTGTAAACAAGGAATCGTCTTAGGACATAAGGTGTCGAAAGCGGGGATTGAGGTCGATAAAGCTAAGGTAGACGTCATCGCCAAGTTACCTCATCCCAAAACCGTTAAGGGAGTTAGGAGTTTCCTAGGCCACGCGGGCTTTTATCGTCGTTTCATCAAGGACTTTTCGAAAATCTCTCGACCTATGACACACCTTCTCGAGAAGGATGCTCCTTTTAACTTCAATGAGGATTGTGTTAGAGCTTTCGAAACTCTCAAAAGGAAACTTACCGAAGCTCCCATTCCTGTTGCTCCTAATTGGGAATTACCCTTTGAAATCATGTGCGATGCAAGTGATTATGCTATAGGGGCCGTCTTAGGGCAACGTTATGACAAGCATTTCCGTCCTATCCGTTATGCTAGTAAGACGATGACCGAGGCTCAATTAAAGTACACCATAACGGAAAAGGAATTCCTTGCCGTGGTCTATGCTTTTGAGAAATTCCGACCTTATCTCGTCTTGACTAAAAGTATCGTGTATACCGACCATTCGGCTATCAAGTATCTCTTAGCTAAGCAAGATGCTAAGCCGAGATTGCTTCGTTGGATACTCCTCCTCCAAGAATTTGATGTCACCGTGCTTGACAAAAAAGGAGCCGAGAATCTAGCGGCCGATCATCTCTCTCGTCTAGAAGATCCTCACAAAGATGTTTTCGAGAACAAGGAAATCACCGAAACATTTCCTCTTGAGACTCTCGGTGTAGTGAATTCTAAAGACACCACCCCATGGTTTGCCGACATTGCAAATTACCATGCGGGCAATTTCATAATCAAGGGTATGACGACACAACAAAAACGAAAATTCTTTCGTGACGTCAAATTCTATTTTTGGGACGACCCTTATCTCTTTCGGATTTGTGCGGATCAACTCGTTCGACGTTGTGTTTTGGTGCCGAAGCTTCTAATATCCTTAGAGCTTGTCATGAGGGGCCCACGGTTGGTCACCACGGTGCTAATCTCACGGCTAAGAAAGTGTTCGATGCCGGCTTCTTTTGGCCTTCTATCTATCGTGATGCACACGCACTTGTGAAGTCGTGTGATTCGTGCCAACGTCAAGGAAAATTGTCTCAACGTGATGAAATGCCGCAAAACATAATTCAAGTGTGTGAGATTTTCGACATATGGGGAATAGACTTTATGGGGCCGTTCCCATCGTCTCATGGCAACAAATATATTCTCGTCGCGGTGGACTACCTTTCTAAGTGGGTGGAAGCTAAGGCTTTGCCTACTAATGATGCTCGTGTGGTAGTGAAGTTTTTGAAGCAACTATTCTCTCTGTTCGGAACCCCTCGTGCTATTATAAGCGATCGTGAAACCCATTTTTGTAATGACCAATTCGAAAAGGTTCTAAAGAAATATGGAGTTACTCATCGTCTTTCTACGGCTTATCACCCGCAAACGAGTGGGCAAGTCGAGGTTTCGAACCGAGCTTTGAAGAGGATTTTAGAGAGGTCAATTGGAGAAAACCGTGCTTCATGGTCCGACAAACTCGATGACGCTTTATGGGCCTTTAGGACCGCTTATAAGACACCTATTGGTTGCACTCCTTATAAGTTAGTCTATGGGAAGAATTGTCATTTGCCCATTGAATTGGAGCACAAGGAATATTGGGCCCTTAAGCATGCAAACTTTGACTTGAAGACCGCGGGAGATCACCGGAAAATACAATTGAATGAATTGGATGAATTAAGAGATAATGCTTATGAAAATTCATTAATTTTAAAGAAAAGACTAAAAAGTTTCATGATTCAAAGATTAAAAACCGGGTTTTTAACGTTGGTGATCAAGTGTTACTTTTTAACTCTCGACATAAGATATTTTCCAGGAAATTGAAATCTCGTTGGTCGGGTCCGTTCACCATTACACAAGTGTTTCCTTATGGGACCATCGAACTAGCTCAAGATGATGGTCCTAATTTCAAAGTGAATGGACATAGGCTTAAGCACTACTTTGGTGGGGAAATTCCTTCAATGGTTGCCCTCGACCAAGTCACCTTCCCCAATGATAATTAGCATTGAGGGAATCGAGTCGAGCTCATGACTCGGTAATCAAAAACGAGGTTCCTCGTGGGGGAGATCCCATGCTTATCTTTTATGCTTACTATTCACTAATAAGGGGACTTGTACCTTTTCAACTCGTTGTCTCGTGGTTGTTTGTGATTGTGTTATCTATATCATCATCATCATCTACGATTGAAGACTCTCGTGTTCGTTTACGTGAGCCTCCATCGTTTGCTTGAAGAAGTTTTTCACGAATCCATTGACATATCCTTTATTGTTCTAACAATTATCTTTTAGCATACTTAATAAACGGCTTTAGATATATTGTTGATCACCCTTTCCATGCGAGATCCTAAGCATTCGATTCTTCATCTCTAGTATGGGGGTGCTCCACCTTTAGACTCGAAACATTGAGGACAATGTTTACTTTTAGTATGGGGGGTGAATAGGTACTTTCTTTGCTACGCCCTCACGTTCTCCAACTTTCAATGTTTTGTTTTGTTGCTAATAAGGCTAAAAATGGCCAAATTTTAAAATTTTTCTTAGTTTTCATAAGTGTTTTTAAGACACGAATGTATATTTTCCGATGGGTAGAATAAGAGCTAATTTTTGACTTGATGGGCATTTGGAGCCATTTACATTCCTTAACCCGCTCAATTCAAGTTTTGCTAGACTTTTATATAGGGAGCTTTAAAACGCGAAAGTCTTAACTCATTCGGGTTAAGAACAAGAACTTTTCGCAAGTTCCTATAATTGATCCTAGAAAGTCACTTATCAAGGGAACTTTAAAACGCATTCTCTAAACTTGAAAAAGTCCAAGAAAGTGCAAGATCCTATAGGTGGCTTGAAAACCCAAAACTTTGATTTGATATAGTCTTAATGAAAGCTAATCCAAATTTGGCTTAATTTTGACTTGCGTGGCTAAGTATTCACGAGTCTCTTTAATTAGAGGTCTTTATATAGTGAAGAACGAGAAATGATAGAGTTAGACAAGTGACCATATTAAACGTAGAACATGAAAGTGTTCTTTCAAAAACTCGTATGTTTTTAATTGTGGCTTTTTCTTCCCATAAGATCAATGCATTAGGAATAAATCATAATTGCAATAAGTAAGGTCGTACGATTTGAAAGGTTACTTAGCCTCTAGCGCAAGATCGTTTAATAGTTGCTCGGGGTTGAATAGAGTTCATAGCCAAGGCATAACTTATTGAAGCGGGACGGGAAGATTGGCGATCATCCAAAAAGGCCCTAACAAGGCATGAGGAGCTCTATTTTTGCTAAAGATCCAAGATGATGTGAAGTATCATTATTCCTAAATCAATATGAAAGATCGAGACACACGACGAAAAGCAATTACTCCCCTAAAGATCATGGAGAAAGTCTATCCAAAAAGACCCTTACAAGGTATGAGGATAAATATATCCAAGTCCGAAAAGGAGGCGGATCGTTGTATATCAAAATCCAAAGTAAATATTGAAGAAAAATGATGAAGTCGTGGTCCAAATATGAAGAATCTCTCAAAAACGTCAAGTGAAGAAATTCCAAATACGTGAAGAGAAGACCATAATTTCAAGAACGTCTTCCTAAGATTTGAAGTATGAAGTACATGCCAAATATCGGTCCGAGAAAGGTCTCAAATCGTGAAACGAGTTATGCCAAGATATGAACTTAAGGAGATACACGAGAAGCCGTTTTAAAAGATTTTGTCCTTCGGCTAACAATCGATCAAATCGTGCTACTTTGCTTTCGGACTAATAACTACTCAAATAAGTCAATATGAATCACTTGTGATCCATGACAAATAGTTAAAAAATGCTAGTAACCCATTTCCTTTATAATAACTAGGATTGCGGGGAGAAAAAGTATTACACAACTTGGACGTATGAGTAGTGTTAGCATTGTGACTTGTACAATGATCTCGTTTTTGCACTTAGCATGGAATGTATGACAATCAAGGATGACGAAGTTTACTCTAAGGGACATTTGCTTGTTTCTATTCTTTGACCCTAAAAGTCACTTTCATGATGAAAATCATACATTATGTTTTTACACATCTTCGTAGTATGTTACAAGTCTTTTACTTTTCCATAAAGGTTAATAAATTGAACTTTGGTGATGCCTAGATACTTTATTCTAGCATTGCGTGAGGGCACGACAATGGCTTAGTATGGGGGAGTGATGAGATGGCATTTATACATGATCTCATCGTTCTTTTCAGGCTTTAAATGCATAAAAAGGTCATAAAATACCATATATATGCTTGTGTTTGTTTACTTGTGTATTTTAGGTATGGATATCGTGAAAAAGACAAAAGATCACAAGATACAAGGAAAAACGGACACGAGAAATGAAGCCGTACAAAGAACCGGGCCTTAATTCATGAAATAATCAACAAATACCCTTGAAGACTTGAAGACATACAAGATTGATCCTCATTGAATGAAGAAATGACACTTAAAACCCTTGTATATTCATAATTACAAGTTTGGTCCTTTAAGTTTGTCAAAATTACACAAATGGTCCTTCAACTTTGAAGAAATGGCAAGATTAGTCCCTCAACAATTCCAAATTGCCATTTATGGTCCCTCATGAAGCCAAAGATACATTGAAGACCTTTGAAGATCAACAAAGTCTAAAATCAGCCCTTAAAATATCTCAAAATGGCAAAAACAACCCTTTGAAACCTTTTTCCAAAGTTTTGTGCCAAAACTGCCAAGTCATGAAAGTTTATAACAAAGGAAAGGAAGTTTTTAGGCTGAAAAACGTGTTATACAATTTTTACCAAAACACAAGGACTTAAAATGCCACATTTGAAACATTCAAATGAATAATGCGCCAAACAACTTTCCAATCCTACAAAAACGGATCAAAATAGTTACTGTTCACCCTATGAACCCAGTAACTATCTTCATTAAAACAAAGGGTAAAATGAAATTACCCTTACCTACACTTGATTCACACGCCCAAAATCCCATCCCAACCTTAAAACACTCACTCCCACTCACCAAGAGGCCCCACCACCAAAACCGTTTCACCATCATGTGACAACTTCCTCTCCAAGGCTTGCCACGTGTCAAGATCAACAACCCACATCATTTGCTTCATATCAAAGCTACTTTAAACGGTTTGGATGCATTTGGACAGCTCATTCCATCAAATGATCTAGAAGACTCAAGGGCATTTTAGGGAAATCAGTGCTAGGGTTTGTGATTAGTGTTAGCCAGTCATTTGCCTATAAAAGGAGACCTCAACATGTGAGAGTCCCTTTGTTCCAGTTTTAGGCTATTAAATCTTTGTAATTCCTTTTTAATTAATAAAATTTGATTTTCTGAATTATGAAAAATCTCTTTTATATTTTGTTAAAAGTTGGTGTTAGAATAGCCTGATTCTGAGTTCCATATACATGTTTGAAGGTTTTTGAGGCAAGGTTTTAAGTGATAAGGCTTGTGCTTCAAAAATCAGAAAGTTTGGTATTGTTTGATCTCACTTTTGTGGTTTGTTCTTCTTAGCAGCTTGGAAGCTGGTACTTGTTCTGCTAGTACCTCAGCTCAAACAATCCAGGGCCTGGATATAGGTCTTGGAGGTTTGCATCTTCTTCCCTTTTCATTTTCTCTCTTATTTTTCTGAATTTTATGATATTGGCTTGTTTGTGCTTGAATCTGTGATTTGATGATTGATTATTGTTCATGTGTTGATGTTTGATGATATTTAAGTGTTTGAGGTTTGATTTGTGGTTTGAATCTGCATGATCCTTTGAAAAGTTGTGAAAACAAGTTTTTAAGGGGTGTTTGGGTTAACTGCATTGATAGGATTTGTGGTGTTTTGAGTGGATGTTTGTTGTTGCTATTGACTAGTACTTGTGTATCTGATATGCTTGGTTGCTTTGCTGCATATTTTGTGGTTTGAAACACATAGATTCATAGATTGGGTATAAAATCTTGTTTACTTGGTGAATTTGATTGAAATTTAGGGGACACCTAAATCTAATCATAGACTAGGGTTAACAAGTGTTAAATCTAGGTTAACAACACCAGGGAAGTAGATTTGAGTGCCTGAAATTGGATCTAGTGTCAAATAGATCAGCAAAATAGTTTCTGCATATGCACTTTGTTCATCAGTAACTTTGAATGCTTTGATCTTGTTGTTTACTTTGATTCAGTGTTTGTTATAAGTTGATTTGTGCTTATTCATAGTTAATATAGCTTGTGTATGCATCCTGTTATGTTTGGTTGGCTTATTCTTGCTAAATCTGCTTATTAAGTGCATAATTGCTTATTTCCATGTCTGTGCATGATCTGGTGACTGTTTGATCATTTGTGGCTTATTGTGTGAACCAAATTTGGATTTTCTTGTTGCTATTGACTCCTTGTGATTCACTGATCACAAGGGTGCCCTTGTTTCCAATTGAATCCTACTAAAACTCTCTAAAAAGCTTAGTCAAATAGTCAAAGCAGTGGGAACTCCTTTCCCCTGCTGGTTACCACTGCTAGTGTTAAATTGGTTTCAGCTTATCAATAAGCTATAATAGCTTATTTTAACCAGCAACAACTTGGATTTTGTAATAGGTGCTCATCATTTGACCCATTTGTTCATACTGGAGCATTTGGTGGGTTGACTTTAGGAATTGACTAGAAAACCAACTTAATTGACTTTTTCATAAGTGCTTATTGGCTTATTCTGGCTTATTGGTTTTGCTTATTGGAATTTTGTTGATTGTTTTGGCTTATTGAGTTCATTTGTGATCTTTTGCAAGTTGAATCAAGTCCTGAGGTGCCTTATTTCTCAAAGACGACTATTTTGTCTTTTAGTGAAATATTATTTTGCTTATTTCTGGCTTATTGAGTGTGCTTTTGCAAAATTTCTTTTTACAGATCTCATAAGCATCCCAAAAGAAGGTTGTGTGTCAAATTAGAGCTTATGGTATTAGCTTATTGCTTAATGGGCTAAAAAGCCCAATAAGAATAAGCTGTTTGCTTATTAAGCTGTGATAAGCTCACATTCATCTTTTGGGCCTTTAGAGTTTTGTGCTTAGAATTTAATTTTGAGTCAGATAGGGCTTTTCCAAGTCAATTGGGCCAGGTTTGACTTTTTGGGCTAAAAAGCCCATTAAGGTTGACTGTTTTTGGTTTTGGCCCATTTGAGGGCCTAATAGGGGTATTCTGGTCATTTCAATTTGATTTTCTGATTATTTAGGTTAAAATAAACTAGTTTGCAAGTTTTTAGAATTTTTTATAATTTTTAGATTTTTAATAATATTTTAATATTATTTTATTATTATTTTTCAAATTTCACATTTTCTAACTTTTTACATTTTTCTTAGCTTTAATACATTAAAATAGGAATTTAGCAACTTTTAGAATAATTTTATCACTTCTAGATTAATTTTATAATTATTTTAAGTTTTAATAGTTTTTAAATCATTTTAAATAGTTTTTAATCTTTTTAGGTCATTTTAGAGGTTTACCAATTGAAAAATCTTTATTTGGGCTTTTTGATAATTTATTTTATTTTTAGGGTTTTAATTAGCATTTAAAAATTGAATATTTAATTATTTAAAAGGTTTGAACAAGTTTTGATCATTGGTAAACTCTTTGTTTATTTATTTTGATTTTTTTTGAATTTTTGGTAATTTTTAGAATTGATTTTATTTTTATAGTTTTTACGGTTTTACGTTTTGTCGTCGTAGTAGTAATTTTCACGTCTTCGTCATCTTCTTTTCTCATCCCCTTCTAAACCAATCATTAATCACAAACATTTAAAAAGTTTTTTCACACACATATACCTCCTTGGGAAACGAACTTCATTGGGTCATTAACACTTGATTTTTCCTAAAATCATTTGTTTAATACTTTCCGCTTTTACGCTCCTTTTCCTAAAGGACGTAATTTACCACAATCATTTTGGCGCTGCTGCCGGGGAGGTGTGTTGTGATTAATTTGCATTGTTGTTTTTAATATTAACCATAAATAGTATTTGTATTAGTAGAACTCTACTAATACGTATTATCGATTTTCTTGGTTTTTCTTGTGAAAATATTATTACTATATTGTATTAAGTATCACAACAAATAAACAATATCTCCAAAAGTGTGAAAACACAACCTTAATTGGGATTTGATCTCCTAATTGTTGTATTCGAATCTCAAACAAAAAGAAAAAGGCAAAAATAGATAAATACTTTCGTGAAGCTCGATTTTGAAAAATACAAACTATAAGGTGGGTATAAGGCGGGTATTATAAAATATACCCTAAGGAAAAAGGCTCTTAAGTGCTTCGCGCCGCCTCGTTTCCTCGCTTGCTTGTGAGTATTTTGAGATTGAAGGCTAATCAAGGGTTTTGCCGCCCAAAGTATTATTACGTATAATATATTTGCTTGGTTTCTTTGTGATTAAAACCTCTTGAACAATTTGGTTTTCACCAAAGCTAAAGTCATTCGAAGGCATTCACTCCACGTGATCGTTTTCATTCCTTTGAGGCTTCTTTAATCAAGAGTTTGATTCGAGGAGAGATTTTGTAGATTGTTGTCTACGAAGATACACCAAAATCCAAAAAAAAAAAATTAAAAACAATCAAAAACACAAAAAATTGAAAATTCACAAAAACGCCCAAAAAGAATCTTCTTTGCTCACCTCCCATTCTTCGTGAAGTTTATGATCACTCGTAATCAAGCAAAACGAGCTCGTAAACATCTTCAAAAGCAAGCCAATCAAGAGACGTCGATTGAAGAACAACCTCCAATTGTTGAACCTATTGTAGAACAAGAAGTCGTCATGGCTAATCGTACTATGATGGAGTTGCTACAAGCACCCACCGAGGGTTTTGGAGAGGCTATTGTGATTCCCGACATTCTTGCGGAGAATTTCGAGATTAAGACGAGTTTAATGTCGATGTTGCAAGCAAATAAGTTTAGAGGTCATGAGAAAGACATCCCGCACTATCACATTAGGAATTTTAATCGTCTCACCGCTACTAGCAAGTTTAAGGATGTTCCACATGACGCCATTAAGATGATGTTGTTTCCATACTCGTTAGATGGACCCGCAAAAATTTGGCTTGAGAAAGAACCGCCAAATTCGATTTTGACATGGGATGATCTCGTTTCTAAGTTTGTGAACAAGTTTTTTCCACCATCTAAAACAACAGATTTGAAAAATGAGATATCACGATTTGTGCAAAGAAATTATGAAAGTTTTTCAATGGCATGGGAACGCTTTAAAGAAATGTTACATGAATGTCCACACCATGATTTTTCGGAATTGCATCAAATTGATACTTTTTATAATGGGCTTAATGATCATGAACGAGATTATTTGAATGCCGCTGCGGGTGGTAATTTTTTGTGCAAGACGACCAATGAGGCTTTACAAATCATCGAGAATAGATCTAAGGTTTATAGCCCTCGTAACACACCGAGTGTTGCCAATTTGGGTTCGTCGTCGTCATCATCGTCTCGTAGCATTAATGCCTTACATGATGAAGCTAATGAGGAAAATCGTTTTTTTGATAGATTTTCTAATCTTATGTCCCATTGGAAAGCTCAAGAAGCTTCGAATTCCGCTTCGGTTAAAGCGGTTGCTAAGAGTTGTTTGTCTTGTGGTGGAGCTCATGATCTTTCCGAGTGCATTACCGCGGATGGTAACACTTCAAGTGCTTACGTGGCAACGAGAACTTACAACCAAAACGGTCAAGGTTCCCGCCCAAATCAAGCTCCACCAAATCAAAATGCTAATAACTATCGAAACAACAACCAAGGTGGTAATTACCAAGGCAATTCACGTAACTACAACAAAGGGAATTATCAAAATGGGAATGGACAAGTCACTAATCAAAACCAAAACCGTGATTTTCAAAACACTACACAAGGTTTTCAAAATGCTCACACTAAAAATCTTCAAGGAGAATTTTTGGATTATGCTAAAGCAAATGATGCTAAATTTGATAACATGCAACGTGAGATGATTAGCTTAAGATCCGAGTTGAAAAACGAGCTTAAAAATGGACTTGCTAGTGAACTTAAAACTCATGCAAACAAAATGGAAGGAAATGTCCAACGTCTTCAACAAAATCAACAAAAGATGGAATTAGGACAACATGAGATTAAGCAAGGGTTATTAAAAGCGGATGCTAGGCAATCAAAATTTGAGGACCGAATGGCTAAGATGTTTGAAGCAATCATGTGTAAACCCTCTTCCTCGGGTGGTCTTCCTAGTGATACCATTGCAAACCCGAAGGGATAAATGAAGGTTATTACTACACGAAGTGGTAAAACTCTCAAGGAACAAATCTCTCGTCCAAGTATTTCTACAGAGAAGGAAATCGAGAAAGAACCCGAGGTGATGGTCGAGAAGGAGCACATTACAATCCCACGAAGTACCGCTCAAACCACACCTACGGTTGAACCAATACCAATTGTGAAACCCGAGTTTCCAAGACCGTTGCCTAATGACCAACCCACACCACCTTTACCCTACCCTTCGAGACGAAACAAAGAGAAATTGGAAGAACATAACAAACAACAAATCGAGCTTTTTATAAAAATGTTTCAACAAGTGCATTTTGATGTGAGTTTAGCCGACGCGTTGTTGTATATGCCTCGTTTCGCTTCCACTTTTAAAAGTATGATGAGCGATAAGGAAAAGCTTTCAAAGCTTGCTAATTGTTCTCCGGTTTATCTTAACCGCATATCGGAAAAAGTTGGTGACCCCGGGAAGTTTCTCATTCCTTGTGACATACAAGATACGAAAGAATGCCTCGCCTTGGTCGATCTTGGTGCGAGCATTAATTTGATGCCATTTTCCATTTGGAAATCGCTTTCGCTTCCGGCTCTCATTCCTTCGAACATGTCTATCGAGATGGCCGATCATTCTACGATTTTAGCATGTGGAGTAGCCGAAGATGTTTTCGTGAAAGTGGGGAAGTTCTACTATCCCGTTGATTTTATAGTAGTTGACATCTCCGCGGATCCTCAAGTTCCTCTAATTTTAGGTCGTTCATTTTTAGACACTTCAAGATCGCTTATCGATGTTCATGCGAGAACTATCACTTTAAGATTCAACGAAGAGGAACTTGTTATAAACGCTACTCAAAACTCGAAACCTTCTCATGTTTATGCAATCGCTACCATTAATCACATTGACATCGTTGATGTGGTTTGCGATGAGTTTTCACAAGAAGTGTTAGGTTTTTCCGATAGCTCGTCAAGTGGCAATCCCACTATTTTGGATCCTTTTCTTGCTAATTCCACACCCAATCTCACTCCATTCCAAGGAGGCGATCTCACTTCAAATGAAATCGACAATGAAGATGAGGTGTTGATTAGTGATGATACTTTTATTCCACCATTTCTTCCGCCGATGGAAGTTATGAGTGTTGAACCAAAATCTTCGATCGAGGAACCACCTATCCTTGAATTGAAAGATCTTCCTTCTCACCTTGAATATGCGTTCTTGGAAGGTGATGACAAGTTGCTGGTTATTATTTCAAAAGGTCTTGCTAATGATAAAAAACCGAGCTCTTGAAAGTTCTTAAAGCTCATAAAGGGGCAATTGCGTGGAAAATATCCGACATTAAGGGTATTGACCCAAAATTTTGTACTCACAAGATTTTAATGGAGGAGGACTACAAACCCGCAATTCAAAGTCAAAGAAGGGTGAATCCCAAAATTCACGATGTCATTAAAAAGGAGGTCCTTAAACTCCTTGACGCGGGAATGATTTATCCTATATCCGATAGCCCATGGGTGAGCCCAATCCATTGTGTCCCTAAAAAGGGAGGAATGACCGTTGTGCCTAATGAAAACAATGAGTTAATTCCCACTCATGTTGTGACCGGTTGGAGGGTGTGTATTGACTACCGAAAGTTAAATGACGCCACTCGTAAAGACCACTTTCCTTTGCCCTTCATGGATCAAATGTTGGAGCGACTTGCGGGAAATGAATTCAATTGCTTTTTAGATGGTTTTTCTGGTTACTTTCAAATCCCTATCGACCCTCGTGATCAAGAGAAGACTACGTTTATGTGTCCTTATGGAACGTTCGCTTATCGTAGGATGCCTTTCGGACTTTGTAATGCACCGGGTACGTTTCAACGGTGTATGATGGCGATTTTTCACGATATGATCGAGAAGTCGATGGAAGTGTTTATGGATGACTTCTCGGTGTTTGGCAATTCGTTCACGTCGTGTTTATCCAATCTCGAGCAAATGTTAAAACGTTGTGAAGAAACCAATCTTGTGCTTAATTGGGAAAAATGTCATTTTATGTGTAAAAAAGGAATTGTCTTAGGACATAAGGTGTCGAAAGCGGGGATTGAGGTCGATAAAGCTAAGGTAGACGTCATCACCAAGTTACCTCATCCCAAAACCGTTAAGGGAGTTAGGAGTTTCCTAGGCCACGCGGGCTTTTATCGTCGTTTCATCAAGGACTTTTCGAAAATCTCTCGACCTATGACACACCTTCTCGAGAAGGATGCTCCTTTTAACTTCAATGAGGATTGTGTTAGAGCTTTCGAAACTCTCAAAAGAAAACTTACCGAAGCTCCCATTCTTGTTGCTCCTAATTGGGAATTACCCTTTGAAATCATGTGCGATGCAAGTGATTATGCTATAGGGGCCGTCTTTAGGCAACGTTATGCCAAGCATTTTCGTCCTATCCATTATGCTAGTAAGACGATGACCGAGGCTCAATCAAAGTACACCACAACGGAAAAGGAATTCCTTGCCGTGGTCTATGCTTTTGAGAAATTCCGACCTTATCTCGTCTTGACTAAAAGCATCGTGTATACCAACCATTCGGCTATCAAGTATCTCTTAGCTAAGCAAGATGCTAAGCCGAGATTGCTTCGTTGGATACTCCTCCTCCAAGAATTTGATGTCACCGTGCTTGACAAAAAAGGAGCCGAGAATCTAGCGGCCGATCATCTCTCTCGTCTAGAAGATCCTCACAAAGATGTTTTCGAGAACAAGGAAATGACCGAATCATTTCCTCTTGAGACTCTCGGTGTAGTGAATTCTAAAGACACCACCCCATGGTTTGCCGACATTGCAAATTACCATGCGGGCAATTTCATAATCAAGGGTATGACGACACAACAAAAACGAAAATTCTTTCGTGACGTCAAATTCTATTTTTGGGACGACCCTTATCTCTTTCGGGTTTGTGCGGATCAACTCGTTCGACGTTGTGTTTTTGGTGCCGAAGCTTCTAATATCCTTAGATCTTGTCACGAGGGGCCCACGGGTGGTCACCATGGTGCTAATCTCACGGCTAAGAAAGTGTTCGATGCCGGCTTCTTTTGGCCTTCTATCTATCATGATGCACACGCACTTGTGAAGTCGTGTGATTCATGCCAACGTCAAGGAAAATTGTCTCAACGTGATGAAATGCCGCAAAACATAATTCAAGTGTGTTAGATTTTCGACATATGGGGAATAG
The DNA here is from genome assembly GCA_025667525.1 of Glebionis coronaria. Taxonomy (NCBI): domain Eukaryota; kingdom Viridiplantae; phylum Streptophyta; class Magnoliopsida; order Asterales; family Asteraceae; genus Glebionis; species Glebionis coronaria. The sequence goes on from CM046880.1 coordinate 266,517,668, forward strand.
ACTTTATGGGGCCGTTCCCATCGTCTCATGGAAACAAATATATCCTCACCATGGTGGACTACCTTTCTAAGTGAGTGGAAGCTAAGGCTTTGCCTACTAATGATGCTCGTGTGGTAGTGAAGTTTTTGAAGCAACTATTCTCTCTGTTCGGAACCCCTCGTGCTATTATAAGCGATCGTGGAACCCATTTTTGTAATGACCAATTCGAAAAGGTTCTAAAGAAATATGCAGTTACTCATCGTCTTTCTACGGCTTATCACCCGCAAACGAGTGGGCAAGTCGAGGTTTCGAACCGAGCTTTGAAGAGGATTTTAGAGAGGTCAATTGGAGAAAACCGTGCTTCATGGTCCGACAAACTCGATGACGCTTTATGGGCCTTTAGGACCGCTTATAAGACACCTATTGGTTGCACTCCTTATAAGTTAGTCTATGGGAAGAATTGTCATTTGCCCATTGAATTGGAGCACAAGGCATATTGGGCCCTTAAGCATGCAAACTTTGACTTGAAGACCGCGGGAGATCACCGGAAAATACAATTGAATGAATTGGATGAATTAAGAGATAATGCTTATGAAAATTCATTAATTTTAAAGAAAAGACTAAAAAGTTTCATGATTCAAAGATTAAAAACCGGGTTTTTAACGTTGGTGATCAAGTGTTACTTTTTAACTCTCGACTTAAGATATTTTCTGGGAAATTGAAATCTCGTTGGTCGGGTCCGTTCACCATTACACAAGTGTTTCCTTATGGGACCATCGAGCTAGCTCAAGATGATGGTCCTAATTTCAAGGTGAATGGACATAGGCTTAAGCACTACTTTGGTGGGGAAATTCCTTCAATGGTTGCCCTTGACCAAGTCACCTTCCCCAATGATAATTAGCATTGAGGGATTCGAGTCGAGCTCATGACTCGGTAATAAAAAACGAGGTGCCTCTTGGGGGAGATCCCATGCTTATCCTTTATGCTTACTATTCACTAATAAGGGGACTTGTACCTTTTCAACTCGTTGTCTCGTGGTTGTTTGTGATTGTGTTATCTAGATCATCATCATCATCTACGATTGAAGACTCTCGTGTTCGTTTACGTGAGCCTCCATCGTTTGCTTGAAGAAGTTTTTCACGAATCCATTGACATATCCTTTATTGTTCTAACAATTATCTTTTAGCATACTTAATAAACGTCTTTAGATATATTGTTGATCACCCTTTCCATGCTAGATCCTAAGCATTCGATTCTTCGTCTCTAGTATGGGGGTGCTCCACCTTTAGACTCGAAACATTGAGGACAATGTTTACTTTTAGTATGGGGGGTGAATAGGTACTTGCTTTGCTACGCCCTCACGTTCTCCAACTTTCAATGTTTTGTTTTGTTGCTAATAAGGCTAAAAATGGCCAAATTTTAAAAATTTTCTTAGTTTTCATAAGTGTTTTTAAGACACGAATGTATATTTTCCGATGGGTAGAATAAGAGCTAATTTTTGACTTGATGGGCATTTGGAGCCATTTACATTCCTTAACCCGCTCAATTCAAGTTTTGCTAGACTTTTATATAGGGAGCTTTAAAACGCGAAAGTCTTAACTCATTCGGGTTAAGAACAAGGACTTTTCGCAAGTTCCTATAATTGATCCTAGAAAGTCACTTATCAAGGGAACTTTAAAACGCATTCTCTAAACTTGAAAAAGTCCAAGAAAGTGCAAGATCCTATAGGTGGCTTGAAAACCCAAAACTTTGATTTGATATAGTCTTAATGAAAGCTAATCCAAATTTGGCTTAATTTTGACTTGCATGGCTAAGTATTCACGAGTCTCTTTAATTAGAGGTCTTTATATAGTGAAGAACGAGAAATGATAGAGTTATACAAGTGATCATACTAAACGTAGAACATGAAAGTGTTCTTTCAAAAACTCATATGTTTTTAATTGTGGCTTTTTCTTCCCATAAGATCAATGCATTAGGAATAAATCATAATTGCAATAAGTAAGTTCGTACGATTTGAAAGGTTACTTAGCCTCTAGCGCAAGATCGTTTAAAAGTTGCTCGGGGTTGAATAGAGTTCATAGCCAAGGCATAACTTAATGAAGCGGGACGGGAAGATTGGCGTTCATCCAAAAAGGCCCTAACAAGGCATGAGGAGCTCTATTTTTGCTAAAGATCCAAGATGATGTGAAGTATCATTATTCCTAAATCAATATTGTCACACTCCCAAAATATCAGAGTATAATGGCAACAAGGGAGTGGTGACATCATGATTATCATACACACACAGTTACAAAGAACGACCTCTAAATGAGACGTTCGGAAAATAAATCACTTGTAATTGATAAAATAAATAGTTTTAACATAGTGCGGAAACATAAAACTGGTCACAGTTACAAAACATAGTTTTCCAAATAGTACAAATGATCTTTGTTTCAATAGAAATGACAGCAATGCATGAGACCTCACTTAGCATCTTCCTTCTTAATACCTGAGAAAAACATTGCTAAAGCGTCAACATAAAGTTGGTGAGTTCATAGGTTTAGTTAATTTGAAATGTTTAATGAACCACAAGATTTTCCCAAAAGTGATGACAATATAACAAATACAAAGTCAACCTAAAGGTATTTATTACAGTCTAAGCTCGTGACACCGAAGCGTTAACAACACCGGTAGTATAATCATATAAATGTAGCCCAAATGGATGCCTAAACCCACGACATCCTATCTCAGACTCAAATGAAACTGTGCCCGCTTGTCCCTTGTTGGACAAGACAGACAGGGACGTCAATCCCGATAGATCTATCCATAACATTCGCGCTTACACAAAGTAATTAACGATTCACGATTCACGGGCCAAAGCAACTGGGTTTTTAGTGGGACTTAGACTAATATATAAATCAGTAAATGCACTTGTGTTCATACGTTAAATCAAGCAATGTCTCACCCCAAAAAGCAGTAAAAACAGTTAAACATGGGGCTATAAACTCACCTCGTAAATCAGCAAAGTGACAAAAGGTAAAGGTAGCTCGAGAGTACGGTTACGCTAGCCGCGACCTATTTAATTATAAAGATCGTGTTACGACATTAAAAATTATACTAATAAAAAGACATGACATCTTAGTTGTGCTTGACAATACTTTTCGTTTACGGAGAACACGATACATAAAAGTCGGGTATTGAATAAATGAGATTTACGGCTAAATGATACCCTTAAGTTAAACAATTTCGTTTTGGGCCTTAAATAACCCAATACACCCAAACTGGCCCAACAATAAACCAATTCAACTCAACCAAGGGTCGGCCCATTGGCCATTTGACCCGGCCCGGCCCAAGGGCGACACAAACAAGAAAATAAGGGTTATAACCCTTTTTGTTTTCCCATAACTGCAGTCAACTCTCTCTCTCTCTTCTCTTGAAAATACTCCCACCGCCCCCTTTCTCTCTCTCTCTCAAAAACCAATCGGATCTAAGCTCTCCCATTGCTAAGATGGTTTTCAGATTATTAATATCCATTACTTATGATGGTTTATGATGAACAACATGTGTGGGATGTGGGGTTTCATCCCCACATCAAATCGATTCGATTTCGAGGTGTTTTTCCAGAAGTTTAAGTTATAGATTTATCAATCAAAGATAAGTTTTACATCCCTTTTTCCTTTTAATTAGATGGTCTATTGATTTTCGTTTATAAAAAGGATTTATGGTTTTAAATCGTTCGTATAAGCAAGCTGTGAACAAAGGGCTCTCGGATTTAATAATAATCGAATTAGGGTTTCGAAAATAATTGGGGGTTTTTCCAAGTCTCATGTTTAATAACAATCAATTAACGTTTTCTATCATAAAAACATATTAATTTCAACATATAGCCGATTTGTAAAAATTAGGGTTTCGGTCAAATTTGGGGGTTTATTCATATCTTGGTTTTAATTAAATTAATTAATCAATTCGTGTTTGGATTGGGTCTAATTAGGGTTTAAATTAATAAAATGAAATTAGGGTTTATATAAATTGGGGGTTTTTGTACACGGTTGTTTATTTGTAATTAAATAGTGTTTTTGGAACATATAATGTGTTAATTTCGTAAATAAAAAGGGTTTATAATTTTTTTAGGGTTTCGGATTAATAAAGGGGTTTTATACCTGCGGCTTATTGAGGGTTTGATGATGTTTCTGAAAAAAGAAATTGATGAATCTTGGGTTATGGTTACTTTTGAGTGATAAATGTTTCGGCAGAAACAAAGGGTCTCGGTTTGGTCTCGATATGGTCTCGGTTTGGTCTCGGTTTGGTCTGGGTTTGATCATGATTTGGTCATGGCAGAAATAATGTAAAAGAAATGGTAAGGGGTACCGGTTTGGTCTTGACAGAAAATAATGGGGTTGTGGTTTGTGGTCGAAGTCCAAGTTATTATTGCTATGATTTATCTTTACATTTTTGGTTTAAACTGAACCGTAACAAAGACTAATACATTTGTTTTATTTTCGCAGGTTTGGTTATAAATGACGAGCACAACTAAGACGTGTACAGAAAATTAAAGAGATGATTAAAAGACTCACAACGGGTGTTTCGTTTCGGTTTGCAGGTGTGGACGAGAAGGAAATGGATCGGCTTGACACTACTCTTTACTTTCACCCAGGATTTGTATTTGAACTGCCCAGGAACAATTTTTGTAATATTTGGACTGTGGATAATATTTTTTGTTATGTTTGGACTTTGAATAATTTTGGGCTGTATTTAACCTTGTATTATTAGTTTAGGGTTAGACTAAAACTGGAAATGGTATGCTTGTGATGTACCCATTTTGGGTAAACTTGGCATGTGTGCTGGATTTTAGTGATTAGTGGGTGTATAAACAATGTATTTAGTTCAGGTCTGAATATTGACTCTTGTTGACCAAGTTTTGAAGGAAAAATAAATAAAAGTTCACAAATTAAATTCTTGTACAATTTGTATCATTCGGCCCAGGTTTTGTCAATTGTCTAAGTTTTAGACGCATAAACATAATATGAATAACTTGATAACAAATCGACACACGACTTGAATCAAAGACGGATATGCGTAATCTCGAGGGATTCAGCAAATAATTCAAATAGACACACGGTAAATGCATAAAACGCTTAATAACTCGCACGTTTCATTTATAAAAATAATAGACGCGAAAACTCGAGTTGTTACATTCGCTCTCCCTAAAGAGGGCTTTGTCCGCAAAGCAAAGCAAATAATACATTTATATCGACACCTCATTGGTAAATAATTAAGGTACTTCACTATATGAAGAATTAAAGATGAAAATTTGACGGATGTCACAGTATTCCCATGTTTTAGAGATTTCGTCACGAAATCAAGACGTTGTTGTAGTAGGATGATTAGGGAAAAGATGGGGATACTTTCTCTTGAATTGATCTTCACGTTCCCACGTGTATTCTGGACCTCTACGCGCATTCCAACGGATTTTTACAATAGGTATACGACTTTGCTTGAGCTGTTTGACCTGACGGTCCATAACCTCTACCGGTTCTTCTACAAAGTTGAGTTTGTCGTCGAGTTGAATCTCTTCTAAAGGAATAACGAGTGTCTCGTCGGCTAAACATTTCTTCAGATTGCAAATGTGGAACACATTATGCACTCGGCTAAGTTCTTGAGGTAACTCCAAACGATAGGCTACGGGGCCAATCCTCTCTATGATCTTGAATGGTCCAATATAACGAGGATTCAACTTTCCACGCTTTCCAAAGCGAATCACACCCTTCCAAGGTGAGACCTTCAACATGACTCTATCGCCAACTTCAAACTCAAGGGGTTTGCGTCTCATGTCAGCATAACTCTTTTGTCGATCTCTTGCGGCTTGCATACGGCTCTTGATCTTAAAGATCTTCTCAGTAGTCTCGTGTATGATCTCGGGTCCAGTGAGTTGTGCTTCACCAACCTCTGCCCAACACACGGGTGAACGACACTTTCTACCATACAATGCTTCGAACGGTGCTGCCTTAATGCTAGTGTGATAACTATTGTTGTATGAGAACTCCACCAGAGGTAGGTGTCTATCCCATCTATTTCCGAAGTCGATCACACAAGCTCTCAGCATATCTTCTATGGTTTGAATGGTCCTTTCACTTTGACCATCAGTTTGGGGATGATACGCAGTGCTCATATCCAACTGCGTTCCTAATGCCTTCTGCAGTGACTTCCAAAACTGTGAAGTAAATCGGCTATCTCGGTCGGAGATTATAGACACAGGCACACCATGCCTCGTGACTACTTCCTCCAAGTATGTTCTTGCTAATTTATCCATTCCATCGGTCTCCTTGATTGGTATGAAATGAGCCGATTTGGTGAGTCGGTCGACGATTACCCAAATGGTGTCAAATCCGGCTGAGGTTTTAGGTAGCTTTGTAATGAAATCCATAGTGATCCTTTCCCACTTCCATTCTGGCAGTTCGGGTTGGACTAACAATCCTGATGGTTTCATATGTTCGGCCTTGACCTTGGCACAAGTCAAGCACTTGCTAACGTATGTAGCAATGTCCGCCTTCATGTTCGGCCACCAATACAACATCTTCAGATCATGATACATTTTGTCAGATCCCGGATGTATGGAGTATTTTGACTTATGCGACTCATGCATAATCAAAGGTCGTAGGTCACCATGACACGGTAACCAACTCCTATTATCAAGGCATAACGTCCCATCCGAGCGAGCTTCTAACTTCTTTATCATGCCCTCGACATCTTCAGTCTTGAGAATTTCTTCCTCGACTGCCTCTTTCTGAGCCTTGAGAATTAAGGATGGAAGGTCTAAGTCAATGGTCATCACCAAGGCCTTCACCCTAAGAACTCTCTCCTTTCGACTCAAAGCGTCGGCCACGACATTTGCCTTGCCCGGGTGATAACGGATCTTGCAATCGTAATCACTGAGCAACTCTGGCCAACGTCGTTGTCTCATGTTGAGTTCCTTTTGATTCAAAATGTGTTGTAGACTCTTATGATCAGTGAATACAACACACTTTGTGCCATAAAGGTAGTGTCTCTAAATCTTCAGGGCAAACACCACTGCTCCCAACTCTAGGTCATGAGTTGTGTAGTTCTTCTCGTGCACTTTTAGTTGTCTTGATGCGTAAGCAATGACCTTAGTCCTTTGCATCAGTACCGCACCTAACCCTTTTATGGATGCATCACAATACACCACAAAGTCTTCATTACCCTCAGGTAGGGCTAGTATAGGTGCTTCACACAACATCTGCTTCAATGTCTGGAATGCCAAATCTTGATCCTCTTTCCACTCAAACTTCTTGTCTTTTTGAGTTAACTCCGTCATTGGTTTAGCTATCTTGGAGAAACCTTCAATGAATCTCCTATAGTAACCAGCAAGACCTAAAAATTGGCGGATCTTCGTGGGTGTTGTTGGAGTCGCCCAATCCTTCACGGCCTCGATCTTAGCAGGATCAACGTGAATACCACTGCTATCGATTACATGCCCAAGGAATTGCACCGTGTTTATCCAAAACTCACATTTGGAAAACTGTGCATATAACTTCTCCTTCCTTAGCAGCTCTAGTATGGTCTTCAAATGTTCCTTGTGTTCTTCTTCATTACGAGAGTAGATGAGAATATCATCGATAAATACAATCACAAACTTGTCCAAGTATGGTTTGCAAACTCGGTTCATGAGATCCATGAATACCGCGGGCGCGTTTGTCAAACCGAAAGGCATAACTTGGAACTCGTAGTGTCCGTACCGGGTTCTAAAAGCCGTCTTATGAACGTCTTCCTCTCTAACCCTTAGCTGATGATATCCTGACCTTAAATCGATCTTCGAGTATATGCTAGATCCTTGCAATTGGTCGAAAAGATCGTCAATTCTTGGCAATGGGTAACGGTTCTTTATCGTCAGCTTATTCAATTCTCGGTAATCGATACACATCCTAAAGGATCCATCTTTCTTTTTGACAAATAGGACCGGTGCTCCCCAAGGTGAGGAACTCGGCCTAATGAAACCTTTGTCAGAAAGTTCCTTTATTTGTTCAGCTAACTCTGTCATCTCGGCCGGTGCTAAGCGGTATGGGGCTCTAGCAACATGCGCGGCTCCTGGTGTAAGCTCTATGTGAAACTCCACTTGCCGTGCTGGTGGTAATCCCGGTAAATCCTCTGGGAATACGTCTGGAAAGTCTCTAACGATCGGTACATCTTCCACTTTCTTTTCGTGATCTTCTTCTCCTTCCTTTTGTGTTATTTGAACCAAGAATACTGGACATCCATTCTCAATGTATCTTTGGGTTCTAATACATGAGATGACTTCCAGTCTTGATCCATTCTTCACTCCACTTCTTTCGCCTTGTATGATTAGTACATCGTTTCCATAAGGAACACGGACGCACTTCTCGTGACAATACAATTTCCGCGTGATGCTTCGACATCCAATCCATTCCAATGATGACATCAAAACTTCCCAATTCTATGGGGAGTAAGTCGATACTGAACGAACGATCTTGTAACCTTATACTACATCCTTTCAGAATAGCGTCGGTGGTTACTGACTTCCCATCGGCTAATTCTACATTATACTTAACATCTAACGCAGTAGGGGTAATATTTAGGCGTTCACTAAATACAGATGACACAAAACTCCTATCCGCACCAGAATCGAATAGTACTGAAGCATAGTTGTTATTGACTAGAAACTTACCAGTCACAACATTTTTGTCCTGCACCGCAGCTTCAGCACAGAGATGATACACTTTGCTAGGTGCCGTGAATCCTCCAGGAGTACTAGTTGTGGCTCGATTATTTCCTCCCCGGTTCCCTTGATTCTGCTTTTGGTTCCCTTGGTTGTGATTCTGATTGCCTCGAATCTGGTTACCACGACGTTGGTTCCCACCGCTTAGACACTTATTCTTGTAGTGACCTTTCTCTCCACATCCAAAGCAAGTGACATTTGCTCCTTGGCCACCTTGTGTTCCTGGTCCTCTTTGGTTAGTAGGACGAGGTGGTGCTCGACATTCCTTTGCCTTATGTCCGGCCTTCCCACAGTTGTAGCACGTAGGGGGACATGCTCCTTCGTGGTTTCGGCCACACTTTCCACAGAAAGGAAATCTTCCAGCGTAGTTTCCAGTATTACCTTGTCCAGCAGAAAACACCCTTGCTACTTCTTGTCGCTTGTTCTGATTGTAGTTATTTGTGTTGTTGCTGTTGTTGGTATTGTTGGTATTGTTGTTGTAGTGGTTGCCAGACCACTTCCTCTTATCCCCAGTATTTTCTCCCAACTCTTGTACCACTTGGTACATCAGACTCTGAGCCATATCGATTGCCTCGTGCAAATCAGTTGGCTTGGATGAAGTCAAATTCCCTTTGATGCTCAAAGGTAGTCCTTCAATATATGGCTCCAACAATCGGTCGTCGTTGGGCACCATTTCGGGACATAACAAGATCAGCTCTTGAAAGCGCTGATTGTAAGAAGTAAGAGCGGTATCCTTGACCTTCAGGTTCCACAGCTCAACCTCCATCTGCTTGACTTCATTCCGTGGGCAGTATTTCCTCACAAACATAGCTTTAAACTCACTCTAGGGCGTCGCTTGGGCAACGTCAATGGTCACAGCACGAGCATAGACGTTCCACCAAGTCAAAGCACCATCCACTATCGTGCTTGACGCAAACTTTACCTTATCAGCTTCAGCAACATTGCTAATCCCAAATTGGGATTCCAACTTCTCAAACCACCTGGTCAAACCTACTGCTCCTTCAGTACTGCGGAAACTTACTTGCGTAACTGCACGAAATTCCTTGTAGGTACAAGTCCGTGCAATGGCAATAGTAGCTCCTTGGTTGGTCTCCTCCTGTGTGCTTGCTGTACGATTTGCTTCAGCTACTGCGAGTGCCTCAGCCACCCGTTCGGCGATCATTTGACTGTGCATGACGGGATCAATTCCACCGGTAGTAGCTGGTGGATTCTGTGTCTCAGATCTTCTAACTGGCGCCATAATCTAAAAAGGTAATAGGACAATGAGTTTTGCCAGACATAACATGCATGGCACGCGCAATACAATTATGAAATGCTCCATGGTATAATAAACAATATATAATGATCTCGCAATTTTTGTAACCCATAATATCATTCATAAAATTGTTTGGTAATACATCATAATTTGTCATACATAATAAAGAAAATGCCAACTAGCTGAGATAAACCGCAAAGCTTAGTGGTAGTACAACAATAAGTCAATGGTACAGGATAAATCTAACTAGTGCCCTCACGGCGCTGATGAAGCTCTCTCTCCAACTCTGCTAACCTCCTCTCAACCACGATCTCACGAGCCTGGGAATCTCTAAGTCTAACATCGGTATCATAACAAGCGGCCCTAAACCTCTTATCCAAGTCAGCAACAGGGTCCTCCACAGGTGCCTCTAGTCCACCTGTCTCAACCAATAGCTCTACTCCCCAACGGGTCATCAGGCTCTCGATCTCCTCAAGACGAGCATTCGGCATGGTATCCATCTGATCAAGAACATCATGGAGCTGTCCTCGTAGACGGGTCACACAAACCGTCAACACTGTCTCATCCCTAACTGGACTCTTCTTCACCAGTGCCTCCAGCTTATCCTGCACCTCATTATACTCCTCACCCAAAGCCTCTACAGCATCCTCCAACCTGTTTAAACGGGTCGTCACACATCCATCTGCTGCTCCAAGCATCACCACTGTCGATGTAGCTCTGCTAGGAAGAGGAGTCGTAGCTCTCGGCCCAGTAGAGATACCAACATCAGCAAGCATCTCCTGGTACACAGCAGGAACAGTCTCTGGTGGTGGTAGTAGTAGTGACACCTCTGGGACAGGACTGGCAGGTGTGCGGGCTGCATGCCTGTCAGTGGTAGAGAAGGGTATGAGGGGTCGGTAAGGTGAAAGTGGTGGTCGGGCAGCTCTCCCCCGAAGACGTCGCCTGACATAGTAGAAAGGCAGAGTACCAGGTGCTGGAGCAGGGATGTCAGTCCTCTCCCCTTCGACTTCAGACGAAGACGAGGAGATGTGTGCGAGGGAAACCTCAGGAGTAGCAGCATATGTAGTAGGAGGGTCCTCAGTGTCAGTGACCTCCATGGGTTCACCTTCCCCATCGGTGAACTCCATATCATCATCCTCTGTCTCCTCCATCGACTCATCCCTAGTGACTGATGCCTGTCCTGGTGACTGCACCACGTCAGCGGCTAGGTCATCCTCTCCTCCGCCTTCTAGGCTAAGTACGTCATCAGCTGATGCATCAGGGATACGGATCGGTGAACGATGAACCTCCTCAGTCTCTCTCTCAGTCTCATCATCTGAAATCATCCGGTACCACGGATATCCTGATGGTGATCCTCTAGGTAGTCCTACTGATGAACTGATAGTCGACTGTGAACCGCGGTTGTAGTATGCTCCTGTAGACGTGGAATCATCAGAAGAAGACATCGCTGTAACATAAACAAAATAAATGTGTGTAAATATCTCATATAATTAGTCCGTAAAAAAGGACGTTAACATAACATATAGCAATCATTGTTGAACCCACATGTATCCCATATAACATAATTCAGATTTTGTTGTTGCACATGTAACCCATGTAAATATACCTCGTAATTGTTAAATCACATGTATCCCATTTATTACTTATATATATATCCATGTATATATATATACTTAATACTTACAATCCGTATGATAATCGATTAAACACATAGCAGTTATAGTCTAGAGTTACTAAATGCAACCTAGTTCTCTATAACCATGTCTCTGATACCAATCTGTCACACTCCCAAAATATCAAAGTATAATGGCAACAAGGGAGTGGTGACGTCATGATTATCATACACACACAGTTACAAAGAACGACCTCTAAATGAGACGTTCGGAAAATAGATCACTTGTAATTGATAAAATAAATATTTTTAACATAGTGCGGAAACATAAAACTGGTCACAGTTACAAAACATAGTTTTCCAAATAGTACAAATGATCTTTGTTTCAATAGAAATGACGGCAATGATGAGACCTCACTTAGCATCTTCCTTCTTAATACCTGAGAAAAACATTGCTAAAGCGTCAACATAAAGTTGGTGAGTTCATAGGTTTAGTTAATTTGAAATGTTTAATGAACCACAAGATTTTCCCAAAAGTGATGACAATATAACAAATACAAAGTCATCCTAAAGGTATTTATTACAGTCTAAGCTCGTGACACCGAAGCGTTAACAACACCGGTAGTATAATCATATAAATGTAGCCCAAATGGATGCCTAAACCCACGACATCCTATCTCAGACTCAAATGAAACTGTGCCCGCTTGTCCCTTGTTGGACAAGACAGACAGGGACGTCAATCCCGATAGATCTATCCTTAACATTCGCGCTTACAAAAAGTAATTAACGGTTCACGATTCACGGGCCAAAGCAACTGGGTTTTTAGTAGGACTTAGACTAATATATAAATCAGTAAATGCACTTGTGTTCATACGTTAAATCAAGCAATGTCTCACCCCAAAAAGCAGTAAAAACAGTTAAACATGGGGCTATAAACTCACCTCGTAAATCAGCAAAGTGACAAAAGGTAAAGGTAGCTCGAGAGTACGGTTACGCTAGCCGCGACCTATTTAATTATAAAGATCGTGTTACGACATTAAAAATTATACTAATAAAAAGACATGACATCTTAGTTGTGCTTGACAATACTTTTCGTTTACGGAGAACACGATACATAAAAGTCGGGTATTGAATAAATGAGATTTACGGCTAAATGATACCCGTAAGTTAAACAATTTCGTTTTGGACCTTAAATAACCCAATACACCCAAACTGGCCCAACAATAAACCAATTCAACTCAACCAAGGGTCGGCCCATTGGCCATTTGACCCGGCCCGGCCCAAGGGCGACACAAACAAGAAAATAAGGGTTATAACCCTTTTTGTTTTCCCATAACTGCAGTCAACTCTCTCTCTCTTCTCTCGAAAATACTCCCACCACCCCCTTTCTCTCTCTCTCTCAAAAACCAATCGGATCTAAGCTCTCCCATGGGTAAGATGGTTTTCAGATTATTAATATCCATTACTTATGATGGTTTATGATGAACAACATGCGTGGGATGTGGGGTTTCATCCCCACATCAAATCGATTCGATTTCGAGGTGTTTTTCCAGAAGTTTAAGTTATAGATTTATCAATCAAAGATAAGTTTTACATCCCTTTTTCCTTTTAATTAGATGGTCTATTGATTTTCGTTTATAAAAAGGATTTATGGTTTTAAATCGTTCGTATAAGCAAGCTGTGAACAAAGGGCTCTCGGATTTAATAATAATCTAATTGGGTTTCGAAAATAATTGGGGGTTTTTCCAAGTCTCATGTTTAATAACAATCAATTAACGTTTTCTATCATAAAAACATATTAATTTCAACATATAGCCAATTTGTAAAAATTAGGGTTTCGGTCAAATTTTAGGGTTTATTCATATCTCGGTTTTAATTAAATTAATTAATCAATTCATGTTTGGATTGGGTCTAATTAGGGTTTAAATTAATAAAATGAAATCAGGGTTTATATAAATTGGGGGTTTTTGTACACGGTTGTTTATTTGTAATTAAATAGTGTTTTTGGAACATATAATGTGTTAATTTCGTAAATAAAAAGGGTTTACAATTTTTTTAGGGTTTCGGATTAATAAAGGGGGTTTATACCCGCGGCTTATTGAGGGTTTGATGATGTTTCTGAAAAAGAAATAGATGAATCTTGGGTTATGGTTACTTTTGAGTGATAAATGTTTCGGCAGAAACAAAGGGTCTCGGTTTGGTCTCGATTTGGTCTCAGTTTGGTCTCGGTTTGGTCTCGGTTTGATCATGATTTGGTCATGGCAGAAATAATGTAAAAGAAATGGTAAGGGGGTCTCGGTTTGGTCTTGATAGAAAATAATGGGGTTGTGGTTTGTGGTTGAAGTCCAAGTTATTATTGCTATGATTTATCTTTACATTTTTGGTTTAAACTGAACCGTAACAAAGACTAATACATTTGTTTTATTTTCGCAGGTTTGGTTACAAATGACGAGCACAACTAAGACGCGTACAGAAAATTAAAGAGATGATTAAAAGACTCACAAGGGGTGTTTCGTTTCGGTTTGCAGGTGTGGACGAGAAGGATATGGATCGGCTTGACACTACTCTTTACTTTCACCCAGGATTTGTATTTGAACTGCCCAGGAACAATTTTTGTAATATTTGGACTGTGGATAATATTTTGTGTTATGTTTGGACATTGAATAATTTTCGGTTGTATTTAATCTTGTATTATTAGTTTAGGGTTAGACTAAAACTGGAAATGGTATGCTTGTGATGTACCCATTTTGGGTAAACTTGGCATGTGTGCTGGATTTTAGTGATTAGTGGGTGTATAAACAATGTATTTAGTTCAGGTCTGAATATTGACTCTTGTTGACCAAGTTTTGAAGGAAAAATAAATAAAAGTTCACAAATTAAATTCTTGTACAATTTGTATCATTCGGCCCAGGTTTTGTCAATTGTCTAAGTTTTAGACGCAAAAACATAATATGAATAACTTGATAACAAATCGACACACGACTTGAATCAAAGACGGATATGCGTAATCTCGAGGATTCAGCAAATAATTCAAATAGACACACGATAAATGCATAAAACGCTTAATAACTCGCACGTTTCATTTATAAAAATAATAGACGCGAAAACTCGAGTTGTTACATTCGCTCTCCCTAAAGAGGGCTTTGTCCGCAAAGCAAAGCAAATAATACATCTATATCGACACCTCATTGGTAAATAATTAAGGTACTTCACTATATGAAGAATTAAAGATGAAAATTTGACGGATGTCACAAATATGAAGGATCGAGACACACGACGAAAAGCAATTACTCCCCTAAAGATCATGTAGAAAGTCTATCCAAAAAGACCCTTACAAGGTATGAGGATAAATATATATAAGTCTGAAAAGGAGGCGGATCGTTGTATATCAAAATCCAAAGTAAATATTGAAGAAAAATGATGAAGTCGTGGTCCAAATATGAATAATCTCTCAAAAACGTCAAGTGAAGAAATTCCAAATACGTGAAGAGAAGACCATAATTTCAAGAACGTCTTCCCAAGATTTGAAGTATGATGTACATGCCAAATATCGGTCTGAGAAAGGTCTCAAATCGTGAGACGAGTTATGCCAAGATATGAACTTAAGGAGATACACGAGAAGCCGTTTTAAAAGATTTTGTCCTTTGGCTAACAATCGATCAAATCGTGCTACTTTGCTTTCGGACTAATAACTACTCAAATAAGTCAATATGAATCACTTGTGATCCATGACAAATAGTTAAAAAATGCTAGTAACCCATTTCCTTTATAATAACTAGGATTGCGGGGAGAAAAAGTATTACACAATTTGGACGTATGAGTAGTGTTAGCATTGTGACTTGTACCAACAATGATCTCGTTTTTGCACTTAGCATGGAATGTATGACAATCAAGGATGACGAAGTTTACTCTAAGGGACATTTACTTGTTTCAATTCTTTGACCCTAAAAGTCACTTTCATGATGAAAATCATACATTATGTCTTTACACATCTTCGTAGTATGTTACAAGTCTTTTACTTTTCAATAAAGGTTAATAAAATTGAACTTTGGTGATGCCTAGATACTTTATTCTAGCATTGCGTGAGGGCACGACAATGGCTTAGTATGGGGAGTGATGAGATGGCATTTATACATGATCTCATCGTTCTTTTCGGGCTTTAAATGCATAAAAAGGTCATAAAATACCATATATATGCTTGTGTTTGTTTACTTGTGTATTTTAGGTATGGATATCGTGAAAAAGACAAAAGATCACAAGATACAAGGAAAAACGGACACGAGAAACGAAGCCGTACAAAGAACCGGGCCTTAATTCATGAAATACTCAACAAATACCCTTGAAGACTTGAAGACATACAAGATTGATCCTCATTGAATGAAGAAATGACACTTAAAACCCTTGTATATTCATAATTACAAGTTTGGTCCTTTAAGTTTGTCAAAATTACACAAATGGTCCTTTAACTTTGAAGAAATGGCAAGATTAGTCCCTCAACAATTACAAATTGCCAATTATGGTCCCTCATGAAGCCAAAGATACATTGAAGACCTTTGAAGATCAACAAAGTCTAAAATCAACCCTTGAAATATCTCAAAATGGCAAAAACAACCCTTTGAAACCTTTTTCCAAAGTTTTGTGCCAAAACTGCCAAGTCATGAAAGTTTATAACAAAGGAAAGGAAGTTTTTAGGCTGAAAAACGTGTTACACACTTTTTACCAAAACACAAGGACTTAAACTGCCACATTTGAAACATTCAAATGAATAATGCGCCAAACAACTTTCCAATCCTACAAAAACGGATCAAAATAGTTACTGTTCACCCTATGAACCCAGTAACTATCTTCATTAAAACAAAGGGTAAAATGAAATTACCCTTACCCACACTTGATTCACACGCCCAAAATCCCATCCCAACCTTAAAACACTCACTCCCACTCACCAAGAGGCCCCACCACCAAAACCGTTTCACCATCATGTGACAACTTCCTCTCCAAGGCTTGCCACGTGTCAAGATCAACAGCCCACATCATTTGCTTCATATCAAAGCTACTTTAAACGGTTTGGATGCATTTGGACACTCATTCCATCAAATGATCTAAAAGACTCAAGGGCATTTTAGGGAAATCAGTGCTAGGGTTTGTGAATAGTGTTAGCCATTCATTTGCCTATAAAAGGAGACCTCAACATGTGAGAGTCCCTTTGTTCCAGTTTTAGGCTATTAAATCTTTGTAATTCCTTTTTAATTAATAAAATTTGATTTTTTGAATTTTGAAAAATCTCTTTTATATTTTTTTAAAAGTTGGTGTTAGAATAGCCTGATTCTGAGTTCCATATACATGTTTGAAGGTTTTTGAGGCAAGGTTTTAAGTGATAAGGCTTGTGCTTCAAAAATTAGAAAGTTTGGTATTGTTTGATCTCACTTTTGTGGTTTGTTCTTCTTAGCAGCTTGGAAGCTGGTACTTGTTCTGCTAGTACCTCAGCTCAAACAATCCAGGGCCTGGATATAGGTCTTGGAGGTTTGCATCTTCTTCCCTTTTCATTTTCTCTCTTATTTTTCTAAATTTTATGATATTGGCTTGTTTGTGCTTGAATTTGTGATTTGATGGTTGATTATTGTTCATGTGTTGATGTTTGATGATATTTAAGTGTTTGAGGTTTGATTTGTGGTTTGAATCTGCATGATCCTTTGAAAAGTTGTGAAAACAAGTTTTTAAGGGGTGTTTGGATTAACTGCATTGATAGGATTTGTGGTTTTTTGAGTGGATGTTTGTTGTTGCTATTGACTAGTACTTGTGTATCTGATATGCTTGGTTGCTTTGCTGCATATTTTGTGGTTTGAAACACATAGATTCATAGATTAGGTATAAAATCTTGTTTACTTGGTGAATTTGACTGAAATTTAGGGGACACCTAGATCTAATCATAGACTCGGGTTAACAAGTGTTAAATCTAGGTTAACAACACCAGGGAAGTAGATTTGAGTGCCTTAAGTTGGATCTAGTGTCAAATAGATCAGCAAAATAGTTTATGCATATACACTTTGTTCATCAGTAACTTTGAATGCTTTGATCTTGTTTTTTACTTTGATTCAGTGTTTGTTATAAGTTGATTTGTGCTTATCATAGTTAATATAGCTTGTGTATGCATCCTGTTAAGTTTGGTTGGCTTATTCTTGCTAAATCTGCTTATTAAGTGTATAACTGCTTATTTCCATGTCTGTGTATGATCTGGTGACTATTTGATCATTTGTGGCTTATTGTGTGAACCAAATTTGGATTTTCTTGTTGCTATTGACTCCTTGTGATTCACTGATCACAAGGGTGCCCTTGTTTCCAATTGAATCCTACTAAAACTCTCTAAAAAGCTTAGTCAAATAGTCAAAGCAGTGGGAACTCCTTTCCCCTGCTGGTTACCACTGCTAGTGTTAAATTGGTTTCAGCTTATCAATAAGCTATAATAGCTTATTTTAACCAGCAACAACTTGGATTTTGTAATAGGTGCTCATCATTTGACCCATTTGTTCATACTGGAGCATTTGGTGGGTTGACTTTAGGGATTGACTAGAAAACCAACTTAATTGACTTTTTCATAAGTGCTTATTGGCTTATTCTGGCTTATTGGTTTTGCTTATTTGAATTTTGTTGATTGTTTTAGCTTATTGAGTTCATTTGTGATCTTTTGCAAGTTGAATCAAGTCCTGAGGTGCCTTATTTCTCAAAAACGACTATTTTGTCTTCTAGTGTAATATTACTTTGCTTATTTCTGGCTTATTGAGTGTGCTTTTGCAAAATTTCTTTTTAAAGATCTCATAAGCATCCCAAAAGAAGGTTGTGTGTCAAATTAGAGCTTATGGCATTAGCTTATTGCTTAATGGGCTAAAAAGCCCAATAAGAATAAGCTGTTTGCTTATTAAGCTGTGATAAGCTCACATTCAGATTTTGGGCCTTTAGAGTTTTGTGCTTAGAATTTAATTTTGAGTCAGATAGGGCTTTTCCAAGTCAATTGGGCCAGGTTTGACTTTTTGGGCTAAAAGGCCCATTAAGGTTGACTGTTTTTGGTTTTGGCCCATTTGAGGGCCCAATAGGGGTATTCTGGTCATTTCACTTTGATTTTCTGATTATTTAGGTTAAAATAAACTAGTTTGCAAGTTTTTAGAATTTTTTATAATTTTTAGATTTTTAATAATATTTTAATATTATTTTATTATTATTTTTCAAATTTCACATTTTCCGACTTTTTACATTTTTCTTAGCTTTAATACATTAAAATAGGAATTTAACAACTTTTAGAATAATTTTATCACTTCTAGATTAGTTTTTATAATTATTTTAAGTTTTATTAGTTTTTAAATCATTTTATATAGTTTTTATTAGTTTAAAAATTATTAAAAATAGTTTTTAATCTTTTTAGGTCATTTTAGAGGTTTACCAATTGAAAAATCTTTATTTGGGCTTTTTGATAATTTATTTGATTTTTAGGGCTTTAATTAGCATTTAAAAATTGAATATTTAATTATTTAGAAGGTTTGAACAAGTTTTGATCATTGGTAAACTCTTAGTTTATTTATTTTGATTTATTTTGAGTTTTTCACACACAAATACCTCCTTGGGAAACGAACTTCATTGGGTCATTAATACTTGATTTTTCCTAAAATCATTTGTTTAATACTTTCCGCTTTTACGCTCCTTTTCCTAAAGGACGTAATTTACCTCAATCAAATTAACACTCTCGTATGAATAAGGCTGTTTAGAAATCATACCCATGTTGAAGACAATTTGATCGTCACCAACTCTCATGATAAGCTCACCCGCTTCTACAACGATGAGAGTGCGACGGATCCTCAAGAATGGACGTCCAACGATTAATGGAACCCGAGGGTCCATCTCGTAGTCAACGACAACAAAATCCGCTGGGAAGGTGAATTTGTCAGCGCCAACGAAAACGTCTTCGGCTATCCCCACTGGATAAGCAACCGTACGGTTAGCTAATTCCAAAGTCATTTTGGTGGGTACTAGTTCCATAAACCGATGCCTTACCTCTTGGCTATACTCCATATGGCCTGGGTGAGAGGGGGAAGGAGAGATAATTGCTTCCAAACACTTAGAGGCATTAAATTGATACTAGCACCTAGATCGGCTAGGGCCATGCAATTCTCTACTCCCGGGAAGTTGCAAGGGATTAAGAAGCGACCCTGATCACCAAGTTTGGTTGACAATTTCCTTAAGAGAACCGCAGAGCAATTCTCATTAAGTTGGGTATTAGCAATATCAAGAAGCTTTTCCTTGTCACTAAGAAGATCTTTAAAAATTTTCGCATATTTAGGCATGTGAGCGAGAGCCTCAGCGAAGGAGATGTTGAAATTCAATTGTTTAAACATTTTGAGAAAGTTTGAAACTTGAATATCGTCCTTGCTTTTGAGCTTCTCTTTCCTCAACCTTGAGGGATAAGGTATATCGGAAGAAGAGGAAAGATTTGGGATTGTAGGATCACTCACATCCTTGGGTGGTGGAGGGGTAGAAGTAAGAGGTGGATGAATTGGGGAAGTAGAAGGTTGAGGAATATGAGTAGGTGACTCGTTTTCCTTTGTCACAATCACCGGTATAGGTATAGGAAGCTCGGGTTCCTTGGTACCTTTTCCACTATGAGTGGTGATTGCTTTCATCTCCCCTCTTGGATTAGCAACGGTGTTACTCGGAAGAGTACCCGAAGAAGAGGTTTGATTACCTTGGAAGAAACCAGCCATCATGTCCCTTAGGTCATTCGTTTGACTACTCAAAGAGTTTCGCATATCGGCTCTAAGATCATTCCCTTTTTTCACCATGTCGCCCTTCAAATTAATAATCTGGGTCTGCAGATTCTTCACCAACACATCATTCGTCCGCATGTACGTTTCGACCTCGTGGTTGAAAACGGTGGGTTGGGTAGGAGGAGGTGCTTGATAATCAGGTGGTTGGTAATGAGCGGGTTGGTAAACTTGAGTAGGATTTTGAGGTGGATATGGTTGTCTTTGAGGTGGTTGGTAAGGTGCTCGAGGTTGGTTTTGGTTGGTTCGGTTAAGGTTTTGTTGTTGGTTTTGATTGGTTGGAGGAAAACCGGGCGGTGAGAGAAAGTTGTTTAAGCGATAGCTGAGCAAGTTACGGTCTCCTTGAGGACGAGCTTGATAACCGACTGGAGGATAGGTTCCGTATGCTGCGTTAACATTCTCACAAGGATAGTCTTGGGTGGAGGTACAAGTAGTGTAAGAGTGAGGACCCCCACATATTTCACATGGTTGGCTTACAGCATTGACTTGAGCATTTTGAGCGTTGATGCTTTTGGTGTTGTTAGCGGTGTGGGCAGCAAGCGATTCAAGAAGCGAAGTAATTTTGTCAAGTCTCTTGTCGTTGTCACTAGTACTAGCACTAGCGGTATTGGTCCGAACACTCTTGGTTTGCACTCTAGACTTAATTTCAGTAATATCCCAAGCGGCATTAGAACTCTTAACCAAAATATTACCCCCGAGGCACTATTTAGTGAATCTTGATCATTCATGCTTAAACCATTGTAAAAGGTATTAATTTGGTGCACTTTGGTAAAACCAAGTTGTGGGCACTTCTGTAAAAGGTCTTTAAAACGGTCCCAAGATTCACTAAAACTTTCATCGTACTTTTGTTCAAAATTAATAATTTCATTCCGCAAAGCGGTAGTACGAGAGGGTGGGAAAAAGTAGTTTATGAATTTGGTCTCTAAGTCCGTCCACGTCAGAATACTTTGTGGCGGTTCCTTTGCAAGCCAATGCCGGGCTTGTCCCTCTAAGGAGAAAGGAAAAAGTTGTAAGCGGATTACCTCTTGTGGAACACCATTGAATTTGACCGTGTTCGTGAGTTGAAGGAACCTTTTGATGTGGTCATGAGGATCATCAATGGTACGCCCCAAGAATGGTTGAGTAGAGACCATTTGAATAAATCCGGATTTGAGCTCAAAGTTGTTGGCTGCAATCGCGGGTATGACAATAGGATCGTTGTTGCCCTCTACATGTGCTTGCAAAAGTTCAATCATAGGACGAATTTCCGGTAGAGGTTCATTGTTGTTATTATTCATGTTGTTTTGAGGTGGATTATTATTGTTGTTGTGTACACCGGCCATGTCTAAGTTATCGAGAGTCTCGGGCTCCTGATAAGACGTTGATCGAGTGCGCAAACACCTGCAAAAGAACTAACAAAGCAAGAAATATTTTTGGTTTTTTTATGTTTTTTAATTTTTTTGTACTTTTGAAAATTTTATATTTTTTAGGGGTTTTGAAATTTTTTTATGAAAAAGTAACGTTCACGGTGAACGGATCCCAAAATCCAATTTCTCACAAAAAATTGTTAATCCTTACGAGAAGAGCCGGCAGCGGCGCCATTTGATACAAATGATTTTGTATAGGGTTCAATTTAAGTTCTCGGTATCTTCTCGAATCGATCACGGTTCAAAGTGGAATAGTTGTTCTTGGTTACTAAAAAGGGGTTTGGTTTTCTATTCTACTAAAAAGGTTTAAATGCACAAAGATATAAAATTAAACTAAAAGCAGTTAATAAAATAAGACTTAAATCGAATTAAAATTAAATAGTAAACTGTAAAATACCCTTACTTGAAAAACCACTGATTCGGAATAATTCTATTGATCCGGAATAATTAGCTCATCCGGAAGAAATGGTTCATGCGGAATAATTACTCATTCTGAACATTTGCTTGATTCGGAATGTTTAACAAAAAGATGCTTCATTCGGAATACTTTTGCTCATGCGGAATAAAAAACTCATCCGGAATAATCTGACAAAACTTTGATTCGGAACATTTTGTTTCATTCGGAATATTTGGTGATTTGGAACACTTGCTCACTCAGAATAAAAAATTGACTCGGAATATTTTTGAACAAAAAGCTTCATTCGGAATAACAAAAAATTGATTCGGAATAGTTTTTGAAAATATTGATTCAGAATATAACTACTCATCCGGAATATTGATTATTCCGGATGAACAATCTGATTCGGAATGACTGAATGAAAAAATGCTGATTCGGAATATGACTTGATGCGGAATAATCAAGGTAGAAACACTGGTTCGGAATAATTAAACAATATCACTCATTTGGAACAAAAAGAACTGATTCGGAATATTTTTTAAAAGAACTGATTCAGAACATAACAACTCATCCAGAATATTGATTATTCTGGATGAACACACTGATTCGGAACAATTTAAGGAAAACTTTGGTTCGGAATACTCGCTGTTGATCCGGAATCTGGGTAGATTATGAAGATGAAGAACAGGAAAACAATAGCAACTCTATTTTTAACCAAAATCAACAAAGTTTTCACCAAAGATTAAACCAAGATAACTATTAATCATCTACTAATCATAAACATCAAACCAAAACAATAAAAACACAAAACCCACTTACTTTTAAAGATCAAAATCAACCAAATAAGAACTTAAGACTTTGAATCAAAAAGAGAAAGGTGAACAAGATTAAAGGAAAGGTTATATTGAAAGATTAAGGTTAAACAATCAAAAGGAAGGATTAAAACTTACAAGATTTGTGAATCAACAAAAATGAAAAATCACCAACACCTTAATGGTGTTGGTTACCCTACGAAACAAAGAAAGAAAAAGACTGGAAAAATAAAAACTAGCTTCTAATTGTGTGAAGGGACTCCTATTTATAGGTCTTCAAGTTGGTTGGTGAGTGGGCTTTCTCCCTTTCTTTTTGTCTTCTCGTCTTTTCAGAAAAGTTGACGTTTTCGATTCTGATTCGGGGTTTGTCGACGAATAAATTTGACTCGTCTTTTAATTTATTCGTTTAATAGACTTGAGTTCTTTCGACATATGTAAAAATTCCATCTTTGGTCCTTTTCTTCGATAAATCTTCAAATAGGCCCATTGACTTCAAATCTTTTGCATCTCTTGGACAATAGACTTCGTCTTGAGTCTTTTTCTTCGATAAAACCCGTGCAATCCCATGTTTTCTTCAATATTTATCCGGTTGGCTCTGAAAACACAACAAACACACAAACCACGCATAATTCCAAACAAATGACATTAAATACGTGTTTTGGTCTTGTTTTAGCAAGAAATAAGTGGTAAAAGGATGGGTGTTTTCACACCTATCAAAGCCTAAAAGTCAAGTCTTCCGCTGTATCGAATTCTGAAGCTTTCAAGAATTACAAAGGTATAAGTATGTGGGACGTGATGTCACGAAGAAGCGAAGATCACTAGTGAAGGAAGCGCAAGATCAAGGGAAGAGATTAATGCTAAAGATTGATATCAATGATCACATCAGCATGTTCACCTGAAAAGAAAAATAAAAGAAAGACGAAGACTACGAGCTCAAGACAAGCATAGTATGCTAGGTTTATTTTATTATTGTAACTCGGGTAACGCCCTTTTTTGGAGTGACCTCCCTTAGGGGGAGATTGTTGGAAATACATTTTACGTATTAGAAAGGATCGGTCACTCCAACAATAGTCCATGTAATAGCTCATAGTTTAGTTATTTACATTTATTAAACAAAGCCCAAAACCAAGCACATGAAATGTATGGGCCGACGGCCTAATGTAAACCCAAGCCCATCTCATGGGCTTGGGTATATAAACCCTCTCCTTTGATGGTGAGGGTGGTGATTTCATTTCAAATAACACATAGTTCTTAAACTTTCTCTCTCTAGAAGTGTGAAATCATCTATCTTTCTCTCTCTAAAACATAAGCAAGATTTTCATATCCTACACTAATCATGTTCTCATAAAGCTTCTTTAACCTGCTTTGTTTACGTAGAGTAGTGGATTCTAACGCACTTAGTTTCTTAAGTGATTGATCAGTGGATTGGTTCAAAGTTCTTGTGGATTCTCTAGTACTAGTGGGCACAAGAATAGGCTTCCTAGTTCTAGTATTAACGCCATTATGATTAAGAGCACAAGCATCATGATTGAAAGTCCGAACACATTTTCCACATTCAGCACAAACAAATTCAACATTTGAGGTCTTAGCATTTAATTTGTCATTACATGCAGTTACAGACGTTTTATTCTTAGAAAACTTAAAATTCCTACGGTGGTCTTCTACTTCCAACTTCTTTCCTGGACTATTGTTAGGCATGACCTTATCTTGCATTCTAGTGCTCTTAAGCTGTGGTCCGCTAACGCTAGTAGTGGGGATTACTTCTGTAGAAGAAGACACACATTGATTAGTTTTCTTAATATTCTGAGGTAACCGCGATGTTCCAGTTTCAGTGGGCTTAGTGTTCATCTTATACATTCCTAGTGCTATCACATTTGTGCTCTTATCATTTCCTATCTTAGGCAAAGTCTGTGGGGATTGTCCCAAAGCAGAGGATTTAGGGAATTTAACCGCATTCGGTTGACGAACGGCGGATGGTTTACCCAATACAGACTTTCCTTTCATTTTCTCAGTGAGTTTTTGTAACTCATTGATGGCTATGTCCCTTTCTTGTAGCTGAGCTTTCAAAGCATTTATTTCGAAACATTTTTCATTTAATTGACGAAATGAAGAAGCTGCCATTTCTTGACACTTTTTATGATTATGAGATTTATCACCTTTTTGTAAAGCAAGTTCAAGAGAAATTGAGTGTTTCTCAAGTTGGGAAAAACTTTTCGAAAGTTTGTTATATGACTGAATTTTTTTTGAAAGCTCTACTTCAAGATTGCGACATTTCTCATCCGTTTCTGACACTAGACATGCTACATGACAATATTGATCAAGATCGGTATACACACCAAGTATAGCATTCATATGGTCAGCATATAAATATTCCTTCGAAAGTCGATCAATTTCGTTAGAAAGTTGGTGTTCTTGTGTCTTTAATTTAGTTTGAAGAAAATCAACTTCATCTTCAAGAGATTTAACATAACTTAAATCAGTTCATTTCCTCAGTGAGAGCTTTATAAAACATTTCCACGTTTTTTGAAAGATCATCAATTGTTGGAACAATGCATTATTGAATGACGACTTCTACTTGTGGGTTAGGTTTAATATTCCAAATGGTATCCCTAGTAACTTTTTCATAGTCGACGACACCTTTGTACAAATTTAAAACCCCTTGTTTTATAAACTCAAATTACTGAACACTTTTACTTTTCTCAACCCATTTACGTTTTTCATCCAAAATTTGTTTTTCTAACAAAATTGATTGTTTTTTGAAACTTCTTTTTAAAGAAACTTTCTTTTGGGGTTCATCACTTGGTGGTGGAATACTATTATACATCTTTTGTTCTTTAGAAAGTTCTTTTTGAGGAACAAACTTAATATAATTGTCAGAATTAGAAAGGTTTATTAAATCACTTAAGTATCATCGACTTTCTTCTTGATGACGAATGATTTCATCGCAGTCTGGTGAAAGCATAAGAGCAAGATTATGAACATAACAACCGATATCATAAAGCGCGGGCTTCATAGATTGAACGTTCTTGAGATATTCAGGCTTAACGAAACTCATTTTCATATTTCTATTGAGCATATTCATAGTTTGAATAGACTGGCCCGTTTTGTAAACAATGTTGTTTAACGTTTCGACTCTCTTTTCCAAATCAATAATTTTTTCAATATCATTTTCTTCACGAGTTTTATAAAGCGCAGTTTGTTCTTTGTTAACCGCCTCTAACTCAGTAATCTGGAATTTATGTAGCAGCAATTGTTCTTCAAGTTCCGATATCTTTTGTTTTGACATATGAATTTCGTGTGTTACTTCAGAACAATATTGTTCGTTGAGCACCTTACGTTCATATACCAAACCATTGGCTATTGCAACTCGTCGATCAACTTCTTTTACATAATCACACTTTTTAAGCCTGTCTATCTCCTCGGCTAAGGATGCATTTGCTTGCTTCAAACGTTTATTAGCCTTTTTTTTCATCAATTTCACGTTTTAAAGAATCAATAATAGACGCAAGCAAATGACGGTCCTCATCCGAGTCAGTATCCTGAATAGCTTTTCCGTCATCATTACACATATGCTGTGAATCCATAGAGATATTGCTATCCTCCGTGTCCATTACATATGTGTCGTTGATGCTTTCGGGTTGCTCAAGATGACGTCGTTCATTGGCAAACACATTATAGATATCGTATGATGGTACCTTTTCAAGTGGCTCAACATCAAAGATAGGTCTAGAAGTATCAGTAGTATCTGGAATCACTTCTTGAATCTTTTCCATGTACACATAATGTGCCTCCGACTCTTGATCATTGGCTTCTTCATCAGTGTCATCACGCCAGTCAACTTCATCTGTTGTGAGTGGAATCCCTGCTTCTTCTTTCTTACACATCAGCATCTTTTCCTTGTGATATCCCAAATCCTGAACCCGTTTTGGCTTCTTACATTCCCTAGCCATGTGCCCAAATCCCTTGCAGTTGAAGCATTGAATCCCAGTCTTCTGCACAACCGGAGTGCCTACAGTATCTCTAGCCCCAACTTGATTTTGCATCCTCTGATTATCATACCTAGCATCACGATCATACCTAGGTGCATGATCAACTTCCTTATATCTAGCATTGGATGATGATCTGAGGTTGTTGTTGGTAGGTTTGTAGATCCTCTTATAAGTTGTGGTGAGTAAAGACATGGGTTATTCAATCTTCTTGTCCCTTGAAGTTTGTTCATCATCACTGTCTCCATCTGACTCGGTGTCATACTTTAGAGGTGGATTGGGGACAACTGCTTTTGCTTTGTTTCTATCAGTATCTAGAGGTTTGGTAGATGAGCTTGATGACCTTGAGGAATGTGTAGCTGGTTGTTGATGGGGAACGAGTTTTGTTGAAGTAACAGCCACAAAATCAATAGAGTTCACAGATCGTTCTACTTTTTCAGCCCTAAGTTCATTCACTTCAGTCTGATGTTGTTTCAATATATCATAAATTTTGTGGTAAAATATAGTCTTGATATCCTCCCTTTGTTAGACCAAAGTCATAAACCTTTGCCATTTCGGTTTGAGTTGAAGTAGAAACTGAACATTGGCATGATGATTGGAGATGGTGCACTGATTTCTGACAAGCTCATTCATCATTTTGTAGAATCTCGAGTAATATGAGTCAATGGATTCACCATCTTCGGATGTGAATTTTCCAAACTCCCAAAGCAGATTAGTCTCGAGATCTTGATCCTTGATCGACTCCCCTTGCTTTAGTTAATGAATTGCGTTCCACATTTCCATAACATTAGGACATGCATCAACCGTGGAATAGATATCGTTATCAATCCCAGTGAGTATGTAGTTGACGACATCAGCTTCAGCTTGGAGGAGTTTCTTTTTCTATGCAGGACATGTGTCGAAATTCTTCATAGCTCGTATAGTTGATGACGTACCAACCTCTGCTTTGTGTGGTAAAGGGTCTGAATTCAAAAACTGGAAGTGGGTTCTCAAGGCAATGACGAAGAGCAGTTCGGTTCTCCTTAGTTTCGAGAAATCTAAGGAAGCGAGATCTCTACTGAACGTAGCAACCGGTAGTGAGCACAGGTGGATTTCCATTGCCACCTTGTTCCAGACAATTTTGATTGGCCGTTGATTTTTGTTGTTGTTATTTGACATGGTGATTACTTGTGAATGGATTAGGATCTTAGTGGATTTGTTGTGATGAGGTGTGGTTTAAAATTTCGAAGTGTTCCGAGAATTTTCAGTCCGACAATTAATTCCCCAGTCCGACAAAAACGGTAAGCCAAAGAATTTTGTATCGGAAAATTTTGAAATTGAGTTAGAAATAGCCAAAAACTAGTAGGGAAAAAAATTGATTTTACTAGACCTAAAAATTTTAACTCTTTTTTTAATCTTCGTGTAAACTATGATCCGAGACTAGTCTAGATAGTGGCTAAGTCTAATGGTACTCAAACAAAATTTAGATGTACATCGCAATACCCATCGTAACTCTTGATCGTGGTGGGTGATCGCAACTCTGATCACAGTGGGTGATCGTAACAATGGATCGCAGTGAGTGATCACAACCTTGGATCACAGTGAGTGATCGCAACCTTGGATGGCAGTGAGTGATCGCAACCTTGGATCGCTGTGAGTGATCGCAACCTTGGATCGCAGTGAGTGATCGCAACCCAGATCGTAGTGAGTGATCGCAACCTTGGATCACAGTGAGTGATCGCAACCTTGGATCGCAGTGAGTGATTGCAACCCAGATCGCAGTGAGTGATCGCACTCTTGATCGTAACCTTGATCGTAGTCTTGATCGTAGTCACTAGATCACAACGTGGATCGTAAGCAGTGATCGTGATATTGGATCGCAAGTAGAAACCCCAGGTTTATGCTATCGCAATACACAGATCGTACCAAGGAATAAAAAAATACCCCTTTTCTCGGATAGTACTAGAACACAAAAAATTCGAGATTTTTAGCCTAAAAATGAATCAAACACCCAAATTTTTTGTGTTTTTAACCGAAGTAACAATACCAAATCACTACCAAAAGTATGTAGATGATTTATATCAAGAATAAATCATAAAAACACAAAAAGAAATTTGGTACGTGAGTTTTAGATCAAAATAGGCACGAAAAATCAAGAACACAACACACGAATCTTCAATCACCTATCCACTATCGGCTATGAAACCAAATGTTAATCCCATATCAATCAATAACACAAGATTTAGCTGATATTTAGAGAGAGAAAGAGAAGAAAGTAGAGAGAGAAACAAGAGAGAATTTGGAAGGTTAAACACTTTAGAGAGAGAAACTAAAATGGTAACCAACACCCTCTTCCACACATGGAAGAGGGTATATATACCCTTGGATTGTTGGGCCGTGGGTTTAAGTGACTTGGCCCGGGCTTGGCTTTGCTTGGGCTGATGCCCCTAACTTATACAATATTAGCTTAAAGTCCAAGCCCGGCTAACTTGACTAACCTATTACAATAAAAGAACTTTAACGACTAAGATGACCTATTACATTTTTGTTCAACTATATAAAATATAGGGCAAACAAAGTATATTTAAAATTCATGGTAGAAGTGTTGGAATGATTTTTAGCCATAAAAATGTACAAGGTTAAGAATTGCTATCAACTAGGTGATGCACCTATGTTCTTGGTTGATTAGGGCTGGATATATCTTCTAAATATCTCAAAATATCTGCCATAGGTTTGAATTTGGGAGGGAAAGTGTTTTGAATATGTTTTGGAGGGAAAAACCTAAACCGGGTTCAATTATAGGGCTTGTAACTTTTTACTTTGTGATTTTTGTGATTAAGGGTTTGTTAATGTGATTAGTGATGGATTAGGGTTTTATTAGGGTATATACATTGTACTTAAGAAGTTTGGGTCTTCGGTTTGATGTTTAATAAAGGTTTGATGTGAAAATGAAAAGAAAACTTAGGCGGGTTAGGGTTTCTAATGATTTATGGTTAAGTCTTAGTAAAAGTGATTATCCTTCAATTATCTACTGATTTAAACTCATTTTATACATCCTACATTTTCCTCAATGTGTTCATGAAGTCCCTACATTGGTTTTATTAAGTTATTCTAAGTAAACATATCTAAAGGGTGAAAATACCCATTTTGACCTAATTTACAAGCCATGCATTGAAATCTTGTACCTTGTGAATTAGGGTACTTTTACATTGTCTTAACATAATCTTACAACTTTAATGAAGTCCTATAAATATTTATAGACTTGTCCAAAAAGAACTAGGTAGTGATTTTATGTAGATTTCTTAATATCAAGGTTTTTAGGTCATTAATCCTAATGACTTTCTATCTTGGGTAATTAGTGTTTGTACCTTTATAAACAGTTATTCTAGGGCTTATATAGTTTGTTTAAGACTTCTAAGGATTCTACATTTTTTGTTTAAGGGTTTGTATAGGTTGATCATATTCTAGGGACAATTAGGGAGCTTAAGATCCTATGCTTTGATAACTTGTACTTTATGCTTTACCAACTTGTAACTTGACTTGAAATAAATGTATATTCTTAATATGATGTATAGTTGAGATTTATAATTTATGGCAAAAGATTAGACTCTAAATCAATGTGAAATGGATTTTATATGCTAATCTTGGTTACTAGGTCTTAACTTGTAATTAGCCTTGGATTAGTGATATTAGCATTTTGTGATCAATTAACTTTCCTTTATATTATATATTACAAGTAGTATATTGTTTTTGATGCTTGTGCATAGATTTTATGTAGTTACATTGCTTGAAATATTGTTTATCAAGAGTTTTTAGGTGGTGATCTAGACTATTATGTACAATTACTTGTACTTAGCTTTGTATGGTTTGTTCTTCCCATTCTTAGGTATTGTTACTTCTTCAAAGTATAGTTTACAACTTGTTTATAAACCTTAATGATTTAATCATATGTGTTTCCCATTCATAGCTTACCATTCTTGAGTTTACAACTCATTTATAGCGATTCTAGGGTTTCTAAGAGAATTTAGGGCATCATAGTTATATTTGAGATGTTCTTATTTTGAACATATTAGATCACTTTTAGATTGTAGACTTGATATATAAATTGTATTGACAACATATAGGAATATGTTTTAATGGCAGTTCAGGTTGTGAGAAGCAATTCATCTTACCAATTAAGGTACAAAAAGCAAAAAATTCTAGCCAAATTTTCATATTGAGACAGTTATAGCTTATAGCATAGATGTGAATTTTGAGAATTGTTAGAGTATACAACCTCTCATACCAAGCCCATTAAGCCTGGTGTAACCCATATAGGGCTTTGACAACCTTGTAAACCTTCTTGGGATATTAAAGATCCACAAATCCCTTAGGTTGAGTCACATACACTTCTTCTATCTTGACATACAGAAAAACACTCTTTACATCCATTTGAAAAACCATGAATCCCATGAAAGAAGCAAAGGCTAAGAATAGCCTGATTACTTCTATTCTAGCAATAAGAGCAAATACTTCATCATAATCAATGACCTCCTGTTGAGTGTGGCCTTGTGCTACTAACCTGGCCTTGTTTCTCACCACAATTCCTCTTGCATCCTTTTTATTCATAAGGATCCATTTGGTACCAATGGTTTTTTTCCATCAGGGAAGTCTACAAGTATCCATACATTCTGAAATAAGAATTGTTGCATTTCCTCCTGCATAGCTTCTAGCCAAATTTGATATGAAAGTGCTTGGTAAACGGATCTTGGTTTAACTTGATAGAGGAAACAAGCAAACAGACAATGAAGAAAGTTTGTATGATTGTTCCTATGTTGATATTTACCATAACTAACTAGAGAATTATGACCAGTAGCTGCTTTCTTAACCATGCTTCTAGTCTTCACAGTGGAACTAGGATCACCAATGATTTGAGAATGAGGATGTAAAATGTTGACTCTCTTAGTAATATTTGTATCCACCTCCACAGACGATTCCATATTGTTAAGATCAGCACCAAGGTCATCATCATAAGATGAGGAAGAGAAAATGCCAGAGATTGGATGCTTGTGAATGTCAGCGAACTTAGAGGATGATTTTTTGTGAGCATTGCCAAGGTCTGATGAACTTGAGAATCATGTGGTGGACTCAGTTGCACCAATGGAGTGACCAGGAGGAATGTTCTAGCACCAGAAGACATTGAGTCACCACCAGAAGCAAGTGAGATACCATCAAAAGGATCAATATTCCTACTAGCATCTTCTACAGCCTTTTTCCACAATTCCTAAGTATCCATGGCAAATTAAAAAACAAGCTTCTCATCTGCTTTAGTTTCTTCATGTTGTTGCTTTAGTAACATGTCAAGATATGCTTGATGTGACACCCCACCATGGCGGAATATGGGACGCGACGCATGGATATCATCACAACAATAGCGTGTCCATAGAGAGAACTATATGAATTAGAAATGTCATAAAAGGTGACACCAATGTCATGACAATATATCATCAATGCAAGAGTCTAGGTAAGTAGGTAACAGTCCTACCTCTTACCCAAGAAAAACAAATAACACAAACAAATCAACATATAAGTTCATAGTACCACTTATAGAAACAAACAGAAAAATAAACTAAGAAGGAACGGGGATCTCCTTCTAAATGCATTCCTACGTGACTCCAATCCTAGCTACATATGTTCTCACGCTTAACCACTTTA
Organism: Glebionis coronaria; assembly: GCA_025667525.1. Taxonomy (NCBI): domain Eukaryota; kingdom Viridiplantae; phylum Streptophyta; class Magnoliopsida; order Asterales; family Asteraceae; genus Glebionis; species Glebionis coronaria. The sequence continues at coordinate 266,550,326 of CM046880.1, forward strand.
TCACCTGAAAGAGACACTAAAACGCGTCAACATAATGTTGGTGAGAGTCATAGGTTTAGACTCCAACCGTAAATAGATTATAATAAGATGTGAACAACCATAAACCACTAAACATATGGACAATGTGCTACAAGTATGCATTAACAACTAACATTCAAGATCAATCATTCCAAACCAAATCCAAGACTCCCAGCCTTACCAAACACCATGGTATCATAGACGCCCATACACCTATGTACCAACCCCAAGGCCCCGCCTTGTCATTATCCATTGGTCCCATAGATGCTCACACATCTATGTACCTCCCCAAGGCCCCACATTGTCAACATCCCCTTGGTACCAAGTCAAACCACAATAACTGAGACGGTACGTGTCCCCCGATCCAAATCATAAACACAATCAAGAATCACATAGCAGTTAATCACATAAGTGCACACACAAGTCCATCACAAACCATAAAAACATTCCCAACACTAGTTAAAAAACCATACAGTGTCTCTTCCATCCCATCTGGAAGTGAAAATCATTAAAAGATATGAGACTATGAAACTCACCTGATTGAGCTTCTCCAAAAATCCACGCACTAGCAAAAAGCTAACAAACAAAAGCACACAATCGAAACATGAACCAAACACTAAGATGGCTCATCAACCCATGATGGACATCTAACCTTCTCTCATATACATACATCATTTATATGCTCTAAGCATCTCATTACACCCCTCTATAAAGCCCTTAACTTAGTTTACTTCATAACCCGTCTCATTAATATTTTACCCAAAACAGTCCCGGTTTTTAGGTCTCCAAACTATAAACCAAACGCCCACCTAACCATAACCATGATCTCTGTAATTAAAACCCTATGCCCTTACATATGTCAGCTAACTCCTCCCTTTTGACCCAACCTTAAAGCTACTGTTAAGGCCCTGATATATATATATATATATATATATATATATATATATATATATATATATATATATATATATATATATATATATATATATATATATATATATATATATATATATATATATATATATATATATATATATATATATATATATATATATATATATATATATATATATATATATATATATATATATATATATATATATATATATATATATATATATATATATATATATATATATATATATATATATATATATATATATATATATATATATATATATATATATATATATATATATATATATATATATATATATATATATATATATATATATATATATATATATATATATATATACATATATATATATATACATATATATATATATATATATATATATATATATATATATATATATATATATATATATATATATATATATATATATATATATATATATATATATATATATATATATATATATATATATATATATATACTTCTGCCTATCCGCATATTACCGATTTTGAACATACAAAAAGTTTGTTATGATTAGGGGGTCTTACCCTAACCCATTTGCTTAGCCACCCTTCAGGTCTCTTATTTAAGATATAAACCAACTACCATGCTCATTAGAGGGCTCAAGTGTACTCCTAAGTACCCCAATCACCTTAAAACATTAAATTAAACCCGACTGATTTCCAAACTGTTTTTTGACCTCTGACTGTTTAACCTGTATTTGACCCACCTCCCGACCTCCAATTTAGTTCTTGTTTCTTGGATTTGGAAGCCACTTCAAATACCTATTCAGGGATGCTTGGATCGCAAAATAAGGGTTTGTAGAACTCTAGATATGATTAAAACAAGTGACATAAAATTTTGCCCAGTTTTTAAAAACGAATTTAACACAATTAGCTTAATTAATTACCATCACCATGTATAATTATTATCTCTAATTAATCTAATCATTTTTATACCATTATAATACATAATTCATAATAAACTTAATCCTAGATCCATCATGTATTGATTGTAAGAGAATTAAAAACAATTTAATTAAAATGTGTATTGAAGATTTTACCTTAGAATTTTTGAAAGAAGAAAAATTAATGAAGAACCCTAAATAGATTCCATTGATTTCGACTTAAGCTTGATCTCCAGGGGATTATGATGTGTTTTTAGTTAATAAAAAGTCTTTATATAATTTCCTAACAAGTCCTTGGCCCATTACAAAAGCCCGGTTCCCTTTTTTCCTTTTATTTCCCTTTTCTTTCGTTTTAATCGGCCTAAACCGACTTTAACATATATTTTTTTATTTTTTTTCTTTTTCTTACTTATTATTATGTTATTAATGATACCTTAATTTACCTTAATTTATTTCAGCTCCCAAAGCCTCCGAAACCTTAAAACCGTAAAACTAGTCAAATTTACGCGTATACCGTAAAAGACGTAAAAATATACAGTTTTATAAAAACTCTTGAAATGTGAAATAAACCAATTAACTAAGTCCTAAATGACTTATAACCATCCTGAAAAATACTCCCGTGACTAAATACCTCTTCCGAGACCCCTAAATGCAAAACCCTAAACCGTAAAAATACGATTTTCTATAATACATATACGTATACGTAAAACACAAAAATAACACCATTTCATTTCATAGTCACTAATTTGTGAGCTCATGAACATGAAATAACCGTTCCTTGATTTACTTATGAGTACTTTATACCCATAAACGATATCCACACCAACCTCGTTCACGCAAAATAACATGTAAACACGCAAATCACATAGTCACACATAAATAACTTAAAAATAAGACCGAGTGACGAACCTCAAAACCACGGTTGTCACATCACTCCCTCCTAATAGAAATCTCGTCCCGAGATTTACTCTTTAGGATCGTCATTATCAAATAGCTGAGGATACTTGCTCCTCATAAATCCTTCCCGTTCCTACGTGAACTCTAGTCCACGTTCCAAATTCCATTTTACCATAACTACGGTATATTACCCTTTTTTCCAACGTCTTAGCTTCACGACCAAAAATCTCTACCGGCTCTTCGATGAAACGAAGACTCGTATAGATACTAATATCATCTAACGGTACTTGCAAGTCGGTTCTTGCTAAGCATTTCCTCAAGTTTGATACATGAAATACATCATGCACACTACTCAATTCCTCCGGTAATCTCAACCTATACGCCACTAGCCCAATCCTTTTAAGGATTTTAAATAGACCCACAAATCTAGGTGCTAACTTCCCTTTCTTTCCAAACCACATCACTCCTTTCCATGGTGAACCTCTAGCATAACCTTACCTCCAATCTTAAATCCCAACGGCTTATGCCTCTCGTCCTCATAGCTCTCTTGTCGGTTCTTTGCCATTTTCAACCTCTACTTAAGCACTGCCACCACCTCCATAGTTTTCGGATCCACCTCCGGTACAATACGTTGGTCGCTTCTAACTTCATCCCACTATAATGGTGATCCACCTCATCTCCTATGAATTAACTCCAACAGTTTCTATTACAATTCCTATCACCAGACCTAACGGCTTCTATCCTCTACGGATTTTTGATACTAAGTTTTTGCGTAGTAAGAAAATTAGCGTTCTAGTGGTCTAATCGAATTGATTATTGGTTTTAAGTATGACTCCGTCGTTCTTTGGTGAAACAAATAGTTGTGTCGTTGTAGTATATTAAAAATGCAAAGACTTAAATGTAAATCTACAATCTAATCTTAAAGTAAATGACGGGAATTTAAAGCGAGACTAAAAGTAAATGACGGCTAAATAAATCTAAGTCTAATTAAAAGAAATGGGGGAACTATATTAAAAACTTTGAAAAGTAAATAGCAAGAAATTAAATGAATAAAGATAAAAGCGTGACGAAAATTAAATTTGACGAAGTAATAAAATTTGAAAACTTAAAAATAAATCAAGTAAAAAAGGGCGGGAAATCAAAAATCAAAATAAAACAAAAGAAGAAAAGGTGTCCGATCGTACTACGATCGCAACCAACTAAGGTGGTTGGATCGCACCCTGATCGTAGCTTGATCGCAGTCTAGATCACACTTGGTAATCGTAGCCCACGATCGCACTTCAATGCGATGGAAACCAAAAGGTGGATCTTACTCCCGATCGCAACCACGATCGTAGTGAATGGATCGCACTCCACCACGATCGCAACAAAGTGGATCGCAGTGGGTGATCGTGACCAAGCGATCGCAACACGGATCATACTCTATGATCTTACCCACGATCGTAGTGAGTGATCGTGGTGGGGATTATGGAGTATGATCGTATTGTGATCCTTGTACTTGATCGCAACAATGGATCGCAAGTAGAAACCCTTAAGGTTTATGCGATCGCACTTGTTGGATCGTACTGGGGTTATAAGCAGTTACGATGGAAAGATTAAAAGCAGAATAAGCAAACTAAATAAGCAAAAAGACAAATAAGCAAATGCCAAAGAAACACTTTTGATTATAAACTAATAACAAAACTTAATTTAGATCGAGATTAAGAAAAACACAATAAGCTTAAATTTAAAAACTTTTCAAACACAAAATAAGCAAACTAAATAAGCAAACTTTTAAAAAGATGAAACTTTTTAGAAAACTTAAGAAAAATCAAATAAGCCAAGTATGAAACAAGCCAATAAGATTGTCAAACTTATAGCTTATCTCATACAAAAACTTAGATGAATGTAAAAAGATAAACTTTTTAGTAAAGTAAGCAAAGGGATTAAACAAAAGCTAGCTTAATCCGAAATTAAGCCGAACCAAAAAGAAGAAATGTAGAAGGAGGTTGATAAAAAGAACTTGATAAAAGAAAAGTAAAGATTAAAGAATACGAATTTAAAGAACACAAATTAAAAACTTACTTGGAATTAAAAGGGTAAGTAAGGTGCAAGACAAGTATTTAAAATGACATGAAAAGTAAAGTGCAAGAAAAATAAAATGGAAGAGCTAATTGTCACACTTAGCCAACAAAATGAAATGATTAACTTCCTAATCTATTTATAGGGGAGGATTAAGGAGTGCTTAGGAAGCTTCCTCCCCTCTTTCCTTTCTCCTTAATTGCATCATTAGGTCCTTCCTTCTTAATCTCTTTGTTAATTGCACCATTAGTCCTTAAGCCTTTAAATCTTCTTTAATCATGGACTTTAATGACTTTTGGCTCGGGATTTCTTTGAACTCGTCTTTTAATTCTTCAATAAATTAGACTTGAGTTCTTCGACTTTTGATAAACTTCCGTCTTTTGACTTTTTCTTCGATAAATCTTCAGAATTGGTCTTGGACTTCCGTTCTTTTTGCACTCTTGACTTCTTGACTTCGTCTTTCGTCTTTTTCTTCGATAAAAGCCCGTGAATGCCCGTGTTTTCTCCACTTTTCTCCTTTTCGTCCTAAATCACAACAAAAACACAAACCACGCATAATTCCGACATAAAAGACATAAAATACACGTTTTGGCTCGGTTATTATTGTAATTAAGTGGTAAAAAGGATGGGTGTTTACACACCTATCAAATCCCCTACACTTAACCATTGCAATGTCCTCATGCAATGCATTAGTTACAAAGCACGTTTACACTTTTCATCATAATCAATCTACGGTGGCCTTTATTAAAGAGATAGAAAATTACAAACATTCAAAGTAAAGAAATCAAAAAGCATACCTTGGGTTTTGAAAATGTCATAAATAATCATCATCCTCAAGTTTTCACTTTCTCTAAACCAAGCTTAAAAACGAGATCATTGTTATTATAAGCCCTAACATGAACTCATGTGGCCCAATTACTCACTTAGACTCCCTTATTCCTAGGTGTATCTCTTATATTTTATTGTTGTATTGAATGATCACGAGGATGCATTGTTTGACTTATTTTGATAGTTATTTAGGCCGAAAATAAAGTGAACGATTTAATCAATAGTTAGGTAAAGGACAAAATCTTTTAAAACTGCTTCTCGGGACCTCATAAAGTTCATATCTTGGCATATCTCGCTTCGCGATTTGAGACCTTTCTCGGACCGATATTTGGCAGCGACTTCATACTTCAAACCTTGAGAGACGTTCATGAAATTATGGTCTTCTCTTCATAATGGAATTTATTCACTTGAAGTTTTGAGAGATTCATACTTGGACCACGACTTCTTCATTTTTCTCCAATCTTTATTTTGGACTAGAATACAAACACGGGCAAGCATACCCTTTCGTTCGTAGTATAGTTTTGTAGTGGTAAGCCAGGATCGTTCGCAAGGACTGAAATTGAGTATATTAAAGTTCGTTTTGTCTCGATTCTTGACAAACTGAAAGTCCTAAAAATCTCAAGTTTATAATTTTTCTTGGTTTATAATTTGGATATTCTATGTCTATTTCAATTAACAAGTAAAAAGGGTAAAAAATATTAAGCTATGTATCCGTAAAACACTTAGCAAATACCAAATAATATTCACAAAAGTTCAAATTGTAAAAAACATCGAAGTAAAGTGCTTGAAATGTAAAGTTCAGAAAGTAAAAGGACCAAAAATGTAAAATCCAACAAACTTGTAACTACTCTTAACAACTTTAACAAACTCCCTAACAACTTTTAGCAAAAATAGAAAGATTAAGGGGTGTAAACTTGCAAAACCTAAAAACTTGTAAAGATTAGCAACAAGTAAACACAATTAAGAACTAGAAGGACCAAAACGCAATTAATGGGAATTATCTAACAAAAACAGGTTAAACTAAAGAATAAGCTCGTATAAGCTTCTAAACCAAATAAGCTCTAGTTTGTTTCAAAAGTCTTAAATTGGAAAATTAGCTAGGTATGCAAAAGGAAACAGCTTAAAAGCCAGTAAAACTCAATCTAGCTTATTCAAATAAGCCAAGAATAAGCAAACTAAAAATCCAGAAATCTACATCTTAATTTTAATGAACAATTTTGTTAAACAGCTCAATAGGAGTATGAAATGTCTTTCAGATTTGAAAATGATTCACTGGATAAGCTGGAAAATGATTTTAAGCTAGAAAGTGCTTATTTGACCAACTTTGACCAAAAATCTCAAAAAGCTGAAAAGTTCATAATCCATTCATGACATGTTTTTGACAAGATATGTGAAAGAAAACTAGAACATTTATGAAGTAGAAATCAAAATATGAGAAATCAGTTAGCCTTTCATTACAGAAACTTGAGTTTGGTATGTGGCTTATTGAAAAGCTTATTTCTTCTTGGAAACAGAATACTGTATAATTTCCTTGCACAGACTTAAACTATGGATGGTAAACTTCAAATGAAAACTGGTTTCAAACAAAATGGTTATGAAATGAGTTCATGGCAAGTGATTGAATCTAGCAAGTTTTCTGAATGTATAAAATGAGATACTTGAACCAAACCTTTTTCTAACCAATTGCCTTTTTGACCAATTATTTTGACTACAAACCTGAACAAATGGGTTACCTCTATGTTACTAAATTTAAATGAACAAGTATTACAGATTTTTAACAAGTTTTACTCACAAATACTCACAAATCCAACACCACTTAACAGGACTGCTATGAACTTTTACAAAGCAAATTTTAGTTCAAAAGTGAATCAAGCTAAGACGGATATCAAGTCTTGTTTAATGAGTGAAATGAAAGATAATTGAACCAAAATTATACTTGTTAACAGACTACTCCACAAAATGAACTCAAAGATCTATGACTGATGAAAATGAAATCTGACATCAATAAAACTAAGATATAAGCTACAAAGGTACTCAAAACTATCAATCCAACTCAGATACACTAAAACAGATCTTAACACATGATCATAGCAGCAATTAGCGTTTACTCTAAGAATTTAGCATGCAAACTTCAGTTGAGTGGAACCTAAATACAGAATCCTGAAACCTTTTAGCTAGAAGCCTCTATTGATGGAGTAGTGTGGCGCTGAGCCAACTAAGATCTACAAGAACACCACCAGAACACCACCATTAACCCAATTCATCACCTCCATAAGCTCTTTCTGAACCAAATCAATAAGTTCTGCTACAACTGCTACTCAGGTACTGGATTGAACTGCTAGGATGAAATGAACATGAATAGCTCCCAAAAACGTCTCAAAAGCAATTCATTGATCAATGATGATAATAACGTCACAATAGAACAACAGTTAAGCAAGATTGAGTATAAGAAATGCAGATGAGAATAGGAAACTGAATATTTTTGTGCTTTTATTGATTTAGGAGGGAAAAGTAGTTACAACTGTTTAACTAACTCTATAACTAACTCTCAAGTGTGTGTCAAACACTTGAGAGAAGTTAACTAACTGAATGAAGAACAAATTTGAGAGGAAAAACTATAAGTGTGTGTTTGTTCACACTTAGCTACACAATGAAAATGAAGATACAATATGCTATTTATAGAGGTTGATGATGATGTGTTGGGGTAGCATGACGTGTCTCATCTAGTAGGGAGATGCCAGGTGTCACAATCTAGTAAATTATGGACTTCACTCTAAGAACACAAAAGGGGTTTATTTATCCTTTCACTTTTAGTCTAATTAAGCTATGCAGTTTGATTCGTCTCTCTATTTTGAGTATTTTTCATGTATAAAGTTTGTTGTGAAACGCCTTAGGATCAACTTCGATTCTGGGCTAGTTCGTTGTTGGAGATGACACGTGTCATGTTCTTGTTGGATGATGGCCCTTCACACGGATCATTATCCATATTGGATAAAATGAATTATGGAGTGTTGATCTCTAATTGGCTGATACAAAGGTAGTGTGTTGCACTGTTGGAGCTTTGGTTTATTAAATGAAGTAGTGAGCTGGCGTTCAAGCTGGCAATCCATACTCAATTTTTCTTGCAATTTCATTGGTTCCTAAGTTAAGACACGGATCAATACCAAACTTGATGAATTTTTGACAATTTCAGCCCTTGTCTTTAGCAGATTATCAAAATGCGCTATTTTCTTCATTCCAATGGCAAATTTTATCCTTTGACTTGTAATCTTGCTTATTTGACACCCTTGACTTGGTTTACTTGAAGTTTGACCATGTTTGACTTTGATCTTGACTTTTTCTAAACTTTGCATTTAAGTCCCTCAACTTTTGAGTATTGTGAAGATAGGTCCTTCATCTTCAAACGACTTATCATCTTTGATCCTTCTCTTGTATTTGCATCATAAATGAGCTTGATTTCATCTTGTTTGCTTGAAATTGTATCCTTGTTACCTATTTAAGCACAAACACAAGACATACCACATAATACTGCTTTATAGCACAAAAGTTAGGTATTTTCTATGTGTTTTAGGCTGATTTGTTGATTAATTGATATGAGATTTTGCTCATATCAAGGACTTAGTTTCATTTTGGTAAGTAATATAATAATCGAAGAAGGAAATGAGTTGAATAAGTAACAATAATAACAAGTATGACTAATATGGGATAGTTCATATAATTTCGTGATGATGATAATAATGATCGAGATATGTTTAGGTAGGTAAACCATGATAAACCTTTTTGGTCAAAATGGTGCTTTCACAATTCACTTAGTTTGATTCAAGACTTATGTTTAAATATGCGACCAAGCTTAAACAAGTTTCCAACAAGTTCAATATATTATCAAAGTATCTAACCGAATCCTTTCAACCAAAGATTCAAGACCATAGACAAGTCTTTAAAAACTTATTAAGACAACTTGACTCTCTCGACGTCAAACTATTGTAACAAATCAACTTTGATAGAATATGGTGGTAGAACTAGGTGGCAAAATGGTTCTACAACATTAGCTTGAAATAATATATAAAGGATCATATCATAACATCATCACTAATTATAGTCACATACCCATATAGTCACAAATAGTTTAGCCTTACATAGCAATCAAAGTAAAAAATGGAAAAGATTAAAAGAACATCATACTTAGATTGAATGAAATGACAAGTACACATGTGTCACGATTGTATCGCCTTTCCAAGAACCAATGAGTAAGATACTCTTGTGACAAGTATTTCCTAAAAGTAGAATATACTTAAATATTACTAAGGAAGCTAAAATACTCGGATTATTGAGTATTAGATAGAAGAGTTGTATGTAAAATGAGATTAGAAGGTCTCTATTTATAGTGCAGACTGGGGGTAATTGTGCGCCGCACTTATCCAAATGTGTGCCGCACATTGGAAGTGATATTTGTGCGCCGCACTTTTGGTGCGTCCAGAATGTTCTTCCCATAACTCTTTATTATTTGATAATAAGGAATCCATATTTTCATTCCTTCACTTTGAGCTTTCAGTATTTACCTGCATATAAAACACAATGTTTTATGTATCAAAAGTTCTTATTTATAATACGAGGTGAGATAATAGAAACGGGTTAAATATGTATATTTTGGTCTTTATCAAATTTCTTCACACTTAGCTATTGCTTGCCCTCAATCAATCTAAGCGAGAAAACAAAATTGGATTTTTAAAAAGCTTAAGTATATGAAGTATGATAGGGAAATGATTAGGTTTCTAAGTAGCAAAAGCAAATTACACAATAATTTTAGCACCTCACATGGGATAGTGTTTAGATTTTAGGTTCACACAAATGTCACTCACAAAGGGAAAATGTAAGATAACAATTAAATAACACGGACATAAAATAGACAACTACCATAGGCTTGTACATGACACATAAACATATCCGTTGCGACATGAGCACCGGATAAGTTTTCAAAGAGGCAAAACGTGATAATGATGAAGGTTTAGTAACATAATATGAGTTGTCAAAGTCGTAGAACAACTATACTAGAATACTTTATTTCTTTCTTTTCTTTCTTTTTTTTAAAGAACATCATAAACTTTATGACTTGACAATGGATAGGCATAACATAAAGATATCATCACAAGGGATAATATAACACATAAGTACAAGTGCCATATATTTTAGCAAGCCAGTGTAACTTGACTAAAATGATACAATGGGGATTTATATTGCCTCCTTTTAAAAATATCTAGAAATTAATCTCATTGATGTTTAGTAAACGATGATCAAGCACAAGTTCTGAAGCATACTAAATTATCGGCTTTCACACAAAATAGAGAAATATAAAGACTTGGTTTTCTTACATATTTGGTGGATGGTTTTGTGCTTAGTTATAGTGTCAATCAATGAGATTCTTGATTTGCTAAAAACATTTATTTATTTACAAAACATATATATTTTATTCTAATTTTGAAAAGGATTTTCATGTGGAGAAAATTGATTTATTTTATTTTATTTTTTGTTGTCCCATGATTTATGATGATTAAACACGGATTATAGTAAGGAAAAATAAGAAAAGAGATGAATTTTAGAGAGAGAGAGTAGAGAGAATGGTTTATGATTGTTGAAAATTAGATTAAGAGAATGAGAGTTACAAATGTTACCAACACCCTCCTAACATGCTAGGAGGATAGTATTTATAGCCAAGCCTACATGTGGCTTATGAGCTATATGATAATAGGCCGGGCTGGTCTTTGGGCTTTAAAAAGCTTAAGATCAAGCCCGTGAATCCCGACTATCCTACTGCTTATTACAACATTCTAAGAATTAATACATAATAAACCTATGACCGAACATTCTTGTTTGACTCAATATTTTGAGGCTAACAATCTCCCCCAATGAGAGGTCATTCCTCTACGACATTTGGAGATTTATAGAGATTACTAATTTCGCCATAAATGAGTAAGAATATGTAATAGTAGTCTTGTTCCTTCATGATGTGATCTTTGAGCCTTTGTTCTTGTCTTTTGACTTTGTCTTTAATCTTGAGATCTTCAAATCATCCTTGACTTGTCTTCGCCATCTTGCGATCTTGTCTCTTCATCTACATGCTCACACTATTCACCATCTTGAAAGCTTGCTGACAATCTCCTTTGAAGAGAGGTCATTCCTCTACATTAATTGTTAAGGAAGATTTTGAACATCAGAGTTGCGGAAGACTTTTTCTTTCTTGATTGTTGAATATGTCTTTAGGCATGAGTATGTGGTTTTGAATCTTTGAGTTTGCTGAGTACACCGTATCACCACCTTCTTCAGATAAAACATAGGCACAGACTAAATGGCTTTGACAGTCATCCTAAATCAGTAGCGTTTTACCTCCGGTCGGTGAAGACCATTACACGATATTAAACATCGTACATGTGATTAGGTAGATTCAATTAAGGACCTCCTTGACACGGTTTTGTGGCTGTACTAGCCATTCTCTTTTCGACCATCTCAAAGCAAGACTGCGAACATAAAGAGGGAATCAATTGGATAAATATCCGCTTGATTAATGTCGTCATTTCGAATTCTTGGAACAAGATTGATTCATAAAGAATCTTACCATTGTTTCTTTCCAGTTTGTAAAAACTAGAAAGGGGGGGGGGGGGTTGAATAGTTTCTTAAGTTTACTTGTTAAAGATTGTTTTTAAAAAAAATCCTTTTCAAAAAACTTAGACTTGAGTATTTATGTGAAACCTTCTTATACACAATATGAATAAGGTATAGTGCAACTAAACTAATAATCACAAGTATAAAGAATAATGAATGTAAAAAGATAAGGGAAGTAAAGATCAAACAAAACACCAAGGATTTATAGTGGTTCGACAACGAAGCTCACTCCTCGTTCCTACTCCACTCCTCGGGTACTCCTTACTCGAGAGTTCACTAACCAACAAGCTCCTTAAGGTGGAGAAACCGTACACAACGTCACTTAACCAATTTCCGAATTTAAGCTAAAAGTCGAGCCCTAATCTTAGCTAGGACCTATCTACACCAATATACTTTAAGGATCAAGTATTAACCTTAGCACATACACAACTTCCAAATAGACACAACTACTTGGATCTTCAAAACAATGACACAACATTGAATAAATAAGTTTGGATCTTCAATGGATCTTTGAGGTAGACACAACCCTTCAAGGATGATAGTGTTCTTTTCTTTGCACTTTGAAAGGAAAAGATAAGAGGAGAAAGATTCACTTCTAAACAAGTAGTAATCAAACAAATGATCAAGGATTTGAGTGATTTAAGAAGTATGAAAGAATATGGAAATGTACGTGCAAAATAGGTGAATTGAAAGTCTGAGAATGGTCCACTATTTATAAGACAACGGCTATATCTGCCCGCGGTTCTTTATTTGAGACCACGGTTCCTTATTGATAAGGGCCGACATAGAAGCTAAGGAACTGCCTGCATAGACTCTGCTCCCTTTTGTCTTTTAGTGGATTGGTTCAAATCTGGGGATTAAAATATCCTGAAAGGATATTCCAAACCAAGATAGAATATGCCATTTTCAAATTTCAAATTTTCAAATAATTAATTTAATAAAACATTTTCTTAAAAAATTAATAAAAAAACTTGTCACACTTAATAAAAAATGAGATTTAAGAAAAGATTAAATCCTTGATCACTTAATTAGGATGAGTACATGTTTGTTCAAACCTTAAGTGATAATGGTTGAAATGAAATATACTTGAACTCAAGAATTCGTTTTTCATTGTTTTCGTAAATGCTTGTTTTTACATATTGTCGTAATCAAAACAAAGCGAAATCGAAAAATGCAAGTAATGTTTTTAGGCATCATTGCATTAACAATCTCCCCCTTTTTGATTCCAACAATACATAAACTCAATCACCTAATAAAACAAGATTTTATAAGACGAGTTTATATCATTTCTCCCCTTTTGTTGAAGCAAAAAGGTTGCAAAAGTCTTTGAAGAAGAAAAGAATCGGACTTTGCAAATGCTCCCCCTTGGTGCTTACTCCCCCTTGCTTGGGGCACTAAGGAATCGATAATGGTGACAAGATACATAGAAGGGTTAGTAGTAGAGAAGAGACACCCAACAGGATATAGCAAAGGTCACAAAAAAATTAAGAGAAAAGATAAAAGATCCAAGATAAGTTATGTTAAAAGGAAACATGATAAAAGATACAAGGAAATAAATCATACAAAGATGTATGAGACACAAACACAAGCCAAAAGAATACCATAAATCTAATCCTAGTTAAACTAGAATTCTAAGATTTGCTTGAACTAGATGTCTTGAGAATAATAATGCTTAGATAAAAGACAAGGTAGTGGCGGAAGTAGGTGGTGGCTTGTTAGAAATCTCATAGTCATAGAGAAGAGGAGGTTTGACTAAGAGACTCTTGATGTAATTCAACTCTTCATAGGTATGAGCCATAGCAAGATGTTGATATTGACAACAATGACAATATGTTCCATGATGCATGACATTATCATGTGAAGGAGGAAGAACACTAAAGGCTAGTGGTGGAAGATAAGAAGTTCCACAATCAACATTCTTAGAAGAAGAAGAGATGTGATTTTGAGTGTTCTTGGGTGAATTAGGATTGAAAGCAATTGGAGAGAATGGAGGAGAATCAAAGCTTTCATTTGGGGAATACGACATTTTGATTTGAGGAAGGATGCAAATGCTTAAGGTTAAATAGAGAAAGCCCAAGATATTTTAGGGGTGGACAAAGGGTTTAAACAAAGATTCCAAAAAGTGTTGGAACAAATTTAGAGTTTCAGGAATACCCGAAAAAGAAGTTACTGGGCGCGGTTCCTTATCTCAATAGGCGGTTCCTTATCACTGGGGAACCGCGGTCTCAATAGAGAACCACCCACAGTGGGTTAAATTTGGTGATGAGGGAGGATTTTCCAATTCAGCAAATCCTATTTTTCTAGTCTAACTAATCACGGAGATATGCTTAGAAGCAAAGATAGACAAACAAAACACACAAGAAATCACCAAACAAGGTTTTGACCAAAATACATGGATTTTAAAGAAAATCGATGTAGGAGGTGTGTAGAACTAGACAAAAATTCATGACACAATGATCCTCCATAGTTCTCTTTTGTTCTTGCTATATTTGAGAGACCTATACATATGAATTATGTAAGCTCATTATAAATAGCAAGAAGCTATGAAAAACGTTTTTAGATTTAATTAACAATGCAAAAACATTTCTCGACCATTTTTGAAAGTACTTTGAGAGTTTTGAAAAAGGGAAGAGAAGTTTTCCAAAAAGAGTTTACGATACTCAAAAGCTCAAAGAAACAAAAGACTCAAAGGAGAAAAAGACTCGATTAATTAAAATGCATAATTAAGGAATATGTTCCATTAAATCTAGACCTAGATGCAAGTAATTAAAAGGTTCCCTCTTAAGTGGCTTAGTGAAGATGTCGACTAAGTTTTCTATCGAGGGTACCTTGTCTATCGAAATGTTCTCCTTTTGAACATTATCCCAAAGAAAATGGTGGCGAATCTCTATGTGCTTAGTTCGCGAATGTTGCACGGGATTCTTGCTAAGGTCTATTGCACCCTTGTTGTCGCACATGATGGGAACATAATCAAGAGAAATCCTGTAATCAACAAGAGCTTGCTTCATCCATAGAGCTTGTTGACAAGCTTTACCGGCACTCACATACTCGGCTTCCGTGGTGGATATAGCAAGAGCGGTTTGTTTCTTGGAGAACCAAGAAGTTAAACAACAACCCATGAAGGTACAAACTCCACTAGTGCTTTTCCGGTCCACATAGTCTCCCGCATGATCCGAGTCCGCGTAGACAATGGTTTCTACGTCGGTCCCGTTAGGATACCATAATCCTAAATGTATAGTGCCCTTAATGTATCAGAAGATACGCTTAACCGCTTCAAGGTGAGAGGTTTTGGGAGCCTCTTGGAAGCGAGCACAATGGCAAACACTAAACATGATATCCGGTCGACTTGCTGTTAGGTACAACAAACTACCAATCATACCTCTATATTTGGTGTTGTCTACCGACTCACAATCATCATCTACGGTGAGTTTAGTATCTAAGGCCCTAGGGGTCTTCATTGGTTTAGAGTCTTCTAATCCAAATTTCTTTAGCATTTCTTTAACATACTTGGATTGATAAAAGAAAATACCATCGTCCATTTGTTTAATTTTGAGTCCTAAAAAGAAGTTAAGTTCTCCCATCATACTCATTTCAAACTCGTCATGCATGATTTTGGCAAAGTCATCACACAATGATTGACAAGTTGAACAAAATATAATGTCGTCAACATATATTTGTACGATAATGAGGTGAGAACCTTTCTTCTTTGCAAAGAGTGTATTGTCTACCATCCCCATGGTATACTCATGTTTTACAAGAAACACTTTAAGTCTATCATACCAAGCTGTGGGTGCTTGTTTGAGACCATAAAGAGCTTTCTTAAGTTTGTAAACATGATCCGGTTTCTCAAAATCAATGAAGCCGGGAGGTTGAACCACATATAGCTCCTCATTGATCAAACCGTTAAGAAATGCACTCTTTACATCCATTTGTTGAAGCTTAAAGTCTAAGGCACAAGCGTAAGCTAAAAGGATTCTAATGGATTCTAATCTTGCTACGGGTGCGTATGTCTCGTCATAATCAATACCTTCTTGTTGATTATAGCTTTGAGCTGCAAGTCTAGCCTTGTTACGAGACACAACACCATTCTCGTATAACTTATTCCTATATACCCATTTGGTTCCTATGGTGGTCGAACTTCTAGGTGGAGGAATGATTGTAGGTAAAATACGACCTTTTAGGAAAAAGACGTAAATGCGGTAAGTATTAAACAAATGATTTAGGGAAAATCAATTGTTAATGACCCAATGAAAAGTTCGTTTACCAAGGAGGTTTATTGTGTGTGAATAACTTGTAATGATTTTGGATTAATATTTGAGAAAGAAAAAGATGAGAAAAGAGAATGACGGATACGATAAAATTAAACTACGACGACAAAACGTAAAACCGTAAAAAAATAGGCAAAATTTAAATTTGATCTAAAAATTCCCAAAAAATCACCAAAAATAACTAAAAATCCAATTAGGGTTTACAAATGATCAAAACTTTACCTAACGTTTTATTTAATTAAATATTAATTTTTTTATGCTAATTGAAGCTCTAAAAATCAAATTAATTAATAAAAAAGCCCAAATAAAGATTTTTCAATTTGTAAAACTCTAAAATGACTTAATTAAACTAAAAATTATTTTTATTAAATTTAAAACCAACTAAAACTATTTAAAATGATTAAAAACTAAAATTAAATATTAAAATAATATTAAAAATTCAAAAATTAAAAAAATTTCTAAAAACTTGCAAACTAGTTTATTTTACCCTAAATAATCAGAAAATGAAAGTGAAATTACCAAAATACCCCTATTGGGCCCCCAACTTTTTAGCCTAATAAAATCTAAACTTAACCAAATAAGCCCTAATTCACCAGTCTGACTCAAAATCCAATTTTAAGCACAAAACTCTAAAGGCCCAAAAGCTGATTCTGAGCTTATCACAGCTTAAAAGGCCAACAACTTATTCTTAATGGGCCAATAAGCCCATTAAGCTATAAGGTAATGCCATAAGCTCTAATTTAACACACAACCTTCTTTTGGTATAATAAAGAGATCTGTTAAAAGAAATTTTGAAAAGGCTTAACCAATAAGCCAGAAATAAAAAAAGTAGAAATCTACTAAAAGACAAAATAGTCGGGTTTGAGTTCTAGAGGGTTTCAAAAGCTGGTTCTTTTTGCAAAAGCTCACAAATAGCTTTACTAAGAATAATCAAAAAGAAAAATCATAAAAAATCAAGTAGAATAAGGTGTAGAAGCAAATAAGCTAGTTGAAAAAGCCAAATAAGCTAGTTTCTAGCAAAAGCTTAACCAAATGACCTGAAACTTCTCAAATATGATAATAAGCTAAGAAAAATGACACCTATCACAAAAGCAAGTTGTTGCATGTACCAATAAGCATAACTGAAAAATAAGTTAATTATAGCTTATTTGACCAAAAGTTAAAGTGTACCAAAGTTAACTAAATTGACAGGGTTTGTTTATGAGCTTGTTTTAAGCAAAATTTGTGAAAGAATCAAGGCTTAGTCCTTTGAAATCAAGAGGCCAGTTAGCCAAATGATAACATTTTTGGTAGAAAATTGGCCAATAAGCCAGTTGGCTTATAAGCACTCAAACAAGTAATCTATTAGCCAAATAAGTTCACAAGCAACAAAGTAACAAGTAGCAAGCAAAGAAATAGCAGGGCAAGAACTAGGAAAACAGATGCAAGGCACAAATGAGGTGGTCACTTTACTGATGCAAATGACCAGTTCAGCCAACTTCTATAAGCTATAACACACTCAATAAGCCACCAAATTCCCCAAACAAATATAGCACAAATAGCTTATTACTTAAACTCTTCCCAAATTTAGACTCTAAATCCAAACAACAAAGATTTAATCCTTGCTGATGTGTTTGACCATTTTTCAAACCAAGTTTTGCAGATTTTTCCAAAACTAGCAAAACCTTTTCCAAACCTTAAGTGACTTAACCAACAATCAAAACAGGTGACAAATAACTTGTTTAGTGTGGAAAAACCCCAAGAACCAAGGCCACAAGGCCATAAGGCCATAAGGCCTTTTGATCCCAAAATCCAAACAACCTTATTTTAGTCCCTTTTCAAACAAACTTTTGATTTTAACAAGTAACCTACTGATTTTATGATTCAAATACCTCAACTAGGTGACACTAAGCAGATCTAAACAATTAAAGTAACCACACAAATACAAGAACACCAAATCACATGGCAAATCACATAATAGATTCAAAACAAATATTTTTTTAGAGGAAATTTAAAGAGAATCAATATCTATCCTCCACAACTTCCTAGGAGGATCAGCAATGCTCCTTGGTCCACTCTCAGCAGCTAGGGAGTGACCAAGGTACTTGAACAAAGAAGATGAGATGAGACCTTGGCTGATGGTTTAAAGCAGAACCTCAAGGCCTTGATTTCTTCAACACAAAGAACAAACAGCCTATCCAAGGGCTTAAATCCCTTCACAAGCTTGGTGTCAACAAGCTTGCAAGAGCTTTAGGCTAATGGCTAGAGGTTAGTACAAGTAAAACAACCAAACAGGAAAAAGGTTTACAAACTTTTTCAAACTTGAAAACTTGCTCAAAATCAAACGTGCTTCAATCCAAAGATCAAAACAGGTTCAAAACATAAAATGGAATTCAGCTTCACTGTTAAACAACACCAACTCTTAAAAACATAAAAAGGAATTACAATTTTTTCAAAATACCAAACTTTTATGAATTTTAAAAAGGAATTACAATGTTTAAGAGAAAAACTGGAACAAGGGACTCTCACATGTTGAGGTCTCCTTATATAGGCTACAAGTGATGATTCTAGAATGTTGAAAAACATGAAACCCTAGTCTAGAAATCCCAAATTTGACCTTGAAGTGCTTGAGTGCGTGTTGTTGTGTTGAGCTGTGCAAATCCATCCTAGACGTTTATTTATCCCTTGTGACCAAGTAAAGAGTGTGGGCTGTTGATTTGACCACGTGGCATTTCTTGGAGAGGAAGTTGTTCATTCATTGGCTGAAGTGAGAATGGGGCGGGGTCCATGGTGAAGTGGTGATTGATGTGAGGTGTGGGATGTGATCGTGTAAGGGTGAATCACATGTGGGTCAAGGTAATTTGTATTTACCCTTTGTTTTAAGTAAGCTAAATCTGGGTTTCATACGGTGAATAGTAACAAGGTTTGATCCCAAAAAGATGGGATGGGAGTTGTTTGGCGCATTTTTGATATTTGAATGTTTGGTGTGGCAAAAACAGTCCTTGTTCTTTGGTGAAAGGTGTATAATATGTTTTTCAGCCCAAAAACTCAACTCCCTTTGTTATTTAAGTTTCTGAATTAACACTTTTGCCCCAAATACTTTTCCAAAGTATTTTAAGGACTTGTTTGTCATTTTTGGATATTTGAAGGACTGATCTTGGACATTCTTGATCTTTGAATGTCTTCATTGGATGTTTGACATTATGGAGGACCATTGTTGACAATTTTGAATCTTGAGGGACTAAACTTGCCAAATCTTCAAAGTTGAGGGACCTTTTTGTCATTTTGACAAACTTAAGGGACCAAACTTGTAATTTATGAATATACAAGGGTAATAAGTGTCACTTCTTCTTTGATGAGGGATCATTCTTGTACATCTTCAAATCTTGAAGGTCTTTTCTTTGGAAATTCATAACTTGGGCCTGGTTCATTGTGCGGCTTCGTTTCTCTTGTTCGTTTTTCCTTGTTTCTTGTGATCTTTTGTCTTTTTCACGATATCCATACCTAAAATACACAAGTAAACAAACACAAGCATATATATGGTATTTTTGTGACATTTATGCATTTAAAGCCCGAAAAGAACGATGAGATCATGTATAAATGCCATCTCATCACTCCCTCATACTAAACCATTGTCGTGCCCTCACGCAATGCTAGAATAAAGTATCTAAGCATCTCCAAAATTCAATTTTATTACCCTTTATTGAAAAGTAAAACTTGCTACCATACTACGAAGATGTGTTAAAGACATAATGTATGATTTTCATCACGAATGTGACTTTTAGGGTCAATGAATAAAAATAAGTGAATGTTTCATTGAGTAAAGTTCGTCATCCTTGATTGTCATACATTCCATGCTAAGTGCAAAAACGAGATCATTGTTGGTACAAGTCACAATGCTAACACTACTCATACGTCAAAATTGTGTAATACTTTTTCTCCCCGCAATCCTAGTTATTACGTAAGAATAAGATATCTAAAATTTTTTTGTGACAATCCGTCAATTTATGGTCGATATTTTATTCTCAATATTTATTTGAAAACATTATTTTAATGTTATAATATGAACTCACTTATTTATGGGAAGAAATTCGGGTTTATGTCTTGAAGTAGATCGACTACGTCTAAACCGGAGGATTCTACGTTACGTGCTTACGTTTACATACACCGTTTTTGGTAACAGACTGATATTTCAGGAAATAAGTTTATCCGTGAATATTATTTTGGGATTTTAAATTTGAGTTGGTTCATAAACTCACAAATTTACGAGAAGAGATTAGGACTTACGTGAATAATTTAACTTCTTTTACGACTAAACCAGAAACCTTAGGATTACGTATTTACGTTTTTGAACTCTGTTTTTGATGAGACAATTTTTATTAGATTCGCTTTGTGCCGTTGATTCATAATTTATAAAAACATTTTTCATAAAACGACCCGAGGGCACGCAAAACGAGGAAACTATAATCGAGGAGTACTCGTAAATTAATAGGTATGGGACAAGTTTACACTTGCCCACCCCTATACAAGTGGCGTCCAAGAAGTACACAACACACCACAATATGTGTCCATCTTATAGTTAAAACTAGGACACTTGTCCAAGTTTTGCAACAAAACCACTTACCTCATAAAACAACTAAACATCAAACAAGCTACTCATTTGTGACATGCAAAACAACTCAACTCTCTCCCTACACTCCCTCTTTTCCGTCCACCATAGCTTCCCCACCACCATGATTCATCAAATTTAACCATATACCTTATGTTGTTTCTACATATGATGATGCCCTCTTGAAGCTCTATTGAATGGTGGTGATTATAACATCCAAAAAGAAGTTTCCTTGGTGTCTTAGGGCTGATTTTCCACAAGATTTTCATGAAGATAGGTGATCTTGAAGTTGATATTGGTATATCACAAGTTTTGCCATCAAAATCCAAGCCTTGTTCATCAACCTTATCTTTTCATCACTATGGTGGTATAAGGATCATTCTTCCTATCCTTCTTGTTATTTTGATTATGTAATCTTTTAATTTCTTTATTTATGTATATGTATATGATGATGAACGATGATAAAAATATTATGTGGGGATTTGGTGTTGATAAACACGGGTAAAAAGATGGAAAACGACATGTAAAATGGTTAAAATCTTGCTTAATGTGATGGCTGTATAAAAACAGTAAATAACCAAATGTTAAACTGATAATATGGTAAAGTAGAATTAATATACAGTAAGCTATGAGTCTTGTACACATGTGAGAGTTGGCCATACAATGGAATCATTATAATGAGTGAGATATGATCAAAACAAGTTTAGAGTGCAAATCTGACTACACTGTTTTGGACGAATTTTATAAAATACTTAGAAGTTGATTCATCAGTAGCTATAAAAGAATAAAATGAAGCACATAACATGTAGTTTCTGTGATAAGAATTTGGGGTTCTATCACTATTTAGAACTTTAGATATGACCATTTTAGTAAACTAGATTTTTAGGACTGATTTTGTATAAATAATATGTAATATAAGCACTCAAAATTTATATAAAATATATATATATAAAACCCACTAGTTGATAATAAATATAATAAAGGAGTTATATAAATATTGATATTAAAATGGGATATGTTATATAAATTGTAAATATAAATGTTTTTCCAAAGTTATAAAACTATATACCTAAATATTACGTCTTTTCGGCTAGTACCGAAAGATTAACGTTTTTGTCAAATAAAACTTAGGCGGTCGGACCCGTTTAATGTAAAATTTTATAAACACACATACTGATATATGAACTTATATAACAAGTAAAAACCGATAAAACCCGAACTTTACAACATATAGACATTAACGGGCCAAAGTAGCCTTATTGGACTATAAGCCCGACTAGTTAGTAAAACACTTATAAACTTACTTATTGGGCTTAACCCACTTGGGCCCAACATGTAAAGTATAATACTGATAATAAAAGTATAATTGGGCTAATAAAATGTATTGGGCTTGTAATGGGCCTATTGGGCCTCCAAAATGTAAACAAGTTGAGCTAGTGTAACTAGTATAAAAGTTACCAACACGTAAATACTATAATGAATGAGAAAAAATGTAAAATCCCACTTGATCATCATCATATGTATACATAATTGTTATTTTTATAAAGTCATTGGACAAGAGTCTAAGACGAGTATTATTTGTCGAGGTTTTCGTGATTGAAGCACGTACCATACATCCAAATCGCCGATAACCTGCCTTTCCCAATCAACGTGAGTTCATAGCCTCGCACTCTTTTAAATGTTTTTATAAAATGTTTTATAAACCCGTGAGGGAGATAAGATGTTAGTTTTTATGAAATAGGACACTAGTTGTCCCGATTGTTTGTTTATTGATTTGGACCCGAATGATTGTATGACCTGATGAATGATTAAATGACCCGATAGATGAAATGAAATAGATTATTAAAGTTAGGTTATGTCACTAAAAGTCCCATTAGCATGGATTGTGAACTACCGGGATCTGGTAGACGCTTATGCATATAATAGTACTATTTGGGGACGATCACCCCAATTCGCGCCTTAACGGTTGATCCCCGTCGTGCCACATTGATTGGTAAGCGAATTTATGTATGAGAAGATTTCTATAAGAGTGATTATTGTGACGACACGCTGTTTTAGATGGGCAAATGATTGTCGGGTTAGCTACCCGTTGTTTGTTGTAGTAAGGTAACAATGTCATGCGGCTCATAATAATCCAAATAACGAAATACTGCTATACGCACTGAATTACGATATATTGCCTGACTAGCAATACGGGGTCTTATTATTGATATTATGCTCGTGTTTTGGTTTTACATAACCATATTCATATAACGGTTTTTATTTAACTATATACAACGTTATAAAACGTATTGTATGATGTTTTTAACGACAATGGTTCGTACAATGATTTTGAAGGCAAAAGCCTATATTATAATTTTTGATAAGGATTTGTATAAAATGACTTTGGCTATTTTATGGCCTATAACAAAGATTGGTATAAAATGATTTTCGTTAATAATTTTATACCGATGTTATATTGATGGATTTCATTAAACTCTATGAATTCACTCGGCGTTTTCGCTGACCTTTTCTTTTAACATGTTTTATCTCAGGTACTTGAAGGTAATTCTCGGGAAGACAACAAGAATTCATGGTGTGTACTTAAATAATAATTTCCATTCAAATGCTTTGTAAAACCTGTATAAAATACAATGACTTGGGACGTATCTAAAAATTGATATTTATGAATGGAAATGCTTTATTATTAAACGACGCAATTTTTAAGCGTTGTCTATGATGTGAGTAATGTGATATCCCGTAACACCAACGAGTCTTCCGCTGTATTGAGTTGTAAAAAAATTTGGGGGTGTTACAGTTTGGTATCAGAGCTCTCGTTATAGAGAACGAAAGATTTTAAAAACTAAGTTTTTGAATAAAACATTTCAAAATCTTTTAACTATAAACATTTTTCACAAAATGTCTAAAAATCTTTTGACTATAACGGTGCCGAAGAATTCCCGAGTTACCGACATGGCCAGACTGAGAAGTGTTATTTTAATATATATATATATATATATATATATATATATATATATATATATATATATATATATATATATATATATATATATATATATATATATATATATATATATATATATATATATATATATATATATATATATATATATAACTTGGATTATATATATATATGATGTGATTTGATTACATGATTGTTTGATGATTATTTTAATATTTATACGAGGTATTTTTACGACGTCGATTGTCACAAGAAACCCTAACTTCCCTAGCAAATAAATCGAAGCTATTCCTGTAGGAAATTCTAGCTATTCCAGATCTAAACCAAGTTGTGGATATTTATGATCCCAACAGAATGGTTGATACTCGTAGAAATATAGATATTAGTTGATTGTGATATTGAAAAAAAATTGGCGAGATTAAATCTGATATCGATGTCATGACGATCTTTCCTTATAGAGTAGAGTTTGACAAAACGTAACCACTTGGAAAGGTGTCATCTCATTCGTTGTCACCCAATTTTTAAAATTGAAATCAAAAGGGTGAATGTTGCACTTGAGGCTTTCAATGGAACCATTACCCAAAACCCTCATGCCACTAGTACCTTTCCGAGAAGTCTAATTGAATGTATGAGTTATTTCATACTAGTAACTCATTTGATAACTATTGTTGTAAGAGCTATAGGATTGGAAATTAAGTGTTGTTCATATCGAGCTTTTATTTCCCTTTTAAGGTCTAAGAATAAGGTTGAAAGTATTGGAGAATGAGGTAGGATATCGCATTGAGTATAAGTTGATTGAAACCTGAATAAAGAAAAATTTAGCTTGTATGGAATATGAGATTGTTAAGAGGAAGTCATTAAGTGATGTGATTGAATTATAAGGTTTTAAATGATTGATGGTTCGTGATAAGGGTTGTTCCTAGGCCTTTGTCCACTAACGAGGATGCCCAGTGTCCAATAAATAAATTGATGAAATCTTGTTCTAAATTGGACCGATGGATCTTCCGGGACAAGTGGGACACCTAATGACTCTTGTAGATTAGTATTCATTGTGGCATCTTTTAAAAAAAATAATCCCTAACTTAACTGAGACATCAGTTGGTAGGATGAGTTCTTGGAATTGTATGACATAGTGATACGTAATGTGTTACGGTACAATTTTTACTTGTTTGTGATTAATGAAAAGACTACCTTTGATTGCTAAATTATACATGTATCGATGTTATCTATCTTTTCTTGCTTCATCCTAATGCTCGCATTAGTGATGCAACCATTGAACAAGTACTCATCTCGAATTGAGTTACGTTGTGGATTATTCTTTTTGAGTGCCATCGAGGTCATGAACCTCATGATTAATTGGTTAAGCTCATTACCTATTATATTTTAGTTAGTTCTTGGTGAACAACTCTTCATCACTCTTTTGCAGATCACACATTGTTTTTATAAAGTTAAAAACAGTATCCTTTGAGAAAATTGAATTTTCATCACTATAAGGATTATTCATAGAAATATTTATAAGTGATTGTTATCGAAATGAAGTTGTTTATAAGACACCTTGGAAAACTTAATTGTTTTCATAACAAATAAAATCTTTGTAAATTTATTTTTGATTCTTATTTAAGAATTAAGCATGAAAATGTTTTTATTATAAACATGATGATAAAATTTTGACGAACTGAGTATTGCATCGTTAATCTTGAAATTGTATATAGTTGCGCGCCTACATACAATTTGGAAGTGACCAGGCAAGGCTGATTAGCAGTCACCATGAAATTATTAATAAACACTAAATTTTCTTTGAAGATTGTGAAAGATAAAATTTTATGAGATCTGCAAAAAGAGCGAAAATAGGGACATAGTGTTAGGGACAACTACATATGTGCCCGTACCATTTATTCTTCTGAGTCGAATTTACTCATCTGTGGAAATTGTCTTATTTGACAATTGATAATTCTTTCTAGTCCAATTCTCCCGTAGTGAGATTCTTAGGAAAAGTATCTGATTACCAAGTGTTGATACCCGACTGGATGTATCGACGTTCTTATCATTTCTTTTGATTTGGTTTCATTTGAATGACCTGGGTAACGATCCGAGGAGCTTTCGAATGCGTACTCAAATTATGAAAACATGGGATATATTCATATTCGTTAAATGTTTTCGTCTTTATCTGAATTGAAATTCTCTCGCGTAAATTATGCGTTGACATTACTCTTTTGATGATAGTTGTGTCTCCTTATATCCTTGAATTTGTGAAGGATTATGAATTATTATTAGTCTTTTGAGAAGATCACATCTTATCAATGGTAATGAAACTGGGAAGTTGATAGTACCAGTAGAATGGATTTATTGATTATGACATGACGACATTGTCTTAATTGATGAGAACTCGAGTAGAATTCCCCTAAAAGATAATATGTTGATTATCAAAAGTTATTTAAATAATTCTTGATGGATGACCATATCCTGCATTTAGACTTGAAATTATACCGTGAATGGTTGTGGGTTAGTCATAGATATTATAATATAGAAAGAACCTAATATGAATTTATTAAAAGATGTTCATGTTATTTGAAACTTTAGGAGGTATTTGTTGGTAAATTACCTAGACTTTCGCCATTAAGGAAAGTTGAAATTGGTATTGATTATATTCCTGGTGTTGCACCTGTGGCTTGTGCACTGTACATCAGCACCATCTGAATTAAAAGAATTACCGTACAACTGAGAGAGTTGTCAGAGAAAGCTTTTATTTTACCAAGCTCGTCATCATAAGGAGCTATGGTGTTATCATTCCTTATATTTGTTGAATTACCGTGAACTAGGTAAACTGACGATTAAAAATCTATATCCACTACCCAATATGATAGATTTGTTCGATCATATAGAAGGTTCTAGTGTATGTTTTAAAGATTTGATCCACGACATGGTTATCATCAACTTCGCGTCCGCAAAAAAGATTATCTATTCCAATCACTACATCCAGAACTTGTAATGAACATTATGAGTTTCACGTGATGTCGTTTGGATTGACCAATGCACATGTAGCATTCATAAATTTGGTGAATCACGTGTGTTGGCTGTAATTTGATAAATTCATGCTTGTGATCACTAAGGACCATTTGTTTGTTTCTAAGAATAAGAAGGAGTTAAGAATTATTTATAGATTGCCCTGAATTGGCCGAACAATGAAAACCTGTACCTTGAATATTTAACATGTGATGAAAGACTTAATCCTTTACATTATTTGACCGTGTGATTTATAGAAAATGGAATATATTGACTCTTCAAAAATTGGAACCATTAAGGCTTTGGGTTTTACCAAAAAGAAAATGGAAATATGTTTTGACAAATGTTTTAACAAAGAATTTTTAAGGGATTATTCCCGTATACACAAATCATTTAACTAAACTCCTGTTTAGGGGTAAATGTTTGTGTATACCTCAAGACAACCTAAGAAGGATTGAGGAAACCGTTAAAGCATGACTTAAAATTTGAAACGAAATTTTTTGCTTTTCAACTAAGAAAATTTTTACCAAAGAATAAACGAAGGTTTTTCGAACATTTACGGATCTTACTATATATTTACGATAAATCAACAAAAATTGTGTTAATTAAATTCAAATTTATTTTGAACATTTTTATATAATTGGACAAACTGAGAAAATTTAAAAACTTTTACGTTTACGTTTCACAAAAATTAAATATTTATTATTTAATTACTTGTAATAATTATCGACGCTTTAAACGTCGGATTGAGCGAAACTAATAAAGATAATAGTTGAGACGAAACCAAAACTTAGAAAATATGAAGAAAGAATTTCAGAGTAAATTGTGATCATGATAATTAGTTCATCAGGAAAGGTGAATGTCGATACTGACACATTATATAGAAAGGATAAAGAATCAATTAGAATGTGTTTCTTAATAATGACTGTGCAAAATAAATTGCCGAACAATATAAAAATAAACAATGTTTGTAAAAAGGATAATATAGACAATAAAAAGGGGTTCGCGGCTAATGTGAACCATCAAAATTGAGAAGCCGATGGCGTTGAATGTTTTAAAGGCCACTTGTAGTTGCCTAAATATGGAGATTTTGAGATTTAGTCATGTTGGAATCTCGTAAGTATAAGTATTCTATTCATGTTATTTCTGATTAAGTGTACCTCATCTGAAGAAGTTGTACTGATGGCAAATTATGAAGGCAGACATCGCCTCATACATTAGTAAACGTCTAACTATTGCAAAGGTCATCATCTGAATTTGATTCGATTTGGGTCATCGTCGACAGACTGACCAAATCTACTAATATCATTCCAGTTAATGATAAATTCTCGATGAAGAAATTGACTCTTTTGTATTTAAAGGAGTTGTGTAAACATGGTGTGCCTATATCAATCATCTCTATCAAGATCCTCGCTTCGCATCGAATTTCTAGAGATTTGCTCAGAAGTCATTGGGAACGAACCTTGATGAGAGTACTATTTACCACCCCAAATCGAAGGGACGAGGTAAAGTAAAAGTGCTGTTTTATGCTTGAATGATTGACCTTTGGTAATAAACCGTATAATCGCTTTCCTTAGGAAATATTATCATTGATAATTATCGTATTAGGATCGAGATCGAATCTTGTGAGGATATATATTAGAGCATCTGTAAGCAGGAGTTGGGATGAAGACACTCGACATACACCCATTGTGAGTTGGACATGTCTTTTAGGTTTAAGGTTTCCTATGATGACAAACCTAACCTTACAAAATACCCGACCCGCGAGACCTGAATGGATTGTTGAAATTAGGATTTGATTATTGACTGCCAGTAGTGGGCAGGAGGTTATATAAATATGAAATGTAGATCTTGAAGTGCGGGATGGGTAGCGAAGTTATGCCAAAACTTTCACCTTGGAAAAATGTATAGATGATCTGAAAGATCATGGGAAATAAGTCCCCGTTGCATGGGACTATTGAGATGATGTAAAAGTTTGTTTGAAAGGCATATAAGCTGGATCTACCCTATGACTTCAAAGGATGCGTGAATTATGTTTCATAAATCAAACTTGATAAATATCTATCAAGTGAAAATCTGATTACTTCTTGATAAAGTTTAGATCGGCGAAAAGTTGCATTCATCAAAAACCCGTGAACATCATGGATAGAGAAAGTAAGTCAACATTAAGCCTGATCTTATTCCCGTAGTTATGTTTGATGAAACTCGCGTATTGTAATGAATTACACTTGTGAGAAAATACCGAATGTGGAAGAAATACCCACGTGGCTCTAACTCTATAAGAAGCGAGTAGTAAGATAAAATGATCTTTGAGGACAAAGATCCTTTTTAGGGGTAAATGATGTGACAATCCGTCAATTTATGGTCGATATTTTATTCTCAATATTTATTTTTAAACATTATTTTAATGTTATAATATGAACTCACTTATTTATGGGAAGAAGTTTGGGTTTACGTCTTGAAGTAGCATCGACTACGTCTAAACCGGAGGATTCTACGTTACGTGCTTACGTTTACATACACCATTTTTGGTAACAGTCTGACTTTTCAGGAAACAAATTTATCCGTGAATATTATTTTGGGATTTTAACTTTGAGTTGGTTCATAAACTCACAAATTTACGAGAAGAGATTAGGACTTACGTGAATAATTTAACCTCTTTTACGACTAAACCGGAAACCTTAGGATTACGTATTTACGTTTTTGAACTCCGTTTTTGATAAGCAATTTTTATTAGATTCGTTTTGTGCCGTTGATTCATAATTTATAAAAATGTTTTTTGTAGAATGACCCGAGGGCACGTAAAATGAGGAAACTAGAATCGAGGAGTACCCGTAAATTAATAGGGATCGGAAAAGTTTACACTTGCCCAACCCTATACAAGTGGCGTCCAAGAAGTACACAACACACCACAATATGTGTCCATCTTATAGTTAAAACTAGGACACTTGTCCTAGTTTTGCAACAAAACCACTTACCTCATAAAACAACTAAACATCAAACAAGCTACTCATTTGTGACATGCAAAACAACTCAACTCTCTCCCTACACTCTCTCTTTTCCGTCCACCATAGCTTCCCCACCACCATGATTCATCAAATTTAACCATAAACCTTATGTTGTTTCTACATATGATGATGCCCTCTTGAAGCTCTATTGAATGGTGGTGATTATAACATCCAAAAAGAAGTTTCTTTAGTGTCTTGGGGCTGATTTTCCACAAGATGTTCATGAATATAGGTGATCTTGAAGTTGATATTGGTATATCACAAGTTTTGCCATCAAAATCCAAGCCTTGTTCATCAACCTCATCTTTTCATCACTATGGTGGTATAAGGATCATTCTTCCTATCCTTCTTGTTATTTTGATTATGTAATCTTGTAATTTCTTTATTTATGTATATGTATATGATGATGAATGATGATAAAAATATTATGTGGGGATTTGGTGTTGATAAACATGGGTAAAAAGATGGAAAAGCACATGTAAAATGGTTAAAATCTTGGTTAATGTGATGGCTGTATAAAAACAGTAAATAACCAAATGTTAAACTGATAAAATGGTAAAGTGGAATTAATATACAGTAATCTATGAGTCTTGTACACATGTGAGAGTTGGCCATATAATGGAATCATTATAATGAGTGAGATATGATCAAAACAAGTTTAGAGTACAAATCTGACTACAATGGTTTGGACGAATTTTATAAAATACTTAGAGGTTGATTCATCAGTATCTATAAGAATAAAATGAGGCACATATCATGTAGTTTCTGTGATAAAAAATTGGGGTTCTATATCCATGTAGAACTCTAGATATGACCATTTTAGTAAACTAGATTTTTAGGACTGATTTTGTATAAATAATATATAATAAAAGCACTCAAAATTTATATAAAATATATATATATATATATAACCCACTAGTTGATAATAAATATAATAAAAGAGTTATATAAATATTGATATTAAAATGGGATATGTTATATAAATTGTAAATATAAATGTTTTTCCAAAGTTATAAAACTATATACCTAAATTTTACGTCTTTTCGGCTAGTACCGAAAGATTAACATTTTTGTCAAATAAAACTTAGACGGTCGGACCAGTCTAATGTAAACTTTTATAAACTCACATACTGATATATAAACTTATATAACAAGTAAAAACCGATAAAACCCGAACTTTACAACATTTAGACATTAACGGACCAAAGTAGCCTTATTGGACTATAAACCCGACTAGTTAGTAAAACACTTATAAACTTACTTATTGGGCTTAACTCACTTGGGCCCAACATGTAAAGTACAATACTGATAATAAAAGTATAATTGGGCTAATAAAATGTATTGGGCTTGTAATGGGCCTATTGGGCCTCCAAAATGTAAACAAGTTGAGCTAGTGTAACTAGTATAAAAGTTACCAACACATAAACACTATAATGAATGAGAAAAAATGTACAATCCCACTTGATCATCATCATATGTATACATAATTGTTATTTTTAAAAAGTCATTGGACAAGAGTCTAAGACGAGTATTATTTGTCTAGGTTTCCGTGATTGAAGCACGTACCGTACATCCAAATCGCCGATAACCCGCCTTTCCCAATCAACATGAGTTCATAGCCTCGCACTCTTTTAAATGTTTTTATAAAATGTTCTATAAACCCGCGAGGGAGATAACATGTTAGTTTTTATGAAATAGGACACTAGTTCTCTCGATTGTTTGTTTATTGATTTGGAACCGAATGATTGTATGACCCGATGAATGATTAAATGACCCGATAGATGAAATGAAATGGATTATTAAAGTTAGGTTATGTCACTAAAAGTCCCATTAGCATGAATTATGAACTATCGGGATTTGGTAGACGCTTATGCATATAATAGTACTATTTGGGCACGATCACCCCAGTTCGCGCCTTGATGGTTGATCCCCGTCGTGCCACATTGATTGGTAAGCGAATTTATGTATGAGAAGATTTCTATAAGCGTGATTATTGTGACGACACGTTGTTTTAGATGGGAAAATGATTGTCGGGTTAGCTAGCCGTTGTTTGTTGTAGTAAGGTAACAATGTCATGTGGCTTATATTAATCCAAATAACAAGATACTGCTATACGCACTGAATTACGATATATTGTCTGACTAGCAATACGGGGTCTTATTATTGATATTATGTTCGTGTTTTGGTTTTACATAACCATATTCATATAACGATTTTTATTTAACTATATACAACGTTATAAAATGTATTGTATGATGTTTTTAACGACAATGGTTCGTATAATGATTTTGAAGGCAAAAACCTATATTATAATCTTTGATAAGGATTTGTATAAAATGACTTTGGCTATTTTATGGCCTATAACAAAGATTGGTATAAAATTATTTTCGGTAATAATTTTATATCGATGTTATATTGATGGATTTCATTAAACTCTATGAATCCACTCGGCGTTTTCGCTGACCTTTTCTTTTAACATGTTTTATCTCAGGTACTTGAAGGTAATTCTCGGGAAAACAACAAGAATTCATGGCCCGCACTTAAATAATAATTTCCATTCAAATGCTTTGTAAAACATGTATAAAATACAATGACTTGGGACCTATGTAAAATTTGATATTTATTAATGGAAATGCTTTATTATTAAACGACGCAATTTTTAAGC
Organism: Glebionis coronaria; assembly: GCA_025667525.1. Lineage (NCBI taxonomy): Eukaryota > Viridiplantae > Streptophyta > Magnoliopsida > Asterales > Asteraceae > Glebionis > Glebionis coronaria. The sequence continues at coordinate 266,583,107 of CM046880.1, forward strand.
GTTGTCTATGATGTGAGTAATGTGCTATCCCGTAACACCAACGAGTCTTCCGCTGTATTGAGTTGTAAAAAATTTGGGGGTGTTACATTTTTAACTATTTGTCATGGATCACAAGTGATTCATATTGACTTATTTGAGTATTTATTATTTCGAAAATAAAGTAGCACGATTTAATCGATAGTTAGCTAAATGAAAAAATCTTTTAAAACGACTTCTCGTAATCTCCTTAAGTTCATATCTTGGCATAACTCGTTTCACGATCTCAGAACTATCTCAGACCGACATTTGGCATGTGCTTCATACTTCGAATCTTCGGAAGACGTTCTTGAAATTATGGTCTTCTCTTCATATTTTGGAATTTCTTCACTTGACGTTTTTGAGAGATTCTTCATACTTGGACCACGACTTCATCATTTTTCTTCAATCGTTATTTTGGATTTTGATATACAATGATCCGCCTCCTTTTAAGACTTTGATATATTTATCCTCATACCTTGTTAGGGTGTTTTTGGATAGACTTTCTCCATGATCTTTAGGGGAGTAATTGCTTTTCATCGTGTGTCTCGATCCTTCATATTGATTTTCGAATAATGATTCTTCACATCATATTGGATCTTTAGCAAAAAATAGAGTCCTCATGCCTTGTTAGGGCCTTTTTAGAACTTCACCAATCTTCGCGTCCTGCATCAATAAGTTATGCCTTGGCTATGAACTGTATTCAACCACGAGCAACTTTTAAACGATCTTGGGCTAGAAGCTAAGTAACCTTTCAAATCGTACGACCTTACTTATTGCAATTAATTTATTCCTAATGCATTGATCTTATGGGAGAAAAGCCACAATTGAAATCATATGAGTTTTTGAAAGAACATTTTCATGTTCTACGTTTAGCATGATCACTTGTCTAACTCTATCACTTCTCGTTCTTCACTATTTAAAGACCTCTAATTAAAGAGACTCGTGAATACTTAGCCATGCAAGTCAAAATTAAGCCAAGGATTAGCTTCATTAAGACTATAGTAAATCGAAGTTTTGGGTTTTCAAGTTACCAATAGGATCTTGCACTTTCTTAGACCTTTTCAAGTTTAGAGAATGCATTTTAAAGTTCCGTTGATAAGTGACTTTCTAGGATCAATTATAGGAACTTGCGAAAAGTTCTTGTTCTTAGCCCGTATGAGCTAAGACTTTCGCATTTTAAAGTTCCCTATGTAAAAGTCTAGCAAAACTTGATTCAAGCGGGTTAAGGAATGTAAAGGGCTCCAAATGCCCATCAAGTCAAAAATTAACTCTTATTCTACCCATTGGAAAAAATACATTCGTGTCTTAAAAACACTTATGAAAACTAAGAAATTTTTTAAAATTTGGCCATTTTTAGCCTTATTTACAACAAAACAAAACAAAACGATGAAAGTTGGAAAACGTGAGGGCGTAGCAAGGCAAGTATCTATTCACCCCCATACTAAAATTAAACATTGTCCTCAATGTTTTGAGTCTAAAGGTGGAGCACCCCCATACTAGAGACGAAGAGTCGAATGCTTAGGATCTAGCATGGAAAGGGTGATCATTAATATATCTAAAGCCGTTTATGAATTATGCTAAAAGATAATTGTTAGAATAATAAAGGATATGTCACGGATTCGTAAAAAACTCTTCAAGCAAACGATCGAGGCTCACGTAAACGAACACGAGAGTCTTCAGTCGTGGCGATGATGATGATCTAGATAACACATTCACAAACAACCATGAGACAACGAGTTGGAAGGGCACAAATCCCCTCTCATTAACTACATTAGAAAGCGAGAATATATACATAGATAAGTATGGGATCTCCCCCACGAGGCACCTCGTTTTTGATTATCGAGTCATGAGCTCGACTCGATCCCCTCAATGCTAATTATCATTGGGGAAGGTGACTTGGTCAAGGTCGTCCAAACAAGGGACTTCCCCACCAAAGTAGTGATTAAGCCTATGTCCATTCACCTTGAAATTAGGACCATCATGTTGAGCTAGCTCGATGGTCCCATAAGGAAACACTTGTGTTATGGTGAACGGACCCGACCAACGAGATTTCAATTTCCTAGAAAATATCTTCAAACGAGAGTTAAAAAGTAACACTTGATCACCAACGTTAAAAACCTGATTTTTAATCTTTGAATCATGAAACTTTTTAGTCTTTTCCTTAAAAATTAATGAATTTTCATAAGTATTATCACGTAACTCATCCAATTCATTAAGTTGTATTTTCCGGTGATCTCTCGCGGTCTTTAAGTCATAGTTGGCATTCTTTAGGGCCCAATATGCCTTGTGTTCCAATTCAATAGGCAAGTGGCAATTCTTTCCATAAACCAACTTATAAGGAGTACAACCGATCAGTGTCTTATAAGCGGTGCGAAAGGCCCATAAAGCGTCATCGAGTTTGTCAGACCATGAAGCACGGTTTTCTCCAATCGACCTTTCCAAAATCCTCTTCAAAGCTCGGTTTAAAACCTCGACTTGCCCACTCGTTTGCGGGTGATAAGCCGTAGAAAGACGACGTGTAACTCCATATTTTTTAGAACCTTTTCGAATTGATCATTACAAAAATGGGTTCTACGATCGCTTATAATAGCACGAGGGGTTCCAAACCGAGAGAATAGTTGCTTCAAAAACTTCACTACCACACGAGCATCATTCATAGGCAAAGCCTTAGCTTCCACCCACTTAGATAGGTAGTCGATGGCGACGAGGATATACTTGTTACCATGAGACGATGGGAACGGCCCCATAAAGTCAATGCCCCAAATGTCAAAAATCTCACACACTTGAATTATGTTTTGCGGCATTTCATCCTTTTCCGACGATTTTCCTTGGCGTTGGCAAGAATCACACGACTTCACAAGTGCGTGTGCATCACGATAGATTGTAGGCCAAAAGAATCCGACATCGAACACTTTCATAGCCGTAAGATTAGCACCGTGGTGACCACCCGTGGGTCCTTCGTGACAAGCTCTAATGTAGAAAAGTGATAATCTTTGATATTTCAAGAGGGTTGTTGTTTTATAATGAGAGAAAGTAGAGAGAGAAGTGAGAGAAAAACTATGTGTATTCTTTGTAAGAATGAAACAACCAACACCCCTTTCCATGGTGGAAATGGGCTTATATACCCAAGTCCCTTAGTGGACTTGGGCCTCCGGCCCATGAACATGCTCATGGGTCGGGCTAATGAAAATATTAATTAAACTTATACTACGAGCCTATAACTATATTGTTGGAGTGACCGAGACTTTCTTAATACGAAAAACGTATTTCCAACAATCTCCCCCAAAGGGAGGTCACTCCAAATTTACAAAGTCCTAATCTAGCATGTTAGATCTTCGTTCTTGAGCTCGTAGTCCACTTTCTCTTTTCTTCTTTAATTTGTCCTTAATTTGTGAATATGTGTTGAATATCATCAGGCTTTTGCTTGGAACATATTCTTTTGGCCAATCACGTGCATTCTTTGTCTTCTTGTGATGTTCGCCTCTTCGTGACTTCATGTCCCACATACCTATCCTTTGTTGAATTCTTGAAAGTTTCAGAGTCGATACAGCGGAAGACTTTTAGGTCAGACTTTCTTGAGTTTGCTGAGATATTTGATGTAGAAGGAATAAGTATGTGAGGACGACTTCAACTGGTACACCGCAACGCCACCTTCTTCAAATGCAGCAACATAATAACACACGAATAAAATGGCTTTGACATTTAATTCTAATTCGGTAGCATTTTACCTCCGGTCGGTGAAGACCGTTGGACGATAATAAATATCGTACTTGTGACAGGTGGCTCTAATTAAAGATCTCCTTGACAAGATTTCGCGGGTAAACCCGTTCTCTTTATTCGACCGTCCAAAGCTGACTGCGAACATAAAGAGTGAATCATTTGGATTAAAAATCCGTATGTAGCCGTCAATTCATGAAACCTGGAACAAGTGAATTTCAATTAAGATTTTCACCATCGTTTCTTTCCAGTTATCACGAGCTTGATTAAAATAAAATCTTGCTTGTCACCTACCGCGGTGCTGTTTGATGTTGACACTGGAAGGATTTCCACTCTTCACTGTGAACACTAAAGAGTGCCACTCTGAGTGTTTTGGCAAGATCACTTGGATAATGCGTAGAGGCCCTGGAACAAGTTTAATCTCAATTAAGAGTTAAACCATCGTTTCTTTCCAGTTATCACAAGATTAGTTCTTAAAGAACCACACGTGTCACCCACAATGAGCTTGTTTGATGTTGGCTCAAGCAGGATTTCCATCTTCATTGTAATACTTTCGTATTACTCAGATGTTCTGGCAATATTACAAGAATATTGCGTAGGACTCATAAAAATCTTTCTTGTTTTTAAAATTGTGTCCTAATGAGACTTTTGATGATCTCATGGCTCTAGACCCAATAGTGGATTTTTGTTTTGGTGAGCGGAGGCTGGAGAGGATTGCCACCTTTTCAATATCAATTTATTCAGAGTGAATAAACCGATAGATAACATGTTGAACTCTGTGAAATTAAAACAAATATCTTTTGAGAGATATTTGAGTTGGCTCGGAGGGGTTGTGCATCGCATCACTAGGTCCATGATACCTTGTCTTCAAGATGAGTTGACCCAGTTTGTGCCTAAGTTGTAAGGAGGGCTTCTTTCTTTACACCCTTTATCTTTACATTTCTTTTTCATTCTTCAACCCCTTTAATGCTTACCAATAAATCATCAATAGCACCTTGTTGTGATTGTTCCAGTGCTAGCATCAGTACTATGTCGGCATTCAGCTACGTTCACAGTCCATTCTTCATCTTTCCTAAGGACTTCTATTATCTAACTATGGAATTGTCCTTGGGAAGATTCCTCCGGTTCTGGAAGAATCATTGGACTAGCACCTAATCCTACCACCCTTTTGTCACCACATCTATCGTGAGTTAAGTGTGTTTTGGGTAAGTACTTGTCACCATGAAAAATCCTTGAAAACTCACTTAAGATACTTATGATATAAATATCAAAGTTTTGTATCTTTAAATGTTTTGGTCCACTAAAAATGCTCCCCCTTAACATGTGTAACACACATATTAAGTTGCTTGATACTTGAAGTCTTTTTCATGTTTAGCCAAATATATTATCAAGTCTCCTTAATCCCATTTTCTCCCCTTATCTAAAATGTTAACCACCAATATTTTGGATATTAATGGATTAACCGGTCTTTGGGTAATAAAATGAAATTAGTTGCTGGCCATAGAACATATCAATGCTCCCCCTCAAATTAATGAGGTTTAGTTGTAGTGCTCGAGTACGATATGTTTGAAAGATTTAGAATCTCGAGATAAATTCTTGAAAAATATCATACTTTCACACTACAACATGCCACAAAAGCCTATTATACATAAATTGACATATTCACAGTAATAGACATATGGAGTTGACCTGATAGAAGACGATCCATAATTAAATAGATCGTTCCATGAACATGTGGTGAGCTCCATATGGTCTTCCACCTACGAATCATTCCAAACTTCTTAGCAACCGGCGCTCCCTTAACTTTTCCTCAATCTTTTTAATCGCGTACTTAGCTCCTCTTTTGCATTGGGTCGTCCAGTTGTACTTGACTGCTGGAAGCAATTGAACGGCATTGAGAACAGTCAGATCATCACGAACATGTTTGAGCGTACCGTCACTGAATTTATGTAGTTCGGAGAATCGCATGAACTGCATGACGCCAGTCTCGTTCAAATAAAATATCCCTGCTTCCGGTGTCGTAGTCCCCATGTAAGGCTTTTTGTCCTTGTGGAAATTACTGAGCGGAGTTGTGTGGGGACGTTGCAAGTTTAGTTGCTTTTGAAAACTCTCCACTCCATGTTGAAAATATTCCACCCAGTGTTTGATGACGATCTTTCGAGCATGTTGACGAAGGTTGGAGCTCGACGCAATGACTATCTCAGGTGGTAAATGGTCGGCCTTTTCCTGAGCCAATAACAACCTAAGATTTCCAATGTCTTCAAGGTGAAGGTACTGGAGATCACTTTCGTCACGATTACATTCAAGTAATCATAACCAAATACAGTCTGAGTAGTTGCTCCATGTATGCTTATAATTCTACGATTTACAACAATAGAAGAACCTCTTTTTGGACGATGAAAGTGATTGTAAGCTAACCATTTCTTTGCATTCCAGTGAGAGATGCCAAGTGATGCATAAGTATCATAAAACTTGAGCAACTTCCTTCTCCATAACACATCAGGTACTTTGTCTTCCATCCATGGTACATTCTCCAGATTTATAGCCTTGATCATAGTAAGTGATGTAGCATATTTCTTCACGCTATTTTCAAGATACTCGAGATCATAAGATACGAAGTATTCTATTGGAATCGTTGCAGAACTGGCGATGACTGTGGGTGTAAGAGGTCGTAACACTAGAGTCTGAATTCCCGTAGTCGTCTCTCTCATGACCTTTGTAAGCTCATTTAAGTGATATTCAGCCTCATTATGGTTGATCTTCAAAATATCAAAGAAATCCACATCTGCGACTGCCATTTTGATAAGATCCGGAGTCATTGTTGATTTCCCATGATGATACCTTAGAAAGGCTGAGAAATTGATTGGATTGTTTAGGTATTAAGTGAGCTCCATTTCTGTTTTTGTGGCAAAGGATGTTGTGGTGTTGCATTTGTAAGCCAGAGTTGCTCCTGGACATTGTCATCTATGATAAGAGATTCATCAAAAGTCAGTTTTGGTACATTTAAGTCTTCAACTTCCATATCGGAATTATGCTGATCTTCAAAAGGTGTGGAAGGTTGTTCTTCTGACACCGCTATATCATCTTCAGGCATAGAGACTGGAATTTTGTCTTCTTGCATAGGTTCTACAGTTTCTTTTATGAGAAGAAGTAGTATAAACCAGTTCAGTAGACATACATGTGTCAGTATGCTGAGATTCTGGCACGGTAGCGTCCACAGTCTTTTCTGCAGTTTCAGCAACGCTTTCTTCAACTTCCTCAATACCTTTCTCAGTTTCCTTATCACCTTCACCCTTATTTGACTCGTCGCCATTCGTACCCGTTTTGTCATTCTTATCACCCTTTCTGGTTCCATTCCCGTCATTAGCATTATCATCATCATCATCCTCATCCCCATCTGTATCCTCGTCCTCGTTTTCTCTGTTATCCTCATCCTCTTCTTCCTCGTTTTCTTCTCCATCTTCATCCTTATCCTTATCCTCTTCTTCCTCATCCTCTTCTTCCTCATCCTCTTCCTCATTTTGATCATCATCACCATCATCCTCATCACCGTTACCCTCGTTATCTGCCTCCTCTAGCTCGTCTTCATCTTCAGACTCAGAGTCTTCAGTATCTATAGGTGTATCTTTAATGATTGCTTTGTTGAGATATTGCATAACTTTTCGTTTATTTTTCGATTTACGAGGCCCCATATCTTTTAGTCGTGTTTGCAACAATTTCATCAGTTGAAGAGTAGATAAACCAATGCTGAAAAAATTTGGTAGCTCCTGATCAACATATGACTTCACTTCACGTCGAATGATGTTGGTCATAGTAGCATTAATTGACCCAAGAAAGGCAGCATTCTCTTTGTCACGAGTTTTCTTCTCTCCAAGAAATGTTTTATTTTGACTTTTAAGTTTAGAAACGCTGTGAGATATTTTTTTAAGTCTAGGCTCGTCAGGGTGCGGTTCCTTGAGGGTTTGTGTGTCGGGATTGGTGATTCTTTCATTTAGTGCTGTTATTTGTTTAGCTTGAGCCTCAAGATGTTGTTGAAGATTATGAATTAGTGGATCACTGACTGTGAGGAATGGGTTGGAAGTGGATGATACTTGTTGTACTGATGGTGGAGGTGTAACCACGAGTGTTAGAGAGGTTGTGGATGATACAAGTTGTTCAATGATAGGTGACGGTGTAGGTTCAGTCATTGGGGCGGTAGTTGATACAGATTGTTCAAGGATAGGTGACGGTGTAGGTTCAGTCATTGGGGCGGTATTTGATAGAAGTTGTTCAAGGATTCAGTCGTTGGGGCGGTAGTTGATACAGGTTGTTCAACTAGTTCGGGTGTGAGAGTTGGTGTGATGACATTAGTGATGACCAGGGGGTTAGTGGTGGAATGGTAGTTGTTGTAACAGAAGTTATAGGAACATCCACCATATTTTCATTTGTCGATGGATCAGTATTTGTGACTTCTACGCCCTCATCTTCAAAATTAAGATTATTCATAACATCATAAGAGCCAGAAGTAGACTTACTTTGGAGTTGAGTTCCTAGAATGAGAGTTGCATGAGCATCGTCGTTAACCACAGTGCAAGTTGGTTCCGGTAATGATGTGGTGATATTGGCATCATGTTAGCCCTATATTTTATATAGTCTAACAAGAATGTAATAAGTCATCTTAGTCGTTAAAGGTCTTGTATTGTAATAGGTTAGTCGGGAAAACCGGGCTTGGACTTTAAGCTAATATTGTATAAGTTAGGGGCGTAAGCCCAAGACAAAGCCAAGCCCGACCCAAGTCACTTAAACCCAAGGCCCAAAAGCCAAGGGTATATATACCCTCTTCCATGTGTGGAAGAGGGTGTTGGTCATTATTATTTTTTCTCTCTAGTAATCTTTTACCATCCAATCTCTCTCTTGTTTCTATATCTACTTTTCTTCTCTTTCTCTCTCTAAATATCATTAGTATTGTGTGTTATGGATTGGAGTGGAATTAGCATTTGGTATCAAGAGCCTATAGTGGATAGGTGATTGAAGATTAATGGTTGTGTTCTTATTTATTTCATAAGGTATTTGATCCATTATCCTTGATCCAAATTTTTTTTTATGTTTTTTATGGTTTATTTTTTATACAAATCATCAACATAGTTGTGGTAGAGATTTGGTATTGTTAGTTTGGCTAAAAACACAAATTTTTTGGGTATTTGGATCAATCTTTGGCATAAAGTTACGTTTTTTTTGCAAGTTTGTTCCGAGAAAAAAGGATATCGATCAAAAGTAACAAATTTCGGAAAAGGGTTTTGTTTCTCCAAAATTGTGGTCTTATTCCGAAGAAATTTTTTTCGAAAAAGGGTTTACTTTTTCTGAAAAAGTTGTGTTTTCCGAAAATTATTCCGAAAAAGTGATTATTCCGAAAAAGTGCTTTTTTCGAAGAAGTGATGATTCTTAAAAAGTGATTAATTCTGAAAAAGTGCTTATTCCGAAGAACTGATTTTTCCGAAGAAGTCATAATTCTGAAAAAGTGATTATTCCGAAAAAAGGGTTTTTCCGAAGATTTTTCGAAAAAAGGGCTTTTCCGAAGATTTTTCCGAAAAAGGGCTTTTCCGAAGATTTTTCCGACAAAGGGATTTTTCCGAAGATTTTTCCGAAGAAGGGAATTTTTCGAAGATTTTTTCGAAGAAGGGATTTTTCCGAAGATTTTTCCGAAGAAGGGATTTTTCCGAAGATTTTTCCGAAGAAGGGATTTTTACGAAGATTATTCCGAAAATTAGTTATTCCAAAAAAACCCATTTCCCTTAAAAAGTCATTATTCCGAAGAAGCCTCATTTTTCTAAAAACATCAATTATTCCGAAGATTTCTCTGAAAAGATCAAGTATTCGGAAAATTGAAGATTTTTTCAAAAGTGAAAATTTTTATCGAGTGTTTTTTTTGCCTTGGAATTTTTAGTTTCTGGAGAGACAATTCTTAGGGGATTTCAACATGTTTTCTCAACAACCTCAACCACACCTCATCACAACACATCCACTAAGATCCTAATCCATTCACAATCATCTACATTGTCTAACAACAATATCAGCAATGCGACTGCAAATCAAATTCGTTTGGAACAAGCTGGCAATGTGAATCCACCTGTGCTCACTGCCGGTTGCTATGTTCAATGGAGATCTCGCTTTCTCAGATTTCTCAATGGAAAGGAGAACCGAACTGCTCTTCGTCACCGCCTTGAGAACCCACCTCCAGTTTTTGAATTCAGACCAATTACCACACAAGCAGAGGATGGTACTTCATCAACTATACGAGCTATGGAAGATTTCGACACATGTTCTGCTGAGAAAAAGAAACTCCTCCAAGCTGAAGTTGATGCTGTAAACTTTATACTCATTGGAATTGATAACGATATCTATTCCAAAGTTGATGCATGTCCTAATGCTATGGAAATGTGGAATGCAATTTATCGATTAAAGCAAGGTGAGTCGATCAAAGTTCAAGATCTCGAGACTAATCTACTTTGGGAGTTTGGAAAATTCACATCTGAAGATGGTGAATCCATTAACTCATATTACTCGAGATTCTACAAAATGATCAATAAGCTTGTTAGAAATCAGTGCACCATCTCCAATCATCATGCCAATGTTCAGTTTCTACTTCAACTCAAACCGGAATGGCAAAGGTTTGTGACTTTGATTAAACAAGGGGAAGATATCAAGACCATCTCCTATCACAAACTCTATGATATCCTAAAACAACATCAGAATGATGTGAATGAACTAAGGGCTGAAAAGAAGAACGGTCTGCTAACTCTATTGCTTTTGTGGCTACTACTTCAACAAAACCCATTCACCGTCAACAACCACCTAATCATTCCTCAAAGTCATTAAGCTCATCCACCAAACCTCCAGCTACTGCTAAAAAGGCAAAAGCAATTGTCCCCACTCCACCTCCAAAGTATGACACCGAGTCAGATGGAGAGAGTGATGATGAACAAACTTCAAGGGAGAAGAAGATTGAAGAACTCATGTCTCTACTCACCACAACTTATAAGATCTACAAACCTACCAACAACAACCTCAGATCATTATCCAATGCTTGATATAAGGAAGTTGATCATGCACCTAGGTATGATCGTGAGGCTAGGTATGATAATCAGAGGATGCCGAATCAAGTTGGAGCTAGAGATACTGTAGGCACTCCGGTTCTGCAGAAGACTTAGATTCAATGCTTCAATTGAAAGGGATTTGGGCACATGGCTAGGGAATGCAAGAAGCCAAAACGGGTTAAGGATTCGGGATATCACAAGGAAAAGATGTTGCTGTGTAAGAAAGAAGAAGCAGGAATTCCACTCACAGCAGATGAAGTTGACTGGCGTGATGACACTGATGATGAAGCCGATGATCAAGAGCTAGAGGCACATTATGTGTACATGGCAAAGATTCAAGAAGTGCTTCCAGAGACTGCTGATACTTCTGGACCTATCTTTGATGTTGAGCCAATTGAAAAGGTACCAACATATGATAACTATAATGTGTTTGCTAATGAACGACGGCATCCTGAGAAACCCGAAAGCATCAATGACACATTTGTATTGGACATGGAGGATATCAATATCTCTACGGATTCATATCATATGTGTAATGATGACGGTAATGCTGCTCAGGATACTGACTCGGATGAGGACCGTGATTTGCTTGCGTCTATAATTGATTCTTTAAAACATGAAATTGAGGAAAACAAACAGGCTAATAAACGTTTGAAGCAAGCAAACACATCCTTAGCTGAGGAGATAGACATGCTTAAAGAGTGTGATTATGTAAAAGAAGCTGATCGACGAGTTGCAATAGCTAATGGTTTGGTATATGAACGTAAGGTGCTCAACGAAAAATATTGTTCTGAAGTAACACACGAAATTCATATGACAAAACAAAAGATATCGGAACTTGAAGAACAACTGCTGCTACATAAACTCCAAATTACTGAGTTAGAGTCGATTAACAAAGAACAAACTGAGCTTTATAAAACTCGTGAAGAAAAGGATATTGAAAAAATTCTTGCTTTGGAAAAGAGAGTCGACACGTTAAATAACATTGTTTACAAAACGGGTCAGACTATTCAAACCATGAATATGCTCAATAGAAATATGAAAAGGAGTTTTGTCAAGCTTGAATATCTCAAGAAAGTTCAAAGTACCAAGCCTTCTCTTTATGATAGCGGTTGTTATGTTGATAATCTTGCTCTTATGCTTTCCCCTGACTGCGACGAAATCATTCGTCAACAAGAAGAAAGACGATCGAACTTAAGTGACCTAATAAACCTTTCTGATTCTGATCGTTATATTAAGTTTGTTCCTCAAAAAGAACTTTCCAAAGAACAAAAGATGTATAATAGAGTTCCACCACCAAGTGATGAACCCCAAAAGAAAGTTTCTTTAAAAAGGAGTATCAAAAAGCAATCAATTTTGTTAGAAAAACAAATTTTGGAAGAAAAACGAAAATGGGATGAGAAAAGTAAAAGTGTTCAGCAATTTGAGTTTATATAACAAGGGGTTTTAAATTTGTACAAAGGTGTCGCTGATTATGAAAAAGTCTCTAGAGATACCATTTGGAATATTAAACCTAACCCACAAGTAGAAGTCGTCATTCAACAATGCATTGTTCCAACCATTCATGATCTTTCAAAAAATGTGGAAATGTTTTATAATGATCTCACTGAGGAAATGTTAACTGATTTAAGCTATGTCAAATCTCTTGAAGATGAAGTTGATTTTCTTCAAATTAAATTAAAGACAGAAGAACACCAACTTTCTAACGAAATTGATCGACTTTCTAAGGAATACTTTTCTGCTGACCATATGAATGCTATACTTGGTGTGTATACCGATCTTGATCAATATTGTCATGTAGCATGTCTAGTGTCAGAATCGGACAAGAAATGTCGCAATCTTGAAGTAGAGCTTTCGAAACAAATTCAGTCATATAACAAACTTTCGAAAAGTTTTTCTCAACTTGAGAAACACTCCATATCTCTTGAACTTGCTTTACAAAAAGGTGATAAATCTCCTAATCATAAAAAGTGTCAAGAAATAGCAACTTCTTCGTTTCGACAATTAAATGAAAAAGGTTTCGAAATAAATGATTTGAAAGCTCAGCTACAAGAAATGGACATAGTCATCAGTGAGTTACAAAAACTCATTGAGAAAATGAAAGGAAAGTCTGAATTGGGTAAACCATCCGTCGTTCGTCAATCGAATGCGGTTAAATGCCCTAAATCATCTATTTTGGGCAAAGCCCCACAGATAGCCTAAGTAAAGAACTGATAAGAGCACAAATGTGATAGCACCTAGAATGTATAAGATGAACACTAGGTCCACTCAAACTAGAACATAGCGGTTACCTCATAATACTAGGAAAACTAATCAACATGTGTCTTCTTCTACAGGAGTAACTCCCACTACTAGCGTTAGCGGACCACAGCTTAAGAGCACTAGAATTGAAGATAGAGTCATGCCTAACAATAGTCAAGAGAAGAAGAAGGAAGTAGAATATCACCATAGGAATTTTAAGTTTTCTAAGAATAAAACGTCTGTAACTACATGTAATGACAGTTTGAATGTTAAGACTTCAAATGTTGAATTTGTTTGTGTTAAATGTGGAAAATGTGTTCGTACTTTCAATCATGATGCTTGTGATTTTATTCATAATGGCGTGAATGCTAGAACTAGGAAGCCTATTCTTGTGCCCACTAGTACTAGAAAACCCATATGAACTTTGAACCAGTCCACTGCTCAACCACTTAAGAAACTAAGTGCGTTAGAATCCACTAATCTACGTAAACAAAAAATGTTAAAGAAGCTTTATGAGAACATGAGTAGGACATGTAAACAGGGGTACTCAAGATTGACACTACCTGGATACAAATGGGTACCTAAGACAACCACTATTCTAATTGGGTATATGAATGTTAGTTTTCCTTGTGAATCCATGTCTACTAATATTTTGGAACCCACTTCTATCAAGGGCTCTCATTTGTCAAACTCTACATTGTCTTCTAATGCTCACGCAGCTCGTCAAGATCATTCTCTTCATAATGGACTCTGGGTGCACAAAGCACATGACAGGCAATCTCAAGCTTCTAATTAACTTCGTAGAGAAGTTTCTGGGTACGGTACGGTTTGGAAATGACCAGTTTGCACCGATACTCAGATATGGAGACTTGGTTCAAGGGAATATCACTATAAAACGGGTTTATTACGTCGAGGGAATAAATCACAATTTATTCTCGGTTGGTCAATTTTGTGATGCGGATTTGGAAGTGGCTTTTAGGAAATCTACTTGCTATGTTAGAGACTACGATGGGAATGACCTTCTTACAGGTTCTGGTGGTTCTGATCTCTACACAGTAACTCTTCAAGATACATCTTCAACAAATTCAATTTGCTTAATGGCGAAAGCTACATCCTCTCAAGCATGGTTATGTCATCAACGATTGTCACATCTTAACTTTGACACCATCAACTTGCTTTCAAAGAATGATATTGTGACCGGTCTTCCTAAATTAAAATTCGTCAAAGACCATCTTTGTTCTTCTTGCGAGTTGGGGAAAGCTAAACGGAAGTCTTTCAAAACAAAGACTACCCCAAGCTCTAAAGGACGATTGGAACTTCTACACATGGATTTATATGGTCCCATGCATGTAGAGAGTATTAACGGGAAAAAGTATATTCTCGTGATTGTTGATGATTACTCTAGATACACATGGACTTTCTTCTTAAGGTCCAAGGATGAAACACTAGAAGTTCTCAAAAACTTTCTCAAGATGATACAACGCAATCTTCAAGCTCAAGTCTTAACCGTAAGAACGGATAGGGGTACTTAATTTTTGAACAAGAATTTGCAATCTTACTTTCAAGAAGAAGGCATCGAACATCAAACGTCTATTGCTCGAACTCTTGAACAAAATGGCGTTGACGAAAGACGGAACCGCACTTTGGTAGAGGCTGCTCGAACAATGCTTTCTGCTTCAAAATTACCACTATTCTTCTGGGCTGAAGCTATTGCAACTGCCTGTTATACTCAGAATCGTTCTCTCGTCATCTCTAGACATGAAAAGACACCTTACCATATCATAAATGGTAGGAAACTTACGGTTAAATTCTTTCACGTATTTGTATCTTTATGCTACATTCTTAAAGACGGTGAGAATCTCGACAAGATGAAAGAAAAAGGTGTTGCATGTATTTTTGTGGGGTATGCTACATTGTCGAAAGGATATCGAGTTTACAACAAGAAAACAAAGATTATTACAGAAACAATTCATGTGAACTTTGACGAATTGCCACAAATGATACTTGAACACAACAGCTCAAGTCCCACACCTCATTGTCCAGCAATGGCACCTACACAAAACATTGTACGTCCCGTGCAAGAATGTCAAGAAAATACTCCTACAACAGAATCGACGGATACGACACATATGAATGAGTTGGTTGATTTATATGATCCAATGTTTGATGAATATTACTATTCAAACAATCAAGTTGTGTCAAAGTCTTCCGCTGTCAATACTGCTGATGCACCTGAACAAAATCAACAAGACACAACTGCCTCTACTTCAGCAACCGTTGCTCAAGAGACTATTCCATTGGATACTCAACAAACTCAAGAAACTGTCATACAACCAACATCACCAACCGTCAATGCTGAAGGAAGAAACAACAATCAAGCAGTCGATGCACAACCTGACGAAGAAGAATTTATCAACCCGTTCGGTACAACGGTACACGAATTCGGAGAGTCTTCTACTCAACATGTTTATCCGTCCAACATGCATACATTCTACCAAAGATATCCACCCACTCACCATTGGACTCGTGATCATCCATTGGAGCAAGTAATTGGAAATCCTTCACAACCGGTTAGAACACGCAAACAACTCAACACCGATGGCGATGTATGTATGTACGCACTCACCGTGAGTTCAACTGTACCTACTAACATCAAACAAGCCATGACTGATCATGCGTGGATTGAATCAATGCAAGACGAAATTCATCAGTTTGAACGCCTAAATGTTTGGGAACTTGTTCACAGACCTTATGGAATCTCGCTTTTAGATTTCAAATGGAACTGGAAAAACAAACTGGATGAAGAACAAACCATCACCAAAAACAAATCTCGTCTTGTGGTTAAGGGGTATCGTCAACAAGAAGGGATAGATTTCGATGAATCATTCGCTCCAGTTGCTCGTTTGGAAGCTGTCCGGATATTCCTTGCTTATGCTGCACATAAGGGCTTCACGGTTTTTCAGATGGACGTTAAAACTGCCTTTCTCAACGGTCATTTGAAGGAAGAAGTGTATGTGAATCAGCCGGAAGGATTTATCGATCCTCATCATCCTGAAAAAGTCTATCGTCTTCTTGGTCTTAAAAGGATTCTCCAAAGGTTCTATAGATCCTACTCTTTTTATTAATAAATATGGGGATGACATACTGCTGGTGCAAGTTTATGTTGATGACATTATTTTTGGTTCTACGAACCCAAAACTTTCAAAATGTTTTGAAAAATTAATGCACAGCAGATTTGAAATTTCAATGATGGGGGAGCTAAAATTCTTTTTAGGCCTCCAGATTCATCAATCCCCACGTGGTATCTTCATAAACCAAGCTAAGTATGCTCAAGAGATAAAAGCATGGTATGACCTCATGTGCTCGCGTTGGTACACCATTGTCGACCACATCCCTAGACGCTGACTTGTACTCATATCCCGTAGATCAAACGCGATATCACAGTATGATCGGGTTACTTATGTACCTTACAACCAGCAGGCCTGATATTCATCCAGCAGGCCTGATATTCATCATGCCACATGCTATTGTGCATGATATCAAGCCAGACCTACTCAAAAGCACCTCAAAGAGGTTAAACGGATCTTTCGGTACCTTAAGAATACCATTCACATGGGACTCTGGTATCCGAAGGGAACCGGTTTTTATCTAACAGTTTTTTCAGATTCTGATCATGCAGGTTGCCTTGATAGTCGAAAAAGCACTTCTGGTAGCATACAATTTCTAGGGGAAGACAAACTTGTGAGCTGGTCATCAAAGAAGCAGGATTGCACTTCGCTCTCATCAGTTGAAGCAGAATATGTGGCTCTATCCGCGTGTTGTGCTCAAGTCCTCTAGATGAGAACTTAACTCACGGATTATGGCTTCCACTTTCATAAAATACCTATGTATTGTGACTCAAAGTCGGCCATAGCCATCTCTTGCAATCCGGTTCAACACTCCCGTAGCAAGCACATCGCAGTAAGATATCACTTCATCAAGGAACAAGTGGAACGTGGTATCGTTGAATTATACTTTGTCAGAACTGAGTATCAGATAGCTAACTTTTTTACAAAAGCCCTATCTCAAAATAGGTTTCAGTATCTCGTTGGCCGTCTTGGTATGAAGTATATGACTCCAGAAGACTTGGAGGTTTTGGCAAATGAAGCTGCTTGATTTATCTCTCATCATGACTTCTAAGCACATCACAGCTTAGGACTCGGACCTCAAATAAAGAATGTTTATCACGGAGGATAACTTATCCTTCTCAACGAGAAATTAATATTTCTCGGTCATGAGCTTCCTATAAAAACATTAAAAGTTTTTAAGTTCATGAAAAACGACTTCTAAGTAACTGTTAGCTTAGAAATCGTACTTCCACTTAAGGAAAGTTTATCATGGATGATAACTTACCCTTCACAACGGGAAATTAACTTTTCTCGGTCATGAGCTAGTCACAAAACATTCAAAGTTTTGAGCTCATGTAAATCGGAATTTATTTTAAAACTGTCGAACACAATTTTTCAAGAATTTCTCAAAAGATTTTTCTAAATCTTTCAAAATTGTGTGTTCAGCACTCCCTTCCTCATATGCGGTTTTCATATCTCAAAATTGGCATATGTTATTTTGATCAATTTTTTAGGGGGAGCATTTTAAAATCAAGCCTTTTAGTGTTGTTGGGTACATCTCTAAAATTGTCATATTTTATGTATCCAACACATTCCGAAAATGATATTAAATCTGTCATATATTATCGGTAAAGGCATCTCAACTCCGTACCTCAACATATTTTGTGGTGTCGTTTTTCTAAAATTTTGTCAAATTTTGTCTCAAGACACACATATATTGTTGAGGGGGAGCGACCCGACTGAAAATGTTCCATGATTCATGCGTGGAAACATGTTTCTCTCCCGTCGGTTTTTTCAGAAATTGTCACATTTTAATAAATTGGTATCTCTAATATTCTATTTTTTATATTAGAGATAGGGGAGAAAATGTGATTAAAATGTAATTTATCGCAACATGTGATCTTAAAGACTCAAGTGTAACTCTTTCCCTCACATGCCAAACTATTTCGTATATCGATGCATGTGTGTAGGGGGAGCTTTTCGGAAATGTAAAACTTTCAAGTGTTAAATGTTTTGATTTTTATCAAACACTTTGAATGGTTTTCAATGGTTTAATGGTTACGATCTATACCCAAAACAACCTACTATCTACGACGGAACGATGGAGTCAAAAGGTGGTTTAGGATAGGAAACTAAGTCCTATGATCCAACCAGAACCGGAGGGATCTACCCAAGGACATTCCATAGCTAGAAATAGTTGTCCTTAGGAAAGATGGAGTTGAATGAAGCTGAATGCGGACCTATCACATAAGTTAGCACTAGAACAATCACAACAAGGTGCTAGTGATGACGTATTGGTAAGCATTGAAGGAGTTGAATATTATATGCAACTTAGGCAGAAACCGGGTCAATACATCTATTGAATACAAGTCATCATGGACCCAGTGATGCAATGCACAACCCTTCCCAGCCATTCGAGTTTCTCTCAAAAGAAACGTGTCTCATTGTCACGGAGATCAACACGTATCTATTGACTTTCTCACTCCGAGTTAGTTAATATTGAAAAGGTGGCAGTCTGCTCCAGCCTCCGATTACCAAAATGCACTTATTGAGTCTAGAGCCAAAAGAGATCAATCTATCATCTCATTAGGACACAATCGAGTCCTACGCATTATCCTTGTGATATTGCCAGAACATCTGAGTGATACGATTCACAATGAAGATGGAAATCCTGCTTGAGCCATCATTAAACAAGCTCATGGTAGGTAACTTGTGCGATTCTACACGAATCAAACTTGTGAGAACTGGAAAGTAACTAAGTTTCGATTCTTAATTGATTAAAACTTGATTCCAGGTTTCTTCGCAAAATCCGTGTGATCTTGCCAGAACATTCAGAGTGACACTCATTAGTGTTCACAGTGACGAATGGAAATCCTTCCATTGTCAACATCAAACAGCACTGCGGTAGGTGACTCACAAGATTCTCTATGAATCAAGCTTGTGACAAACTGGAAAGAAACAATGGTGCGATTCTTTTAGAATCAAACTTGTTCCAGGAATTCTGAATTGAAGACTCTAATCAGACGGATAATTTATCCTTATGATTCACTCTTTACGTTCGCAGTCTGCTTTGAGACGGTCGAGTAATGAGAACTGGCTACTACCGCCGAGAAACCCTATCAAGGAGGTTCTTAATCGAATCTACCCGATCACAGGTACGGTATCTGATACCGTCTAACGGTCTTCACCGACCGGAGGTAAAATGCTACCGTGTTAGGATGAAATTTTCAAAGCCATTTTATCCGTGTCTATATATGTTGCTGCATATCAAGAAGGTGGCGTAGCTGTGTAACCGATGTCGATTCAGAAGTCACAAGAGCACGAGATGGCGATAATCAAGATACCTAAGAATATAAGAATGTAATAGGACATCTTAGTCACAAGGAGCACAGATGAAGATGTCAAGCACTCAAAGTCAAATGACAAAGGCTCAAGATAAAGAACACGAAAGCATGAAGGAACAAAGCTGTTACTAACAAGATCAAGACCAAGATACAAGACCAAAGCAGGAAGATCTCCTCTACAAGAATGTATTTACTCAATCATCTTATGCTTTTTTAAGCTTTTTAATATGACCGATACATTGGGGGAGATTGTTAGCCCTATTTTTTATATAGTCGAACAAGAATGTAATAAGTCATCTTAGTCGTTAAGGGTCTTGTATTGTAATAGGTTAGTCGGGAAAACCGGGCTTGGACTTTAAGCTAATATTGTATAAGTTAGGGGCGTAAGCCCAAAATGAAGCCAAGCCTGGCCCAAGTCACTTAAACCCAAGGCCCAAAAGCCAAGGGTATATATACCCTCTTCCATGTGTGGAAGAGGGTGTTGGTCATTATTACTTTCTCTCTCTAGTAATATTTTACCATCCAATCTCTCTCTTGTTTCTATCTCTACTTTTCTTCTCTTTCTCTCTCTAAATATCATTAGTATTGTGTGTTATGGGTTGAAGTGGGATTAACACATCATGATATAGTAAATTTGTTTCTGTGTTGTCACTGCCAGCACCCTCTTTACTATGTTTACGACTTTCAAAATTGAAGTTATCAACATCTTCATCGTTAGGATCTTCATAAAAGAGAATAACGTCATCCGGGTTACCAAATTCGTCTAAGTCATCGAACAGTGTTGAACCTGATCCTTTGGATGTTGCAAAAGCCTCCTCTCTGCTTTGCTGAAGGGTAATACGCAATTGTTTGGCTTCAGAAATGGTTTCTTGAACTTGTTTATCTACAGCAACAAGTGCTTCTTTACCTTTGGTTTGCTTTGCTTTCTTTGGCCTTCTTAGGGATACTTCTTCGTGTTCATCCTTAGTATGGATCATCTCATCATCTTCTTCTTCATCTTCATCAAATATTTACTGTTTCTTTGTGCCTTTATCTTTGGAAGAAGAAGTCATTTGGCGCTTTGCAATCCTTTTCTTCCGTTTACCTGTTTGTTTCTCAGATTGTTTCTCAGAGGGATCTGCGTTTGCTCTTTTGAACTGTGCTTCACTATCTAGTAGCATCTCTTGGTAGTGAGCACTTTCCTTGATCCCTTCATTCATCATGATGTATGGCACAAAAGCTGGTTGTAGTGAATACTTTGTGGAGTGATTATCAGCAGTCATAGTGTAAAACCCGCATGCTTTTACCATGAATAGTACACTTATGATCGTACGTACAGGGTTAAAACTTTCCTTATATAACATGAACACGTATCATGAATATTAATTACAAGAATTACGTACGTGTTATTACACGATAAGTATTAAATACGTGTAATATAGTAATTATAATCACGAACATAAAATCATGAACATGAAATCACGAACATAAAATCATGAACATAAAATCACGAACATATAATCATGTACTTACGTGTGTTATTAATACGATGAATGTCGTTGAGTATAAGTAATTATAATAACATGGATAATTAATAATTATGTAACACGTAAACATGAATAATGAACACGATTATTTTCACGTATGTTAAATCAAACACGATAAGTCATGACGTACGTAATATTTACGTCTTAAAAATAGTTGGATAACCAAGGAAAATTACGACGCTTTAAACACGAATACACGTGACTTTATTAGACGCGAATTATATTTTATAAGGGCTTTTGAGCCGTTTAGACAAGACAAGACAAGACAAACAAGGGCTATAAGCCCATTTGGGTGTAGTTCAGCTTAAAAATAAAAAGGACGGGGGGTAGGTTATATTTTTGAACAACTCACAAAAAATCTCAAAAACCCTAAAACCTAGAAACATGGCCGTCACTTTTTCTTTTCCTGCCGACGGTTTTCATAAACAAAGACCAAAGAAAAACAGCCATGGGTGATCTAGAGCATGAGTGGTGATTCGTGGTTTTGTTTACTAAACCCTAAATGAAAAGTAAGTAACCTTGTTTTATGTTTCTTTTAATTAAGACATTAATTGATCATGAACACATTAAAAAGAATAAAAAACGGCTTATGAGCATGTTAATGGTCAAGGATTAACGAGGGTTACGTGTGGTGGTTGGTTTCGGGTTTGGATTTCACACAAACCGAGAGTCCTAGACTCTCGGTGGCCTTTCTGCCTCATCAGCCGCAAGCCCCTGCTGCCAGTAGGGGTGCGTTTGGCTAAACAGTGGCGTTCAAGAGGGAAGCAGGGGGTGTTTAGGAAGGTTGGAAGTGGGCACCGAGAGCCTAGAGCTCTCGGTGGTAACCAGACACCCAGCAGGGGGACGCTGGGCCAGTCAGGGGGAACCAGGCAAGCAGCAGCGGCAACCCTAGCTAGACCAGGGGCTGCGCTGGCTAGTTAGTGGCAGGCAGCAGCAACACAAGGAGTGTTTGTCTGCTGGATTTAGTTAGGGGGTGTTTGGTTCGCAGCTTAGTACAGTTTGGGAGGCTGTTTGTTTCGGATTATATGTAAACACGACACGGGTTTTCACGGGTTCGATTTACGTCACGTTTTAATAAAATAATACACAGGTTCGGGTTATTATTTTTTTACAAGTTTAATTAGCTTTACATGTATATTTATTTACAAGTAATTAAATTAATTTATCATGACCTATAATTAATTTAATTAAAACATGGACTTAGGTTTATTATTATTACTTAATAATACACGATTTTAACCTAATTATTTATTATTTAATTAGACTATAGAATTAGTTAATTATTAAATCATGACATGTAATAAATTAATTTTCATGACTTATGTTATATTAATATAGATATTAATACATGTTTTAACCTAAGTATTTCTATACACTTAATTTAATTAAATCATGTCTATATTTAATTAAATCCTATAACCTATAGTTTATGTAAATTACATGTATTAATTTATAAACTATATTACTAATCACATGACTCAGCATATTTAATCAGTAAAACTAAGCTTATATTGTTTGGATTACTAGTTCAGCTTATTTCTATTTTTAGAAACTTTCTAATTCAGGAAACTTACTATTTCTGGAAACTTTCTATTTTTAGAAACTATTCTATTTAAGCAGTTAATCTATTTTGGAAACTTTATATTTTTGGAAACTTTCTATTTTAGGAAACCTGCTATTTTTAGAAAGTTACTTATTATTACATTACAAATACAATAATACAAGAATATCAGTTAATACTTAATCAGAAGACTTAAAACACATGATAAATACAGTATAACATTAAATCAGTAAGACAAGACTAAAACATATAAAACAAGTCAAGACATATTACAATCAGTTACGTACTCAGTAATCAGATACTTATACACGTATATTATCTATGTAGCATTAGTGAGATCGAAGTAGGACTCTCTTCCGTTCGTCTTCTTCGTTCACTAGACTTAAGGTACGGATTCTATGTCCTTTCAGTATGGACATTCTTCCTTATTAGGATTTCCCGTATGCAGCCAACTGTTTTCTCCAGTATATGTTTTATATGTTTTTGAATTACTTATGTTTAATTAGATACCTAAAGCCATATACATGCATGACCAGTTTCACCTAGTTATGGAGGTACCATAACCATAACACTAGAGGCACAAGTGTTATGACTCCACCACGACGGAGTGATAGCTCGTGGCGTCCCTTAAGCTTTTGGCCATATTATTATTATTATTATCATGTGGGGCGTATGGGTGCATCCTAGTTTACATGTTTTCAGCAGATTATTCAGGTGAATGTGGTGTGTTCCTTGCATCCTTCACAAGGAGCTGATCCTTCCTACCCAAACAGATATATTAATTAGAGGCAACCCCTCTAATTGCATGACGAGGTCACCCCTCCAAGTATTCATGCACGTTGATATTTCATGACCTATATTGGCTAAATGGTAAACATGTTAAACAGTTTTTATAAGATAAACATAAGGCTTTTCAAACTATAAAACAAGTTTTATGAACATGTTCCAGGTTTTCCAGGACTTAATCAATTCCGCTGTTATATATTTTAAATTCTTATATTAATCATTCCATGCACTGAGCGTTATGCTCAGCCGTTACTTTCCTTTCCATGTCCCAAAATGGCAGGTACCCAAGGACAGACTCGAGCATTTGGAGGATATGCATAGGATGGAAGCTGCTATAGACTTCTTCTCCTTTTGCCTTCATATACTTATGCTTGTTTAGCCTTTCATTCATTTTATTTACTTTATTATGGTTTGGGCTTATGTTTGGGAACCGATGTTTGATTCCGATTTTCCCTATGGTCATGTATGTTTTACTACATATTACCTTTCATGCTTTGATGACAGGCCATATTTACGCCTGACATTCCATTTATCAAAATGGGGTGTTACAATTATGGTATAAGTGCCAAGGCTTCGACCTGTAGGAGCTTCCTAAGACAACGCTTGTTATTCCACGTATTGATGTTTTCAGCACATTGTTGTTTTAACCATGATGTTTTCAACACCTTTATGTTTTAACCTTGATGTTTTCATCGATATTGTTAAACTAATATGGATGGACAACCGTCATTCATATTTAGTTATGTGTCATTGTTTCATGCATGATGTTCTTCGTGAACTGTGATTAATGTGAACTGAACCCCAGTAGTTCATAATTGGTCACATAAAATTTTTTCTGTTAAGTTTTGACAGCTGAGTTTCATTTAATTATTCCATGTATCATTGTCGCAGGTTTTTGACTAAGTAACGGTTGGTACAGGACTGGCCCTATTTAGTCGCATGTGATTTTATCGAAAGTTTTAACTTTGGAACCGACCCATAGGCGTCCCATCTCCATGTCTTTTGTTTGGGACCGACCCATAGGCGTCCTCTCGCCATGTCTTTTGTTTTGGGTAAACTGACCATAGGCTTTTACCCTCGAACATATAAAGGTTTTTATAAACTGCATCACGCGTTCACGCACTATTTTCATGCATAAAAATTTTCTCATGATTTGTTGGCATAATTTTTTTATGTCCCCTCATAAGTTACTATGTTTTTATGTCAAGTATGTTTTCATACTGTCATGGTTAACTTCAGTTTCATGTTGATTATGTTATACACTCCTTCATGATAGATTGATGTTTCTTCATGATGACTTCATCTTCACGTGATTATGTCTTACGTCTCTTTTGTTGGAATTCATTTAAATCCTACTTTCATGATAGTCATGGTTGGTTTTCATTAATTAGGCTTTCAGGAAAATCATCGTTGGAATTTGTTTAACCACACGTTAGCATTTCTCCATGCAACAGGAATGAGGAATATACTGGCATTGCCAGGTTATCATGATGGTCTTTCTGGCCGTTTAACCAATTATTTTCCTTTAAAACCATGTCAAATGATCGACCCCATACCGATCATTTCATGTGCATTCCATGTGTACTCCATGTACCGTATCCCATGTGCGTATTCCACTTGCTGATACACTACAAATTCCTGATGCTGCTCATACCTTGGAAATGTTACTAAGGGTTGATGCTGCGGATTTTAGAGACGCTACGGGATGCTGATGCTGTTCACAACCTGGAGATCTTAAAAGACGAAGACAAAGGCGTTAGATCAAAGTGATCGGACGAGAAGATGCTTCACCACCAGACGATTTCCATCAATCATTGCCCCTAATCCTTAGTTACATGTCATACGTCGTTCAGTTGTCATTTCATTCATATGAGAGTGAACCGGTACCAGCCGGTCACTCAGTTGAATAGTTACATGAATCACAGTCATGAGAATGACCGTCATGGAACTGACAGACAAGACGATAGTAACCACTAGTGTGGCAGCAACTACCCTAGCAATCGCAACCGAAGCTCCGACCACGGACGTGATCAGAGATACAAAGGATCAGTATTCAAATGATCCGTCAATTCTGACATAATAACTAAATATTTGTAGTTCTATTTTTTTCACATCTCGAGACACTTGTCAAGACATCAGTCAAGACACATATCTCACGTATACTTTCTGAAGACACATGTTAAGACACCAGTCAAGACACATGTCATGTTTATATTTCCCAAGACACGAGTCAAGACACATGACTTGTAACACCCCCAAATTTATACAACTCAGTACAGCGGAAGACTAGTTGGTGTTACGGGATAGCACATTACTCACATCATAGACAACGCATAAAAATCGCGTCGTTTAATAATAAATCATTTCCATTCATAAATATCAAAGTTACATCGGTCCCAAGTCATATTATTTCATACAAAGTTTTACAAAGTATTTGAATGGAAAATATTGTTTAAGTGCGGGCCATGAATTCTTGTCGTCTTCCCGAGAATTACCTTCAAGTACATGAGATAAAACATGTTAAAAGAAAAGGTCAGCGATAACGCCGAGTGAATTCATAGAGTTTAATAAATTCCATCAATATAATTTGGTATAAAATTAGTACCAAAAATCAATTCGTACAAATCATTGTAATAGGCCGTAAAATAGCCAAAATCATTTTATACAAATCTTTGTAATAGGCCATAAAATAGCCAAAATCATTTTATACAAATCTTTGTAATAGGCCATAAAATAGCCAAAATCATTTTATACAAATCTTTGTAATAGGCCATAAAATAGCCAAAATCATTTTATACAAATCCTTATCGAAAATCATAATATTGGCATTTGCCTTAAAAATTATTATACGAGCCAATGTCGTAAAAACATCATACAATACGCCTCATGACGTTGTATGAAAGTAAAAACAGTTATATGAATATGGTTATGAAAACCAAAACACAAACATAATATCATTAGTATGACCCTGTATTGCTAGTCAGGCAATACATCGTAATTTGAAGCGTCTAGTAGTATTTCGTTAGTTTTGGATTATTAGAAGCCGCATGACATTGTTACCTTACTAAACCAACAACGGGTAGCTAACCCGATACCAATTTTGCCCATCTAAAGTAGCGTGTCGTCACAAAGGTCACGCTATGGAAATCTTCTCATACATAAATTCGCTTACCAATCAATGTGGCACGACGGGGATCAACCGTCAAGGCGCGAACTGGGGTGATCGTCCCCAAATAGTACTATTAAATGCATAAGCGTCTACCAACTCCCGGTAGTTCACAATTCATGCTAATGGGACTTTTAGTGACATAACCTAACTTTAATAATCCATTTAATTTCATCTATCGGGTCCTTTAATCATTCATAGGGTCATACAATCGGGTCATTCAATCATTCGGGTCCAAAATCAATAAACAAACAATCGGGACAAATGGTATCCTAAATTTATAAAAACTAACATGTTATCTCCCTCGCGGGTTTATAAAACATTTATAAAAACATTTAAAAGAGTGCGAGGCTATGAACTCACGTTGATATGGGAAGGCGGGTTGTCGGCGATTCAGACGTACGGTACATGCTTCAATCACGGAAACCTAGACAAATAATATTCGGTCTTAGACGTTTGTCCAATGACTTTATAAAAATATAAATTATGTATACATATGATGATTATATATATATATGATGATCAAGTGGGTTTACATATCCTCATTTACTCATTTTAGTGCTATATGTCGATAACTTTTATATTAGTTTATTAGTTTTACCCGTTTACGTGTCTTAAGCCCAATAAGCTTATTATAAGTTATTTAACTTATTTTAATCCATTTTGTATCTATATTATCAGTATGTATACTTTCCAAGTTGGGCCCAAATGGGTTAAGACCAATAATTTCTTTTTATAAGTTTATATCTTATTTAGTCCAATTATTAGTCCAAGTATTAGTCCAATATGTTTACTTAGCCCGTTAATGTCCGTATGCCCTATAGTTCGGGTTTTATCGGTTTTTACTTGTTATATATGTCTATATATCAGTATATAAGTTTTATAAAGTTTTCATTAGACGGGTCCAACCGTCTTAATTTTATTTAACAAAAACGTTAATTTTACGGCAATAGCCGAAAAAGTCGTAAAAACAATGTTTATAGTTTTATAACTTATAAAACTTAACAAGTTTCCATTTTTATCATTTATACACTTATTACACCTTTTGCATATTTATATAAATAGAATTCATAAGTTAGTGGGTTTTAATTTATATTTTATACTATTACATTTTGAGTGCTTATATAATAGTATTATTCTTTAATTTTCCAAAAATCTGATTTTTAACTTTACTTTCACCAAAAGTGCCATATCTTGAGTTCTATATGGAGATAGAAGCTCAAATTGTTATCACATAAACTACATGATATGTGCTACAATTAACTCTTCTATAGCTACTGTTGAATCATCTTCTAAATATTTTCTAAAAATCGTCCAAAACAGTAACTTCAGATTCATACCTTAAACTTGTTTTGATCATATCTCACTCATTATTTTGATTCCATTGCATGGCCAACTCTCACATGTGTAAAAGACATTTAGCTTACTGTAAATGGATCCTACTTCATTATTTCATCAGTTCATAACATGTTTCTTTACTGTTTTATACAGCCATGTAAATTAATCAAGATTTTAACCTTGTTTCATATGGTTTTTCACCTTTTTAATCATGTTTATCAACAACAAATCCCCACATAACATTTTTATCATCATATAATCATCATAAATATATACATTAGGAAATAAAATACATGTTTACATAATCAAAATAACAAGAAGATGAGAAGGACAATCTTTATACCACCATGATGATGTAAGTTGTGATCAAAACATGGATTTTGATGGAGAAACTTGTGGATATCCATGACCATCTTCAAGACCACCATGCTCCATGGACTCCTTGTGGAAAATCAGCCTCATGACACCATGAAAACTCTTCCATGGATGTTATAAGTACCACCAATCAATAGGGTTTTAAAAGGGCTTCAACATATGCAAGTATAACATATGGTTTTATGGTTGAATCAAGATCAAAGGGTGTTTTTGGGAGAGATATGGGACGGCATAATCAAGGGGGTAGAGAGAGTTTGAGATTGTTTTGCATGAGAAAATGAAGTAGATGGTTTCTCTTGGATGGTTTTGATGGGAAGTAGCTTCATGATGAAGCTAAATGGACAAGTGTTCAAGTACTAGCTAACTAAATGACACCTTATGGTGTGTTAGCTTAAGTTGGCCGGTTTTAGGAGTGGGGTGGGACAAGTGTCCCACTTGTCTCATCCCATTTATTTACGGGTACTCCTCGATTCTAGTTTCCTCGATTTGCGTGCCCTCGGGTCGTTTTACGAAAAACGTTTTTATAAATTATGAATCGACGTCACAAAACGAATCCGATAAAAATTGTTTCAT
Source organism: Glebionis coronaria (assembly GCA_025667525.1). Taxonomy (NCBI): domain Eukaryota; kingdom Viridiplantae; phylum Streptophyta; class Magnoliopsida; order Asterales; family Asteraceae; genus Glebionis; species Glebionis coronaria. The sequence continues at coordinate 266,611,932 of CM046880.1, forward strand.
CAAAACGGAGTTTAAAAACGTAAATACGTAATCCTAAGGTTTCCGGTTTAGTCGTAAAGGACGTTAAAATAAAATCGTAAGTCCTAATCTCTTCTCGTAAATTTGTGAGTTTATGAACCAACACAAATTTAAAACTCCAAAATAAAATTCATGGACAAATTTATTCTCTGAAATGTCGGACTGTCACCAAAGACGGTGTAGGTAAACGTAAGCACGTAACGTTGAATCCTCCGGTTTAGACGTAGTCGATGCTACTCCAAGACGTAAATCCAAATTTCTTCCCAAAAATAAGTGAGTTCATATTGTATCATTAAAATAATATTTTCAAATAATATTTGAGAATAAAATATCAATCGTAAATTGACAGATTGTCACAGCATTTACCCCTAAACAGGATCTTTGTCCTCAAAGATCATCTTACCTTACTACTCGCTTCTTATAGAGTTTAAGCCATGTGGGTATTTCCTCCACATTCGGTCTTTTCTCGCAAGTGCAATTCATTACAATACGCGAGTTCTATCAAACATAACTACGGGAATAAGATCAGGCTTAATGTTGACTTACTTTCTCGATCCATGATGTTCACGGGTTTCTGATGAATGCAACTTTTCGCTGATCTAAGCTCTATTAAGAATAATCAGATTTTCACTTGATAGATATTCCATCAAGTTCGATTTACGAAACATAATTCACGCAGTCTTTGAAGTCCTAGGGTAGATCCAGCTTGTATGCCTTTCAATCCCAACTTTTATATCATCTCAATGGTCCCAAACAACGGGGACTTATATCCCATGATTTGTCAGATCATGAATTCATTTTTCCAAGGTTAAAAATTGTGGCATAACTTCGCTACCCATTTGGCACTTCAAGATCTACATTTTACATTCACACAACCTCCTGCCCGCTATCGGCAGTCAATAATCAGATCCTAATTTCAACAATCATTTCAGATTTCGCGGGTCGGGTATTTTGTAAGGTTAGGTTTGCCATCATAGGAAACCTTAAACCTAAAAGACATGTCCAACTTACAATGGGTGTATGTCGGGTGTCTTTATCTCAACTCCTGCTTACAGATGCTCTAATATTTAGATCCTAACAAGATTCGATCTCAATCCTATTATGATGATTATCAATGATAATATCTCCAAAGGAAAACGATTATACAGTCTATTACCAAAGGTCAATCATTCAAACATAGAGCAGCGCTTATATTACTTTGTATCATTACTTTACCTCGTCCCTTCGATTTGGGGTGGTACATAGTACTCTCATCAAGATTCGTTCACAACGACTTCTGAGCAAATCTCAAGAAATTCGATGCAAAGCGAGGATCTTGATATAGATGTTCGATACAGGCACACTATGTTTACATAACTTCCTTTAAATAAAAGAGTCTATTTCTTCATCAAGATTCTATCATTAGCGAGAATGATATTAGCAGATTTGGTCAGTCTGTCGACGATGACCCAAATCGAATCAAATTCAGATGATGACCTTTGCAATAGCTAAACGTTTACTAATGTATGAGGCGATGTCTGCCTTCATAATTCGTCATCAGTACAACTTCTTTAGACAAAGATACTTTTAGTCATAAATGACATACATATAATACTTATACTTACAAATTCCAATATAACTGTATCTCACAATCTCTATATTTAGGCAACCACAAGTGGCCTTTAAAACATTTAACGCTATCGGCTTCTCAATTTTAATGATTCATATTAGTCGTGAATCCTCTTTTATAATCTACATTATCCTTTTTACAAACATTGTTTATTTTTATATCGTTCGGCAATTTATTTTGCACCTTCATTATTAAGGAACATGTCCTAACTGGTTCTTTATCTTTTCTACATAATGCGTCGGTATTTATATTCACTTCTCATGATGATATAATTATCATGTCCATAATTCACTCAGGTATTCTTTCTATATTATGCGTCAGTAATTACGTTCACTTTCCTAGATGGAATAATTATCATAACCGTATTTATTCAAAATTCTTTCTTCATATCTTCTATGTTTTAGTTTCTTCTCAACTATCATTTTTATCCGTTTTACTCCATCCGACGTTTAAAGCGTCGATAATTATTACAACTAATTAAATAATAATTATTAAAATTTTATGAAACATAGACGTAAAAATTTTAAATTTCTTAGTTCGACCAATTATATAAAATGTTCAAAGATAAATTTGAATTTAATTAACAAGATTTTTGTTGATTTATCGAAAATATTTAATAAGATCCGTAAATGTTTGAAAAATCTTTGGTTATACTTTGGTCAAAATTTTCTTAGTTGAAAAGCAAAAATTATCGTTTCAAATTTTAAGTCATGGTTTAAATGGTTTCCTCAATCCCTTTTAGGTTATCTTGAGGTATACACAAACATTTACCCCTAAACAGAAGTTTAGTTAAATGGTTTGTGTATAAGGGAATAATCCCTTTAAAATCCTTCGTTAAAACATTTGTCAAAACATATTTCCATTTCTTTTTGGTAAAATCCAAAGTCTTAAAAGGGCTCTTAATTTTTGAAGAGTCAATTTATACTCCATTATCCTTTTAATCACATAGTCAAATCATGTAAAGGTTCAAGTCTTTAATCACGTGTTAATTATTTAAGGTACAGGTTTTTATCGTTCGGCCAATTCAGGGCAATCTATACTTAAATATTAACCTCATTCTCATTCTTGTATACAAACAAATAGTCCTTAATGATCACGAGCATGAATTTATCAAATTACAGCCTACACACGTGATTCATCAATTCTATGAATGTTACATGTGTATTAGTCAATCAAAACGACATCACGTGAAACTCATAATGTTCATTACAAGTACCGGATGTAGTGATTAGAATAGATAATCTCTTTCGCAGATGCGAAGTTGATGATAACCATGCTATGGATCAAATTTGCTAGAACCTTGTAAATGATCGAACAATTCTTCCATTTCGAGTTATGGATATCGTTTTCGATTGTCAATTTACTCAGTCACAGTAATCTAATATAAGGAAAGATAACACCATAGCTCTTCAGGATGACAGGCTTGGTATAATAAAATCTTTCTCCGACAACTTTCTCAGTTGTACGGTAATTCCTTAAATTCAGATGGTGCTGACGTACAGTGCACAAGCCACAGGTGCAGCACCGGGAATATAATCAATACCAAATTCTACTTGCCTTAATAGCAAAAGTCTATGTAATTCATCAATAAATACCTCCTATAGTTTCAGATAAGATTATCATCTTTTAATACATTCATTTTAGGTTGTTCTAGATTATAATATCTATAACTAGTTCACAACCATTCACGGTATAATTTCAAGTCTAAACGCAGGATATAGTCATCCATCAAGAATTATTTAAATCACTTTTGATAATCAACATCTTATCATTTAGGGGAATTCTACTCGAGTTCCCATTAATTAAGACAATTTCGTCACGTCATAATCAATCAATCCATGCTAGGGGCATTTCCAACTTTCCAGTTTTGTTGCCGTCAATAAGATGTGAACTTCTCAAAAGACTAATAATAATTCATAATCCTTCACAAATTCAAGGATATCTGGAGACACAACTAACCTTAGAAGAGTAAGGTTAACACATAATCTACGCGAGAGAATTTCAAATCAGATACGGATGAAAACATTTACCGAATATAAATATATCCCATGTTTTCATTAATTTGAGTACGCATTCGAAAGCTCCTCGGATCGTTACCCAGGTCATTCAAATGAAATCAAATCATAAGAAATGATAGGAACGTCAATACATCCAGTCGGGTATCAACACTTGGTAATCAAATACTTTTCCTAAGAATCTCACTACGGGAGAATTGGACAAGAAAGAATTATCAATTGTCAAATAAGACAATTTCCACAGATGAGTAAATTTAACTCAGAAGATTAGATGACACGGGCACATATGTAGATGTCTTCTATCATTATGTCCTTATTTTTCACTTTTTGCAGATCTCATAAAATTTTATCTTTCACAATCTTCAAAGAAAATGTAGTGTTTATTAATCAGTTTTATGGTGACTACTAATCAGCCTTGCATAGTCCATTCCAAATTGTATGTAGGCGCGCAACTATATACAATTTCAAGATTAACGATGCAATACTCAGTTCGTCAAAATTTTATCATCATGTTTATAATAAAAACATTTTCATGCTTAATTCTTAAATAAGAATCAAGAAAATTTTTACAATGATTTTCTTTGTTATGAAAACAATTAGGTTCCCAAAGCGTCTCATATACAACTTCATTTTGATATTAATCACTTATAAATCTCACTTTGAATAATCCTTATTGTGATGAAAATTAAATTTTCTCAAAGGATACCGTTTTAACTTTATAAAAACAATGTGTGATCTGCAAAGGAGTGATGAAGAGTTGTTCACCAAGAACTAACTACAATATGATAAGAAATGAGTTTAGCCAATTAATCATGAGGTTCATGACCTTGATGGCACTCAGGAATACAAAGAGAATAATCCACAACATAACTCAAATCGAGATGAGTACTTGTTCAACGGTTGCATTACTAATGCGAACATTAGGAAGAAGCAAGAACAGATAGATAACATCGATACATGTAGAATTTAGCAATCAAAGGTAGTCTTTTCATTAATCACAAACAAGTCAAATTGTACCGTAACACATTACGTGTCACTATGTCATACAATTCCAAGAACTCATCCTACCAACTGATGTCTCAGTTAAGTTAGGGATTATTTTTAAAAGATACCACAATGAATACTAATCTACAAGAGTCATTAGGTGTTCCATATGTCCTGGAAGATTCATCGGTCCCAATTTAGAAGAAGATTTCTTCGATTTATTTATTGGACACTGGGCATCTTCATTAGTGGACAATGGCAAAGGAACAACCCTTAACACGAATCAACAATCAATTAAATCCTTATAATTCAATCACAAAACTTAACGACTTTTATTAACAATATCATATTCCACACAAGTTAAATTTTACTTTATTCAAGTTTCAACCAATTTTATACTCAATTCAATATCCTACCTTATTCTCCAATACTTTCAATCTTATTCTTCGGCCTTGTAAAGGCAATACAATCTCAATATGAATCAACACTCAATTTCCAATCCTATATCTCTTACAACAACAATTATCAAATGAGTCACTAGTATGAAATGACTTAATCATTAAACTAGACTTCTCGGAAAGGTATTAGTGGCATGAGGCTTTTGGGTAATGGTTCCAATAACAGCCTCAAGTGCAACATTCACCCTTTCGATTTCAATTTAAGAATTGGGTGACAACGAATCAGATGACATCTTTCTAGGTGGTAACGTTTTGTCAAACTCCACTCTATAAGAAAAGATCGTCATGACATCGATATCAGATTTAATCTCGCCAATTCTTCTTTAATATCACAATCAACTAATATCTATATTTCTACGAATATCAACCATTTGTTGGGATCATAAATATCCACAACTTGGTTTAGATCTAGGATAGCTAGAATTCCTACGAGAATAGCTTCGATTAATTTACTAGGGGAGTTAGGGTTACTTGTGACAATCGACGTCGTATAAATATCTCGTATAAAAATCAAAATAATCGTCAAACAATCATGTAATAAAATTACATCATATATATATAATCCAAGTTATATATATATTAAAATAATACTTCTCAGTCTTGGCCTTGTCGGTAACTCGGGAATTCTTCGGCACCGTTATAGTCAAAAGATTTTTAGACATTTTTAGAAAAATGTTTATAGTTAAAAGATTTTGAAATGTTTTTTTCAAAACCTTGGTTTTAAAAATCTTTCGTTCTCTATAACGAGAGCTCTGATACCAAACTGTAACACCCCCAAATTTATACAACTCAGTACAGCGGAAGACTAGTTGGTGTTACGGGATAGCACATTACTCACATCATAGACAACGCATAAAAATCGTGTCGTTTAATAATAAATCATTTCCATTCATAAATATCAAAGTTACATCGGTCCCAAGTCATATTATTTCATACAAAGTTTTACAAAGTATTTGAATGGAAAATATTGTTTAAGTGCGGGCCATGAATTCTTGTCGTCTTCCCGAGAATTACCTTCAAGTACCTGAGATAAAACATGTTAAAAGAAAAGGTCAGCGATAACGCCGAGTGAATTTATAGAGTTTAATAAATTCCATCAATATAACTTTGGTATAAAATTAGTACCAAAAATCAATTCGTACAAATCATTGTAATAGGCCGTAAAATAGCCAAAATCATTTTATACAAATCTTTGTAATAGGCATAAAATAGCCAAAATCATTTTATACAAATCTTTGTAATAGGCCATAAAATATCCAAAATCATTTTATACAAATCTTTGTAATAGGCCATAAAATAGCCAAAATCATTTTATACAAATCCTTATCGAAAATCATAATATAGGCATTTGCCTTAAAAATTATTATACGAGCCAATGTCGTAAAAACATCATACAATACGCCTCATGACGTTGTATGAAAGTAAAAACAGTTATATGAATATGGTTATGAAAACCAAAACACAAACATAATATCATTAGTATGACCCTGTATTGCTAGTCAGGCAATACATCGTAATTCGAAGCGTCTAGTAGTATTTCGTTAGTTTTGGATTATTATAAGCCGCATGACATTGTTACCTTACTAAACCAACAACGGGTAGCTAACCCGATACCAATTTTGTCCATCTAAAGTAGCGTGTCGTCACAAAGGTCACGCTATGGAAATCTTCTCATACATAAATTCGCTTACCAATCAATGTGGCACGACGGGGATCAACCGTCAAGGCGCGAACTGGGGTGATCGTCCCCAAATAGTACTATTAAATGCATAAGCGTCTACCAACTCCCGGTAGTTCACAATTCATGCTAATGGGACTTTTAGTGACATAACCTAACTTTAATAATCCATTTAATTTCATCTATCGGGTCCTTTAATCATTCATAGGGTCATACAATCGGGTCATTCAATCATTCGGGTCCAAAATCAATAAACAAACAATCGGGACAAATGGTGTCCTAAATTTATAAAAACTAACATGTTATCTCCCTCGCGGGTTTATAAAACATTTATAAAAACATTTAAAAGAGTGCGAGGCTATGAACTCACGTTGATATGGGAAGGCGGGTTGTCGGCGATTCGGACGTACGGTACATGCTTCAATCACGGAAACCTAGACAAATAATATTCGGTCTTAGACGTTTGTCCAATGACTTTATAAAAATATCAATTATGTATACATATGATGATTATATATATATATATGATGATCAAGTGGGTTTACATATCCTCATTTACTCATTTTAGTGCTATATGTCGATAACATTTATATTAGTTTATTAGTTTTACCCGTTTACGTGTCTTAAGCCCAATAAGCTTATTATAAGTTATTTAACTTATTTTAATCCATTTTGTATCTATATTATCAGTATGTATACTTTCCAAGTTGGGCCCAAATGGGTTAAGCCCAATAATTTCTTTTTATAAGTTTATATCTTATTTAGTCCAATTATTAGTCCAAGTATTAGTCCAATATGTTTACTTAGCCCGTTAATGTCCGTATGCCCTATAGTTCGGGTTTTATCGGTTTTTACTTGTTATATATGTCTATATATCAGTATATAAGTTTTATAAAGTTTTCATTAGACGGGTCCAACCGTCTAAGTTTTATTTAACAAAAACGTTAATTTTACGGCAATAGCCGAAAAAGTCGTAAAAACAATGTTTATAGTTTTATAACTTATAAAACTTAACAAGTTTCCATTTTTATCATTTATACACTTATTACACCTTTTACATATTTATATAAATAGAATCCATAAGTTAGTGGGTTTTAATTTATATTTTATACTATTACATTTTGAGTGCTTATATAATAGTATTATTCTTTAATTTTCCAAAAATCTGATTTTTAACTTTACTTTCACCAAAAGTGCCATATCTTGAGTTCTATATGGAGATAGAAGCTCAAATTGTTATCACATAAACTACATGATATGTGCTACAATTAACTCTTCTATAGCTACTGTTGAATCATCTTCTAAATATTTTCTAAAAATCGTCCAAAACAGTAACTTCAGATTCATACCTTAAACTTGTTTTGATCATATCTCACTCATTATTTTGATTCCATTGCATGGCCAACTCTCACATGTGTACAAGACATTTAGCTTACTGTAAATGGATCCTACTTCATTATTTCATCAGTTCATAACATGTTTCTTTACTGTTTTATACAGCCATGTAAATTAATCAAGATTTTAACCTTGTTTCATATGGTTTTTCACCTTTTTAATCATGTTTATCAACAACAAATCCCCACATAACATTTTTATTATCATATAATCATCATAAATATATACAATAGGAAATAAAATACATGTTTACATAATCAAAATAACAAGAAGATGAGGAGGACAATCTTTATACCACCATGATGATGTAAGTTGTGATCAAAACATGGATTTTGATGGAGAAACTTGTGGATATCCATGACCATCTTCAAGACCACCATGCTCCATGGACTCCTTGTGGAAAATCAGCCTCATAAAACCATGAAAACTCCTCCATGGATGTTATAAGTACCACCAATCAATAGGGTTTTGAAAGGGCTTCAACATATGCAAGTATAACATATGGTTTCATGGTTGAATCAAGATCAAAGGGTGTTTATGGGAGAGATATGGGACGGCATAATCAAGGGGGTAGAGAGAGTTTGAGATTGTTTTGCATGAGAAAATGAAGTAGATGGTTTCTCTTGGATGGTTTTGATGGGAAGTAGCTTCATGATGAAGCTAAATGGACAAGTGTTCAAGTACTAGCTAACTAAATGACACCTTATGGTGTGTTAGCTTAAGTTGGCCGGTTTTGGGAGTGGGGTGGGACAAGTGTCCCACTTGTCTCATCCCATTTATTTACGGGTACTCCTCGATTCTAGTTTCCTCGATTTGCGTGCCCTCGGGTCGTTTTACGAAAAACGTTTTTATAAATTATGAATCGACGTCACAAAACGAATCCGATAAAAATTGTTTCATCAAAAACGGAGTTCGAAAACGTAAATACGTAATCCTAAGGTTTCCGGTTTAGTCGTAAAGGACGTTAAAATAAAATCGTAAGTCCTAATCTCTTCTCGTAAATTTGTGAGTTTATGAACCAACACAAATTTAAAACTCCAAAATAATATTCATGGACAAATTTATTCTCTGAAATGTCGGACTGTCACCAAAGACGGTGTAGGTAAACGTAAGCACGTAACGTTGAATCCTCCGGTTTAGACGTAGTCGATGCTACTCCAAGACGTAAATCCAAATTTCTTCCCAAAAATAAGTGAGTTCATATTGTATCATTAAAATAATATTTGAGAATAAAATATCAATCGTAAATTGACGGATTGTCACATGACTCACGTCCAATTCTGGAACATCCCTAAGAAATTTAGGGTACCCTCCAAAGGGTATATCCATTTTGTGGTACCATGTGTTAATCAGGCCCCAAGAATTTCAGTACCATCACCGGCATATCAGTGAGATCTGTCACGTTTGCTCGATGACACTTTCATTTCTTGCACGCATATTTCATATATTTATGACCGTAAAGGACGGCATTCGCATTCCCCATGTATACGAAGGTTTTCCTTCAGCCTAATGATGAGATCCAAGCTGCTAACGCATTACCTCGGATAGACACGAATTGAATTTAATCCTAATTATGGACTACGTACAACACACCCTGATATGATTCATGGTTTTGTACAGAAATGTTCAGGCTCCTGAATACATTCAGCATGGTTTTCCATCAGAAAAATCTGTACAAATTTTCTGTGCTTTCCAAGCACGCATTTGGTTAGCCATGATTGCTAAAATTTTCTAGCTGTCAGTTAAGACACGATCACTTAAGCCTTGTACGCATAACCAGCGGATTATTCCTAAATCTTCCCATACATTACAGAAGAACCTTCAAGGAGAAGGACGGTAACATGAGATTATGTGTCGACTACCGTCGAGTTAAAACAAATCACCTTTCATAACCGTTATTCTCCTCCACGTATTGACAACATGACCAATTGACTTTAGGGTGTTAAGCAGTTTTCCAAGATCGGATTCATAATCATGATGTCGACAGTGACGAGTGAAAGAGCAGGGCATGTCGATGACTGCTATTTGTACACGACTCGGTCATGCTAGATTTATGATTTTGAATTAGTCTCATCAATGTTTCAGCATGATTATAAGAATGAGTTTCCATGAACTCATAAGCAAATTCATCAGTGTTTTCATTGAGGATAACCTGATTTTCTCTAAGTCTAGAGAAGAACAGAAAGACCATATCTGCACTATGTTGCAAATTCTATGACAAGAGAAATTTTACCCTGGAAACTTTCCAATATCAATTCTGTTTGATTACAGTGACACGCTGAATCACATGGATTTCTACGGTTAACCTTACCATGAATCTGCTTAAGCGTAAAGGAGAGAACCCTACACTACATTAGGTGTTCTAGAAAATCCTACGCTAGGAGAAGTCTAGATTCAGAGACTCAGAGTTTCGCAAAATCCTATGTATCAAGTTCTATGAAGAAAGATACAGTTACGTTCTTATCTACATACCTATGATACCAACAGGCTAAGGTATAGACTAGGATATTTTTCCATCATCAGAATTGTGAACAGAAATGGGACAAGATCTCCATGGATTTTGGTTACCAGATTAACGCAAACTCAGAAGAAGCATGATGCTATCTAGGTTATTGCCAACAGTTGATCAAGTCTTCGGAATCCTTGCATCCGCAAGGATTTCAGAACCAACAGATTGATCGGACATGTTTCAGCCAAGGCTCATCCGATCACTTGGTAATCCGTCAGTTATCGGGTCCGACAAGGGTTCGCAATTGTGCTCCTTATTTATGTCCACGTCCTTGTTCTAATTTCACGACTTGCTTTCACGCTCACGTTCATGAAATTATTCACGTTCATGATCGTATCTTGGCTTACGATTTTACGTTCATCTTCGTTCTGGGAAGTTTTGTAAGAACTGGAGAGACCAGACTCAAGTTTAGTATAACTCCCTATCCTCAGATAGACGTTTCACGTCACAGTCCACGTCTCACCTAATGGCATTTGGCGATACCGCCGCCGTATTCCATGTTCACGATATGTTTCACATGTCATGTTCATTCCAGGTTCCTCATATCACGTTCACGATATGTTACACATATCATGGATCACGAAATGTTTGCTCATACTACACTCACCATATCTCCACGTACCACGTTCAAAATTTTTCACGTATCACATTCAAAATTTTTCATGTACTACGTTTCTATATGTCTCGCGCATCGTTGCTAATTATCAGTTAAGTTAGAGTGTTTTGCACGATAACGTTTCAGTTACCCTTGCACGTTAATTCTTTTTCCCTCGATCAAATTCAGGGGATCCATCTTACGTTGATAACCAGGAACTTTTACGTATTGTCAAATCAAGGTCACAAGACCAGAATTATCATATGTGTCAAGAACTCATAGAGGAACCGTTCCGAGAGGGAGGCCATTTGGAAACGGACAAGTTCATCCGGACTCCTTATCCGTTTTTTCTTATCGATTAGATATGTCCTTTCAGTCACGTCACGTTCCATGTCCTTTCAAGACATGTCACGTTCCACGTTCCTTCTACCATGTCACCTGCATGTCCTTTTATCTTACATACCCTCTAAGTTTGATTCGGGTATGTTCCTCTTTCAGCTTACGTTATTTATAACTCGGGGACAAATTATTCTTTTAGGGGAGAAGAGTTGTAAAACCCGCATGCTTTTACCATGAACAGTACACTTATGACCGTACGTATAGGGTTAAAACTTTCCTTATATAACATGAACACGTATCATGAATATTAATTACAAGAATTACGTACGTTTTATTACACGATAAGTATTAAATACGTGTTAGTACACGATAATTATTAACATAGTAATTATAATCACGAACATAAAATCATGAACATGAAATCACGAACATAAAATCATGAACATAAAATCACGAACAGATAATCATGTACTTACGTGTGTTATTAAGACGATGAATGTCGTTGAGTACAAGTAATTATAATAACATGGATAATTAAGAATTATGTAACACGTAAACACGAATAATGAACACGATTATTTTCACGTATGTTAAATAAAAAACGATAAGTCATGACGTACGTAATATTTACGTCTTAAAAATAGTAGGTTAACCAAGGAAAATTACGACGCTTTAAACACGGATACACGTGACTTTATTAGACGCGAATTATATTGTATAAGGGCTTTTGAGCCGTTTAGACAAGACAAGACAAGAGAAACATGGGCTCTAGGCCCATTTGGGTGTAGTTCGGCTTAAAAAGAAAAAGGACGGGGGGTAGGTTGTATTTTTTGACAACACACACAAAATCTCAAAAACCCTAAAACCTAGAAACATGGCCGTCACTTTTTCTTTCCCTTTTTCTTTTCCCGCCGACGGTTTTCATCACCAAAGACCAAAGAAAAACAGCCATGGGTGATCTAGAGCATGAGTGGTGATTCGTGGTTTTCTTTACTAAACCCTAAACGAAAAGTAAGTAACCTTGTTTTATGTTTCTTTTATTTAAGACATTAATTGATCATGAACACATTAAAAAGAATAAATAACGGCTTATGAGCATGTTAGTGGTCAAGGATTAATGAGGGTTTCGGGTGGTGGTTGGTTTCGGGTTTGGATTTCACACAAACCGAGAGTCCCAGACTCTCGATGGCCTTTCTGTCTCATCAGCCACAAGCCCCTACTGCCAGCAGGGGTGCGTTTGGCTTAACAGTGGCGTTCAACAGGGCAGCAGGGGTTGTTAGGGAAGGCTGGCAGTGGGAACCGAGACCCTAGAGCTCTCGGTGGTAACCAGACACCCAGCAGGGGGGCGATGGGCCAATCAGGGGGAACCAAGCAAGCAGCAGCGGTAACTCTGGCTAGACCAGGGGCTGCGCTGGCTAGTCAGTGGCAGCCAACAGCAACACAGGGAGTGTTTGGATTCTGGTTTTAGTCAGGGGGTGTTTGGTTTGCAGCGTAGTACAGTTTGGGAGGTTGTTTGTTTCGGCTTATATGTAAACAAGACACGGGTTTTCACGGGTTCGATTTACGTCACGTTTTAATAAAATAATACACAGGTTCGGGTTATTATTTTTTTACAAGTTTCATTAGCTTTACATGTATATTTATTTACAGGTAATTAAATTAATTTATCATGACCTAAAATTTTTTAATTAAAACATAGACTTAGGTTTATTATTATTACTTAATAATACACGATCTTAACCTAAGTATTTATTATTTAACTAGACTATAGAATTAATTAATTATTAAATCATGACATGTAATTAATTAATTTTCATGACTTAGGTTATATCAATATAGATATTAATACTCGTTTTAACCTAAGTATTTTATACACTTAATTTAATTAAATCATGTCTATATTTAATTAAATCCTATAACCTATAGTTTATGTAAATTACATGTATTAATTTATAAACTATATTACTAATCCCATGACTTAGCATATTTAATCAGTAAAACTAAGCTTATATTATTTGGATTATTAATTATGCTTATTTCTATTTTCAGAAACTTTCTATTTCAGGAAACTTACTATTTCTGGAAACTTTCTATTTTTAGAAACTATTCCATTTAAGCAGTTAATCTATTTTGGAAACATTCTATTTTTGTAAACTTTCTATTTTAGGAAACCTGCTATTCTTAGAAAGTTACTTATTATTACATTACAAGTACAATAATACAGAATATCAGTTAATACTTAATCAAAAGACTTAAAACACATGATAAATACAGTATAACATTAAAATCAGTAAGACAAGACTAAAACATATAAAACAAGTCAAGACATATTATAATCAGTTACGTACTCAGTAATCAGATACTTATACACGTATATTATGTATGTAGCATTAGTGAGATCGAAGTAGGACTCTCTTTCGTTCGTCTTCTTCGTTCAATGGACTTAAGGTACGGATTCTCTGTCCTTTCAGTATGGACATTCTTCCTAATTAGGATTTCCCGTATGCATCCAACTGTTTTCCCTAGTATATGTTTTATATGTTTTTGAATTGCTTATGTTTAATTAGATACCTAAAGCCATATACATGCATGACCAGTTTCACATAGTTATGGAGGTACCATAACCATAATACTAGAGGCACCACTGTTATGACTCCACCACGACGGAGTGATAGCTCGTGGCGTCCCTTCAGCTTTTGGCCATATTATTATTATTATCATGTGGGGCGTATGGGTGCATCCAAGTTTACATGTTTTCAACAGATTATTCAGGTGAATGTGGTGTGTGCCTTGCATCCTTCACAAGGAGCTGATCCCTCCTACCCAAACAGATATATTAATTAGAGCCAGCCCCTCTAATTGCATGACGAGGTCACCCCTCCAAGTATTCATGCACGTTGATATTTCATGACCTATATTGGCTAAATGGTAAACATGTTAAACAAATTTTATAAGACAAACATAAGGCTTTTCAAACTATAAAACCAGTTTTATGAACATGTTCTAGGTTTTCCAGGACTTAATCAATTCCGCTGCTATATATTTTACATGCTTATATTATTCATTCCATGCTTGTATATCCGTGCACTGAGCGTTATGCTCAGCCGTTACTTTCCTTTCCATGTCCCAAAACGGCAGGTACCCAAGGACAAACTCGAGCATTTAGAGGATATGCATAGGATGGAAGCTGCCATAGACTTCTTCTCCTTTTTCCTTCATATACTTATGCTTGTTTAGCCTTTCATTCATTTTATTTACTTTATTATGTTATGGGCTTATGTTTGGGAACCGATGTTTGATTCCGGTTTTCCCTATGGTCATGTATGTTTTACTACATATTACCTTGCATGCTTTGATGACACGCCATAACTACGCGTGACATTCCATTTATCAAAATGGGGTGTTACACATAGTATCCAACACATCATCGTTATCTTGAGTATGATTGAAGAAATTCCCACAGGGATCAATAGCTGGGTCACTCTTCATGAAGAAATTGATGATGAGTTTTGTGAACCTTAGAAATGGGAGATGCACCAATTTCCTCTTGGAACTTGTAAATTGATGAAAGAATTCCTCCCAAAGTTGTAGTGCATAGTCTACTTCAAATCCAGTGTAGAGCCCCCAAAATATATTAGCCTAAGAGGGTCTCATTGCATCTGCTCCACGAATCTTGGAAGTAAGGCATTTTACTAAGATAGTGACAATTGCTTTCCAAGGTTTCCCAATATGTGATGTGTTAAACTGGGATAGAAATTCAATTTCACCCTCATAATTCAATTCTAGAATTACTCGAAGCAGTTCATCTGTATCTTGGTAAGGCACAAAATGTTCTCCTTTTGCTAACTTAGGAAACATGAATAGTTGCCTAAATTGTCGCAATTAAAGTGTCAAGTTCTTCTTGTTGAGCGTGAAAGAGATAATCTTCTTTGACAATTGTTTTCCCTGTGTAATTGTTGCTGTTTCCCAAAACTCGTGCATGTATACTTCAGGAACTGATGTTGTGGCACATAATGCGTCCTTTTTCGGCGAACAATCAAGGATATCCGTTGCAATTTTGAATGCCGCCAAAGTGGGATCAAAATCGTCTTTAAGACGAAATTTTTTTGGTCCATGAGGCATTCTGGCACTAAGTGGAACAAGGACAAGATCTAGTTGCTTTTGTTGTTCTTCGTTTATCAACATTTTCCTGCTATAGATAAGCACATGCACACTTGATATATACACATATATATATCTCATAAACTATGCATATCCTAAGCATAGGCAATAAAACAACAAACGTCACCACATTGCATAACATCACACTAAGAAGAAACTACACTTTTAGAAAATAGTTATCTTTTTAACAACATAATCTAATAATGTTTATTTTAGTAACTCAAATCACAATGAGTCTTAGTCTATGTAACACAAGCATGTCCCAAATTTCTATCGTAATAGCCAAGACCATCGTAAAGCTAAACACATCTAATTGTCCTTGCAAATGTTGTTCCATCGCAACGCGATCACAATGAGTCATCGCAACGAACTCATCACAACGAACACATCGCAACGAGTTATCGAAATGAACTCATCGCAACGAGTCATCGCAACGAACTCATCGCAACGAATCATCGCAAAAAGTCATCGCAACGAACTCATCGCAACGAGTCATCGCAACGAACTCATTACAACGAGTCATCGCAACGAACTCATCGCAACGAACTCACCGCAACGAACTCATCGCAACGAGTCATCGCAACGAGTCATCGCAACGAACTCATCGCAACGAGTCATCGCAACGAGTTCATCGCAACGAGTCATCGCAACGAACTCATCGCATTGAACTCATCGCAACGATCCCATCGTAATGAACTCATCGTAGTGAGTCATCGCATTATAACCATCGCAGTCAATACGAACCATTGCTATCGCAGTCTGGGCGATACAACCTATGTAGACGTGGTGATCTTGATTTCTACACATATGCAATGTTTTAGGCAAAACTATTAAAAATCAATATTTATCTGGCTCAGGTTAACAAAACCCACCACATATTTAGCATATTCATCATTAACATGAAAGCCATAGTTAATTTGGATTGATGTAAACCGGTTCGATTCATGATGATAGGAGGTAGATGATCATAGAAATAAGATGATGTGATAATAATAATAATACCTAGATTATGTAAGCTGGTTTAGCACTCAAAGTAGATGGATCGAAGCTTTTTTACAATGGAGGATGGAGTAAAAAAATATATGTGTGTGACGATGAGTGATAAACAGGAGGGGGAGGGGGTGAAATGATTTGACTTTGGTCAAAGTAAATGCAATAAATTGCATCTTGGTCCCCCTGATTGCAAAAGTTGCAATTTTGGCCCCCCAGTTAGAAAAAGTTGTTAATACAATAACCCATGACTTCTTATCTTGGCAAATTAACACGATCACATACGCCAATCACTCAACTAACACGATCACAAGGCACACTTAGCAAATGATGGAGAAGATAACCGTTTTTACATTTTTCTGAAAACCCGTTTTGAAAATTTGTCAAAACAAAAAAGATTTGATATTTGCTCCCCCTTAAACGCAGACCCGTTTTCTATTTAAAGAGCTGTAGTTGATGTTTTTAAGGAGACAAATATCCATGAAGACCTTTTCCGTTTAATGATTTTCTGAAACGATTCTAGTGGAAATAAGATTTCTCTTATTTTAACAAAAATAAGTGCACTGAAGTGTACACTAATTTGTGTTAGACCAAGTTATAAAGTAAACTTGATCCCTTACAAGGTTTTGAAGTAAACCTTGCCTGAGAAAATTAATTATCGTTGTGAGCCAATGTTTTCAAAAGAAATACATGACTTTAATGCGAAACGCGGGTTGTAGTCAGAAATAACTACAAGCCATATGGGCATGTTTTAAAATATGTAAAACTTTTATACGGACTCTATTTATGGCACCGTGTCAATTTTAATCGACATTTCTAAGGCCGTAAATATTACCGTATTAAAAGACATGCCTGATTTAAAATGATAAAATATTTTTGGATTTTCTTTATTTTATATTTTTATGGTTTTTTTGTATGTTTTATATTTTTGTATTTTGCTTATGTTGGTTTATATATATACGATAATATTCAAGATAACAATAAAAGGATACTCTAGAATATTTTACCACCACTATTCTGCAGATTCTTCTGCAAACTCCTTAAGTGTCGCTGGTGAGAATGATTCATGCCTAGCTTTTCGATCAAAAACTCGATACGTCCTCGATCTAAGGCCTTTGTGAATATATCCGCCAGCTGATACTCAGTGTTGACAAAATACAGTTCGATCACTCTATTTTCCACTTGCTCTTTGATAAAGTGGTAGCGTATGTCAATGTGCTTCGCCCGGGAATGTTGAACGTAGTTGCAGCAAAGGGCAATTGCACTTTTGTTATCACAGTACATCGGGATTTTGTTGAATCCAAGACCGTAGTCAGTTAATTGTGATCTCATCCAAAGAACTTGAGCACAACAACCGGACATAGAAATGTATTAAACCTCTATACTTCATATCACAACGCTTTTCTGCCTCTAGGATGCCCAACTAACAAGTCTATCTCCAAGAAGTTGCACACTGCCAGAAGTGCTACGTCTAGTATCTTGACACCCAGCATAATCTGCATCTGCATATGATATTAGTGCAATATAGGAATCCTTCAGATACCACAGGCCACGATGAAGTGTTCCTTTAAGATACCAAAAGATCCTTTTCACAACATGTAAGTGCTTTTCGGTAGGCCGAGCCTGATACCGGGCACACATGCATATAGCAAATTGCAAATCAGGCCCGCTAGCAGTCAGATAGAGAAGGGTACCGATCATTCCACGGTAAAGTTTAGGATCGACAACTATCCCTTCCCTATCCTCATCTAACTTGGATCTCTCCACCATTTGAGTATCCACGGGGTCACAGTTTTCAAAATGATACTTCTTTAGTGATTCAAGAGCAAATTTGGATTGATTAATGAAGATGCCTCTAGGATTTTGAGAAATTTGCAACCCTAAGAAAAATGAAATTTTTCCCATCATCGACATCTTAAAATGTGTGGACATGATTTTCTCAAAATGGTCAGACAGTCTTTGAGTAGTGGCAGCAAATATTATATCATCAACATAAATTTGTACCAGTATCATGTCGTTGTCCTCCTTGAGAATAAATAATGTTGAGTCCACTTTGCCTTTGGAGAAGCCTTTTGAGATGAGATAAGACGATAGGAGATTGTACCACGCGCGTGGAGCTTGTTTCAACCCATAAAGAGCTTTCTTGAGCTTGTACACGTGATTAGGATACTCCGAGTTGAGGAATCCATTCGGCTGGCTTACGTAGACATCTTCCCTTAATTCACCATTAAGAAATTCCGTCTTAACATCCATTTGGTAGACGATCATGTTCATGTGAGCAGCATAGGTAAGGAATAGTCTAATCACCTCCAATCGTGCAACGGGAGCAAAGGATTCAAAGTCAATACCTAAAGCTTGTTTGTAACCTCTAGCAACCAATCTAGCTTTGTTCTTTAGCACTCCACCTAACTCATCGAGTTTAACCTTATATATCTACAACAATGTAAGGATTTCAACGTTGTTGGGTAAAGGAACTAATTCCCACACTTCAAGACGTTGAAATTCATTAAGTTCCTCTTGCATGGCTTCAATCCAAGATGATTGCGTCATGGATTGTTGCTAATTTTTAGGTTCAATATCGGAAAGAAATGCATCAAAGTAGCAATATAATGCATGTTCTTGGAGTTAGTGGCGTGTTAAGACTGGTCGATCGATGTCACCAATAATATTGCAGATTGGGTGATCCTTTGTCCATTTGGTGTTGTGATTTTCAATCCGTGGTGGTCAGGAGTGAACGATTGCAGGAGCTTCCTCTGAGGTAGATGCACCGTTAGGGTTTTTGGGTATTTGTAAACCAAAGAATGGAAGTTCTAGTAAATGATCAATTTCCAAATTGTGATCATAGTTATCCTCTTCAACATCATTAGTAACAAGTGGGGGTGATGATTCAGGTGTAGTTTGTGAGTTACTGGGGGATGGGGCATCTGGTTCAATAGTGACAATAGATGCCTCAGACTGATTTTGATTATCTTGAGCAACAACTTTGGGAATCGGAGCTACTGCTGCAGGTGCTGGAGAATCATCACTAGGTGGATCAAAGAATTCATCAAACATAGGTTGAAATAACTCATCCCACTCGGGACTTGTAGGTGGTGTAAATGATGGAGAAGTAGGATTGTTGGGAGTTAATCCGGAACTAATCGTACCAGTTCCCATCTCATGAAGTGCGGGTTCAGAGTTGTGTTGCTCAGAAGCCATTGCTGCCAGCTCATCAAAATCGGCATCCAAAGTTTCTACTATCTTGCCAAGATGACGGTTATATATTCGGAAAGCTTTCTTTGCGGGTGTGTAACCAATGAAAATTCCAATATCAGCCTTC
The DNA here is from genome assembly GCA_025667525.1 of Glebionis coronaria. Taxonomy (NCBI): domain Eukaryota; kingdom Viridiplantae; phylum Streptophyta; class Magnoliopsida; order Asterales; family Asteraceae; genus Glebionis; species Glebionis coronaria. The sequence continues at coordinate 266,632,002 of CM046880.1, forward strand.
GGTTGAAGTTTGCCCAAATTCTCACTACTAGTATTTGGATAACCTAGTGCACCTAACACATGAAAACATGAAATATCAGGTTTATGTCCATGATGTAGCTCATATGGGGTTTTTCCATGGCGCTTACGAATGATGGAGCGGTTTTGGGTATAACATGTTGTTGCCACTGCTTCAGCCCATAAGAATAAAGGAGCATTCGCATAAATCAACATAGTTCTAGTAACTTCCATACGTGTACGGTTACGTCTTTCCACGACACCATTTTGTTGTGGAGTACGAGCAACTAAAGTTTCATGTGAAATACCAACCTCTTCATAATAGTCTCGTAGAGTTTGATTAACGAACTCAGTTCCATTATCAGTTCGAATGCGGCGAATAGTAGCATTTAGACACACGTGGATCATCTTTAGGAAAGTAATAATATAATTTGGTGCTTGATCCTTGGTTGCTAAAAACTTTACCCATGTAAATCTTGAGAAATCATCCACCATGACGATGATGTATTTTCTACCACTCACACTAGTCGTACGCATTGGCCCGCAAAGATCCATGTGCAAAAGATACAGTGGTTCTTGGTTGGTGTCTTCAGCTTTAGGTTTGTATGATTTCTTGGTGCTTTTCCCCAAAGAACACGCGGAACATAAATGATCCTTGTCGAAATTAAGCTTTGGAAGACCATGAACAAGTTCGTTTTTAGCCAAATGGTTTATAGCATCAAAGTTAAGATGAGATAACCAGCGATGCCACAACCATGAATTGGTCTTAGATGCTTTGGAGAGAAGGCATACAGGAGATGCGACCATCATGTTTTGAATGGACAGTGTGTAGAGATTATCCCCTCGAGAACCTTTTAACAAATCATTTCCTGCAAGATCGTGAATAAAGCAAGTACGTTGTCGAAAAGCAACCTCAAGGTTTGAATCGCAAAAATGTCCTACTGAAAATAAATTGTGACCAAGTCCCTCCACGTAATATACCCTTGAAATCGTAACATTCCCAATTTGATATTCACCGTAACCCATGATTTTCGCAATATGGTCGTTGCCGAATTTAACCGCTCCTAGAAACTTGGCGACAAAATTTCTGAGCATCGAGCGGTCTCCAGTCATATGCTTTGAGCATCCAGAGTCCAAGTACCAGAGGGTGATTTAGACCACCTAAAAATATCAGCAGACGAAGACAATGTATCGGAGTCTAAATGTTCCTCTGTGTTAGCAGGTATAGATATATTTATCTTAGATTTGCTATCAGAAGAGATCTTAGGCTTCCAAATTTGTTTCCTAGATGCTGGCTTAGATTCTAGTTGTCTAATGTCCTGAGGTACTTCTTCATTGGTAAGCACAATAGTGGATGCAGACCTATTTAAAAGGTGCTTTTTCCATTTCTTAGTGTTAGAGTTCCTATTTAAAGGATGCTGAGACCTAACTTCAGTGGATGTGATCCTAGTTAAAGGGAACTTAGTTCCATTTGCTGTAAAGGTCCTACCAGTGGGTTTCCATTGGCAAACAACTTGGGTGAATTTCTTCCCTGTTGGAATCCATTCAAGATTGTTCCTAATGGCATACATTTCATTCACGTGATCAACAAGGCATAAATCATGACGCTAAGAAAACATGCATTCATTACAATTCCAACATCGCAAATTCGAATTCACATTTTGCTTAGGCTTCTGCATAAAGGCATATCCTTTTGTCGTAGGTACATGATTCTTTTTATTTGAAACTGAAATAACATTCCTAGGGTGAACTTCTACTTTCTTCTTTGCAGTCCTACTAGTGGAAGGCTTGATCCTATCTTTCTTGTCTTGAGATCATTTAGCCATAGTAGACATAATTACTCCTGTAGAAGCCAAGAGAACATTAGTAACAGATTTGGAGTTAGCCTTGATGGGTGTGTTTAAAACAGGCTTAGTTCATGGGGTTTTATTGAATGGAGTAATGGCAATGGTGGGGGTTTGTTGTTTCGGTGGTGCAGAACCCGGTTGTCCTATGTAATTCATATGCTCTAAGCATTGTTGTACCTTCTCAATGTAAGCATGAGTAGAGTAATAGTGACTATTCGAGGGATCTAGTTCATAAAGATCATCTACAACATCCCTAGCAATATATGCATGCTTAACTGTATGCTCCATATAGAGCTTATATGATAGTGGATTGTTCTTATTATACGGGTTCTTAGTGATCACCACCTTGTTGGATTTTAAAGCACTAGAGATCGGGGCAGAGAGTGTAGCTGGATTATCAACAACTTCTTGTCCTTTGAGTTGAAGTGTCTCCTTTAATTCAACAAAAACCATGTTTTTATCTATGAGTTGAATATTTAAGTCTGAGATTTACTCACACTTATGGTTCAGTTGGTCAACAAGTGACTTTTGCTCTGCCGCATTAATAGCGAAGCGTTCTTCTAACGAACCATAAATTTGTGAAAAACCCTGCTTTACTTTATCAAACTCCCCTAGCATAGAAGAAATTCTATCTTCTAGGGCATGATTTTTAGTCTCTACAGCCTCTAGTTCCAATTTCTCTGCTAATAACTCTCTCTTATGTCTCATAATTTCTTCCTCTAATGCGTGAACCACCTGAATCATCTTGTCACTAGTCTCAACGGAGTTTTCACAATCATTTGTTTTTGAAAGAGTTTCATTTTGAGATTGATTTTCAATTTCAAGAGATATACAATGTTGTTAAAGCTCATCAAAACGTTTTGAAAGTGAGTTATAAGAATCTTGAAGCTTTAAGAATTCAGCGTAAGATTCGTGACAAGAATGATTATCTACATTATTTACAGGTTCAACAATATTCACAGATATATCATGCACATCATCACATTTATTCATAGCAGAGGTCATCACAAAAGCAAATTTAATAGTAACAACTTGCATCACTTCGAGAGACACTATATGTTCCAAGAATCGGTCATATTCGGACAAAATCTTTTCTTTCTCAATTAGATGTTGCTTATAAGCATCATCCATTTCATAGAAAACTTTTTGAACTTCAGTCATTTCGAAATTACGATTATCCCCGAGATCTAAAAATCCCTCTTTAATATTGTCTACAAACGGAACGATCTCTTTCTCAAACACCATTTTCATGTGTTCGAAAGCCTATTCTCCAGCGGTTTGAGCCGTTGAAGTCGTACATTCCTTGATGACCTTGTCAAATCCGGTTAGGTATCGCTGAATCTCTTCCAAGCTTAGCAATACCGTACTTATTGGTGGAAGATTCTTTGGAATTTCCTTAGGTTCGTTTGAATTAACAAGTGTAGGAAGTATACTAAGGCTTTCTCTAGTAGGCATGTAAGTTGGTGTATGGATAAATTCCTTTTGCATATTAAAGCGAATTCTAAGATCTGTTTTTGCATAAAGCTGTGCATAATCATACTCAGGATATGTATAAATTACTTTTGACCGATTCTCTTCATGTAGTGACATGCTCTCAGATTCATTTGAAAACACAATCGGATCTAAGACCAATCCTAACTTTGTGGCATCATAAAGTCGTGGGTTGTGGATAAATGCTTGCTTTGCATACCCCGGGTTAGGTGGTAGGTATATTAGACGCGATAGAGTGAATTCTTTAAAAGAAGAATGAAACAAGTGTACTAAATGTGAAGCAGAGTATTGTTTTAAAAGCAAAATGTCAGTCTTTTTAACTTTCTCAGACGCCTTAATTTTCGTTTCAACCCTTTTAGACTCGAGAATTTCAAAATCCGTTTGTAGTTTTGAAAATTATTAACGACTGACTCTTTTTCTTTAAGTTCTTTCAAAAGATTTGCTCTTAAACTCTCAATTTCTAGCAAATTATCCATTTGGACTTTCCTAAACCTATCAAATTCAGGATTGGTTAAGGTAGTGGTCACTGGAGTTAATTCCAAGGTTTTAACCTTTTCCGTATACAAAGCAAGCTCGACAGATAATGTTTGATTAACACCAAGGGTTTCAAGGACCGCATTATTCATTTGGCCAAGCATAGATACCGACATCATAACTAAATCTTGTTGAGCAAACGAATTTGTAGTCGTAATAGCTCCCGGTTGTGTGTCACTCAAAGTCTGGGGACTTGCATTGATATTGCTATCATTGTTTGTCTCCTCGTCTGAGTTACTAACCATCGGAGGCTGTTCCAGATACTCAGACACTTGCTCAACTTGATAAGGTACAATACTAGTATTATTAGAAGTATTTGGTACCTCAGAAATTGTGTCAGCTCCATAAAGTGATAGATTGTCCATGAGAGCTGCCTTGGCGGTATTGAGATCATCACAGTCGGAATCGTATGCATCAAGATCATCACATTGATATGCGACATTGTTCGTTGTGGCTGCTATGAGTCCGTCAGTGTCTGCAACTCCTGGATCTGCGAGAAATGCTAACTCTTCTTCGTCGAGCTCTCGTCCTTGGGCTTTAGCATTAACCAAGTAGATCTTCTCCTGAAACCATGTGCTATCCCTTTTCCTCTTAGGCTGCTTACACTCTCGAGCCATGTGGCCTTCCCCTTTGTAGTTATAACATATGATCATCTTCATTTTTCTAGTGTTATTACCCCTTGTAGCAACAGTGTTAGATGGACGTGCACCAATATTAGATGAACTTGGTCTCCCCTGAAGTGGTTGCACAGTGACTCTGCGATCCTGAATTGTAGCTTGTTGACGAGAATTAGAAGAATTCCTCAACTAATTGTTTGTTGGAGATGGTCCTCTGTAACCTCTTTTGTTCAACGCTTGTGTGATGTAAGTAGACATTTGAGCAAGTATATCAGTAGGATTATCCCCTTTTTAAACTAAGGAACTGGAATCTCGTCATCACAATAAAATACTGGTGCTGGTTGAGCTACAAACTGATTTGAAGGAGCACTAACATGTTGTGAGTAATGGGGTTGAGGAGCCTCATGTTGTTGATAGGTGATGGCAGGTTTTGTTGGAGGTTGATAAGGTGAGTAAGGTTGTGAAGCATAAGGTAAATGATGTGAATCTCCTTGTGATGATATTGATGGTTGCTTGTATTGTTGCTAATAAGATGTAGGTGGTTGTGGCAAGATCGAATATTGTGGAAAGCTGGGAGTTTGATACAATGGTTGATAGGAAGATTGGTGTCCCAAAGCATACAGAGAGTTGTGATATGACAAAGTTGGATGATTTTACATTAATTCGAATGGTTCTTGATAATATCACTGAGAGATGCGTTTTTGGATCACGTGCTTCTCGTGTTGCTGCAAGAAAGCATAGATTTGATCTAAATTTGACTTGTGCAAATCCCGAATCATTTTAACATCGGTGACATACTGGGTCCACTCTTAGGGTAACGTGTTCAAGAACTTGGTGTTTAGTTGAAACTGAGCTATCTTTAGATTATACACGTTCAAATCATTCATCAAAGTAGTAAAACGCTAGTAGTAGTCATGAAGTGTTTCCCCTGGAATGTATGTGAACCTATCAAACAAGTCATACAATTGACACTCTCATTCCTGCTTAGTTAGTGAAGTCCCTTGTAACAAAACAGATAAGAGATCCCAAAGATCCTTTTCCACTGTGTGTTCACTTACCATTCGATAAATATCGGGTGGAAGAGCTTGAAGTATGGTCTGAACAACCCTTTCATCCGCATCAGCAATGATTTTGTTAGCATCCGTTAACTCATGAAACAACCTTGGCCGCGTCACATTGTCGAAAATAACTTCTCCCCAATCGAGTGGACCTTTCTCAATGGATTGAACCATAAGTCTCCCATTAGGTTTAACCATAATGTAAGTTCTCATGCGACCTTGCCATGCTTCAAATAAGTCTTTGATGAGCAACGGTGGGCGGGTATCGGTACCCGAGATGATTGAAATATCGGTAAGCGATGTCATTGTTGGCATATATGAATTTGAATTCATTTTATGATCCCTTGAAAGAAAGATTATCAAATATGATCGAGCAATGAAATAAGATTATGTGTTTTAATGTTGTTTAAGTAAAGATGTTATGATCTTTTGGTTGTGTGTTTTTGTTAATGTCTCCAAAGAAATGCAAAGTCGAAAACAAATCATCTATTCTTGCAAATTTTGGTTGATCGTACTCTGTGATCGTACCCTATGATCGCACTGGTGATCATAGTCTTTGATCGCACTCTATGATCATATCATATGATCGTAGTCACTAGTGATCGTGGTCTATGATCGCACTTGATGATCGTATCCTATGATCCTACTCACTTGATCGTGGTCTATGATCGCACTCTGTGATCGTATCTTGTGATCGCACTCACTGGTGATCGTAGTCTATGATCGCACTTGATGATCGTATCCTATGATCGTACTCACTTGATCGAACTTGTGCTCGTAGTCTATGATCGCACTTGGTGATCATATCCTATGATCGTACTCACTTGATCGCACTTGTGATCGTAGTCTATGATCGCACTTGGTGATCGTATCCTATGATCGTACGGGTGATCGTAGTCTATGATCGCACTGGTGATCGTATCCTATGATCGCACTTGGTGATCGTAAGATGTGATCGTGATCTTGGATCGTAAGTAGAAACCCCCAGGGTTTATGCGATCACAACAATCAGATCGTAACAGAAAAATAGTTCGAGACTTGTAAGCAACAAGAAAGAATGGATTTTTACCTTGGAATTCGTGTTTCTAGCCAAACCAATATCTCCAAAATCGGTACTAAAACTATTTGGAAGAAATATAGATCACTTGGAACCACAAAAACACGAAATGTTTTTGAAACTTTGGTTAAATCAATCAAAAACACATGAACACACTTAGAAAAGTATGAACAACACAAAATCATTCTTTATTTCATCCCATAGCTCTTGATACCAATTGTAGAAAAGTGATAATCTTTGATATTTCAAGAGGGTTGTTGTTTTCTAATGAGAGAAAGTAGAGAGAGAAGTGAGAGAAAAACTATGTGTATTCCTTGTAAGAATGGAACAACCAACACCCATTTCCATGGTGGAAAGGGGCTTATATACCCAAGTCCCTTAGTGGACCTGGGCCTCCGGCCCATGAACATGCTCATGGGTCAGGCTAATGTAAATATTAATTAAACTTATACTACGAGCCTATAACTATATTGTTGGAGTGACCGAGACTCTCTTAATACGAAAAACATATTTCCAACATCTAAGGATGTTAGAAGCTTTGGTACCAAAGACACAACGTCGAACGAGTTGATCCGCAAAAACCCGAAAGAGATAAGAGTCGTCCCAAAAATAGAACTTGACGTGACGAAAGAATTTTCTCTTTTTTTGTGTCGTCATACCCTTGATTATTATGATAATCCGAACCCGAGGTCATTATTTAATATTATTTTACGACTAATTTTGAAATTTTAATGAGTTTGAATGATATGACGGTTGGTGGTATGATTTGAAACCGACGTTGGAAGTCTTATTTTTACCTTTTTACTAATACCGAGGATTATTAGTGATCACGATATCGACGGATGCCCGAGATTTTATGTTTTATTATTTGTTGTTTTGATGTTTATATTTTTGACGTTTTGTTTTTTAATTGCGTATTAAGTCGTACCAGGATTATATTATTATCATATTTTGAGTGCGTTTTAACTTTTGAAAAGTATTTTTACGAAACCCGAGCCTCGTAAATATTTTCAAAATTGACAATTTATATTTTCTACCCTTAAAACTATTTAATTATATTTTTTTCCAAAACTATCACAAATTTGCAAGAAAGGTCCCTCCACCCACCATATATAAACCCCTACCTACCACCACTTACACCAAAAACATATAGATAGAAAAATTCAACTTTCTTTTCTCTCTATCTAGTTTATGCCGCCACCCTTCACACATAAAACACCATTTGATTTTGATTTTCTACTTTGAATCTTTAAAAACTAAACAATATCCCATCTAGGAAAATTGATTATGATCATTTTTGTGTAATTTTTATACACATGCAACAACATTCAAATTTTAATATGATCCAAGGTGGTTTAATCTATTTTCTTGTTAAATATATGTTGCTAGTATTGTTATAAATAAATTTTGAGTATTACATGTTTGAATTTTTGAGTGGGTAATTTTTGGATGATTATTCAAGGGTGTTAGAGGTTAGATGACTTGTTTATAATGATAGTAGGATGATATTAGGCATAGAAGATTGAGTAAAATGGGTTGAAAAATTGATATAGTGTGATTTTTAAAGAGGTGTTTTAGATCAGTGGTAAAAAGGTAATTTTTGGGTATTTTACTTTTTAAAAATGGGTAAACTAATAGCATAGGGTTTTAGAGAATTTCGTTAGCTTCGATTTGATATAAAGTAGAGCTTCTAGCTCCAAACGAGCGAGAAATTATGATGATTTGGTTATTCGTGTACCGGGAGACGAGTATCGACACAATCCGAAGTTGTTGTCAATATTTGGATCGAATCTCGGGGAGTATAGAATAAGTTGTAAAAATGGTCAAGGTCTAATGTTAGGTTCTAAACTTATGGTTGTGAGTCTATTTTCAAACTCAAGTGTCGGATTTGTAAACGGGATTGTTTAGAATGGTCAAAATGGTTGTATGAGTCGGTGAAGTAAAACTGTCCGGTTTTTGTAGTTCAAAGATGTGTCGGGCAGGAAACTTTAAAAGGAAAATCATTTGATGGCCTTTTAAGAGGACTTTCTATAAATAGTAAGTGATATCTCTGAGTAGTATCATAAGTATTTGACGTGTTTAAGTGGGGTAAATGAGCTCGTACATTTGGTATGTACAGGAAGATTTTTATCAAAATAATAAACTAATAGAGTAAACATATAGAAGGAAATAATAGTATCACTTGTATTGTTTTCTTCGGGTTTGTCGTAATATTATGATTTTGAGTTTGATGTTATTATGTATGGGTTATATTCGAGTCTATTATTAATAAACGCACCTTATTTGATAGGTTGCGGTTTTTGTGTTTATCGGGCATCAACTAACGTCAAAGATCGACTTGCTACTGCTATTACTCAAGGTGAGTCTATAGCCTCGCTTTGTATTTGTTTTGAATGATTTTAAAACCACCGAGGGGGATACATGCTATTTGAAAATAAAATGAACACAAGTCATGATTGATTGTTTGGACACGAATGTTGCCTATTGTTGCCTGATGTTGCCTTGAATTGTATAAGTACCTAAATTGTACGTCCCTAAACTCATGAGCCGTTAACTATGTTCTGACTTGATGTTGTGAGTTGGGAATAGCCGCTTATTCAAATGATAGTACTATTGGGCTGACGACCCTATCTGGGACCAGGGCTTTACGCTGAGTAACCTCTGGGAAGGATAATTTCTGAGAATAAGAATGTGGTATACTTGCAATTGATACCCTAGTAGGGGCACTGGAATTCATCTAGTCATGCAAGCTTTAGGCGTGGGTGACTAAGTTAAGGGGTCGGTGTCATGAGCTTAATACAATTCTGTAGCTATTGTTATATGCCAGAATGCCTGATTAATAGATTGTATACGAAGCAATTCTATTAAATGATCTTGATTGATTTTCTCTAGTGAACAAATGATGATTTGGAAAACCTATAGACTCACTCAACCGTTGTGTTGATGATTTTAAGCATGTATTTCAGGTGTTGAAGTTGATTGATGGCGGAACTTGCTGGAGAAGGATTGCGGGTTGCTTTTGTAGTGATTGGGTCTAAAGCTGATTTTTGTCCCTTTTGTTATAAAATTAATAATGTATGGTCATGTATTTTGGTAAAAATGTTTGTTGAACGGTCGAGATCTTTGGGGGACCTAAATGTTACCCTGATATTTCTAAATTTTTTTTACTTGGGATCGAAGGTTTTAGACAATGGTTAAATTATATCCTTTTATATTTCAAATGTATCATTTTGAGATCGTTTAAAGTGTATCGTGTAATGAAGTTTTAGTTTAGCACCCAAATGTGTATTTCCGTTGCTTAATGTAATTTGAGGTTGTTAAAGATTGGTAATCAGAGCTTTTAGTTATAGCGTATTAGGTCGATTTTTGAAAAATGTCCTAAACTATAACTTTGGTGTCGAAAATATTTTACAAAAGCACACAACTTCTCCGCAAGGCTCCGGTAAGATTATTTGTTTTGTATTGTTTCATAGATAGATGTATCCCTTAAATCTAAAATGATTTTTAGAGTATTTATTATGTAAATACTATGATGATGTACTCATGATGTATTGATGTTGTTGAAAGTACGTTGAGTACTTGTTATCATAATTTTCTTTATGCAATGCATATGTATATAATTTTAAATAATGACCTTATATACTGTCGAGGGTCTAGGACTGTAGACCAGATAATGAACGATTTTACAACTTATTTCTTACGACTTGTATCGGGTATGAGGAAATTTGATTAGTTGATGTATGATAGATATGTGGTTGAAAACATTAGAAGGTTGATGTGAAAGAAAAGTTGTATTAAAGGTTGTATTTGGTATGTGGAGATTTGAGTTTGTTAGGACTTGGAAGATGGATGAGATCGCTAGTCTTAGTTCGATTATGATGAATTTGTGTACTTGAATTGAAAGGTTTAAAGAGAAGTTGGTAAGTTTTGAAAGGATGAGTGAGTGGGAGCCTCATGTGAGATCAATTCTGAGTAAAGCTTGGAAGTTTAGGAATGTTGTAAGTCGTACCGAGATTTGCCTTGTGATTAATCTACCATGAGTGGGTATTTGAATTTTGAGCTGCCATCAGGTTAGGGATTCGACTTTGAAATGTGAAAGAGGAAATAGACGAGTGTGATGAAGCTGACAACAATGTTAAGAAGGATGAGGAGCTGGTGTCTAAGGAACTAATCGCGTAATGGATTTTTTTGTATCTTATTTTCTTTTTGTGATCGAACTTATTTAAACCTTGTGTTGTAGCATTGTGATGGAACTTATTATCTTTTAAGTTTATTCGGTGAATGATTGTAGTGGCATACATTGCCACTGTCTTGCTGAATCCTCAACACAATCTAAATTACCCTCATGATCTATAATGTGTCTTTGTTAACTCTTTTGAGTTTTGGGTTGATGAACAATTGTAGTTTGTATTGTTCGTGCATGTATTATCCATGAGATGTCCTGATAAAGAAATCCTTCTTTTATCTTGATATGTATACTTATCATGTTTCTTTCTTCTGTGATGATGGAAGAAGGAGTAGGGGAATCATATTTCTGTCATTAGTGGTGATTCACGTGACTAAGTTTCTTGAAATATGTCGCCAAAACTAACAACTGCTACTATGAACACTATGATCGAACGAGCTATTGCTATAGCCCATGAAGCTGATCATGCTACAAGGAATCAAGATGCTGGAGTTTGTTGTGTTGGAGATAGTGGTGCTGAAGTTGATTCTACTAGAATAATAATGATGCTGCAGGGAATAATGATAAGGCTGTTGATCCAGATGGGATTGTTGCTGCTGTTCTGCAAGTTTCAAGAGAATGTATATATGCTAGTTTCATGAGATGCGGTCCTACTCAGTTTTGTGTTATTGGTGGTGCATTAAAGTTTCATAGATGGATTGATAAGAAAGAGAGCAGTTTTGAGATTAGTGGGTGTTCATAAACTAATAAGGTGAAATTTGTTGCTGCTACATTTTAGGATGGTACACTAAGATGGTGGAATAACCAAGTGACTACTATAGGATTGGTTGTGGCTAATGGTAGGACATGGACCATGACTAAAGGACTATTGACTATTAAGTTTTGTCCCGAAAAGGAACTAGGACAGTTGGAAGACGAACTGAGATAGTTTTAAGAAACGATGATATTACTGCTTATACTGGGAAGTTTTCTAAGCTATGTTTGCTATGTTTTGATACTTTTGTGAATGACCGTAAGGCAATGAAGCAATACATTAAAGGATTGTCTAGTAACATCAAGGGTGAGACTATTTCTTCAAAACCTAAATCTTTCGATGAAGCTGTTCAGATGTCGCATGATTTAATGGACGTGAAAGTGCAAGATAAGAAAGATAGAATTACTAGAAACAAAAAGTTAAAGTGGGAATCTGCTCACTCCAACCAGAATCAAGGTTAGAATCGTGGGGATTACACTAATAACAATAACCAAAGATAGAACCGAAACCAGTATTTAAACATGAAAGGAATGATGGGATTCGTGCTGCCACTGTGTCTGGAAGTAACAATATAAATCTCAAGTGTGTTTGTTGTACATTATACCATGTAGGTAATTATCCATGTTTACAACTAGAGTTAGGACAACCTGGTTAGAAAGATGCTAAGTGTAGGACAAGAAGAATAGTCACTGGAATTAGTACCTCTGGAATTTTGATATGATTTAGCCGTGACGAGAAAGGACACAGGCAAGAGAATTGTCCAAGGAAAGGAAATTGTCAAGATAGGAATGCTGCCGCTCCAGCTTACGTTTTCGATGATGCTGACAAACCTTAAGGTCCGAACGTTGTAAATGGTATATCCTTATTTGATGTTCTTTATGTTAGTATGTTGTTTGATTTCAGATCAGATAGAAACTGTAGAAATGTAAACATTCAGTTGTTTTATCAATGGAGAATTAGTTAGGATGACAATTAACTATGATGTGGATTTAACCGATGGAAAGGTTGCTAGTATTAGTTCTATACTAAGAGTATGTTCCTTGAATTTAGGAAAGTAGGTGTTTAGTAGTGACTTGATGCTCAAAGAATTGGGATCTTTGGATGTAGATTATTGGTATGAATTGTTAGTTTTGCGTAGTGCTGATGCTTGAGATTGAACCGATCTTCACCATGAATTGATAGCTGTTGATTTAGATTTTGCTGAGAAACTGAGTGTTGACTGTGAAAGGTGATGAGTGAACATTCCGTTTGAGAAGTATCTTGTTTGGAGATGAGGAGGTATGTGGAAGAGGGATATGGTATATTCCTAGCTCAGGTAACTAGTGATAGTGTAGTTGGGACACATGTTAATGATTCGAGAGTATTCTGAAATTTTTCGGAAGTATTTCCATGTTGCTGCCGTCTTGTGAAGAGGAATTCGTTTCGATTGAGTGTTGTAAGCGATAGGCATAGTGCTTCTGCGTTTCGTTGAGTAGTATTTGTATGCCTTATCATTTGGCACCGTCAGAGTAGAATGAGTTATCCGATAAACTACGAGGATAGATGAATAAGGGATGTATTAGATTAAGTTTTTTGCCATGATGATCGCTTGTGTTATTTGTCAAGAAGGATGGATCGTTTCGGAGGTGTATCGACTATTGTGAGCTTAGAAAATTAACTGCCAAGAATCGGTATCTACTGCCGAGGATTGAAGTTATTTGACCAATTATAAGGATCCAGTGTGTACTCAAAGATCGCTTTGAAGTCTTGTTAGTATCAATTGAGAGTTAGGGAAGAAGATATTCCTGTTTTTCGTACTTGATGTGGTTACTTTAAGTTTCAAGTGATTTTTTTGGAATGACGAACGCGTCTGCCGTATTCATGAACTTGGTGAATCATGTGTGAAAGATGTACTGGGATGAGTTAGTCATTATATCTATTGAAAATATTCTATTTTATTCCAAAAGGAAAGGAGGAACATAAGTAGCATATGAGGATAATTTTGGAATGATTGGAAAAAGTGAAACTGTATGTAAAATTTCCTATGTGTGAATGTTGGTTGAAATCAGTGCATTTTCTAAGGCAGTTGATTGACCACAAAGGTATTCGTGAAGATCTTACCAAGATTGAAACGATTATGGATTGCTCGGTACCAACGACGCCGACAGAAATCTGTTAACTCCTTGGTCTAAGATGGGAATAATCGAAGGTTTATCGAAAGGTTTTCACTGATTGTTGAACCATTGATTAAGCTGACTAAGAGGAATTGTAAGTTTCGAGATCTGATCCTTATCAGATGAGGAAGCTATATTCTGAACACTAAAGGGTAGGTTGTGTTATGCACTGATGTTGTCATTGTTGTAAGGATCTGAAGTATTTATAGTTTGTAGTTTTCTATGATGCGTCTCATAAGGGTTATGTAGTTGTGGTGTTTGCTTTGAGGTTGTAGGAAATATTACTTGTATGGAATCAAGTGTGTAGTAATTAAGGATCATAAGAGTTTACTTCATAATTAATTTCTTGGGATGATAAAGGAGATGAGTAGAGGATTACCAGTTATATATATTTCGAGTACTTGAGTATGTTGATGGTTATGACTGTGAGTGATTATAACTACGAGATTCGCCACCATCCGGGAAAGGCGAATGTGGTAGCTGATGCACATATCAGGAAGAAAAAGGAAAAGGCCTCTAGGATTTGAGTTTTGGTGATGACAAAAGTGTGGACTTGACAGAAAGGATATTGTAATTTTAAGTTAGTGGTCTGATTTGAGAAAAATGTCAAGGTAAGTGGTTTCAATATTTTGTCAAACTTATGGAAAGGATTTTTTTTTGTAAAGTCAAGTGAGACATGGCATATTGAGCACTCCTAACATACCTGAGTTGAGAGAGTGAGACTTAGTGATGAAGGAATCTCAGAAGTCAAGTAATTGATACGTTTTGGTTTGGGTAAAGGTGAAAGTTGAGTTGAGTATTGTGTGTTATACAGAGAATGATGGAAAGAGTGAAAGGACGATTCGAACATTGGACGATATACTTGTGCGTGTGTGATTGACTTAGGAATTGTTGGAATTCTTATACGACAATGTTTATCATGTTAGTAATGAGGCTGGGTTGTTTGAAGGTCTATAAATAACTTTGAATTGTAAAGGTTAAAGATCGTGAGTTATGAACGTAAGTTAGGTTTTCGGAGTATTGTAGAAATGTAGGTGGAATTACATGACTGAACTAGAACTGATGTTGGCTAATATTGATAAGCTTGTGTAGGTTAAGGATCGTTTATTTGTAACAAGGAGTTGTCAGAAGAGTTTTGTTGGCAATCGAAGGAAATCAATGGAGTTTGAAATTAGGAAAGGTGGTTATGCTTAAGGTGTCGTTATAAATGGTGAAATTTGTTTTAGGAACAACAAGGAAATAATTCAACTTGAAGATAAGTTGTTTTTCAAAGAGAGAATTTTGAAGAATTCTTAAGAGATTGAAGCATAGTAATAATTATATGATGAGGATTGATAGGTGTGAAAACACTCATCCTTTTACCACTTAATTATAATATTAACCAAGCCAAAACGTGTCGTAAAAGTCAGAATTATGCGTGGTTTGGGTTTTTATTGTGTTTTAGGACCAAAAGATGAAAAAGGAAGAAATCACGGGCTTTTATCGAAGAAAAAGACAAAAGACGAAGTCAAAAGATCAATAGTGAAAAAAGAACGGAAGTCCTAGACCTATTCTGAAGATTTATCGAAGAAAAAAATCTAAAGACGGAAGTTTAACGAAGTCGAAGAACCAAATCTAATAAAATAAGAAAATTAGAAGACAAGTTCAATTCATATCGACAAATCCCGAGACAACGTCGAGAAAGACAAAGAATTTAAATCGAGTCGAGACGAGAAGAAAGAATGAAGAAAACAACTCCTTCCACTTCCTCCTATAAATACCTCCTAATATGTCATTAGGAGGTAGTAGCTAATTAGTAGTTTTTAGTTTTATTTTTAAGAATAGCTTAATATTACTTTCTCTCTCTAGCTTTTCTTTATATGTTTTAAGCTTTTATATTAATCTTGTATTTGAATCTTAATCATATTTAATCCAAGCTTTTTGAATAATCATTCTCATCCTTCCTTTCTTTTTAATCTTGTTATGATTTTATTAATCATGTAGTTTAATCTTATTCTTATTGTTTGATTGATGTGTTTGATTGGTTATTCTTATTGATTTTTATGTGTTTGATTTTTATAGCTTATTGTGTTTGGTGCTTATTATTTGATTTTGCTTATTTTGGATTAAGTGTTTTAATAGATTAATTTTATTAAAAGTTGATTTTTATTATTTAGATTAATTAGTGTTTTTCAAGTTTTTGATTTGTGGTTTAATTAGCTTTTCTTAAAATTTGTTTAGATTAAGTTTTGGTTATTTGCTTATTTGTTTTTAGCTTATTCGTAGCTTATTCCCCTGTTTTTAGATATAGCTGTTACTGTTTATCTGTTTCTTAGCAATCTTCGGAAAAGGGTTTTTAAATTCCGAAGAACACCCCTTTTTTCGAAGATTAGTTACTCCGAAAATTTTCTTTGCAATTCAATTTTTCCGAAATTTTCCCTTTTTCCAAAATTATTGCTTTTATCCGAATTTTCTTATTTTTCTGAAATAATCATTTATTCCAAAAATTATCAGCTTTTCCGAAAATACAGTTTATCCAAATTAGCATTTCTCTGAATTCCTTCATTTTTCCGAAATTATCGCTTTTTTCGAAATAGATAGATTTTTCCGAATTAGTAGTTTTTCCGAAGAAGTGTGTTATTCCGAAATTTTCCTTATTTTTCCGAAAAAATTTGATTATTCCGAATAAGTTTGATTTATCCGAAGATTATGTGTTTATCTGAAAATAGGTTATTTATCCGAATTAGTCAATTATTCCGAAAATATTAGATACTCTGAAAATCTTTGTTTTTCTTTTCTGAAATAGTCAAGTTTACTGTTTTACTGTTATATTGTATTTTCAGTTCTATTTTTATTAAGGTTTATCTTTTGTCATTTAATTTTCAAGTCTTTAATTTTTAGTTTAATATTTGCAAGCTCTATTCTTATTTTATTTTCCCTTTACTCAACGACATTTATATTTACATTTACATTTGCATTTACATTTACATTTACATTTTACTTTTAGTATAAAATAGATAATCAATTTTTTTTCTATTTCACCAAGAACAACTGAGTCGCACTTTAAACCATAGTCAATTCGATAAGACCGATTTCAACGAATCTTTTTGATACGAGGTCAAAACCTTCTATCAAGGATACACGAATTCTAGAAGTGGATCTAAATTCACGAAGGAAGCATGAGGATTTCTTTAAGGATAAGAGTTCTCTTTTGTTCTAGAAGTACGGAATGTGAGTATAAGAGGGGCCGAGGACGTCGCTCTCTTTTAGGAGGGTAGGATGTGATAACCCGAACCCAAGGTCATTATTTAATATTATTTTACGACTAGTTTTGAAATTTACAATGAGTTTGAATGATATGACGGTTGGTGGTTTGATTTGAAACCGACGTTGGAAGTCTTGTTTTTACCTTTTTACTAATAGCGAGGATTATTAGTGATCTTGATATCGACGGATGCCCGAGATTTTATGTTTTATTATTTGTTGTTTCGATGTTTATATTTTGACGTTTTATTTTTAATTGCGTATAAAGTCGTACCGGGATTATATTATTATCATATTTTGAGTTCGTTTTAACTTTTGAGAAGTATTTTTACGAACCCGAGCCTCGTAAATATTTTCAAAATTGACAATTTACAATTTCTAACCTTAAAACTATTTAAGTGCATTTTGGTTCAAAACTATCATAAATTGGCAAGAAAGGTCCCTCAACATACAATATATACACCTCCTACCTACCACCACTTACACCAAACACATATAGATAAAAAAAATTCATCTTTCTTTCCTCTCTCTCTCTAGTTTATGCCGCCACCCTTCACACATAAAACACCATTTAATCTTGATTTTCTACTTTGAATCATTAAAAACTAAACAATATCCCATTTAGGAAAATTGATGGTGATCATTTTGGTGTAATTTTTATACACATGAAACAACTTTCAAAACTTGATATGATCCAAGGTGGTTTAATCTATTTTCTTGTTAAACATATGTTGCTAGTATTGTTATAAATAAATTTTGAGTATTGCATGTTTGAATTTTTGAGTGGGTAATTTTTGGATGATTATTCAAGGGTGATAGAGGTTAGATGACTTGTTTATAATGATAATAGGATGATATTAGGCATGATATTGAGTAAAATGGGTTGAAAAATTGATTTAGTGTGATTTTTAAAGAGGTGTTTTAGATCAGTGGGAAAAAGGTAATTTGTAGGTATTTTACTGTTTATAAATGGGCAAACTAATGGCATAGGGTTGTAGATAATTTCGTTATCTTCGATTTGATATAAAGTAGAGCTTCTAGCTCCAAACGAGCGAGACGTTATGATGATTTGATTATTCGTGTACCGGGAGACGAGTATCGACACAATCCGAAGTTGTTGTCGATATTTGGATCGAATCTCGGGGACTATAGAATAAGTTGTAAAAATGGTCAAGGTCTAATGTTAGGTTATAAATTTAGGGTTTTGAGTCTATTTTCAAATTCAAGTGTCAGATTTGTAAACGGGATTGTTTAGAATGGTCAAAATGGTTGTATGAGTCAGTGACGTAAAACTGTCCGGTTTTTGTAGTTCAAAGATGTGTCGGGCAGGGAACTTTAAAAATAAAATCTTTTGATGGGATTTTAAGAGGACTTTCTATAATTAGTAAGTGATATCTCTGAGTAGTATCATAAGTATTTGACGTGTTTAAGTGTGGTAAATGAGCTCGTACATTTGGTATGTACCGGCAGATTTTTATCGAAAGAATAAACTAATAGAGTAAACATATAGAAGGAAATAATAGTATCACTTGTTTTGTTATCTTTTGGGTTTGTCGTAATATTATGATTTTTAGTTTGATGTTATTATGTATGGGTTATATTCTAGTCTATTATTAATGAACGCACCTTATTTGATATGTTGTGGTTTTTGTGTTTATCGGGCATCAACTATCGTCGAAGATCGACTTGCTACTGCTATTACTCAAGTTGAGTCTATAGCCTCGCTTTGTAATTGTTTTGAATGATTTTAAAACCCGCGAGGGGGATACATGCTATTTAAAAATAAAATGAACACAAGTCATGATTGATTGTTTGGACCCGAATGTTGCCTGTTATTGCCTGATGTTGTCTTGAATTGTTAAGTACCTAAATTGCAAAAGTCCCTAAATACATGAGCCGTTAACTATGTTCTGACTTGATGTTGTGAGTTGGGAATAGCCGCTTATTCAAATGATAGTACTATTGGGCTGACGTCCCTATCTGAGACCAGGGCTTTACACAGAATAACCTTTGGGAAGGATAATTTACGAGAATAAGAATGTGGTATACTTGCAATTGATACCCTAGTAGGGGCATTGGAATTCATCTAGTCATGCCGGCTTTAGGCGTGGGTGACTAAGTTAAGGGGTCGGTGTCATGAGCTTAATACAATTATATAGCTATTGCTATATGCGAGAATGCCTGATTAATAGATTGTATACGTAGCAATTCTATTAAATGATCTTGATTGATTTTTCTCTTGTGTTCAAATGATGATTTGGAAAACCTATAGACTCGCTCAACCGTTGTGTTGATGATTTTAAGCATGTATTTCAGGTGATTGAAGTTGATTGATGGCGGAGCTTGCTGGAGAAGGATTGCGGGTTACTTTTGTAGTGATTGGGTCTAAAGCCAATTTCTTTCCCTTTTGTGATAAAATTAATAATGTATGGTCATGTATTTTGGTAAAAATGTTTGTTGACTAGTCGAGATCTTTGGGGGACCTAAATGTTACTCTGATATTTCTAAAATTGTTTTACTTGGGATCGAAGGTTTTAGACAATGGTTAAATTATATCCTTTTATATTTCAAATGTATCTTTTTGAGATAGTTTAAAGTGTATTGTATAATGAAGTTTGAGTTTAGCACCCAAATGTGTATTTCCGCTGCGCAATGTAATTTGGGGGTGTTAAATTTATGAAGTTTCCGCATGGTAATTGCAATGTCGGCAAACCACGGGGTCTCGTCCTTAGAATTCACTACACCGAGAGTCTCGAGAGGAAATGTGTCGGTGATTTCCTTGTTCTCGAATACATCTTTGTGAGGATCTTCTAAACGAGAGAGATGATCGGCCGCAAGATTCTCAGCTTGATATGAGTGAAATCTCATATCAATAACATCACAAATCACCATAAAACACAAAGCAAAATACCTAATTTTATTTATAAAAGCAGTATTTTGGGTATGTTTTGTTGTTTGTGCTTGTGTAGGTAACAAAGATACAAATTTGGAGCAAACAAGTGAAATAAAGCCTTTATGATGAAGAAAAGACAAAAGAAGGATGAAAAGTGACAAGCCTTGCAAACTACAAGGACCTTTCTTGACAATTTCCAAAGATGAGGGACTAAAGTGTAATTATTCAGTAGTCAAGAAGAAAGTCAAATATGGTCAACATTCAAGTCAAAAAAGTCAAAGGATGATTTATGAACATGTTTGAAGTTTGAAGGACAAAATATGTCAATGAAATGAAGCTTGGAGCACAATTGTACAATCTGCCAACTACAAGGACTAAACATGACAAAAGTGAACAAAGTATGGTTATGATCCGAGTAATAAGTAAAGTGACGAATGGTAAGTGAGTATTTTGTTCACACGGATTGTAGTTTTTGGTGCCACCTCACCCCACTCAACAGCTTTTCATTTAATACCCAATCCAAACAGTATACTCCACTCAACCTTAATCAACCAATCATATTTCAGCATTATGGATATGATCCGCAACTCATATCCAACACCAATAGAAACACGCCACTTGTCACTTTCAAACTCATACAAGCCCAGGATCGAGATCGAGCTACACTACATATCAAGAGAAGATGTAAACATCAAAGTTGCTCATTTTCAAGAGAGGAACACAACCAAAGCAACCAATTAGCTTGAAACTTACTCAATAAAAAAACCCCAAATTGAGTTCCTCAACGGCTATGAGCAATTGAGAGATTCAAACCACGTGGCATGACCGGATTGGAAGCAACACGTCACCAAACTCCAACTAACAAGATCCCAACCCCTATATATACCCAGCTAGTCCTTCATTTGATGTATGTAGATAGTGTGTGTTTTTCACACACTTGTAGAATTTTCTCTCAATTCACTTTGCTTTGAGTTGGAACTCCTCTTAAGTGACTGACAATCACTTAAGAGGTAGTTAGTTAGTTGTAACCATCTTGTAACATCCTTTACTTCCATTAATGAAATTCCAGCTTCACTTTCACTCAAATCTCTTTCTTATACCTGCATAATCATACTCCTATTGTTACTGTGTAATTCTTTTGATCATTCATGATCAATGGAATGAATTGATGATGTTTTGAAGACTTGTAGCTGATTCAGAAGCATTTCTAGTCCATTTCATAGCCATTTCAACCGTTTGTAGCAGGGGTGTTGATTACTAGCAGATGATGATGTTATGATGGTGTTTGGTGGTTAATTCATGGTGTTTTGTTGACTTAATAAGCTCAATGCTTATTACTCCATAAAAGGAGGATTCTAAAGCTAAAAGGAACTCATTTCTTGTTTAAAATTTCCCTTAACAGTCTATGCATGCTCAATTCCTAGTATAACTCTTAATTATCGAACTGAGATTGTGATTAGCTTACTTGTAGTGTAACTTTGGTGATCTGATAGTCTTCTAGTAGTTTTATAGCTTATCATTCAGTTTTACTTGTTAAAATTTGGTATTTCATCAATTTTAGTTCATCAGTAGTCATTTTGTGGTTTAACAAGTAAACTAGTTGGATTTTTTGTATATACTGGTTCATTTCATTCAATAAACAAAGTTTGATAAAAGTTTTTAACTGTCATACAGTTGTGCTCAAAAATCCTTCATAAAAGTTTAATATCAGATTTTGAAGTGGTGCTTGGTTTTGGATCAATTTTGGTGAATAAGCTTGTTAAACATGTTGTTTTAAGCTCACTTATACTCAATAAGTGAGTATAAGTCTTTTGGTCAAGCTTTGTAGTCAAATAAATGGTCAAACAGGCAATTGACTTTAGAAAACTTTGGGTCATGTCTTGAAAAAGGATTGCAGTCTAAACTAGCCATTTTTTATTCCAAACCATTGCTTTGTTAGTGGATCATTTTAGTTGAAACTTGCTCTCAATTGTAGCTTAACATCAAAACTTTCAGTGTTTGTAAGTAATATTTCGTTTTTAGTGTAGTTGTCTTCTCAGCTCGATTCGAATTGATATAACGTTTAAAGCTTGACTTGATTGTTTTTGGTTGTAAAAAGTTTACTTGGTATCTATTTCTAATTGGCACAAAGCATTTAAAAGGGTAAAAATAGCTAAAATACTACGTATATGTACTACTCTAAAACACGTTGCACGTAAGACATTTAAATGCACAAAATCTAAAATGTAAAAGACAAATTTATACTACAAATTTATAAACTAATCTAATTTTATAAAACTAAAATGAAGTTAAAATTGAAAAGTGGAATTTAACTAACAAAGGTAATTTCAAATTTGAAATCAGTGTAAAAAAAAGTTCTAATCTACGAATTAAAACAAATCATAACAATAAAGCTATAACCCAATAGCTAACTGGAGGCCCAATAGATTTATGAATATCTAGCTAGAACTAGCGTCCACTTAACATAACAGATTCCAAATTTAGTCAGACGAATGAAAATAGGAGCTCTAAAACACTTAACCAAACACATGTTTAAAATCTAATTGTGCATTATAAAAGGCTAAGGTCTAAAATGATGGACTAATACAGATAATGAGAGTTATCTAAGAAGTACTCTTGAGCATGTAGCTATCATAATTACACTACAAATCTAACAGCTAGCCTAAATGCAAACACATATAGTAAATCCAATGCAGAATCATCCTCATACAGTAAATGCAAACACAGGTTAATAACCGAAAGTAAAAATCAGATAGATATCATTATGCGTATCTAACAGAGCAAATCGTAGGTAAGTTTACACTACAACGAGCACTAACAAGATTACACTAAAAGATGCAGGATTAAAATTTAGCTTAACCTATTCATCCGAAGCCTGTCCGTTGTGGAAGAGAAACGCGGCGCTGAGCCGGTTTAAGAAAACGCTAAACTTCCTCACGATTCCTACTGAAACTGACGGATTAAGTCTACTAATGACGGAATCTGCATAACCTTCAAGTTAGACCTGCAAAACTGAAAGGAAAGCAAGAAACCAAACACTGATCTGTATCGAGTGATCTTTCCAAACTTTTTTAACCAAAACTCAATATCAACAATCTGAATTCAAGGTAAACTAATTCTTTGAAATCTAATTCTTTCTATTTAAAAGTAATAATTCTGAAAACTTGTATAACCAAAAGCTTCTCTCATAAGCTCATTTGAGCTTATCTTTCTGAAAAGCTACAATCTTGTATGAACAGTAACTCAATATCACAATACTAACTTTTAGCTAACTAAACAGAGAATCTAACTTTTAACTAACTAAAGTAGAAAACGATTTCATAACACTTCTGTTAACATCTCAAAATCATTAAGAATAGAAAAAAAATGAAAAAGCTGAATGATCTTATTAATAAAAAAAACTGAATTAGTTACAACTGATAACCGAAAACGCAACTGATTAATCGTTCTGAAGTAACAGTAATCAAGAAAAAGCATTGAGAAAACTTAAGAATCCTAAAAGCTGAACTCAAAATAGCAAATCCAATACAGTAATAACTCGCGGTTAACAATAACAGTAGAAGAAGAATTAAAAGAAAGTCAAGAAAGCTTAAAGGAAAAGCTTGAATTCATTAATGGTGAAAAAAACAATTGGTTACAAAAGCTTAACAGAATCTAACTGAATTTCTAACTGAAAATCATAAAGCATTTGAGAGAAAAGCTAACTACTCCTAACTAACTATGTGCTAATCTACTCCTAGCTAACCGCTTCAAATGATGGCCTCGTCTTCTATATATAGCCGTCTGGAGAGGGTGGGTGACGTGGTTGATCCAATCATTGAATGACACGTGGAAAATACGAGGATACTCGTTCTTCATCTTCAATCTTGAATTTGGGGCTTTCTTTATTCTTTGCTCTTGATCTAATTAAGTGGCATCCTCTTGTAGAGGATAAGGAGGGGAGTATTTTTGTTGTTGAACACTTTGGCTGAATCTTTGTTGATCGTCATTGATTCGTGATTGCAGGTAATGGAGATGAAAAAGGGATAACCGTCTTTTCTCTCTCTTGCGTTGGGAAGAAGAAGACGTATTGTCTGGTTATGTGTTTTGACCAAGTTTGGTCAATGACCAAAGTAAATAATATTTACTTTCCAAATAATTGCCTTTTAAGTCCTTCATCTTTACTTCTTTAATCAAAAGTGATATAAACTCTTTAGCACATTTCTTTTCATCCTTTATGTATGTAGAAATTTCAACTTAAGCCCTTCATCTGTAGAAGTTTGGCAAATAAGATCCTTGAATAGCTTTATCGTCCTTTTCTTCGTCTTTTCTTCAAATAAATCCTTAAAAGCTCGTGTTTTGTCTCAAATGTACCTATATACCTGAAAATACACAAACACCAAATACACGCGTAATTCTGATAATTAACAGTTAAATATGATGTATTTGACTGTGTTTTTAATGGTTTTAGGATCATAATTGATGAGTGTTTTCACACTTATCAACTCCCCTCCACTTGACCATTGCCATGTCCTCATGCAATGCAGCATTTTAAAGCACCAAGTTACACTTTTCTCATAATTAACCAACCTTAGCCATTTTATGATTTAATAACGATACTATGCTATATGATGAATGGTTTTGAATATTTACAATGCAATGCAAAAGAATCAATTCTATTTATATAATTTTGATTTTTATTGAAATGGTTTTGATGGAAATAACTCATAAAGAAATCAATGACTTAGATTAGGGCTTGGGTACCATGGACATTTATCACCCTCAAGTTTCACTTTCCCCATACCAAGCTTAAAAATGGAATCATTGCATTCACAAGTAAAAAGTGCATCAACTTATTCATGACAATTAAATGTGGAACCGGTTATTATTTGAGCAAATTGCTTGAGAGCAAATTTGTCATTATTCAAGTGTGAAATAAAAGAAGTGTAAAATCCAAAAATAAGGAAGCACGGTTTTAATCCTAAGTAATCTTCTCATCCATTACTTGAAAAACCGCTCACAATTAATACAAGTCCGTATTAAGAGTAATAAGTCATTCGCCTTATGTGTAAAATCCTCATGTCATGCTTTCATAAGTAACTACTCACTCGCTAAGGAAAGAAAAATAAAACTCACGCAATAATTTACATCCGCATCTTTTTGAGATTTTGGATCTTCAACCCCGCAACCCGTCAAGGTAATATTGGATTGGAGCAATCTATTGAATCCCCGCAACCCGTCAAGGTAATATTGGAACTCAATAGTCACTATAAT
This sequence comes from Glebionis coronaria, assembly GCA_025667525.1. Taxonomy (NCBI): domain Eukaryota; kingdom Viridiplantae; phylum Streptophyta; class Magnoliopsida; order Asterales; family Asteraceae; genus Glebionis; species Glebionis coronaria. Next base: position 266,657,084 of record CM046880.1, read on the forward strand.
TAACACCACACTGCCCCTCTTGGGAGTCTTGTATTATTTTTTTTTCTTTTTTTTTTTCTAGCCACTCATTTTTTTCATAAGCCGCTCTTATTTTTCTTTATTCCTCACAAAGAAATTTGAAAAGAAGAAAAGGAAAAACACCCGCTAAATATGGAACATGACATAAGTCTAGTACACATAAAACGTGCTAACTTAGAATCTTAAGACGTACTCATATCAACCATAAATGATTAGCCAAAAATGCATAAGAGATTACGAATCAATTAAAACCGTACTTGATTATTTATTAACAATTATATACATGCGAAGAAAATAGAGGTAAAGAAGAGAAGGGTTTAGCCACAAGTAATTGCCATGAAATCTATCTAGCCCTTTTACACTTGCTTCAACTCTATCATTTCCCATTCTCCACAAATTTAAAATTTCAAAGAATGAAATTGGTGGAAGCTTAGCCTAATAGACCAATGAAGGACTACATGGTTAAGGATACTAGCTAGAGAATGCTAAAATAAGAAAACTCGGGTTGAGTCAAAATATCCATGGCGGGCCTAATATATCAAAGAAATCTAAACTTGTTAAAACCATGTTTTATTATATTTTTCCTTTTTATATCTTTTTGATGAAAATAAAAGAAGAAATATATACAATGCAAATGTGTTATGCAAATGAAAAATGATTGATGCAAAAATTATGAATGCATATTTTTGGTGGCCGAAGTAGATCAAAAATTTGAAAAGTGTTGAAAATTCAATTTTCCCAATTATCATGAAGTTAAGGCAATGGTCTAGGTAAGGTCACTTCGATAGAAGTCTCCCCTACACTTAAGATAAACATTGTCCTCAATGTTTAAGAGCATGGGAGTAAACTCCCCTACACTTATGACATTGATAACCTTGCTTAACCCAAGCTAAGGAAGAGACAACTAAAGGGTATTCATTTTAAGCACAAATGCTGAATATCACAATAGCAAAAACTAATCGAAGTGAACCAGATACACGGGCCTCCTCCATAAGCTCCAAGCATGAAATGAGAGAGAGAAACCCTAGAAACAAACACCAAAAGACGAAGAAAGGCACCCCTCCACTTCAGCTCTACTATAACATCCTTTTAATTAAACCTAACCTATTGAAAATCTACTCTACGTTTTCTAACCTAGTTATTCAATGCTTGAGTTTTTTTAACCCTAAGTCGCTAGCTCGACTCGGCCCCGAATTAAGTTGTCCTTGGGGAAACCATCATGGAGAATAAAGGATATCACTTTGAAGCACATCTCACATGATACACTCAAACTTAGCACGTTGCCATTTACTATAAGATTTACCAAATCTGCCTCGATAAATGGAACGGTCCAACGTGTCTCAAGTTTGTCCAACATACGAAATCTCTCAAATAGGAAGCACTCCAGGATCAAATACATAATTTCCATCTCGACAAGTGAACAACTCCAAAATAGGTAACATCACCAAAGTAAGCGCATACAAGAAGTCCATATCAATCGAAAGCACACTCTTAAGTGGAGTAAATGAAAACCAATATTTCTCAAATTTATGTATCCCAGGATCAAAAACCTTTCCCTTCATGGGAAAATAAGAAGATGAGCTCATATCAACCATATAAGATTCCCCCTTAGTGATCAAAGCATCATGAGAATATGAAGGTGTAGGTATCAAAACATTCATAACAATTATGTCCATATTGGGCTCATCATCATCATCAAAAGGTGGGTAATCTTCCATAGAAGGCATAGCGAAAGGAGGACCAAGATCAATAGTGTCTTGTGAAGGAGGTGTGGTCTCTATGTTCCCAAAAAGCAATGTAGTAATAAGACGAACCTCCTCATCCAAATTAGAAACACTATCGTCGACCTCTATATCAAAATGTGCAAGAGTATCCTCTATGGTGGCATCAATCTCCATAAAAGAGTCCATATCAAAGGTTTTGAGTTCTAAAGGTGCCTTAGATGAAAAAGTATCAATCTCTAAGAGGAAAGGATCTTCATCAATAACCAACTTCAAGGGTGGGAGGGTGGGAACATAAGGCTCAAAAGGAGGTGTATTAATGAAAGAATCACTCAAAGGGATGATATGATCATGAAAATCAATAGGTGTATCCTCAAAAACCAGTGAGGGAATATCAATCAAGGGTTCTTCTTCTATAGACTCATTATTAGGTTCTTCACACTCCTCAAAAAGTGGGTTATCAAAACATGTCTCAAAAAGAGGATTTGAATGTATCACAAAATTACTTGGAGGAATAGGTGAAGGAGTCATAGAAGAAATGGAGTCATCATCATCAGAAGTAAAAGACTCATCACTATCATAAGGATCATCAAAGGTTTCATCACAAGAATCATAAGGTGGTAAAGGAGAAGGATCCACTTTTCCTATAAGAGCAAACTCGTCATCCAAATTAGGAATGTTATCTTGACAAGACAAATCATCGGATGATATAGCATAAGACGCGTCACTAGAATCACAATTTTCATCCTCTATTTGTGTCAAGTCTTCCTCAAACTCTTCCTCAATCTCATTATCCCTTTCTTTAAACAATTCATCAAGATCAAAGTCACCAAAATCACTAGTAGTAGCATGAAGGTCAATATGTGATAAAATCTCAATGTGATCATGAGGAGAAGAGGTATCAACACAAGGCTCATCACATGGTTCATTGGAAACCCTCTCAAGCTCTCTTTGGATTGGGATAAGTTTCTCAACACTAGAAAAGGTTAATTCATCCAAATCGGTGTTTGTATTAGTGCTAAGAGGCTCGTCCCCCATGGTTAAAGAGTCGGTGGGTTCCACGTGAGGTAAAGGTGATGAAGATGTGTCATCATTAAGTGTCATGCAAATCGAAGGTTCCTCATAATCTTCATCTAATAAGCATTGTTTAAGCAACCGAGCATGATTAGCAATAAATTGTTCTTCTTTTTCTTCTTTATCAATCTTAATGAGTAAATCGTCTAACTCGTTCTGGAGGAACTGAGAAGATTTGTTCACCGATGCTCTATAAATGTTACCAAAGTTCTCGATATTAAACCGTTTGTTCCTTAAATCATCCTCAAGAGACTTCATTTCTTCCCTTAACCAACGAGATTCTTCTCTCATTTTCTCGATACTCATTTCTATCATAAGATTAAGAGCCTTTAATCTATATCCATCGAATCTTCCTAGTTGCTCGACTACAACAGAAATCTCATTGCGCTTACTAAGAGTATAAGAAGGCGGATCCCTGGATCGACAATCATAACCATAATGGGGTTCTTTTCCACAATACTCACATGAATAAGTCGAAGAATAGGGTGGAGGTGGATTTCCATAATTAGGTGAATTATAGGTTTGAAAAGAGTCTTGATTATGAAAATTCTCATGATTGTAGCCTTGAAAATTTCCTTCATTTTGAAAACCCGAATAATGTGAAAATCCTTGATTTTGAAAAGTATCTTGATTATAGCATGGAAAATTTTCATCATTTTGAAAGCCTTCATTGTTTGAAAATCCTTGATTATGAAAGGTTTCTTGATTATAGCCTTGAAAATTATTATCATTTTGAAAACCTCCATAATTGGAAAATCCTTGGTTTTGGTATGGCACATTAAAGGTTTGATCATGAAATGATGGTGGAGGTTGTGATGAAAAACCGGAATATCCCATATAGTCATTACAAGTGTAGTCCATTTGAGTGTTAAGTTGAAAATTAGGGTTCTCGGTTCCATTGTAAGCATATCCCTCCCCATAATAACTATTATTTTGATCACATAAATAAGTATCGTGTGGACCACCACAAGTCGAACAAGACGGATAATTAGCGGTGGCGGATTGTTGTTGCAAAATCTCCAACATGGAACGAGTATCCATGTGTAACAAGGTGGCCGAATGTATATACAAGTATAATGACGTTTAAAAGCTTCCTCGGGGAAGGAAGTGATACACCAAAGGTGGTATGTTTACACGTGTGCGAGTACACGTGTAAGTAAACACGAGGAATGAGGGAGTAGCCCTCGGTCGACTTTGAAGAGAATAAGATTATCCTCTTCGAGGTTCGATATGAAATATCCACAAGAAAGTATATATATAATTACTACTTGGGTGCAAGACCTCCAATCAAGCCTTCCTTCTTAGAATACGCACTAGTGAACGGGGGGTTAGGTGGCGCGAAGCACTTAAGTACCTATTAACCCTTAGACGGCATTTTATAGCACGTCGCCTATCTATTCACTTTAGTAGTTTGTATTCTTCGAATTATTGCCAATTGGAAGTATTTATCTATTCTTGCTTAATTAAATTTTATCGATACGCGTGTCAAGGACCGGAACGCCCCTCAACACGGTGTATTGCCTCGGCAATACTTATGGAAATAGGTAACTTGGTTGTTCTTATACGTATACTTATTTACATATAATAATATATCAAAAATATTTTTGTATTTATTTGATTTTTTTTAAGAAAAATACTATATCTACGTAAAAACCGATAAAAACGAATAATATATATTTTTGGGTGTAATCTTTTAGGAAAAAGATTACCTTTTGGATTTTTATTTTTTTTGGTTCAATTCTTTAGGAAAAGAATTGACTTTTGTGATTTTTTTATTTTTTTGTATTTTTATCTTTTTGATTTTTTTTATGTTTTTGATTTATAATACGTAAAAATAACGTTCACAAAGTGAACGGATCCCAAAATCCAATCGTCTCACTCGAAATCGTTAATCTTCACGAAAAGAACCGGCAGCGGCGCCATTTAATATTTCGTTTTTTAGTGTAGTTGTCTTCTCAGCTCGATTCGAATTGATATAACGTTTAAAGCTTGACTTGATTGTTTTTGGTTGTAAAAAGTTTACTTGGTATCTATTTCTAATTGGCACAAAGCATTTAAAAAGGTAAAAATAGCTAAAATACTACGTATATGTACTACTCTAAAACACGTTGCACGTAAGACATTTAAATGCACAAAATCTAAAATGTAAAAGACAAATTTATACTACAAATTTATAAACTAATCTAATTTTATAAAACTAAAATGAAGTTAAAATTGAAAAGTGGAATTTAACTAACAAAGGTAATTTCAAATTTGAAATCAGTGTAAAAAAAAGTTCTAATCTACGAATTAAAACAAATCATAACAATAAAGCTATAACCCAATAGCTAACTGGAGGCCCAATAGATTTATGAATATCTAGCTAGAACTAGCGTCCACTTAACATAACAGATTCCAAATTTAGTCAGACGAATGAAAATAGGAGCTCTAAAACACTTAACCAAACACATGTTTAAAATCTAATTGTGCATTATAAAAGGCTAAGGTCTAAAATGATGGACTAATACAGATAATGAGAGTTATCTAAGAAGTACTCTTGAGCATGTAGCTATCATAATTACACTACAAATCTAACAGCTAGCCTAAATGCAAACACATATAGTAAATCCAATGCAGAATCATCCTCATACAGTAAATCGAAACACAGGTTAATAACCGAAAGTAAAAATCAGATAGATATCATTATGCGTATCTAACAGAGCAAATCGTAGGTAAGTTTACACTACAACGAGCACTAACAAGATTACACTAAAAGATGCAGGATTAAAATTTAGCTTAACCTATTCATCCGAAGCCTGTCCGTTGTGGAAGAGAAACGCGGCGCTGAGCCGGTTTAAGAAAACGCTAAACTTCCTCACGATTCCTACTGAAACTAACGGATTAAGTCTACTAATGACGGAATCTGCATAACCTTCAAGTTAGACCTGCAAAACTGAAAGGAAAGCAAGAAACCAAACACTGATCTGTATCGAGTGATCTTTCCAAACTTTTTTAACCAAAACTCAATATGAACAATCTGAATTCAAGGTAAACTAATTCTTTGAAATCTAATTCTTTCTATTTAAAAGTAATAATTCTGAAAACTTGTATAACCAAAAGCTTCTCTCATAAGCTCATTTGAGCTTATCTTTCTGAAAAGCTACAATCTTGTATGAACAGTAACTCAATATCACAATACTAACTTTTAGCTAACTAAACAGAGAATCTAACTTTTAACTAACTAAAGTAGAAAACGATTTCATAACACTTCTGTTAACATCTCAAAATCATTAAGAATAGAAAAAAAATGAAAAAGCTGAATGATCTTATTAATAAAAAAAACTGAATTAGTTACAACTGATAACCGAAAACGCAACTGATTAATCGTTCTGAAGTAACAGTAATCAAGAAAAAGCATTGAGAAAACTTAAGAATCCTAAAAGCTGAACTCAAAATAGCAAATCCAATACAGTAATAACTCGCGGTTAACAATAACAGTAGAAGAAGAATTAAAAGAAAGTCAAGAAAGCTTAAAGGAAAAGCTTGAATTCATTAATGGTGAAAAAAACAATTGGTTACAAAAGCTTAACAGAATCTAACTGAATTTCTAACTGAAAATCATAAAGCATTTGAGAGAAAAGCTAACTACTCCTAACTAACTATGTGCTAATCTACTCCTAGCTAACCGCTTCAAATGATGGCCTCGTCTTCTATATATAGCCGTCTGGAGAGGGTGGGTGACGTGGTTGATCCAATCATTGAATGACACGTGGAAAATACGAGGATACTCGTTCTTCATCTTCAATCTTGAATTTGGGGCTTTCTTTATTCTTTGCTCTTGATCTAATTAAGTGGCATCCTCTTGATATGATCCAAGGTGGTTTAATCTATTTTCTTGTTAAACATATGTTGCTAGTATTGTTATAAATAAATTTTGAGTATTGCATGTTTGAATTTTTGAGTGGGTAATTTTTGGATGATTATTCAAGGGTGATAGAGGTTAGATGACTTGTTTATAATGATAATAGGATGATATTAGGCATGATATTGAGTAAAATGGGTTGAAAAATTGATTTAGTGTGATTTTTAAAGAGGTGTTTTAGATCAGTGGGAAAAAGGTAATTTGTAGGTATTTTACTGTTTATAAATGGGCAAACTAATGGCATAGGGTTGTAGATAATTTCGTTATCTTCGATTTGATATAAAGTAGAGCTTCTAGCTCCAAACGAGCGAGACGTTATGATGATTTGATTATTCGTGTACCGGGAGACGAGTATCGACACAATCCGAAGTTGTTGTCGATATTTGGATCGAATCTCGGGGACTATAGAATAAGTTGTAAAAATGGTCAAGGTCTAATGTTAGGTTCTAAATTTAGGGTTTTGAGTCTATTTTCAAATTCAAGTGTCAGATTTGTAAACGGGATTGTTTAGAATGGTCAAAATGGTTGTATGAGTCAGTGACGTAAAACTGTCCGGTTTTTGTAGTTCAAAGATGTGTCGGGCAGGGAACTTTAAAAGTAAAATCTTTTGATGGGATTTTAAGAGGACTTTCTATAATTAGTAAGTGATATCTCTGAGTAGTATCATAAGTATTTGACGTGTTTAAGTGTGGTAAATGAGCTCGTACATTTGGTATGTACCGGCAGATTTTTATCGAAAGAATAAACTAATAGAGTAAACATATAGAAGGAAATAATAGTATCACTTGTTTTGTTATCTTTTGGGTTTGTCGTAATATTATGATTTTTAGTTTGATGTTATTATGTATGGGTTATATTCTAGTCTAATATTAATGAACGCACCTTATTTGATATGTTGTGGTTTTTGTGTTTATCGGGCATCAACTATCGTCGAAGATCGACTTGCTACTGCTATTACTCAAGTTGAGTCTATAGCCTCGCTTTGTAATTGTTTTGAATGATTTTAAAACTCGCGAGGGGGATACATGCTATTTAAAAATAAAATGAACACAAGTCATGATTGATTGTTTGGACCCGAATGTTGCCTGTTATTGCCTGATGTTGTCTTGAATTGTTAAGTACCTAAATTGCAAAAGTCCCTAAATACATGAGCCGTTAACTATGTTCTGACTTGATGTTGTGAGTTGGGAATAGCCGCTTATTCAAATGATAGTACTATTGGGCTGACGTCCCTATCTGAGACCAGGGCTTTACACAGAATAACCTTTGGGAAGGATAATTTACGAGAATAAGAATGTGGTATACTTGCAATTGATACCCTAGTAGGGGCATTGGAATTCATCTAGTCATGCCGGCTTTAGGCGTGGGTGACTAAGTTAAGGGGTCGGTGTCATGAGCTTAATACAATTATATAGCTATTGCTATATGCGAGAATGCCTGATTAATAGATTGTATACGTAGCAATTCTATTAAATGATCTTGATTGATTTTTCTCTTGTGTTCAAATGATGATTTGGAAAACCTATAGACTCGCTCAACCGTTGTGTTGATGATTTTAAGCATGTATTTCAGGTGATTGAAGTTGATTGATGGCGGAGCTTGCTGGAGAAGGATTGCGGGTTACTTTTGTAGTGATTGGGTCTAAAGCCAATTTCTTTCCCTTTTGTGATAAAATTAATAATGTATGGTCATGTATTTTGGTAAAAATGTTTGTTGACTAGTCGAGATCTTTGGGGGACCTAAATGTTACTCTGATATTTCTAAAATTGTTTTACTTGGGATCGAAGGTTTTAGACAATGGTTAAATTATATCCTTTTATATTTCAAATGTATCTTTTTGAGATAGTTTAAAGTGTATTGTATAATGAAGTTTGAGTTTAGCACCCAAATGTGTATTTCCGCTGCGCAATGTAATTTGGGGGTGTTAAATTTATGAAGTTTCCCGCATGGTAATTGCAATGTCGGCAAACCACGGGGTCTCGTCCTTAGAATTCACTACACCGAGAGTCTCGAGAGGAAATGTGTCGGTGATTTCCTTGTTCTCGAATACATCTTTGTGAGGATCTTCTAAACGAGAGAGATGATCGGCCGCAAGATTCTCAGCTTGATATGAGTGAAATCTCATATCAATAACATCACAAATCACCATAAAACACAAAGCAAAATACCTAATTTTATTTATAAAATCAGTATTTTGGGTATGTTTTGTTGTTTGTGCTTGTGTAGGTAACAAAGATACAAATTTGGAGCAAACAAGTGAAATAAAGCCTTTATGATGAAGAAAAGACAAAAGAATGATGAAAAGTGACAAGCCTTGCAAACTACAAGGACCTTTCTTGACAATTTCCAAAGATGAGGGACTAAAGTGTAATTATTCAGTAGTCAAGAAGAAAGTCAAATATGGTCAACATTCAAGTCAAAAAAGTCAAAGGATGATTTATGAACATGTTTGAAGTTTGAAGGACAAAATATGTCAATGAAATGAAGCTTGGAGCACAATTGTACAATCTGCCAACTACAAGGACTAAACATGACAAAAGTGAACAAAGTATGGTTATGATCCGAGTAATAAGTAAAGTGACGAATGGTAAGTGAGTATTTTGTTCACACGGATTGTAGTTTTTGGTGCCACCTCACCCCACTCAACAGCTTTTCATTTAATACCCAATCCAAACAGTATACTCCACTCAACCTTAATCAACCAATCATATTTCAGCATTATGGATATGATCCGCAACTCATATCCAACACCAATAGAAACACGCCACTTGTCACTTTCAAACTCATACAAGCCCAGGATCGAGATCGAGCTACACTACATATCAAGAGAAGATGTAAACATCAAAGTTGCTCATTTTCAAGAGAGGAACACAACCAAAGCAACCAATTAGCTTGAAACTTACTCAATAAAAAAACCCCAAATTGAGTTCCTCAACGGCTATGAGCAATTGAGAGATTCAAACCACGTGTCATGACCGGATTGGAAGCAACACGTCACCAAACTCCAACTAACAAGATCCCAACCCCTATATATACCCAGCTAGTCCTTCATTTGATGTATGTAGATAGTGTGTGTTTTTCACACACTTGTAGAATTTTCTCTCAATTCACTTTGCTTTGAGTTGGAACTCCTCTTAAGTGACTGACAATCACTTAAGAGGTAGTTAGTTAGTTGTAACCATCTTGTAACATCCTTTACTTCCATTAATGAAATTCCAGCTTCACTTTCACTCAAATCTCTTTCTTATACCTGCATAATCATACTCCTATTGTTACTGTGTAATTCTTTTGATCATTCATGATCAATGGAATGAATTGATGATGTTTTGAAGACTTGTAGCTGATTCAGAAGCATTTCTAGTCCATTTCATAGCCATTTCAGCCGTTTGTAGCAGGGGTGTTGATTACTAGCAGATGATGATGTTATGATGGTGTTTGGTGGTTAATTCATGGTGTTTTGTTGATCTTAATAAGCTCAACGCTTATTACTCCATAAAAGGAGGATTCTAAAGCTAAAAGGAACTCATTTCTTGTTTAAAATTTCCCTTAACAGTCTATGCATGCTCAATTCCTAGTATAACTCTTAATTATCGTACTGAGATTGTGATTAGCTTACTTGTAGTGTAACTTTGGTGATCTGATAGTCTTCTAGTAGTTTTATAGCTTATCATTCAGTTTTACTTGTTAAAATTTGGTATTTCATCAATTTTAGTTCATCAGTAGTCATTTTGTGGTTTAACAAGTAAACTAGTTGGATTTTTTGTATATACTGGTTCATTTCATTCAATAAACAAAGTTTGATAAAAGTTTTTAACTGTCATACAGTTGTGCTCAAAAATCCTTCATAAAAGTTTAATATCAGATTTTGAAGTGGTGCTTGGTTTTGGATCAATTTTGGTGAATAAGCTTGTTAAACCTGTTGTTTTAAGCTCACTTATACTCAATAAGTGAGTATAAGTCTTTTGGTCAAGCTTTGTAGTCAAATAAATGGTCAAACAGGCAATTGACTTTAGAAAACTTTGGGTCATGTCTTGAAAAAGGATTGCAGTCTAAACTAGCCATTTTTTATTCCAAACCATTGCTTTGTTAGTGGATCATTTTAGTTGAAACTTGCTCTCAATTGTAGCTTAACATCAAAACTTTCAGTGTTTGTAAGTAATATTTCGTTTTTTAGTGTAGTTGTCTTCTCAGCTCGATTCGAATTGATATAACGTTTAAAGCTTGACTTGATTGTTTTTGGTTGTAAAAAGTTTACTTGGTATCTATTTCTAATTGGCACAAAGCATTTAAAAAGGTAAAAATAGCTAAAATACTACGTATATGTACTACTCTAAAACACGTTGCACGTAAGACATTTAAATGCACAAAATCTAAAATGTAAAAGACAAATTTATACTACAAATTTATAAACTAATCTAATTTTATAAAACTAAAATGAAGTTAAAATTGAAAAGTGGAATTTAACTAACAAAGGTAATTTCAAATTTGAAATCAGTGTAAAAAAAAGTTCTAATCTACGAATTAAAACAAATCATAACAATAAAGCTATAACCCAATAGCTAACTGGAGGCCCAATAGATTTATGAATATCTAGCTAGAACTAGCGTCCACTTAACATAACAGATTCCAAATTTAGTCAGACGAATGAAAATAGGAGCTCTAAAACACTTAACCAAACACATGTTTAAAATCTAATTGTGCATTATAAAAGGCTAAGGTCTAAAATGATGGACTAATACAGATAATGAGAGTTATCTAAGAAGTACTCTTGAGCATGTAGCTATCATAATTACACTACAAATCTAACAGCTAGCCTAAATGCAAACACATATAGTAAATCCAATGCAGAATCATCCTCATACAGTAAATCCAAACACAGGTTATTAACCGAAAGTAAAAATCAGATAGATATCATTATGCGTATCTAACAGAGCAAATCGTAGGTAAGTTTACACTACAACGAGCACTAACAAGATTACACTAAAAGATGCAGGATTAAAATTTAGCTTAACCTATTCATCCGAAGCCTGTCCGTTGTGGAAGAGAAACGCGGCGCTGAGCCGGTTTAAGAAAACGCTAAACTTCCTCACGATTCCTACTGAAACTGACGGATTAAGTCTACTAATGACGGAATCCGCATAACCTTCAAGTTAGACCTGCAAAACAGAAAGGAAAGCAAGAAACCAAACACTGATCTGTATCGAGTGATCTTTCCAAACTTTTTTAACCAAAACTGAATATGAACAATCTGAATTCAAGGTAAACTAATTCTTTGAAATCTAATTCTTTCTATTTAAAAGTAATAATTCTGAAAACTTGTATAACCAAAAGCTTCTCTCATAAGCTCATTTGAGCTTATCTTTCTGAAAAGCTACAATCTTGTATGAACAGTAACTCAATATCACAATACTAACTTTTAGCTAACTAAACAGAGAATCTAACTTTTAACTAACTAAAGTAGAAAACGATTTCATAACACTTCTGTTAACATCTCAAAATCATTAAGAATAGAAAAAAAATGAAAAAGCTGAATGATCTTATTAATAAAAAAAACTGAATTAGTTACAACTGATAACCGAAAACGCAACTGATTAATCGTTCTGAAGTAACAGTAATCAAGAAAAAGCATTGAGAAAACTTAAGAATCCTAAAAGCTGAACTCAAAATAGCAAATCCAATACAGTAATAACTCGCGGTTAACAATAACAGTAGAAGAAGAATTAAAAGAAAGTCAAGAAAGCTTAAAGGAAAAGCTTGAATTCATTAATGGTGAAAAAAACAATTGGTTACAAAAGCTTAACAGAATCTAACTGAATTTCTAACTGAAAATCATAAAGCATTTGAGAGAAAAGCTAACTACTCCTAACTAACTATGTGCTAATCTACTCCTAGCTAACCGCTTCAAATGATGGCCTCGTCTTCTATATATAGCCGTCTGGAGAGGGTGGGTGACGTGGTTGATCCAATCATTGAATGACACGTGGAAAATACGAGGATACTCGTTCTTCATCTTCAATCTTGAATTTGGGGCTTTCTTTATTCTTTGCTCTTGATCTAATTAAGTGGCATCCTCTTGTAGAGGATAAGGAGGGGAGTATTTTTGCTGTTGAACACTTTGGCTGAATCTTTGTTGATCGTCATTGATTCGTGATTGCAGGTAATGGAGATGAAAAAGGGATAACCGTCTTTTCTCTCTCTTGCGTTGGGAAGAAGAAGACGTATTGTCTGGTTATGTGTTTTGACCAAGTTTGGTCAATGACCAAAGTAAATAATATTTACTTTCCAAATAATTGCCTTTTAAGTCCTTCATCTTTACTTCTTTAATCAAAAGTGATATAAACTCTTTAGCACATTTCTTTTCATCCTTTATGTATGTAGAAATTTCAACTTAAGCCCTTCATCTTTAGAAGTTTGGCAAATAAGATCCTTGAATAGCTTTATCGTCCTTTTCTTCGTCTTTTCTTCAAATAAATCCTTAAAAGCTCGTGTTTTGTCTTAAATGTACCTATATACCTGAAAATACACAAACACCAAATACACGCGTAATTCTGATAATTAACAGTTAAATATGATGTATTTGACTGTGTTTTTAATGGTTTTAGGATCATAATTGATGAGTGTTTTCACACTTATCAGTAAGGAAATTCTATAGTATTCAGTATTAAGCTAGGAATCAGCTTAATAATAAGCACTATACCATTTGTTAGTTTTCGTGAACATAAGCCTACTGTTTTCTCAGTTCTCCAAATCTATTTCATTAATCATCCCATTTTCTTTTATAAATCCATTTTCAATCAAGTCTTGAGTAGTTTCTGAAAGTTTCAGCTTTTTTGAGATTTTTGGTCAAACCTTGGTCAACATAAGCACTTTTGGCTTATTTGTGGATTCTAGCTTATTCTGTTGATGATTTTCAAAACCAAAAGACATTCCAAGCTTCTTTCAACTTGATTAATCAGTTTTGATAAAAAAAAATCAGCTGATGGATGTCTAGATTCGTTTTGAGCTTATTGTGAGCTTATTGAAATAAGCTATCCAGAGATTTAACAGCTTTTAATCAAATTCCTTTTACCAGTCTAGCTTAAATTGGATTTTAAGAATTTTAGAAAAAACCATAACAAATTTGGTTGGGTAATAAGCTCATTCTAGCTTATTCGAGTGCTTGTGCCCGTTTTTGGGAAAGTTTATACTTTAATTGCATTTTGGTCCTTGTTTTTTCAAAGACTTTCTAAATAGCTTTGAAACTTTACTTTTCTAGGGTTTGCAAGTGTTGGTCCCTGAGATTTGATTAGTTACAAAATTAGTTAGTTAGTTTGGGAATTTGTTAGTTGGTTTGAATAGTTTGTTACATTTTTCATACTTGGTCCCTAGACTTTCTGATTTTGCACATTTAGTCCCTATATTTTCATTTCATTTACATTTCAAGTACTTTTATATTTTATGCATTAATTACTTGTACTTTGTGAATATTTTGTGGTAATTGCACTTTGTTTTACGGTTAAATAGAGCTATAATATTTTCCATTTTTACGTGTTTGTTTGAATTAGACCTAGAATCCAAATAATCCTTTAACAACCAAAAACAATTTCAACTTGATATCAGTGGGCCTTTCAATTTATGTTGAGTCGAGAAAAAACAACCTTGCAAAATACTTAATATTAAATGCGCCGTTGCCGGTTCATGACATTACGAGAGACTATTGATTGACGGTTTCGATTGGATTTTGGGATCCGTTCCCCGAGTGGACGTTATTTTTACGTATCATAAATCTAAAAGATAAAAAAATCAAAAATATAAAAATATAAAAACTTAAAAATCGCAAAATATATTCTTTTCCTAAAGAATTGAACCAAAAAAATAAAAAATCCAAAAAGTAATCTTTTTCCAAAAAGATTACATCCAAAAATATATATTATATCGGTTTTCATCGTTTTTACGTACATATAGTATTTTTCTTAAAAACCCAATAAATACAAAAATATTTTTGATATATTATTATATGTAGATACATATACATATACGAACACTCAATACACATACTTCTATAAGTATTTCTTTTGCAATACACATTGATCGGGAGCGTTCCGGTCCTTGACACGTGTATCGATCAAATTTAATTAAGGCAAGAATTCGAAGAATACAAAATACAAAGTGAATAAAGGCGACGTGCTATAAAATGTCGTCTAAGGGTTAATAGGTACTTAAGTGCTTCGTGCCACCTAATCCCCACCTTCACTAGTGAGTATTCTTAGAAGGAAAGCTTGATTGGGGGTCTTGCACTCAAGTATTACTTACATATACTATACTTTCTTGTGGATATTACTTATTGAACCTCGGAAAGGATAATCCCTTCTTTTCCAAAGTCGAACGAGAGCTTCTCTCTCACTCCTTGATTTGAGTTGCATGCTCACCCGAGGGCGTGCACAAATATCTTTTGGTGTACAACCCCTTCCTCCGAAAAGGAAGAAAAAGAGAAAGAGTAAGAACAACACCGTCCATCAAGCCGATCCCGAGAATCGTGCTTTGATCAACACACAAGAAGCCATGGTCGCCGTTGACAATAGACCTTTGATGGAGCACCTCCAATCAAATGTGCAAGGATATGCCGATGCTATTTTTATACACGAGATACCCGCAAACGCCTTTGAGCTTAAGACATCCATGATTACCTTAGTTTCTAACACACCATTTTTCGAGAGACCTAATGATGATCCACATGATCATATCAAGAAGTTTCTATCCATTTGCAATACTATTAAGTACAATGGAGTTCCACATGATGCCATTTAGTTGATCTTGATCCAATTCTCCCTAGAGGGAAGTGCTAGGTATTGGCTAGATAGACTTCCACCTAAGAGCATTACCACTTGGGATGACTTTACCAAAAAGTTTTTGAATACGTTCTTTCCTCCATCTAAGACCGCAACTTTGAGAAACCTAATTATTGGATTTCAACAAAAACCTAACCAAACCTTTAGTGATGCTTGGTAAGAGTACAAGGAGTTATTGAGAAAATGCCCCAATCATGGATTCAATGAAGTTCACCAAATCAATACCTTCTACAATGGATTAAGACCACATCATCAAGATTCCCTCAACTCCTACGCGGGTGGGAACATTCTTGCTAAATCCATACAAGAGGCATGGGACATTATTGAGACTAAATCCATGGTGCAAACAAATAACCAAATTGATGAAAGGGTTCATGTTGTACAAGATAGTTCTCAAACATCCATTGATAATATATTCTTCAAGAGTCACATTGAGATACTTCAACAAATGAAAAATCAAAATAAGACAAATCAAGAGATAGCCCAAGCCCTTAAGAACCTTTCCATGAACAATTCTTCCAATGATGTGAATGCCATTGCTATACCATTTGAGACTTGTGGAGGTCCTCATCCTTACTTACAATGTGATAAATTTCAAAATTACCAAGGTGAATGTTATGCTTATCAAGATGAAAATAGAGAGAACTTCAAACCTAACATCAACCCAAACAATCTCTCTTACAAGTCAAATACTACCTTGCTCCACCCGGATTTACACTCTATCCACCCACCCAAAATCAAACCAACCCTTCTCAATTGCTTCAAAGAAATCTAGGGCCTAGGCCAAACTACCAAGGAAACAACTATAGAGTACCCGACAACTTTCAAAATCAAGGAAATAACTTTCATACAAACAATCAAGTATTTAACCACCCACCTCCACCCTTTCAAAATCAAGGATACCATCAAGTTTATAATCAAGGATATGGGAAAAAGGATAACTTTAAGCTACTTCAAAAGATGAACCAAGAAAACGAAAGAAGAATTCGTGAAAGTGAAAGGAGAACACAAGATCAAATGAGAGCCACGAATGAGGAGACTACCAAGAGGATTATGATGATGATTAATCAAAGGCCACAAGGGGCTCTACCTTCAAACACACAAACAAATCCAAGGGCTAATGTCTATGCTATCACAACAAGAAGTAGAAAGACAACTAATGATCCTTCACCGCCTACACCTACTTTGGTTAAGCCTCCTATGATTCCACCTTGTGATAAGACTTCAACATCAAACACAACACCTTCAAGCTCTACAACTTCAACACCTACGCCTTCTCATCCTAAACCCACTACTCCTTTACCTTCCACACCTACCAATGAAGAAACCAACAAAGAGAACCCTTCCACAACAACAACTACTCAACCTACACCAAGACCAAGCCTACCATATCCATCAAGATTGAGAAAGGAGAAACTTAAAAACACGGATCATATTCAAGTGTCAAACTTTTTGAGAATGTTCAAGCAACTAAACATAAACATCTCCTTTGTGGAAGCTCTTGCATATATGCCAAAGTTTGCTAAAATGTTCAAAGATCTCCTCTCAAATAAGGAAAAGTTGGTGGATTTGCCTAACACATCACTTAATGAAAATTGCTCCGCCGTGTTGCTCAAAACCTTACCTACAAAACTTGGAGATCCGGGGTGGTTTTTGATCCCTTGTAATTTTCCCGGGGTGGAAAATTGCATGGCACTAGCGGATCTTGAGGCAAGCATTAATCTCATGCCTTTATCAGTTTGGCAAAAACTCTCTCTTCCTGAGCTCACTCCTACTAGGATGACCCTTAAGTTAACAAACCGTGGCATAGCTTACCCGATAGGCATAGCAGAGGATGTGTTCGTAGGGGTTGATAAATTTACCTTTCCCGCGGATTTTGTAGTGGTTGATTATGATATGGACCCGAGAGTTCCTCTTATTATTGGTAGACCATTTTTGAGGACGGGTCGTACTCTTATAGACGTGGCGGAAGGAGAGCTAATTATGAGAGTTGAGGATGAGAAAGTGGTGTTTAAGCTATGAAAATTTACTAAGACATCTCAAAGTTGTGAAACAATTAACATAGTGGATGTTCTTGATGAGGTGTGTGATGAGCATTTTCATGAAGCTTGTAAGAATGATAGTGAGAATAGGATTCATGTACAGACCGTTTCCTCAATTGCTCCCTCCTTATCACCATTTGGAGAAAGTGATTTCCTCTTGGAGGAATTTGAGTCCAACTTCCTTGGTAATGTTGATTCTCCCATTAATTGGGAAGAAGACATTATCACTATCCAAAAGTTGCTCAATGAGGATCACATTCCTTCACCTATTCCACAAGAAGTTACCATTGATGATACATCTATAGTGAAACCTTCCATTGAGAGTGTTAGGACCATTAGAATAGTTAATTGTAATAGGTAGACTAGGAGGTATGTAGTTCCTCCTGGTCATAGTAGTAGTAGGAGCAAGTCGTGCTCCTGGTCCTAGTTAAAGTCAAACTTTATTATTTATTTATTATTTTGTTAGGATATGCATGAGATATGTTAGGAAAGGATATGCATATCAGTTTTACACGTTTTGTTTAGTGATGTATTAGGGTTTCCTTGTAATATAAAATGAACCTTAGGCAGAAGGGTTATACACACCTTCATCAAACTTAATTCTAGTCATTATCAATATTAGAAATCCTTAGAAAGGATCACGTCATTATAGTTATTATGTTCTTCTTTATAGTATTTATATTCCGCACTTATATTGTGTATAGAGTCTCTTTGTGAATAGACTTGTGATTACAGAAGTCGTTCACCGTTCCTGACAGGCTGCAAGATTCACATTTAATGGACCCAACAAGTGGTATCAGAGCCTGGGAGAGTCTCTGTACAAGAAGAATCAATTTTTCTTATTACTAACATATTTGTTTAATCATGTCTGCCTCAAGTTCTACTCAAACAGGAGAAGATAGCACTCCTAAAACTCTGCAACCTCAACAGATCGTTGCTACGGTTTCCAACACAAATGGTAAGTTTCCTCTTCTGAAAAAAGGACGAGTATGATAGTTGGGCAATGAAGATGGAATGGTGGATCACCAACACTGATCAAGACCTTTGGAAGGTTATTCTGAATGGAAACAGCAGGAAGCTGACTAGAAGAGACAAGAATGGTAATATTACTCTTCTTGACCCTAAAACTCATGAAGAAATCATAGCCATTCAGAATGAGGTCAAAGCAAAAACTATTTTGCTTCAATCCCTTCCTGATGATCACATGGGTGACTTCTACCATTTGGATGATGCTAGAGAGTGTTGGGAATAAATTTAGGCCAGAACACTTGAACGCTGACAAGAACAACTTAAGCGTTGACAAGAGCAAAGTGAACGCTGACAGCATAAGCGTTGACAAGATAAAGTCAAGCGTTGACAGATTGAAGACAAGCACTGATGGAAGATGTGAGCTACACGTTTATTATATTCTAGATTACTTCTAGTAAGGATAAAAACGACAATGTATTTTCTATGTTTATCTTTACCTAGAATAATTGATTCGTAGCTTATTGTACAAGACTTCTTGTTCTATAAAAGAAGATCTTTTAGGTTAATGTTATATATCAGTTTTCATAGTATTCGCAAGTTAAAACCTTTCATTGTAATCAACAAGATTATTCTAATACAAGTGAAAGTTTGTTTAACATCATTGTGTTTTAGATCAAGTGTTAATTCCGCATAACACTTTGTTACTTTATTTATAAGCAAAGGTTTCTCTACGTGTTATACTTGATCTAATCTCGTATACACAAAGCTAATCGATCTAAGTTTGGGATCAACAAGTGGTATCAGAGCTTGTTGAGAAACTTTTGATCTTTAAGTAACGCAGAACCCTAAAACACCAAACCCTAAAAACCCTAAAATTCTCAAAACCCTAAAAACACCATGTCTGGCACAAATCAACCTCCTGCTTTGCTACAAAACAACTTCTCAAACCCTAGTATCAAAATTCCCATGTTTGATGCCAGGAACTTTGAGCTTTGGAAGTCCAATTTTGAGCAATACATAGCTATTCATGACTACACTCTTTGGGAAATTATCGAATATGGGAACACATTCGATAAAGCAGCAAAGATTACTGCTGCTATTGCCACAAGGACAGCTGTTCCTAATTGTCCTGAATCTGATAAGGTGGAAAAACCTGAAGATGGGAGAGCTGTTGCTGTTGAAGACATAGCCAAGAAGAGGGTGGACATGAAAATCCTGAACATCTTGAAACATGCCCTAGGTCATGAGAATCAGCACAAGTACAAACGATTTGAGTCTGCAAAAGAGCTTTGGGAAGCTCTTGAAGTAGCACATGGTGGCAATGCTGACACAAAATAAGAAAAGAAGAAGCAACTATTGCATGAGTATGCTGTCTTTAAAGCTCAACCTAATGAGAATCTCAGCAGTGTGAGAAGTAGACTTCTTGATATCACAAGTCAACTTTCCTTCATGGGAAAACAGATTGATGATCCTGAATTGAATGCTACTTTTCTCAAAAGCCTTGGTGATGTATGGAAGATTGAGACAAGATCTATTCTTGTCAATAATACTCACAAGACTTCCAGGTTTGATGACATCTTCAACAAGTTAAGACTGTTGGAGAATGAATGGCAATTGGAAAGTGATACTAAATCTTCCAGCAGCAACATGGCTTTCTTTTCACAAAGTGAAGGCCAATTTGATTCCATGAACTTTTATGGACATTCAGCTTCTGGATCTCAAGGTGTCAGTGCTGGATGTCAATCTGTCAGCGCTGGATCATATCCTGTCAACGCTTTGTACTCAAGCGCTGACACACACAATCATGGCGCTGATAGAATTAAACCTGCTGGTTTTGATCTTGATACTGTGTGTGCATTCATTGCTTCTCTGCCTAGTGATTCAAGGATTACTTATGAAGATCTTGAGCAGATAAGTGATGAACAATTGGAAGAGATGGATATCAAGTGGACTATGGCTCTTGTAAGTTTAAGAGCAAACAGGTTCAATAAAAGGTTCAAGAAGAAGATGACCTTTAATGCTAAGGATGTTGCTGGATTTGACAAATCCAAGGTGGAGTGCTACAACTGTCATAGGATGGGGCACTTTATGAGGGAATGTAGATCTCCAAGAAGATCTGATGCTGGGAAGCCTTCTAGCCAAATGATTAAGAACCCAGATCCCAAGGCCATGGTTGCTGTTCAACAAATTGATGGTGTTGGAGAATGGGATTGGAGCTGGATGGCTAAGAATGAGGAAGAGGACAGAGCTTTGGTTGCTGAGGTTAAAGAAGAGCATGCTGAATATGCTCTCATGGCACACTCCTCCTCCTCATCAGATAATGAGGTATATGATGATGCTTTCTGTTCTAAGGGTTGTCGTTTAAATACTGAAAAATTAAAACAAGAGATAGTTAAACTATTAGATGAGGCAAGTACTGAAAGATGCAAAGTATCTAACTATCAAGTTGCTCTTACCCAAACAGAAAAGACAGTATCTGAGTATAAGAAAATGGAGTTTGATTTAAAGGATCAAATAAATATCTTAAAACATGAGTTACATCAGAGTAAGGATGTTCAAGATATAGTAAATAGGGTTAATCTTGATTTGATAGCTCAGTTAGAGGAGGCTAACAAAAATAAAGATAATGTGAGTCTTAAAATCCAGAGATTTGATAAGGCCACACAATCCCTAGGAGAGTGTGTTAGTAAACAAAGAGACTCTAAGGATATGAGTGGGATTGGGATGAATAATTATACTGTTGTTCCACCACCAGCTGGGGATTTCTATGGTGTCCAATCAAAGGACTTATCTTGGACTGGCTTGCCAGAATGCCAAGAGGAGGAGTTCATTCCTCCACCTAGAGTGACTTCCCCAGTTGAGGAATATCAGCAAAAGCTAACTGACCTAGAAGAGTGGAAGAAAGCTAACCACACTTTGTTTGTTAAGGGAGGGTTGTTGTGTGAAAGTCCAAATGAGCCCACACCAATCACAAAACCAATTGATGATCCTAAACCTATTAAGATCACACACCCTACCACTGGCAAAGCTGTTGACCTTGGCCCACAATCTGTTAGAAAACCTAGTGTTAAATATGCAGAGATGTATAGAAATTCTAGGTCACCAAAAAGCCAAGTTAGTAATCATGGAACAGGCTTCTTTGCTTCTAGACCTAAGACTATGTCTAGAAAAGCTTGTTACACATGTGGTAGCTTCTCACATTTGGCCTATAAATGTGTCAATGCTTCCAATGTCAACGCTGACAGGAACCATTTCAGCGCTGACAAAAGTCAACATAGGTCAAACACTGTCAGACCCAATACCTTTGTGAACAAAAGTTCACAAGTTGTTAGACCATCCCCATTCTTTTCTAGAGGGTCTAACACACAAGGCCTAAGACCTTTTCAGAAGTCAAACACTTGGACAAATAGGCAATGGGTTCCTGTTGCGAACCCTAGGTTCAACGCTGATAGGAGTAATCGGGGCGCTGACAAGAGAAATTTCAGCGCTGATAGAAACACTGCTAAACCTAGGTATTTGCAGCCACAGGGAAATAGGTCTAAAGCTTCTACTAGCTTAACATGGAGACCAAAACAAGACCAGAACCCTAATAATACTGGTATTTCCATGACATGCAACAGGTTTCATTATATTTCTAAGGCATTGTCAACACCAATTGGGGTTAACTGGGAATTTCATTCAAACAGGGATGAAAAGGGAGTTGTTATGAGAACCAAGTCTGTTCTTGTTGAACAACCAAATGAATCCAAGTCTTCTAAGGCTTGGATTCCCCAAGAAAACTAATGTGTTTTCTTTATGTGCAGGGCATTCAGAAGAAGATCAATGACTATGGATACTGGGATAGTGGATGCTCAAGGCACATGACAGGAAAGGAAGACTATCTGACCAATTTCTCTCCTATTCAAGATGGTGATAAGGTATACTTTGGAGGTGGCTACGGCACAATCACAGGAAAAGGAACCCTTGTCACCAACAATCTAAGGTTTGATAATGTCTTCTTGGTGAAAGACCTGGATTATAATTTGTTTAGTGTATCACAAGTGTGTGATAACAAAAATAAGGTTCTTTTCACAGATACTGAGTGCTTGGTGTTAAGCAAAGATTATAAGCTCCCTGAGGAGAAATACATAGATTTTAGAACACCAAGGCATAAAGACATATATAATGTGAATCTTAATGGTATTAAGGTAAATAATAAAATGTCATGTCTGTATGCTAAAGCCTCAGTAGATGAAAGTAATCTTTGGCACAGGAGACTAGGGCACATAAACTTTAAAAATATTAATAGGCTAGTGAGGCTTGGTTTAGTTGATGGTTTGCCTGAAAAGGCTTTCCACAATGACCACTCTTGTGTTGCATGCCTTAAGGGCAAGCAGCACAAGGTCTCATTCAGGTCTAAACAGGTGCACTCTAGTTCTAAACCTCTTCACTTATTGCATATGGACCTCTTTGGTCCAACTAATATAGAAAGTTTGAAGGGTAAATCATATTGTTTTGTCATTACTGATGATTACTCCAGGTTTACATGGACTTTCTTTTTAGCCAAGAAAAGTGAAACTGCCCTAAGTCTGATTAATTTTATTACCCAAATTGAAAAGAAAAATGGTAATGAGGTCAAAATTATTAGAAGTGACAATGGGGGTGAGTTTAGAAATCAGTTGTTGGATGATTTTTGTGCCAAGAAAGGGATTACTAGGCAGTTTAGCATAGCTAGAACTCCTCAGCAAAATGGAGTTGCTGAGAGGAAGAATAGGACCCTTATTGAAGCAGCCAGAACCATGTTGGCTGATGCCCACTTTCCTATAGCCTTTTGGGCTGAAGCTGTTAACACAGCTTGTTATGTTCAAAATAGGGCATTGGTCAACAAGATACATAATAAGACACCTTATGAATTACTTTGGGGAAGGAAGCCCAATATTGGATTTCTTAAGCCATTTGGTTGTCATGTAGTTGTGTTAGAAACTAGTGAGGCCCTAGGTAAATTTGATTCAAAAGGTGATGAAGGCTACTTCATGGGTTATTCAGTGCAGAGTAAAGGATATAGGGTTTACATTAAAAAGGAAAAACGTATACTTGAAAAAGTACATGTTAGGTTTTTAGAAAGTAAACCTAGTGATCCTGAGAGTGGTCCAAATTGGTTGTTTGACTTAGAACCTTTGTCTAGAGCTTTAAATTATATGCCTGTTACTGATCCAGACATTGTGAAGGTAACTTCATGTGTTTTGGAAAAGAGAATTGGTAATGTTTCAGGTATACAGGTTGCTAAGGAGGATGGACCACCAGCAGTTATATCATCTCCCCCACAAGAGTTTGTTACACTCCCTATATGGACAGATGAGTATTATGCTGCTGCTACTGCTGCAAGGAAAGATAATGGTGGTGTTCAGATACCACCAACTACAAACATGCATGATTCTTCAAGCGCTGACAAAGGGAAATCCAGCGCTGACACGACCAATTCTGACGCTGATGGCTCCAACGCTGACAATAACAGTTCAAACGTTGTTAGCCCAAACGCTGACAAGCAAGGTTCAGACTTTGGAGATACCTTTACACAGCTTTTCTCTTCTCATTTTGAACAAGGTGGACCTTCTAATATCCATGAAGAGATCTCTGTTGATCAAGAAGAATCTGAAGAAGATATTGGCAACATGGAGCGTGAAATTGAGGACACCAGACCTATTGAAGGAGGAGTTCTCATTTCCATAGCAAAGGATCATCCCACATCTCAGATCATTGGTGATGTTATGGCTCCAGTTCAGACAAGAAGATCTCATCAAGGTCTTGGTGGATTTATTGCCAATATACACAAGAATGTTGATACCCCTCTTGTACAAGCATGTTTGTTTGCCTGTTTTCTGTCACAGGAAGAACCCAAGAAAATTTTTGATGCTCTCAAGGAACCAAGTTGGGTGGAAGCAATGCAGGATGAGCTTCACCAATTTGCTATACAAGATGTTTGGGAGCTGGTTGATTGTCCTAGATATGTGAGACCAATTGGGACAAG
The DNA here is from genome assembly GCA_025667525.1 of Glebionis coronaria. Classification (NCBI taxonomy): domain Eukaryota; kingdom Viridiplantae; phylum Streptophyta; class Magnoliopsida; order Asterales; family Asteraceae; genus Glebionis; species Glebionis coronaria. The sequence goes on from CM046880.1 coordinate 266,681,644, forward strand.
ATGGGTTCTGAGGAATAAGAAAGATGAAAGAGGCATTGTGGTCAGAAACAAGGCACGTTTGGTAGCTCAGGGTTATACTCAAGAGGAAGGAATTGATTATGAAGAAGTCTTTGCTCCAGTTGCAAGAATTGAAGCTATCAGAATTTTCTTAGCTTATGCTTCTTGCATGAATTTTACTGTTTATCAAATGGATGTGAAGAGTGCTTTCCTCTATGGCACAATTGTTGAGGAGGTTTATGTAATGCAGCCTCCTGGTTTTGAAGATCCTGAGAATCCAGACAAGGTTTATAGAGTGAAGAAAGCAATGTATGGACTTCATCAAGCCCCAAGAGCATGGTATGGTACATTGTCCACCTACTTGGTGGAAAATGGTTTCAAAAGGGGCACCATAGATCAGACACTGTTTACAAAGAAGAAAGGAAAACATGTGTTACTTGTGCAGGTCTATGTTGATGACATCATTTTTGGCTCTACTGATCCAAAAATGAGTGAGGACTTTTCCAAGCTCATGACAGATAAATTCAAGATGAGTGCAATGGGTGAGATGAACTTCTTTCTTGGTTTACAAGTTCAGCAGAAAGACGATGGTATCTTTATCTCCCAAGACAAGTATGTAGCTGAAATCTTGAAGAAATATGGTTTTTCTCCACATGAGAAGGAGGCTTCCACTCCTATGGATAGGCAATACCCTTGGGGAAAGATTGGAGCTGGAAAGGATGTGGATGTTAGGCACTATAGATCAATGATTGGTTCATTGATGTATCTTACAGCCTCAAGACCTGACATCATGTTTGCTGTGTGTGCATGTGCACGCCATCAAGTGACTCCCAAAGAATGTCACCTCTTTGCTGTGAAGAGAATTTTTAGGTACTTGAGATGTTATCCAGATCTTGGATTATGGTACCCAAAAGATTCTCCATTGGACCTTATTGCATATTCAGACAGTGATTATGGTGGTGACAAGTTTGATAGGAAATCCACAACTGGTGGATGCCAATTTCTTGGGAGCAGATTAATATCTTGGCAATGCAAGAAACAAACAGTGGTGGCAAACTCTACAACTGAAGCAGAATATGTGGCAGCAGCTGCTTGTTATGGACAAGTCTTATGGATTCAGAACCAGCTGTTGGATTATGGGTATAATTTTATGCATACCAAGATTTTTGTAGACAATAACAGTACTTTATGCATTATTAAAAATCCTGTACATCATTCTAAAACCAAACACATAGAAATTAGACATCATTTTATAAGAGATTGCTTTGAGAAAGGTTTAATACAACCAGATAGGGTAGATACTGAAGATAATGTAGCTGATTTATTAACTAAACCTTTTGATGCTGGAAGATTTCAATATTTGGTAACAAATATTGGAATGGTTAATCTCACTTAATATGTGTTTTGGAATATTTTTGTAAAAGTATGTACAGGATAATGCATTGTTATTGGTCTTTGTGATGATTTAGATTTTCCACATTCTTTTTCTAACACTGACAAAGGTAAATACAACGCTGTCAAGTGTTATTTTGCCGTTGTTGGAGATATTATGGTCTAACGCTGACAAGAGTTCCTTCAACGCTGATAAGTGTTGTCGGGACGCTGTCAGCAACAAATGTTAGTTTTGTGGTTTTCATCTAAATGTGCAGGTAATGGTAGCTTTATGCCATTGGATACAGAGTTGCTTATGGATCTTTGAAGAGTTATTTGGACATGTTTTTGTTTATGGATGATGGTTGGAATATTTATATTCCTATCTTGACATAAATTTTTAATGTTCATATATATATTTTGAGAACTCATGTATCATAGTTTGAGGGGAGGTTTAAGGAACCTTTAGGACTCTTGGGTATTCTTAGAATACTCTCATCACAATTCTAGATTGTGTCCACTGGTGAGTATGGGTTAGTTTTTCTAAACCATGAGGCACTGTAGCATGCATAGGATATCAACTTTGCATGCTGCCAAGACATTTTTGGCCTAGAATTGGTTGTGGTCTGTTGGGAGGCTTGGGAATCCTTTTGATATGGGTTTTACCTGGGAGTAACAAGGATTTTATGAGGTAACTTGGTTGTTAAGAGTTTTGGTTAGCAAGGGACACTAGAGGACTGTTATGTCTATCTTGCTTATGCAAGTGTGCATAACTGGACAGTGCTTGCCGCCCTATGATAATTATCAGCTTTTGGTTATCTTCTCTAGGATAAGTTACTTGTTAAAGTCATTTTTCACTTTTTAAAACAATTTTATTTTTGGACGCTGACAAGATTTTTCCAAGCGTTGTTGTGACCAAAATGGACGCTGACATGGCTTTAGGCGGACGTTGACAAGATTATAGCCGTTGGGCGTTGATGGGTTATATTTGACCGTTGACAAACAATGGGACCTACCCAGTTGTAACTTTTTGACATATTTTCAAGCCGTAATTTTAGGAGTTGTTACTTTCATTAAATGCATGAGATAACTTATACACTTTTTCAATATTTTCATGATTGATTTTTGAAAATCTTTGCCTATTTTTGGGCCAATCACGTGCATTCATCCACTCCTATAAATTTGGCTCCTATTTTAAACAGGGTATCTATAATTCTTGTCTAACAATTTTCTCTTATCAACCTTCATCTTTTATACATCAAATTAACAGCTTTCATCAATGGCACCAAGATTTAACTCAGCAGAATTGGATTTGGGGTTCAAGTCTCAACACAACATGATTGCTTATCTTGTTGCTGATAATACTTTGTTCCCTCAATACACTCAGATGGTGGAGTATTTGAATGCATCCCCATTAAGGTATGCTCTTTCTCATGCCCCACTTATTCCAGTCACACACATTAAACAGTTTTGGAACACTGTAAGTTCCTCAACAGTTAATGGAGTGACAACATTGAATTCTATTGTACATGGGAGACCTTGGGTGGTTACTGAGGCCTTGGTACGCCAGGCCTTGCATCTTAATGATGCTGATGGTATAACCATGCTTCCCATATCTGAAATAGAACAAGGGCTAAGGGCTTTGGGATACCCTATTCCTGATGAAGGTACTCTTAATAAGTACCATAAGCAGGAATTTCCCCCAGCCTGGAAGTACCTAATTCACATTCTCCTTCAGTGTTTGAGTCCCAAATGTACTGCACATAATGAGATCAATAGATCCATTGCATCGACTATTGTGTGTATTGCAACAGGGCAAAATTATAATTGGTCTAAAATGATTTTTGAAGGAATGTGTAAAAACAAGGGGACAAAAATGACTTTAGCTTATCCCCGTTTTCTGCAAATGGTTTTTGATGCTCAAAGATATTGTTCAAGGGATCACAATGACTTTTATAAGATCCCTGAACAAAAGAAGGCTATTTTCACCAAGATGAATTCACCACCTCTTAGAGACCTACCCTTAACCCCAGCCATGCTTGCTGTTATTGCAGCAGCACAACCCCAACCAGATCCCCAACCTCATATTGACCCTCAACCACAACTTGAACCTCTCCCTGAACCTTTACCCTCACCTGACCAAATGCAAATAGACCAAAATCCCTTCGACGCTGACACATCTAATGTGGGCGTTGATATGCCTATTTCCAACGTTGACACCCAACCATCACAATCCCAAACACCCCTTAACCAACCTACATCTACACCATCTTCTACACCATCTTCCACACCACCAGAATATAGGTTGATTAAACGCCAAAGGACTGCTGGAGTGTTCTCCTCTGGTGGTCCTAGCCATGAAGCAGAGAGAACCACCACCACAAGTGTGGCTGGTGACCTGGGTGAGGCTGGGACTATTGGTTCTGGCTTAGAAGCTGGCCAAGACAGTCCCACCATAATTAAGTCCTCATCCATGCCCAATGAACCTGATTTGGGAGGTCAAATCCCCATTTTGGAAGAGGGCAGACTGGAACCAATGACGCTTTTAGAATTGACGGCTGTCTGCATTAGCTTGCAAAAGCAAAATGCAGACTTGGTACAAATTGTCAGTAACCAAGGCCTTGAACTCAAAGCTTTGAGGGAGAGGATTGTTGTTTTGGAGAGTGCTCATTCAAGGGGAGGTATGGAGGAGTCTTCCAAAGGGGAGGAAGCAAGAAATCTGAGTGATAAGAGCAGTCAAGATGGCCAATCATTGGATATTGCTGAAGCTCTTACTACATTGAAGGAACAAAAAGGTTTTGATACGTCCTTAATCTCTCCAACAAATTTAAATTTATCATTTACAGATATGTTGAGGGAGGTTACACAAGGCGCTGAGGGAAAATATTTGGGCGTTGACAAGACAAGTTTGGACGCTGACAGAAATATTTTGGGCGCTGATAGAGGAAATTTGGGCGTTGACAGATCTGCTGAAGGAGGTGATGTATTCCAGTCATCATCTATCATCAAAGATGTTCCTACTCAGGTATTATCATCTACCCTACCAACAATTGAACCAACAGATAAGGGTAAGGGTAAGTTGGTAGAAGAAGTTGTTCCAAAGCATGCAGCTCAGATTGAATTTGATAGAAGACTGGCTGAGCAAATGATGGAACAAGGTGAGAAGGAAAAGTCACCATTTGTTGTGACTTCTGAAGAAGAGAGTGATGGAGCTAGCTCAGACTCAAGTGTGATGATTGTTGAACCAGAAAGACTTGAGTATGGTGATGAGCTTGCTAGGGAAAGGCTGAGAGATTTGAAGTTGCAAATTGATTTTGATATGCCAGAGGTAGTTCAGATGTACAATTCTTGGGAAGAAAGCTGCATGGATAATCCAGACTTGACCATTTCAGATCAGATATGGGGTTTGGAAATTCTTCTTAGAGTTCAGCAGGATTGTAAGGTGATGTTGAAGTACAGGGCAAGCAACATTCTCTCTGAATTGAAAAGGGATAGAAGGAAGCTCTATTTTATGTTGCTCAAATGTCATGGAGTTGGATGGACACATCAAAAGCTGAAGGCTTTGACATTTGATGAGTTGGAACATAGGGCTTATCCTATTTGGGTGAAAGTGCAGGAAGAGAACACTTTCAGACTTCTTTCAGATGAAAGAAAGGAGCAACTTGCAGAAGAGATGGCAATCAAGAAAGCTATGATAGTCCCTAGACCAGTAAAGAAGGGATTTGTTCTTGAGTTTCCAAAAGATATGTCTCAACTGTATCCAAGTGAAGCAACCATTAGAAAGAGCCTTAAGCTCTCCCCATTAGAAGCTTCAGATATGGTTCATGTGTTACCACTAGATTCCAGGAATCCAATTATAAGTTATGAGGAAGATGAATGTGGATTCTGGAAAATTGGAAGATTTGGCAAGGAGGTACACACTTTTACCACTCTCATATCTTTATTTGCAAGTTGTGACAGAGAAGACTTGGTAGACCTTTGGAGGTTGCTAGAGACCAAGTATGAGGCTGAAGCACCAACTTCAGCCAATGGAATAAAACTTTGGACCACATTCAAAAGAATGTGTGGGACAAATGAAGAAGATCCTGAAATATGGAAGGATCTTGAAGATGATCTCAGTGGTCTTCAATGGAGGTTATATTCAGCTGCAGGTGTATACCATTTGAGTTCTACAAAGTTTGCTGAGTATTTACTTGTAGATGCTCAGTATTTCATATCCAAGGCTGTTTTGGAGAAGATGAAGGACACCCAGTTGGAGATAGACTACACAAGTGACGTGGCAAAGAATTTGATCAGATTTATTTATTACCAATATGATAAGGTTTGTCAGACTCCTCCAAGTTCTTAATGTTTATTCAGAAACTTGATCATAAGAGTGGATATCAAGTTTAGGGGAGGATTGTTGGGAATAAATTTAGGCCAGAACACTTGAACGCTGACAAGAACAACTTAAGCGTTGACAAGAGCAAAGTGAACGCTGACAGCATAAGCGTTGACAAGATAAAGTCAAGCGTTGACAGATTGAAGACAAGCACTGATGGAAGATGTGAGCTACACGTTTATTATATTCTAGATTACTTCTAGTAAGGATAAAAACGACAATGTATTTTCTATGTTTATCTTTACCTAGAATAATTGATTCGTAGCTTATTGTACAAGACTTCTTGTTCTATAAAAGAAGATCTTTTAGGTTAATGTTATATATCAGTTTTCATAGTATTCGCAAGTTAAAACCTTTCATTGTAATCAACAAGATTATTCTAATACAAGTGAAAGTTTGTTTAACATCATTGTGTTTTAGATCAAGTGTTAATTCCGCATAACACTTTGTTACTTTATTCATAAGCAAAGGTTTCTCTACGTGTTATACTTGATCTAATTTCGTATACACAAAGCTAATCGATCTAAGTTTGGGATCAACAGAGAGATCTGGAATAGAATAAAAGCAAGGTTTGGTGGGAATGAGGAGTCAAAGAAAATGCGAAGATCCATGCTGAGAGATGAATTCACAGAATTCAAAATATCAGAAACTGAAGGTATTCATCAAGGGTATGACAGGTTCCAAAAGATATTGAGCCAGTTGAATCAACTTCTGTCGAAACCTGACGATGGTGATATTAATGCAAGATTTCTTAGAGCCTTACCTTACTCATGGAATCAGGTGGTAATCTCTCTAAAAGCAAAAGGTGGGCTTGACTATCTCAACTTTGATGATTTATTTCATAAGCTAAAAACTTTTGAACCTCATGTGAGAGGATATTCAAGTGATTCTTTTCCCACTCCTGCTAATTCTGCCTTTGTAAGTTCTATGGCATCCAGTCCCATGTCTTATGCTAGTAGCCCAAGCAATACTGTGTCTTCTCAACATACTTTTCAGCATACTTCTACTCCTGAACCAACAGCCAAGTCTGGTAGCATGGTAGAAGCTGTTCTTCATTCTTTTGTTGCTGACTTTGATGCTCAACAGCAACTTGCTTTTGATGACTTCAAACAGGTTGATAAACTCGACCTGGATGAAATGGATCTCAAATGGCAAATGGCCATGCTCACTCTTAGGGTTCACAAGTTTGAGAAGAAAGCAGGTCGTAAATTTAATTACAACCCACGAGAGCCAGCAAGGTTTGATAGAAGCAAGGTTCAATGCTATAACTGCCAGCAGCAAGGTCACTTTGCAAGGGAGTTCCCTAACAAGAATGACCAGGAGAAGAGCAGATATTCAGCTTTTAAGGATCTGGAGGTAAAGGATGACAAGAAGGCATTGGTATCTGTTGACTCTATGGTCAACTGGAATGATCATCAGACTACTACATTGGAATCACCTGAGTCCTCTACTGACGTGTTTGCAATGATTATTGGGAATCTATCTGATGAAGAAGAAGCAGACGAGTTTGCTCTTATGGGCATCTCACCTCAGGTACAACATTGTCCTCTTGGTTGTCGTGATAAATATTCAGAATTGTTGTCCCAATATAATGACTTAAATGATCAGAATGATAAGTATTTTTTAGAGGTTCAAGCCTATAAGGCTTCTTTAAACACATTGGAAAAAAAAGAGGTGGCTTCAAGATACTCAACGTTAGTATGAGGATAAAATTAGGATACTGAGCATCGATTTAGAAAACACAACAAATATGCTTAAATACACAGAAAAGGTAAAAGATGACAGTATCAAAGAAAAACAAGAGATGAAAGAAAGATTAGATGCTACACTGTTGAGATTTGAAAAATGGCAAAAGGCACCTAAAAATCTTTCAAAATTAATCAATAGTAGCATGTCTGGTAGGACTAAAAGAGGGTTAGGATTTGATAATTATATTGATTCAGAAGATGTATTTGATTTATCTTTTTCGAGTGTCTTTGATGCCGACAAAGAGGAAGAGGGAGAACCTAGTTACAATTGGTTTAAACCAGCAGCAGAAATGCATGCTGTCCCTCCACCTCTTACTCGAACTTTCATGCCCACTTCTAGGCATAATGACTTGGATGGATCACATATACATGAGTCCCCCAAAAGTTCTACTAATTCTAATGACTTTGTCTCGTGTACTTTCAGTGACAAAGCCAGTGACTCTGCATCAAGTGGTTCAAGTGAAGAGTCGGGACCTACAAGTTCCAAGTCGAATGATCATGCTACTACTGGTGCTAGGAAGTGTGAAGAGAGAGTTACTTTTAATTCAACAGTGTCTAGTCCTGGTTTATTGAGTCCTAGGAAGATTAATTCTCCTAAAATTGTGTGTAATAAAGTTAGCAGTACGAAACATTGTCATTCTAATAAAAGGTCGATTAAAGCATGTTTTGTTTGTGGAAGTGCATTTCATTTAATTAAAGATTGTGATTTTTATGACAACCATTCTTCTGTTCATCAAGCATTTCCTACTCCTGGTCCACCAGGAGTTGTTCCATATTCTTCTAGAAGACTCAATCCAAGTGCTAAATCGGTTTCTTCTTCTAGAAGGACCTCTCCATTAGCGTCTGATTATTGGAGAAACATTGGATTAACATCAAATAGAACAACCAGTAACTACTTTCAGAATTTTAATCCAATTTATCCACATAATTTTGACCACATGTATTTTGGATTGGGAAATTTGGGAACTGCTGTTAAGCCCTCAGCAGGTTGTTCTTGGTCAAACAATAATATCAATATGATGAATAGGCAACCAAAGAACAACGGTGGATCTCATCAATCTTCTTGGCTATCTACTAAAGATCCACAAGGCATGCTCAAACCTGAAAATGTTTGGGTCCCCTTAAGACACTAACATTTGCACCTTTATTATCTTGTTGTTGTAGGTTACTCCATACCAAGATCCTACTCTAGGAATTGTTGATAGTGGATGCTCTAGGAATGACATGAAATAAAAGTCTTCTATCTAACTTTGTACCATTTCAAGGCGGAAAGGTCTATTTTGGTGGAGGGGAAGGCAGGATCACTGGCAAAGGAACAATTCAGACGCCCAATCTTAATTTTGAGCAGGTCTACTATGTGTAAGCGCTTCAACACTTCAACTTGATATCTGTCTCTCAGATTTGTGACAAGAAGCAGTTTGTCCTCTTTACGGATACTGATGCACTTGTGCTATCCAAAGACTTTAAACTTCCGGATGACTCACAGCTTCTACTCAGAATCCATGGAAGACACAATCTCTATAGCATCAAGCTGAATGAAGTCAACCCTACTAGTCAACTAGCATGTTTGGTTGCAAAAGCCTCAGTAGATGAAGCCACTCAATGGCACAGAAGGATGGGACATGTGAATATGAACCTGGTATCTGGTTTACCTCCCAAGTCATTTAGAAATGATATTAATTGTCTTGCTTTCAGCAAAGGCAAACAACATAAAGCATCCTTCAAGGCCATTACTACTCTCAGCCTTATAACTGAACCATTGCAGCTACTACACATGGATTTATTTGGTCCTACCTCTATTAGGAGCATTGACCACAAACAATTATGTCTGGTGGTAACTGATGGATATAGCAGGTTTACATGGGTTTTCTTCATGGCTGCCAAGAGTGAGGCCTACTCAATTCTAAAAGATTTTATTACCCTTATAGAGAAACAACTGTCCAAGAAGGTTAAAGGTATTCGATTTAATAATGGAACCGAGTTCAAAAATAAAGACCTCATAGCACTTTGTAATTCTAAAGGCATCAAAAGAGATTATAGTGCAACAAGAACTCCTCAACATAATGGCGTGGCAGAAAGAAAGAACAGGACTCTAATAGAAGCTGCAAGAACAATGCTTGCCGATTCCAAGCTTCCAACCATGTTCTGGACAGAAGCTGTTAATACTGCAAGTTATGTTTTGAATAGAGTTTCTATCACAAATCCTTACAAGAAGACTCCTTATGAGCTCCTAACAGCCAAAGTTCCAAATATTGCTCATTTGAAGCCATTTGGGTGTCCTGTCACCATTCTGAATACTAGTGACTATTTGGGGAAATTTGATGGCAAGGCAGATGAAGGATACATTGTGGGATATTCAGCTCACTCTCGGGCTTATCGTGTCTACAATCTCCAAGCCAAGCGAGTAATTGAAACTATAAATCTCAGGTATTTTGAGGAGAAGTCAAACATCCAAGGCAAGGGTCCTGAATGGTATTTTGATCTTGATTATCTTAGTGATTCATTAGGATATTTTCGTTTAAAAACTAACCATGATGCAGGTCCACAAGTGTTCACAACTTCTAGTACAAGTGCTCACTCTAGTCTTTCCGACTCAGATGAAGAGGATGATATTTTTGTTGTTCCATCCTATTCCACCACACTCTCTCCTACTACTCCTAGTGATGCAACTTCATTGGATGTATTGGATTCACAAGTATCTCTTGACACTTTACTCAAACAACAACAAGAGGCTACTACAACAGCTGCTCAAGGTGGCTTTGAGTTTCCCTTGAATACACCTACTGACAAAGTTGCTCCTAGTACTCCAACTACTACTCCTATTGCTAGTTTCACACCTATTGGTAGTCCGGCTAGTGGGTCTACTTCCCATACTAGATTCTCCAGTCCTTCTGACCTGGGGAACCATCAAAAGAAGTCTTCTACCAAGCTGGATGATATTCATAAACAACCAATAGATGGCATTTTCAACGCTGCTTCATATGATGATGACTTTGTTGGGGATCTTAATAACTTGGCACCAGAAGTAGAGGTAGCTTCCAATCCAGTTTTGCAATCATACAAAGATCACCCTACTACTCAAATCATTGGAGATCCTGGTTCTACTGTCAAGACACGTAAAATTCATAAGAAGGCCACGTCTGATCATCATGCTCTTGTGAGCTATATTGAAGATCAAAAGCGTAATAATCATACGGACTTTCAACACTGTTTGTTTGCTTGTTTTCTTTCATAGGTGGAACCTAGATCAGTCTCTCATGCTCTTGAGGATCAAAGTTGGGTGGAAGCTATGTAGGAGGAAATGCAGCAATTTTTGTTTCAGAATGTTTGGATCCTAGTTGACTTGCCGGATGGAAAGACAGTCATTGGTACTAAATGGATTCTCAAAAACAAGAAAGATGCACGGGGTCTTGTGGTGAGAAATAAGGCGAGATTGGTTGCACAGGGTCATACACAACTTGAAGGCATTGACTACACTGATGTTTTTGCTCCTGTTGCTCGGATTGAGGCCATTCGTTTGTTTTTGGCTTTTGCTTCCTATATGGGTTTTATAGTTTTTCAGATGGATGTCAAAAGTGCATTTCTCTATGGCAAGATTGATGAGGAAGTTTATGTCACTCAACCTAAGGGCTTTGTAGATCCACTTCATCCCAAGAAAGTTTAGAAGGTGGTCAAGGCTCTTTATGGACTTCATCAGGCTCCTAGAGCTTGGTATGAGCGTCTCTCAACTTTCTTGTTGAAACATGGCTATAGAAGAGGCACAATTAACAAAACACTATTTCTTAAGAGGAACACCAAGGACATTATCCTTGTTCAGGTGTATGTGGACGATATTATTTTTGGTTCTACTAAAAAGGAATGGTGTGATGAGTTTGAACAGCTGATGAAGGGTGAATTTCAGATGAGTGCTATGGGAGAGCTTACATTTTTCCTTGGTCTTCAAGTCAAGCAACAGTCGGATGGGATCTTCATAAGTCAAGATAAATATGTTCATGAGATCCTTCAGAAGTTTGACATGGATCCTCTTAGACCAGCAGCAACACCTTATGAAGTTGCTAAAGTCAAACTCAAGAATGAGCCAGATCCTCCGGTAAATGTTCACATGTACAGGTCTATGATTGGCTCACTCGTGTATTTGACTGCATCACGTCCGGATATCATGTTTGTAGTAAGTGCTTGTTCTAGACATCAGGTGGCTCCAATGGTTTCTAACTTGAATGCAGTCAAGAAGATTTTCAAGTACATTAAGGCTTAACCCTAACTTGGCTTGTGATATCCTAAAGAATCACCTTTTGTTCTTGAAGCATATAGTGATAGTGACTATGCAGGTGCTAATAATGACAGAAAATCTACTACTGGTGGTTGTCAATTTTTGGGTCGAAGACTTATTTCATGGCAATGCAAGAAACAGACGATCGTAGCCACTTCTTCAACAGAAGCTGAATACGTTGCTGTTGCTAGCTGTTGTGGGCAAGTTTTGTGGATCCAAAATCAGATGCTGGATTATGGGTTCAATTTTATGAACACCAAAATTTTCATTGACAATCAAAGCACTATCTGCATTGTGAAGAATCCTGTTTTTCATCAACGTACAAAACATATTGAAATTCGGCACCATTTTATACGGGATGCCAATGAGAAGAAGTTGATACAGGTTCTTAAGGTTCATACGGATGATAATGTTGCTGATCTGTTGACTAAAGCCTTTGATGGTCCTCGGTTCAACCACTTGGTGGTTCACATTGGGATGGTCAATCCTTGAGACCTAGGATTGAGGGGAGGCTAAGCCTAAGGGGAGGCTTAGTGTACATATTTATTTGGACAGACTAACATAGTGATAGCTTTTAACAACATATTGAATGGGTTCTGGTGGTGTGTGTTACTCCTAGTGGAGGTTTTTGCTCACTTCTGATGGTTGTCTTCATTCATGACTGGCTTCTAGTCCTTAATGTTCAGCTTCTAGTCGTTCCTGGTTGGCTTCTAGTGGATAAAAAACCTTATTTGTCAAGTGATGGTTGACTTCTTGTCTTGGTTTGGGACACTGTTCACCTTGTTGACTTCTGTTGACCACATTCTGCTTCTAGTGTTGACCATTGTGCGCTTTGACTTTTAGTCAACGCATGCAAATTCTGGTATATATCCTCTTATTTAACTTTGGTAAATTAGGATTTGCAAATAATGTTAAAAGGGGCAAGTGGTTACTTTGCATTAACTGCCTAATTTGAAAGGGCAACCCCCATTATTAGGGGTCAATGAACAGTTACTAAGACTATTATTTATGGTCAATTAACCCCCTTGACTCATTCATCACAATCATAACACACACACATCCGCTCCTACTCTCTCAAACCCTAACAAATCCTCTTTCATTCCTTCTAATCAACATCAATGGCTGCCCTGGTATACCAACCTACTCACAATAAGATCGCTTATCTAGGCGATGGTCCACACCGTGATGAGTTCACTGACATTTTGGAATTCATTGAGGCTTCTAACCTCAGGTATGCATTTACTGTGTGCCCCATTCTTTATGATAGTGTGATTCGTCAGTTTTGGGCTACTGCTCGACTTGTGGCTGTGGTTGGTCATCCACGTGAACTCCATGCTACCATAGATGGACGTTCTTATGTGGTTTCTGAAGCTTCTATTCGGAGTTCCCTTCATCTTCAAGATGAAGGTGGTGTTGTTTCCATCCCTAATGCAGAGGTTTCGGAGGGGATGGCTGCTATTGGGTACAATCATAGGGGGAAGTTTAACTTCCAAAAGAATCGGTTTTCCCCCCAATGGAAGCTTCTAGTGCACTTTTTGATTCATTGTTTAAGCCCCAAGTCTGGGATTTGGGATGCTTTTTCTACTCCTTTGGCTACTAGTCTAATCTGATTAGCACATGGTAGGGTCTTTAATTTCTCTCGTTATTTGTTTGATGGGATGGTTAGAAATCTGTCTAGTGCTGATTATAGGAAGAAATTTCTGATGTATCCTAGGTTTTTACAACAGATACTTGTTTGTCTACCTCGTGATAGGGAGGAGTATGAGCCTTCTAAGCTTACTGCTAAAGTATACTATAACATGGATCATGGGTTTAGCGGGGAGTGAAGGCCCCCCTTACTGATGCAATGTTGGGTCTTGCTCAAGGTCCTCCTGATGTTGTTCCTCCGGTTGAACAAGCCGAGGAGGAACCTCAATTAGGTGATGACCCAATGGAGGAGGAGCATCCTGCTGATGGTGCACCTGATGTGGTTGTGGAAGAGCCGGTTGAGGAGGTGGTGGTTGAAAGGCCATCTACTTCAAAGGCTGCTCCTTCTTCGATGCCACATTCGTCTCCATTTGTAGATACCCCCCCTAGTCGTGCTCCACACTCTGTTGATAAGCCTTTTGGTTCTCGTGCTCATGCTGATGACCCCTTTATTGCTTCTGGTTCCAATGAAGCCTTCCCAGACCCAAGTCCTCTTGGTGGGAAAGCGGAGGAGCCTATTACACTTACTTCTTTACTTGATCTCATGCACAGGTACCATGAACGCATTCTTTCCTTGGAAGCGGATTTGAATCAACATTGTAAGCTCACCCGAGAATTTGTTCTTCCCATGGCTGATCGGATTAAAGCCTTGGAGACACAGCAGCGGCGAAGGAAGAAGCATGTGGTTAAATCTGATTCTGATGAGGAGTTTGAAGATCTTGTGGAGGATGGTTTGAATTTGTTGGCGAAGGCTGATTTTGCTGATAAGTTGTATGATGATCTGCCGATTCCTCCTACTTCCTCCAGCATTCCTTCTCCTGCTGCTGTCCCTACGCCAAAGGAAGATGTTTCTGGTCCTACTGCTGGTTCCACTGCTGGCCCATCTCATGATCCAAAGGGGAAAGCCCCCATGACTGATGCTCCCTCACCCCCTCGCAAGAGTACACGCAGACAACTTGAGGAGGATAGGTTGGGTGAGGAGGCTACTCAAAGGAGGCAAGCAGAAATTGACCAAGCTGCTCAGGCTGAGCAGGAAGCTCTTCAGCAGCAGAGACGTGAACAGGTGCAACATGATGCTATGCATTGGGATGATAGCGATTGGATGCGGGTGTTGACTATTCTTACCTCGGATTATTCCCAGTTTACTGATCTCTTGGGTTCTGATGTGAATGAGCATAACTATATTCCTCGGGCAATGGTGTTAATGCGCAAGCAACAGTTAGCGCTTGCTGCACAACTTCGTGAAAACCGTAAGAACAGGCCTTTGACGAAAACCGAGGAGCGAAAGCAGATGCAGCGGTATGTGAAGTATCAGTCGGCTGCTTATTTCACTGTTGGCTGGACATGGGAACGGGTTCGGGCATTGTCTTTTGATGAGATGAAGGCGCTATATGAACGAATGATCAAGCATCAGAGCACCCCAATTCTGGAGCGTTTCATCTATCGTCCTCCTCCACGTGTGGTGCCTACTTCTCAACCTGTTGTTGCTACTGGTTCTACATCTGATGCTCCTCTTGGTTCTGCTGCTATTCCATCGGTTGTTGATGTTTCTATTGTTGGTACCACCCATACAGCTTCGGTTGATCCTCCTTGTTCATCTGTAGGTCCTACTACCACCACCACCTATGCTACCACTACCACCACCACTGCTACTCCTGCTGTGGTATCACCATCACCACCCGTGCCTGGTCCTCAACCTATTCCTTCTTCTGGTGCAGCTTCTGTTGATCCTTTGGTTGGGCAAGCTATTGATTCTACTTTTGCTGCTCCCACTCTTGGTGCAAAGGTAAAGGTAAAGGTTGAACCCTCACCTAGTGCTCCCACTCCTTGCCGTTCCATTCGCAAGCAGTTGGCTCGACGTGCTAGACGTGGCAAGTCTGTTCCCTATGAGAAGCGTGCTCTCGAAAATCTTATTGATGCAGCTTCCGATAGTGACTCCGACTTGCCATTGGGTAATGGTTCTCTTACTGGTTGGACGGTTATGCCTTCTACGACTCTACCGGGTACTGTCTCTCATAGGATTACTCTTAGCGATGGTTCTGTTCGGTATGCTTCAGGTTTGCAAGGTATTTTGTCCTGGGCGGATCGTAAAGATCTTATGGCATTATATGGGTTTGTGGATGCTGGTATGCCTGTTCATCCTAGTGCAGTGCCCTCATGGCCTGGTCTGCGAGTGTGGGCTGATTTGAAGATGATGCTCGATGCCCCTCCCCATGCTCCTGTTTCTGGTGTTTGGAAGGACCAGCCACAATGGGTCATCCAACGATGGAAGTTATATGTTGGATGTGGTGTGCATGTGTTAGAGTTGGAGTATGGTCTTATGGTGTTCATGCTCACAGATTTGGATTATCCGTTGACGATTGCTTCGATGGAGGCCATGCTTGCTTGTCACTTGAAGATTTCTAATGCCCCTTCCGGGAATGAGTCTTCTATGGCAACTACACTAGTGGAAGGGATCCAAGCTCGATTGCAAGCTGATAAAGTGGCTGCTTCTAGTCTGTGATATGGTTGGTTTGTAAGTTTTTATGTTTTGTGTTTTTTGATCATCTGTTAATACTGCAATTCTTTTCACCAATATGTATAGTGATTGGTGACTTTCATTTGTTATAGTTAAAAAAAATTTAAAAAGAAAAAAATTTATTTTTTTTATAATATCTGCTTATACTTTAAACAAATCATGGATTTTACACTTGAGAATACCATATCATCTGCTGATTCAAACTTTGGGTTTCTGGTGCTGATTCCCACTTGTGCTGGTTGCTTGTTTCATCTGGTGTTGGACTTGGGCCTCACAACAAATGGTCCTCAACTCACCATGTCTAACCGACAAGAAAGAGTTGATTCACCTTGAGGGTACGACTCCTGGTGTGATTCTCAAATCCGTTGATGGTTGCCAGGTTACCCAACACTGGATGGTTTTCACTTGCCATGGTCCTCGACTGAAAAGTGGCTAATCCAAGGGGGTACGGCTCTTGGTAAAGATTTTATCAAATCCGTTGATAGCTATAATAGCTTGCTTAAAGCTATAGGGTTTTCAACTCACCGATGCTTCATTGCTAAGAGTTGGCGAGTCCAGAGGGGTACGGCTTCTGGTAAAGACATATCAAATCCGTTGACGGCTGTGATGGTTTGCCTAAAATCATCAGGGTACCCCCACTCACCATTGATTCACGTTCTAAGAGTTGGGCTGGGTTCTGGTCTCCCAGGGTGATGCTTATTCCACCATAAAGACTGGCTAGCCCAAGAGCGAGCAGCTACTTGGTAAAGGCTCATCAAATCTGCTGATGTTGCTTTAAAGATTCAACACGATGATGATTTGTTTCAAGCTTTAGAGAAGCTTCTAGTGTTCCATGTTGCGGCGGTTCTTATGTTTCTTATCTTGCTGATGCTGCTGTTTCTTTTGCTGTTTTAATCCTCAAGATTTATTGAACGTTTTACCAGGAAACTTGAACTCAACAGGTCAAATTCAAGTTTAGGGGAGGATTGTTAGGACCATTGGAATAGTTAATTGTAATAGGTAGACTAGGAGGTATGTAGTTCCTCCTGGTCATAGTAGTAGTAGGAGCAAGTCGTGCTCCTGGTCCTAGTTAAAGTCAAACTTTATTATTTATTTATTATTCTGTTAGGATATGCATGAGATATGTTAGGAAATGATATGCATATCAGTTTTACACGTTTTGTTTAGTGATGTATTAGGGTTTCCTTGTAGTATAAAAGGAACCTTAGGCAGAAGGGTTATACACACCTTCATCAAACTTAATTCTAGTCATTATCAATATTAGAAATCCTTAGAAAGGATCAAGTCATTATAGTTATTCTGTTCTTCTTTATAGTATTTATATTCCGCACTTATATTGTGTATAGAGTCTCTTTGTGAATAGACTTGTGATTACAGAAGTCGTTCACCGTTCCTGACAGGCTGCAAGATTCACATTTAGTGGACCCAACAAAGAGTCCACCTTCCCTTGAACTTAAGGATCTTCCATTACACCTTGAATATGCTTTCTTAGAGGGAATAGACCAATTACCCATGATCATTGCAAAAGACTTGAAAGATGAGGAGAAGGAAAAACTCATAGAGGTTCTTAAGAAACATAAGCAAGCCATAACATGGAAAATATCCAACATAAGGGGAACTGATCCAAATTTTTGTACACACAAAATCCTTATGGAGGATGATTACAAAACCGCCATTTAAAGCCAAAGAAGGGTTAACCCAAAACTACATGAGGTCATCAAAAAGGAAGTTATCAAACTCCTTGATGCGGGTATGATTTATCCCATTTCCGACTCTCCATGGGTTATCCCGGTACATTGTGTTCCTAAGAAAGGTGCAAACACCGTAGTGCCCAATGAGATCAATGAGCTTATTCCTAATAGACTTGTCACAGGTTGGATAGTTTGTATTGATTATAGGAAGATCAATGATGCTACTAGGAAAGATCATTTCCCATTGCCTTTTATCGACCAAATGCTTGAACGCTTAGCAGGAAATGAGTACTATTGCTTTCTAGATGGATTCTCGGGTTATTTCCAAATACCCATTGATCCAAAGTACCAAGAAAATACCACATTCACTTGTCCCTATGGTACATTTGCTTACAAGAGAATGCCTTTTGGCTTGTGCAATGCACCGGGGACATTCCAAAGGTGTATGATGGCAATCTTTCATGACATGATTGAGCACACTATAGAAGTTTTCATGGATGATTTCTAGGTCTTTGGAGATTCATTCACTTCTTGTCTCTCCCATTTAGAACGTATGCTTAAGAGGTGTGAGGAAACACGGCTTGTTCTTAATTGGGAGAAGTGCCATTTCATGGTCAAAGAGGGGATATTTTTGGGACATAAGATATCTAATAAGGGTTTAGAAGTGGATCATGCTAAAATTGATGTTATTGCTAAACTTCCCCCACCTATCACGGTGAAAGGATTTTTTTGGTTCATGCGGGATTCTATAGACGTTTTATACAAGATTTTTCTAAGATTACAAGACCGATGACCCACCTCTTGGAAAAAGAGGCTCCTTTTATTTTCACGCAAGAGTGTTTAGACTCTTTTGATATTCTTAAGGAAAAGTTGACTAAAGCTCCCGTTTTGGTTTCTCCAAATTGGGATTTACCTTTTGAGCTCATGTGTGATGCTAGTGATTATGTCGTTAGGGCCGTGTTAGGACAAAGAGTTAACAAGCATTTTCAACCTATACATTATGGTAGTAAAACAATGACAGGTTCTCAACTTCATTATACCACCACGGAAAAAGAGTTGCTTGCTATAGTTTATGCCTTTAAGAATTTTAGACCCTATCTTGTGCTTTCTACGACCATAGTGTATACGGATCATTCCACTCTCAAGTACCTCATGACAAAGCAAGATGCTAAGCCTAGACTTTTGAGATGGGTTTTACTGCTAGAAGAGTTTTCCATTGAGATACGAGATAAGAAAGGAGCCGAGAATTTAGCGGCGAATCACTTGAGTAGAATTGAGCATCCTTTTCAAGGTGAATTGCCTCATAAGGAAATTAATGAATCCTTTCCATTAGAGATATCATGTATATCTCCTCACAAGAGGATGCCACCCCTTGGTTTGCGGATATTGCAAACTATCTTGTGGGGGATGTCTTAATAGAGGGTCTCACTTCACAACAAAAGAAAAAGTTTCTTAAGGAAGTAAAATACTACTTTTGGGATGACCCTTACCTCTTTAGATAATGTGCGGACCAAATCATTAGACGGTATGTAGATGGGCCCGAAGCATTTAAAATCTTAGAAGCTTGTCATAACAGACCTACGGGAGGCCATTTTGGGCCCAACTACACTGCCAATAAAGTATTTGATTCGAGTTTCTATTGGCCTTTAATATACAAAGATGCCCAAGAGATGGTGTAATTTTGTGATGTTTGTCAAAGACAAGGAAAGATTAATCAACGAGATGAGATGCCACAAAATTTTATACAAGAGTGTGAGATTTTTGATGTATGGGGTAGAGATTTAATGGGACCTTTTCCATCATCTAAGGGAAATAAGTACATACTCGTAGATGTGGACTATGTTTCAAAGTGGGTTGAGTCCAAAGCCTTGCCTACTAATGATGCTAGAGTTGTAGTGAAATTCTTGAACAATTATTTACTAGATTTGGTGTACCTCGGGCTATCATAAGTGATCGTGGGACTCATTTTTGTAATGATCAATTTACAAGAGTCATGAAGAAGTATGGTGTTAACCATAGACTTTCTACCGCGTATCACCCTCAAACCAATGGGAAAAGCAAGATCACAAATCATGGTTTAAAGAGGATTTTAGAGAGAACGGTGGGAGAGCATCGAGCTTCTTGGTCGGATAAGCTTGATGATGCTTTGTGGGCTTTTAGGATGGCTTTTAAGACACCAATTGGTTGTACTCCATATAGGCTTGTCTATGGAAAAGCATGCCACCTCCCATTAGAGTTAGAGCATAAGGCTTCATAGGCTCTCAAATGGGCAAACTTTGATTTAAACCAAGTTGATTCACATAGAAAAGACCAACTCAATGAGATGGATGAATTGAGAGCCAATGCTTATGAGAACTCGTTGCTTTACAAGGAAAAGACTAAGAAATTGTATGATGATAAGATCAAGAACCGTGAGTTTAAAGTTGGAGATCCGGTTCTCCTCTTTAACTCAAGGTTGAAACTCTTTGCGGGAAAGCTTAAGTCAAGATGGTCCGGTCCATTCACCATTGCTCAAGTATTTCTGTTTGGGACCATTAAGTTGTCACAACCAAATGGCCCAAATTTCAATGTGAATGGTCACCGTGTTAAGCGTTACTTTAGGGGGACATTTATGTGGAAATGGTCCAAGAGATCCCCATTTTCCCTATGAATTAATTCATTGTGGGAAGAGTCAAGCTAGAGACTCCATAAATCAAGCTTGAATAACTAGGCTTAGAGTTTTTAGACTTAGAGTGTGGTAGGATAGAAATAAGGGTATAGAGTTGAGGATAAGTGTAGGGGGAGACCTTTCTTTTATCTTCATGTTGTTTGTAGGGTTGCTCTCTCTTATCACATGCATTGGAGCTTATGGAGGAGGCCCTTGTATCCGGTTCACTTTGTTACTATTGTGATTTTTCATAACCACATTGTGCTTAAAAATGAATTCACTATAGTTGATCTTCCTTCGCTTGGGTTAAACAAAGTACGCAGTGTCATAAGTGTAGGGGAGTTTACTCCAATACTCTTAAACATTGAGGAAAATGTTTTTTTTAAGTGTAGGGGGGTCTTCTATAGAAGTGACCTTACCTAGAACTTTGTCATTGACCTTCATGATAACTTGGAAATAAATTTTTTAAACATTTTTCAAATTTTTAATCTACTTTGGCCACCAAAAATATGCATTCATAATTTTTTCATTAATCATTTTTCATTTGCATATCACATTTGCATGGTATATATTTCTTCTTTCATTTTGCATCAAAAATATATAAAAAGGAAAAAATATAATAAAGGACATTGTTTAACAAGTTTAGACTTCTTCGACATATTAGGCCCGCCATGGATACTTTGACTCAACCGGAGTTTGCTTATCCAAGCACTCTCTAGCTAGTAGCCTTAACCATGTAGACCTTCATTAGTTTATTAGGCTAAGCATCAACTAGTCTCATTACTTAAGATTTTAAAATGTGGAGAACAAGAGATGATAGAGTTTGAAATAAGTGTTAAGGGCTAGATAAACCTCATATTCATTAATTGTGGCTTTTATATCCCTTTTTGTAACCTTTACTTTCTTGTCAATACATGTATATATGTTAATAAATAATCAAGAACAGTTTTAATCGGTTTGTAGTCTCTTATGCATTTTTGACTAATCATTCGTGGTTGTATAAGTACGTCTTAAGATTATAAGTTACAACGTTTTATGTGTACTAGACATATGTCATGATTAATACTTAACGGGTGTTTTTCCTTTTATTCTTTTCAACTTTCTTTGTGAGGAATAAAGAAAAATAAGAGCGACTTATAAAAAAAATGAGTGGCTAGAAAAAAATAATAAAAAAAATAATTATACAAGACTCCCAAGAGGAGCAGTGGAGTGTTAATTATAGTAACTATTGAATTCCAATATTACCTTGACGGGTTGCGGGGATTTGATAGTTTCTCCAATCCAATATTACCTTGACGGGTTGCGGGATTGAAGATCCAAAGTCTCAAAATGGCGGCGGATATAAATTATTGCGTGAGTTTTATTTTTCTTTCCTTAGCGAGTGTGTAGCTACTTATTAATGCATGACATAAGGATCTTACACATAAGGCGAATGACTTATTACTCTTGAGCCGGACTTACATCAATTGTGGGCGGTTTTTCGAGTAGTGGATAAGATGGTTACTTAGGATTAAAATCGTGCTTCCTTATTTTGAGATTTTACATTTCTTATATTTCACGCTTTAAATAATGACAAATTTGCTTTCAAGCAATTTGCTCAAATAATAACCGGTTTTAGAGGCATAATAAGTGGGGATAGTAGTGTAACACAATTAATCTATATGAATGAGTTGACGCACTTTCACTTGTGGAAAACAATGATCTTGTTTTTAAGCTTGGTATAGGGAAAGTGAAACTTGAGGGTGATAAGTGTTCATGGTACCAAAAGCCCTAATCTAAGTCTTTGATTTCTTTATAAGTTATTTCCATCAAAACCGTTTCAATAAAATCCAAAAATATATAAATAGAATTGCTTTCCTTTGTATTGCATTGTATAAAATCAAAATCATGCATCATATAGTGTAGAGTAGTGTAAAAGAATTTCATATTGGCCAAGGTGGGTTATTGATGAGGATGTTGAATTCAAGATCGTTAGACTCAAACAGTCGAAACCGTTTTATCTAGGTTGATCATCATTCATATGATAACATAGCGGAATAAGAACAATGATCATGAACAAGATGTTTGACAAAGATGAAAGATTCCCAAAGGGTTTGTATTATTGATAATTAACACAAACCACTCTAGGCATGTATACATTGAATCCCATGCCTAGAGATCAAATACAATGTAGGTTACATTTGAGTAGTAAGAATTGATTATTAAACCTACGGTCTGGTGGTTCCTTTTATAACATAAGGAAACCAGATTTACATGGAAACTAAATAAGATAATAATGACTAAATCAAAACAGAAATATTCATTCCTATCCTATATTTGACCAAATCTTTCCTTCTTATCATATATGGCAGGGGGAACTCCAGCAGTGGGAACTCCAGCAGGGGAATCTTCAAGCAGTGGGATGTTTCACTAGCAGGGGAAACTCTCTTGTATTTTGTCCACCAGCTTGAAGTTTCTCCTAATGCCATATTTGGTCCTTCTTGTTTCCATAGTGATTTGACTCATCAACTTTTGACCCAACAATCTTCCCCTAGTTGATGATGTCAAAACACTTCCCCTTAAGCATACAACACCAAGGATCAACAGGCTGAACATTCTCTGTAGACAACTTCCCCTTTTTGACATGATCAAATAGGGATCTTCTATATGAACAACCTTGATTTTCAACTACTATTTAACCAATATCATACATCAAACCCAAGCATTCCACTTTTCAAGATACCGTCCATGAAGCACAGTAGTACCACCTACCTAATAAAAAATTATCTTGACCAGTAGATACTCACATGAGTTGTAGTAACACCAATGAACAGTAGAAAAAATCTTCTCCTTGACATCATATGTGAATGACTAACACTCTATCAAATGAGCTTCCCATTAAAGTGTGCTAGTCATTGATGAATCTTCAGTTCTGTAGGCTTTATGTAATGATTACATATGAAGAATATGAATTATAACTTACTTGATGATGAAGAAGAATAACCCGAACTTGCATTCTATAACTTGCACTAACCACGTGAGACAGTGCCCTGTATACAAAAATCCTCGTTTACCTTTGAAACGAGACACTGAGCACGATAATGTAAATCCTTCAAGTGATAGAAAATATGTGCATAGAGTACCATAAGAAAAATCACATATTCCTAGATCTTGTATCACTTTGTCACTAGGTGTTTAAGAATAAAACACATACCCGCGAAAATCTAATTCGTCCTCAACTAAATGATAAAAACTTTTCTTCATAATCAATAAAATTAAATCAAGCCTTTATACCTTTAAACCAGTTGCTATGAATATGCAAAACTCCAAAATACTGCTGTCCCAAAATTCATATCTGACAGCAGTGGGAACTTTCAAAAACAGTGGGAATCTATTAATGAAAGCAGGGGGATCTATTGAACGCAGGGGAACGTAGCAGGGGCTTCTTTTAATGAAAGCAGGGTGAACTTTTTCACAAGCAGGGGGAACTTTTAATGCCCCTGTTTTTGTTATTAACTGTGCCAAACCCACTCAAAGTGGGAATGTATTTATAACAGTAAAACAAATAACAAAAACAAACGAACATAAAAATAACCTTACTATGACTAGCAATTGCCCCAGGGACCACTCCTATTCCTTGCGTCATGTTGCAAAAAAAAATATATCAAACGAATAAACCTTATACTCATTGGACCATAAGCCGTTCAAAGTACAGTCTGAATCCCATGTGAACAAAGCTATTTCGAATGAATATTTCTCAATCTTGGTTCCAACACATAAAATATTCCACAATTGAATATAGCTTCATAGTCTTTGGATAAAGAGCTCACGTGATGAGCAAATATACCATGCTCTGTGAAGCATATGTTACTGTGAGAATAATCTAATCCTTTGCAATCGGTGGCCCACCAAACAACCTTCAACCCTCGTTATTGTCCATATGCGCAGCATCTTAATTTCACAAGAAAGCAATAAAAGTATAAACAAATCACCCCACGTGATGTTTGGATGTTTAAACAATTTACCTCCATTTGATTGGACAAAACGTCATAGTCTTTGTTCAATATTCTCGTAGCATTTATCATAGGAACAATAAACGACAACCAATATATATATCAATATTGTTGCACCAATGTTGCCTTTTTCCTTTTATTTGGACGAATCAACATATGAACGTTTTCTATGCACCAAAACTACACGTCAATAACAGCAACAAAAATTAATTAACTAGGGTTTTAACATAAACCCTAGATCTTCACAGCAACAAAATCAAACATCTTGATTCTCCTAGATATCGAGCCACCCGCTCTGATACCACTTGTTGAATCCAAGATCGTTAGACTCAAACAGTCGAAACCGTTTTATCTAGGTTGATCATCATTCATATGATAACATAGCGGAATAAGAACAATGATCATGAACAAGATGTTTGACAAAGATGAAAAATTCCCAAAGGGTTTGTATTATTGATAATTAACACAAACCACTCTAGGCATGTGTACATTGAATCCCATGCCTAGAGATCAAATACTCTGTAGGTTACATTTGAGTAGTATGAATTGATTATTAAACCTACGGTCTGGTGGTTCCTTTTATAACATAAGGAAACCAGATTTACATGGAAACTAAATAAGATAATAATGACTAAATCAAAACAGAAATATTCATTCCTATCCTATATTTGACCAAATCTTTCCTCTTTTTAGTATATGGCAGGGGGAACTCCAGCAATGGGAACTCCAGCAGGGGAATCTTCAAGCAGTGGGATGTTTCACTAGCAGGGGAAACTCTCTTGTCTACAGAGAGTGTTCAACCTGTTGATCTTTGGTGTTGTATGTTTAAGGGGAAGTGTTTTGACATCATCAACTAGGGGAAGATTGTTGGGTCAAAAGTTGATGAGTCAAACCACTATGGAAACAAGAAGGACCAAATATGGCATTAGGAGAAACTTCAAGCTGGTGGACAAAATACAAGAAAGTTTCCCCTGCTACAAAACTTTCCACTGCTATGAAGATTCCCCTGCTATATACTAAAAACATGGAGATTTGGTCAAGTAGTGATAAGAATGAATAATTCTGTTTTGATTTAGTCATTATTATCTTATTTAGTTTTTATGTATCCCTAGGTTCCTTAAGTTATAAAATGAACACCAGACCGTAGGTTTATGATAAATTCATACTGCTCAAATGTAACCTACAGAGTCTTTGATCTCTAGGCATGAGATTCAATGTATACATGCCTAGAGTGGTTTGTGTTAATCATCAATAATACAAACCCTTTGGGAATCTTTCATCTTGTTAAACATCTTGTTCATGATTATCATTCAATTCCGCTATGTTATCATATGAATGATGATCAACCTAGATAAAACGGTTTCGACTGTTTGAGTCTAACGATCTAATGGATTCAACAAGAATTATTAATTCTTATCACTACTTGACCAAATCTCCATCTTTTTAGTATATAGCAGGGGAATCTTCACAGCAGTGGAAAGTTTTGTAGCAGGGGAAACTTTCTTGTATTTTGTCCACCAGCTTGAAGTTTCTCCTAATGCCATATTTGGTCCTTCTTGTTTCCATAGTGATTTGACTCATCAACTTTTGACCCAACAATCTTCCCCTAGTTGATGATGTCAAAACACTTCCCCTTAAACATACAACACCAAAGATCAACAGGTTGAACACTCTCTGTATACAAGACCCAACAGAGGAAAATGTAAATTGGTGCTTTATAATGTGGCATTGCATGAGGTCATGGCAATGATCATGTGTAGGGGATTTTATATGAGTGAAATCTCATATCAATAACATCACAAATCATCCTAAAACACAAAGAAAAATACCTAATTTTATTCATAAAAGCAGTATTATGGGTATGTTTTATTGTTTGTGCTTGTGTAGGTAACAAAGATACAAATTTAGATCAAACAAGTGAAATAAAGCCATTATGATGAAGAAAAGACAAAAGAAGGATGAAAAGTGACAAGCCTAGCAAACTACAAGGACCTTTCTTGACAATTTCAAAAGATGACGGACTAAAGTGTAATTACTCAAAAGTCAAGAAGAAAGTCAAATATGGTCAATATTCAAGTAAACAAAGTCAAAGGATGATTTATGAACAAGTTTGAAGTTTGAAGGACCAAATATGTCAAAGAAATGAAGCTTGGAGCTCAATTGTACAGTCTGCCAACTACAAGGGCTAAACATGACAAAAGTGAACAAAGTTTGGTTATGATCCGAGTAATAAGCAAAGTGATCAATGGGAAGTGAGTATTTTGTTCACACGCATTGAACTTTTTGGTGCCACCTCACCCTACTCAACAGCTTTTCATTTAATACCCAATCCAAACAGTATGGTCCACTAAGCCTTAATCAACCAATCATATTTCAGCATTATGGATATGATCCGCAACTCATATCTTACAACAATAGAAACACGCCACCTTGTCACTTTTAAATTCATACAATCCCAGGATCAAGATCGAGCTAAACTGCATATCAAGAGAAGATGTAAACATCAAAGTTGCTCATTTTCAAGAGAGGAACACAACCAAAGCAACCAATTAGCTTGAAACTTACTCAATCAAAAACCCCCAAATTGAGTTCTTCAACGGCTATGAGCAATTGAGAGATTCAAACCACGTGGCATGACCGGATTGGAAGCAACACGTCACCAAACTCCAACTAACAAGATCCGAACCTCTATATATACCCAGCTAGTCCTTCATTTGATGTATGTAGATAGTGTGTGTGTTTTCACACACTTGTAGAATTTTCTCTCAATTCACTTAGCATTCAGTTAGAACTCCTCTTAAGTGACTGACAGTCACTTAAGAGGTAGTTAGTTAGTTGTAACCATCTTGTAACAACCTTTACATACATTAATGAAACTCAAGATTCACTTTCACTCAAATCTCTTTCTTATTCATGCATAATCATACTCCTATTGTTACTGTGTAATTCTTTTGATCATTCATGATGAATGCAATGAATTGATGATGTTTTGAAGACTTGTAGCTGATTCAGAAGCATTTCTATTCCATTTTATAACCATTTCAGCCGTTTGTAGCAAGGGTGTTGATTACTAGCAAATGATGATGTTATGATGGTGTTATGTAGATTCATGGTGTTTTGTTGATCTTAATATGCTCAACAATTATTACTCCATCAAAGGAGGCTTCTAAAGCTAAAAGGAACTCATTTCTTGTTTAAAATTCCCCTTAACAGTCTATGCATGCTAAATTCCTAGTATAACTCTTAATTGTTGAACTGAGACTGTGATTAGCTTACTTGTAGTGTAACTTTGGTGATCTGATAGTCTTCTAGTAGTTTTATAGCTTATCATTCAGTTTTAGTTGTTAAAATTTGGTATTTCATCAATTTTAGTTCATCAGTAGTCATTTTGTGGTTTAACAAGTAAACAAGTTAGATTTTTGGTTCATAGTGGTTCATTTCATTCATTAAACAAAGTTTGATAAAAGCTTTTAGCTGTCATACATTTGTGCTCAAAAATCCTTCACAAAAGTTCAATATCAGATTTTGAAGTGGTGCTTGGTTTTGGATCAATTTTGGTGAATAAGCTTGTTAAACATGTTGTTCTAAGCTCACTTATACTCAATATTTGAGTATAAGTCTTTTGGTCAAGCTTTGTAGTCAAGTAAATGGTCAAACAGGCAATTGACTTTAGAAAACTTTGGGTCAAGTCTTGAAAAAGGATTGCAGTCTAAACTAGTCATTTTTGATTCCAAACCATTGCTTTGTTAGTGGATCAATTTATCTGAAACTTGCTCTCAGTTGTATCTTAACATCCAAACTTTCAGTCTTTGTAAGGAAATTCTACAGTATTCAGTATTAAGCTAGGAATCAACTTAATAATAAGCACTAGACCATTTGTTAGTTTCTGTGAACATAAGCCTACTGTTTTCTCAGTTCTCCAAATCCATTTCATTACTCATCCCATTTTCTTTCATAAATCCATTTGCAATCAAGTCTTGAGTAGTTTCTGAAAGTTTCAGCTTTTTTGAGATTTTTGGTCAAACCTTGGTCAACATAAGCACTTTTGGCTTATTTGTGGATTTAAGCTTATTCTGTTGATGATTTTAAAAACCAAAAGACATTTCAAGCTACTTTCAACTTGATTAATCAGTTTTGGTAAAAAAAAATCAGCTGATGGATGTCTAGATTCATTTTGAGCTTATTATGAGCTTATTGAAATAAGCCATCCAGAGATTTAGCAGCTTTTAATCAAATTCCTTTTACCAATCTAGCTTAAATTGGATTTTAAGCATTTTAGAAAAAACTAGAACATATTTGGTTGGGTAATAAGCTCATTCTAGCTTATTCGAGTGCTTGTGCCCGTTTTTGGGAAAGTTTATACTTTAATTTCATTTTGGTCCTTGTTTTTTCTAAGACTTTCTAAACAGCTTTGAAACTTTACTTTTCTAGGGTTTGCAAGTGTTGGTCCCTGAAATTTGATTAGTTACAAAATTAGTTAGTTAGTTTGAGAATTTGTTAGTTGGTTTGAATAGTTTGTTACATTTTTCATATTTGGTCCCTAGACTTTCTGATTTTGCACATTTAGTCCCTATATTTTCATTTCATTTACATTTCAAGTACTTTTATATTTTATGCATTAAATACTTGTACTTTGTGAATATTTTGTGGTAATTGCACTTTGTTTTACGGTTAAATAGAGCTATAGTATTTTCCATTTTTATGTGTTTGTTTGAATTAGACCTAGAATCCAAATAATCCTTTAACAACCAAAAACAATTTCAACCTGATATTAGTGGGCCTTTCAATTTGTCTTGAGTCAAGAAAAAACGAACATGCAAAATACTCAATTTTGGCTCCTTTTTTGTCAAGTACGATGACATCAAATTCTTGGAGGAGGAGAATCCAACGGAGCAATCTCGGCTTAGCATCAAGCTTATATAAGAGGTACTTGATAGCCGAATGATCCGTATACACGATGCTTTCGTTAAGACGAGATAAGGTCGGAACTTCTCAAAAGCATACACCACGGCAAGGAATTCCTTTTCCATTGTAGTGTAATTCATTTGAGCCTCGGCCATCGTCTTGCTAGCATAATGGATAGGTCGAAAGTGCTTATCATGACGTTGCCCTAAGACGGCCCCAATTGCACAATCACTTGCATCGCACATGATTTCAAAGGGGAGTTCCTAATTAGGAGCAACAAGAATGGGAGCTTCGGTAATTTCCTCTTAAGAGTTTCAAAAGCTCGAACACAATCCTCATTGAAGTTAAAAGGAGCATCCTTCTCGAGAAGGTGTGTCATAAGTCGAGTGATTTTCGAAAAGTGTTTGATGAAACAACGATAAAAGACAGCGTGGCCTAGGAAACTCCTAACTCCCTTAACGGTTTTGGGATGAGGTAAATTGGCGATGACGTCTATCTTAGCTTTATCTACCTCAATCCTAGCTTTCGAGACCTTGTGCCCTAAGATTATTCCTTGTTTAGACATAAAATGACATTTTTTCCAATTAAGCACAAGGTTGGTTTCTTCACAACGTTTTAACATTTTCTCGAGATTGGATAAACACGACGTGAACGTATCACCAAACACCGAAAATTCATCCATGAATACTTCCATCGACTTCTCGATCATATCATGAAAAATAGCCATCATACACCGTTGAAACGTTCCCGGTGCATTACAAAGTCCGAATGGCATTCTAAGATAAGCAAATGTTCCATATGGACACGTAAACGTAGTTTTCTCTTGATCACGAGGGTCGATAGGGATTTGTCAGTAACCGGAAAAACCATCTAAAAAGCAATAGAAGTCATTTCTCGCGAGTCGCTCCAACATTTGATCCATGAAGGGCAAAAGAAAATGGTTTTTATGAGTGGCGTCATTTAACTTTTGGTAGTCAATACACACCCTCCAACCGGTCACAACACGAGTGGGAATTAACTCGTTGTTTTCATTAGGCACAACGGTCATTCCTCCCTTCTTAGGGACACAATGGATTGGGCTCACCCATGGGCTATCGGAGATAGGATAAATCATTCCCGCGTCAAGAAGTTTTAAAACCTCTTTTTAAATGACATCGTGAATTTTGGGGTTTACCCTTCTTTGACTTTGAATTGCGGGTTTGTAGTCCCCCTCCATTAAAATCTTGCGAGTACAAAATTTTGGGTCAATACCCTTAATGTTGAAAAATTTCCACGCAATTTCCCCTTTATGAGCTTTAAGGATTTTCAAAAGTGAGACTTTTTCATTATTGGAAATATCTTTCGCAATAATAACCGGCAACTTGTCATCACCTTCCAAGAATGCGTATCCAATGTGAGATGGAATATCTTTCAATTCAAGGATTGGCGGTTCCTCGATTGAAGATTTTTGTTCAACACTCATAACTTCCATCGGCAGAGGAAATGGTGGAATAAGAGTATCATTACCAATAATCACCTCATATTCATTGTCGATTTTATTCAAAATAAAATCGCCTCCTTGGAATGGAGTAAGATTTGATGTAGAATTAGCAAGAATTGGATCCATAATAGTGGGATTGCCACTTGACGAATGATATGAGCTTAAACTCATATCATTTTATCAACAAATAACCCTAAAACATGAAGCAAAATACCAATTTATTTGGCAAAAACAGTGTTATGTGGTATGTTTGTGTTTGTGTACACTTGTGTAGGTAAAAAGATACATTTCCAAGCAAACAAGGAAAAAATCAAGCTCAAATGGATGAAAAAGACAAAGAAGAATCAAAAGTGACAAGACTTTGAAGTACAAGGACCTATCTTGACAAGTTATCAAAGTTGAAGGACTAAAGTGCAAATATTGTAAAAAGTCAAGATTCAAGTCAAACTTGGTCAACTCTCAAGTCAACTCAGTCAAAGGACCATTTTGTTCAAAGAATGAAAGTTGAAGGACCAAATATGTCAAAAGAATGAAGATTCTAGCTTAAAACAATAATCTGCCAAGTTGAAGGGCCAATTCTGCCAATATTGGAAAGATATTCAATGTTTGATCCATGTGATAACAATCTAGCCAATGAGAGAAGGGAAAAGGAAGCACACGGATTGAATAATTAATATCCACTCAACCGCCTTACATTTATTACCCAATCCCAACAGTTCAATCCGTGTGAAGCAAATTCAGCCAATTAAACACTGACACGTGGCATCTTCTTCAAAGGAAAAATTTACCAGGATCGCGTTTTAGCTACAAGCAATTTCATGGAAAGTTTTCAACATCAAACTTGATCGTTTTGAAGAGATAAACACAATGATGCCAATCAATTAACATGAAATCAATCAATGAAGAAAACCCCAATTCCTTGTTCATACCTTCAAAATGCAATATGCAGAATTCTACACGTGGCAAGCTGGGATTGGTTCTGACACGTCACCAACCCCAACAAACTCTTCCTTCATGTCTATAAATAGCTGGATTAGACCTCATTTGTACTAGTAGCCTAGTTTTGTAAAAACACATAGTTCTCTAAATTTCCTTTCCCTTTTCCTTCAATTCTACCTTAGCTACTCAAGATTCTGACAAACTCTTGAGTTAGTTAGTTAGTTACTAGCTTCCAACAACTTTGTAACCGTTTTTCCATTAATAAATTTTGAATTCAAGCTTTCCCGCCAAAACTGTTCTTACCATTCCTGTTCATTTCTTGCTGCATTTGGATACTATTGTTGCTGTTAAGTGTTTGTTATGATCATTCATTGATCATAACTGACATTGAAGGAGTTGATAGCTGTTTGATCAGAATTCAGTCATTTCCATAGTTTTTGAAGTTTTCAAGCAGATTGATGATTTCCTGTTGAATTGTAGCTGATATTGTTGATTGATTGTCTCCTAGTGATAAGGTGGTGGTTATCACTAGGTTAAGAGAGCTCAGCGCTCCTCTTCTTCTCAAAGGAATTCTACAATAGGTTCTAAAGCCTTTATTTTTGTTCCACTCAACAAGTCTAATGCATGCTATTTTTCTAGAGTAAACTTGATGTTTGAATGATGAAAGTTGTTTGTAGTTACTGTTTGATTGACCTTTGTGTGTTTGTAGCTTGATTACTGCCTACTTGTGCTTTGATTTGGATAAATTTTTAGTCTACTGCATTTGTTAAGTCATTTTTAGCCTTGTAGCTTAATTGGAGTTCTAGTTTTGATAATTGATTGCTTTTAGCTTTTAAGCCTTTCATTTTGATCACTAAGTCTAGATTGTTATAACATTTGATTCAGATTTAACTAGATCTTAATAAGCCTTTGTAAAAGTTTGAAACATCAGTTAAAGGAGTGTTTGGGACTGGCTTAAAAAGAGTTTTCAAGATTTGAGTTTTGGAATTTTAGAGTTCATTTGTAGTTAATAGGTGTTATAAAAGTGTTTTCAGTCATTTACAAGTCAAAAAGCTGGTCAAACAGGCAAATGGCACTTAAAAGGTTTGGGTCAGTTTTCATTCAGTTTTGGTTTTAGAAACTTGTCATATTGATTTGATCAGTTCTCATTCATTACTTTATGAAATTTTACCAAATTTGTTCTCAGCTTTAGCTTACATCATAAAGAATCAGATTCTAAAAGGATTTTATACAGTTTACAATAAGCACTTAGATATAAGCAAAAATCAGATAAGCAGACTTAATGAAAGTTTCTGTAACTTGGAATCTGAAATTTTGTATCTCCTTTTCCTATTCATAAACTTAGCAATTTTTCTTCACAAATCCCATTAAGTAGTTGAGTTACATGATTTTTGAGATTTTTAGCTTTTTGAAAAAAAGCTAGTCAACGCTTGGTCAACATAAGCTCAATTTTAGCTTAATTCAGTTTTAGAGCTTATTACTTGATGAAAAACGTTCTAGTTTGATTTCCCATTCCTTAATTCAGTTGCTTAATCAGTTTTAATAAAAAAATCAAGTTGTGACTGATTAGATTTTGTTATAGCTTATTTTGTGCTTATTGATAAGCACTCATTTGCTTATTTCTCATTTTTAGCAAGTTTCCTTGGACACACGTTGCTTATTTGAGATTTGAAACGTTTTGCAATTTGTCTCATCAAATTTGGTTGAGTAATAAGCTAGAACGAGCTTATTTTTTATCTTAACCCGTTTTGTCTTAAAAAGTTTTGATAATTGCACTTTGGTCCTTATAGTTCTAAACAGTGTGTATAACTGGCTAAAGTTCCATGTTTTTAGGGTTTGCAAGTGTTTAGTCCCTGAAGTTTGAAAAGTTGTTAAAATCAGTTAGCATTTTGTTAGTTTGTTACACTTTTGGTTAGTTTGTTATAGATTTTGCATTTTTAATCCTTGTAGTTAACTGTTTTACACTTTTAGTCCCTATAATTGTTAGAACTTACATTTCAAGCATTTATCTTTCATAGAATTTACAATTTCAGTCCTTTTAGTTTCATATTTTACATTTTGAGATTTACTTGAATAAAAACGTGGTATTTGCAATTTGTTTTACATATATGTAGGTAATATTTTTCCGTTTTGCAAGCATTTGTTGAATTAGCAAATAGATTATCCAAGCAAGCTTTACAACCAAGAACAATTAAAAACCCGATATTGGTTGGACTTTCTATTAGCAAGAACTGAGAAAAAACGAACTGCATTATACACAATTTCAAATGGCGCCGCAGCCGGTTCTTTGACTACATGAGAGACTATCGATTGACGGTTTTCATTGGCTTTTGGGATCCGTTCATTTTGTGAACGTTATCTTTACGTATCATAAATCAAAAACAAATAAAAAAATCAAAAATATAAAAATATATAAAAACTAAAAAATTAACAAAACAATTCTTTTCCTAAAGAATTGACCAAAAAAATAAAAAAAAATCCAAAAAGCAATCTTTTTCCTAAGAGATTGCACCCAAAAATATATATTATTGGTTTCTCTCGGTTTTTATGTACATATAGTATTTTCTTTTAAAAAACTCATAAATACAAAAATATTTTCCATATATTATTATAAGTAAATACGTATACGTATAAGAACAATCAATTTACATATCTTCCATAAGTATTGCCGAGGCAATACACCGTGTTGAGGGGCGTTCCGGTCCTTGACACGTGTATCGATCAAACAAAATAAAGCAAGAATAGATAAATACTCTCAATAAGAAATAATTCGAAGAATACGAACATTTAAGTGAATAGAAAGGCGATGTGCTATAAAATGCCATCTAAGGGTCAATAGGTACTTAAGTGCTTCACGCCACCTAACCCCCCGTTCACTTGTAAGTATTCTAAGAAGGAAGGCTTCATTGGGGGTCTTGCACCTAAAGTAGTATATACATATAGTGTTATTTTCTTGTGGATATTTAATATTGAAACTCGAAGAGGATAATCCATTTCTCTTCAAAGTCACACGAGAGCTTCTCTCTCATTCCTCGTATTGAGTTGCATGCTCACTCACGGGCGTGCACAAATACCGATTGGTGTACAACCTCTTCCTCCGAAAAGGAAGAAAAAGAGAAAGAGTAAGACCACCATCATCCACCAAGCCGATAACGAGAATCGTGCTTTAACTCCACCACAAGAAGCCATGGCTATTGATAATCGCACTTTGTATGAACGTATGCAATCCAACATTCATGGATATTCTAGTGCCATTAAGATTCCCGACTTTCCTGCTAACACATTTGAGCTACATACATCTATGATCAATATGGTTGCACTATCACCTTTCCTTGGTAAACAAAATGAGGATCCTCATGCTCACCTTAAGAGATTCCTTTCACTTTGCAATACCATTAAGCATAATGGGGTTCCACATGAGGTCATTAGGTTGATGTTAGTGTCATTTTCCTTAGAGGGAAGTGCTAAGCATTGGTTAGACACCCAACCACCCGATAGTATCACCACATGGGATGGTTTCACCATTAAGTTTTTGAACAAGTTCTTTCCTCCACATAAGACTATGGCTTTGAGGACTTTAATTATGAGCTTTCAACAAAAACCTAGTCAATCCTTTAGTGATGCTTGGGAAGAGTATAGTGAGTTGTTGAGGCGATGCCCTAATCATGGATTGGATCAAGTTCACCAAATAAGCCTCTTTTATGATGGCCTTAAATCTCACCACCAAGATTCACTCAATGCTTCCGCGGGAGGGAGTATTCTTCTTAAGACTTATCAAAAGGCTTTGGACATTATTGAGACTAAGGCAATGGTTCAAACAAACAATCCATTTGAAGAAAAGGTTCATGTTATCCAAAACAATTCTCACATCCCTTGTGACAACCAACTCCTCAAGTTTCAAGAAGCGATTTTTCAAAGGATGGATAGAGATAGTGAGAGGAATTTGCAAGCACAACAAGAAATGTTTCAAAATTTTAAGAGCATGACATTGAACAATTCCTCAAATAATGTGAATGCCATCACCATTTCTTGTGTTACTTGTGGAGGTCCCCATTCTTATGAACAATGTGATAAGGTGCAAGGGTATCAAGGTGAATGATATGCTTACAAAGAAGAACATCGTGAACACTTCAAGCCTAATATCAATCTAAATAACCTTTCTTACAAATCCCAAAATTACCTTACTCCACCCGGCTTCCCACCCCAACCACCCACCCAAATTCCACAAAATACTCCTCAAATTTTAGCAAGGAATCAAGGGCAAAGACCACCATACCAAGGAAATAACTACAAGGCACCCAATCAATTTCAACCTCAAGCAAATACCTTTTATCCACCACAACAAGGATTTAATCAACCACTTCCATTTATTCCCAATCAAGCATATGCTCCAATACCAAATCAAGCTTACCCTCAAGTTCCAAATCAAGGATATGGGATGCAAGGGACTCAAGAGTATGTTGACAAGAAAATGCGTGAAATGGAGAAGAGAATGAGTGACCAAATCAATAGGGTTTTAGTGGCGGTAACTCAAAGACCACAAGGGGCTTTACCTTCTAACACACAAACAAACCCTAGGGCTAATGTCAATGCTATTACAACAAGGAGTGGAACAACAACAAAGGATCCTTCACCTCCTAAACCTACTATTGTTCAACCCACTTGTGCTCCTACTTGTGACAAGCCTTCTACTTCTACTCCACCCCCGCAAAATACTCCTATTCACTCAAACACACCTTTTCAACCACCTCATACTTCTCCTTTACCTTCCACACTTCCCAATGAAGAAGCTAACAAAGACAAATCTTCCACCACAACACCTATTCCACCTACACCAAAGCCTACTCTTCCATATCCTTCAAGGTTGAAAAAGGACAAGTTAAAGAACAAGGATGACATCCAAGTCTCCAATTTCTTAAGGATGTTTAAGCAACTCAACATCAATATATCCTTTAGGGAAGCTCTTGCTTATATGCCAAAGTTTGCTAAGATGTTCAAGGATTTGCTATCAAACAAAGAAAAATTGGTTGATTTGCCCAACACATCACTTAATGAAAATTGTTCCGCGGTGTTACTTAAAACCTTACCAACAAAACTTGGAGATCCGGGGCGCTTCTTTATACCTTGTAATTTTCCCGGTGTTGAAAATTGCATGGCTTTAGCGGATTTAGGGGCGAGCATAAACCTCATGCCTTTATCGGTTTGGAAACAACTATCTCTTCCCGAGCTCACTCCCACTAAGATGACTCTTGAACTAGCCAACCGAACCATAGCTCACCCCGTAGGTATAGCGGAAGATGTGTTTGTAGGTGTGGATAAGTTTACCTTTCCAGCCGACTTTGTAGTGGTCGATTATGACATGGATCCTAGAGTGCCTTTGATTGTTGGTAGACCGTTTTTGAGAACGGGTCGTACCTTGATAGATGTGGCGGAAGGAGAATTAATTATGAGAGTAGAAGATGAGAGAGTGGTGTTTAAGTTAGGGAAAGTTTGTGATAGAAAAGAGGTTAAGGAGTCTAGACCTTGTGAGACTATTAACATTGTGGATGTGCTAGATGAAGTGTGTAATGAACACTTTCATGATGCTTGTAAGAATGCTAGTGATGAGATACCCCATGTTGAAACCGTGGCCTCAATTGCTCCCTCTTTAACACCTTTTGGAGAGAGTGATTTCCTCTTGGAGGAATTTAAGTCCAACTTTCTTGGTGATGATGATTCTCCCATTAATTGGGAAGAAGATATTCTTACAATCCAAAAGTTGCTCAATGAGGACCCTATTACTTCTTCTATTCCACAAGAGATTACCATTGAGGAACCTTCCATAGTACAACCTTCCATAGAGAGTCCACCTCCCATTGAACTTAAGGAACTTCCATCCCACTTAGAATATGCTTTCTTAGAAGGAAAAGACCAATTACCGGTGATTATTGCTAAAGAGTTGAAAGAGGATGAGAAAGAGCAACTTATTGAAGTTCTTAAGAAACATAAGAAAGCTTTAGCATGGAAAATATCCGACATAAGGGGAATTGATCCACATTTTTGTACTCACAAAATCCTTATGGAGGATGACTATAAACCCGCCATTCAAAACCAAAGGAGAGTTAACCCAAAAATACATGAGGTTATTAAGAAGGAAGTGATTAAACTCTTAGATGCGGGTATGATTTACCCCATTTCCGACTCTCCATGGGTTAGCCCGGTTCATTGTGTTCCAAAGAAGGGTGGAATCACCGTGGTGCCTAATGAGAACAATGAGCTTATTCCCACGAGACTTGTGACCGGTTGGAGAGTTTGCATTGATTATAGAAAACTCGATGAGGCAACTAGGAAAGACCATTTCCCGCTTCCCTTTATGGATCAAATGCTTGAACGCTTAGCGGGAAATGAGTACTATTGTTTTCTTGATGGCTTTTCGGTTTATTTTCAAATACCCATTGACCCTAAGGATCAAGAAAAGACCACATTCACTTGTCCCTACGGTACATTTGCTTATAAAAGGATACCTTTTGGCTTATGTAATGCACCGGGGACGTTTCAAAGGTGCATGATGGCGATTTTCCATGACATGATAGAGCAAACCATGGAGGTTTTTATGGATGATTTTTCCGTATTTGGAAACTCCTTTAGCTCATGTCTCACCAATCTTGAGAGAATGCTTAAGCGTTGTGAGGAAACACGTTTGGTGCTTAATTGGGAGAAATGTCACTTTATGGTGAAAGAGGGGATTGTTTTAGGACACAAGATATCCAATAAGGGATTAGAAGTTGATAGAGCTAAAATTGATGTGATTGCTAAGCTTCCCCCACCCACCTTGGTTAAAGGTGTGAGGAGTTTCTTAGGTCATGCGGGATTTTATAGGCGCTTTATACAAGATTTTTCTAAGATAGCTAGACCGATGACTCACCTCTTGGAGAAAGAGGCTCCTTTCATTTTTGACCAAGCTTGTTTAGACTCTTTTGAGACTCTTAAGGAAAAATTGACTAAGGCTCCCGTTTTGGTTTCTCCAAATTGGGAATTACCTTTTGAGCTTATGTGTGACGCTAGTGATTATGCGGTGGGGACCGTCTTAGGACAAAGAGTTAATAAGCATTTTCAACCTATACACTATGCGAGTAAAACCATGACCGGTGCACAACTTCATTACACTACCACGGAAAAAGAGTTGCTTGCTATAGTATATGCTTTTGAGAAGTTTAGACCATATCTTGTGCTTTCCAAAACCATAGTGTATACGGATCATTCCGCTCTCAAGTATCTTATGACAAAACAAGATGCTAAGCCTAGGCTTTTGAGATGGGTTTTGTTGCTTCAAGAGTTTAAGATAGAGATTCGTGATAAGAAAGGGGCCGAGAATTTAGCGGCGGATCATTTGAGTAGACTTGAGCATCCTTTTCAAGGAGATTTCCCACACCAAGAAATTAATGAATCCTTTCCATTAGAGGAGCTCATGTCTATCTCTTCCCAAGAGGATGCCACACCTTGGTTTGCGGATATAGCAAACTATCTTGTGGGCAATGTGCTTATTGAGGGTCTTACTTACCAACAAAAGAAAAAGTTTCTTAAGGAAGTTAAGTATTACTTTTGGGATGATCCATATCTTTTTAGGCAATGTGCGGACCAAATCATTAGACGATGTGTAGATGGGCCCGAGGCATTTAAGATCTTAGAGGCGTGTCATAAAGGACCTACGGGTGGACATTTTGGGCCTAACTACACCGCCAAGAAAGTCTTTGATTCAGGTTACTATTGGCCTTCTATTTACAAAGATGCCCAAGAGATGGTGAAATTTTGTGATGTTTGTCAAAGACAAGGAAAAATTACACAACGTGATGAGATGCCACAAAATTTTATCCAAGAGTGTGAGATATTTGATGTATGGGGCATTGATTTCATGGGACCTTTTCCATCCTCAAAGGGAAACAAGTATATACTTGTGGCGGTGGATTATGTGTCTAAATGGGTGGAGGCTAAAGCCTTACCTACTAATGATGCTAGAGTGGTTGTAAAGTTTTTGAAACAATTGTTTGCTAGATTTGGTGTACCTCGGGCCATCATAAGTGATCGTGGTACGCACTTTTGTAATGATCAATTCACGAGAGTTATGAAGAAATATGGAGTGAATCATAGACTTTCTACCGCGTATCACCCTCAAACAAATGGTCAAACCGAGGTCACAAATCGTGGTTTAAAGAGGATTTTAGAGAGAACGGTGGGAGAGCACCGAGCTTCTTGGTCGGATAAGCTTGATGATGCTTTGTGGGCGTTTAGGACGGCTTTTAAAACACCAATTGGTTGTACTCCTTATAGGCTTGTCTATGGAAAAGCGTGCCACCTCCCATTTGAGTTAGAACATAAGGCATCTTGGGCTCTCAAGTAGGCTAACTTTGATTTAAACCAATCCGGTTCACATAGGAAAGATCAACTCAATGAGATGGATGAGTTGAGAGCCAATGCCTATGAGAATTCTTTGCTTTACAAGGAAAAGACTAAGAAATTGCATGATGCTAAGATCAAGAATTGTGAGTTCAAAGTTGGAGAGCCGGTTCTCCTCTTTAACACAAGATTGAATCTTTTTGCGGGCAAGCTTAAGTCGAGATGGTCCGGTCCATTCACTATTGCTCAAGTGTTTCCATATGGAACTCTTGAGTTGTCCCAACCCGATGGTCCAAATTTTAAAGTGAATGGTCACCGTGTTAAACATTACTTTGGGGAGGACATTTCCGTTGAAATGGTCCAAGAGGTCCCCATTTTCCCCATGAATTAATTCATTGTGGGACGAGTCGAGCTAGAGACTCATTAACTCAAGCATCGTATAACTAGGTTTAGCGTGTTGTAGGTTAGAAATAAAGGCATAGACTTGGAGATAAGTGTAGGGGAGACCTTCTTTTGTCTTCATGATTGTTTGTAGGGTTGCTCACTCATTTCATGCTTTGGAGCTTATGGAGGAGGCCCTTGTATCCGGTTCACTTCGTTACTTTAGTGAATTTTCATTGACACCTTGTGCTTAAACATGATTTCACTAATAGTTGTCCTTTCCTTAACTTGGGTTAAGCAAAGTCTATTCATTGTCATAAGTGTAGGGGAAGTTTTTACACTTCCATGCTCTTAAACATTGAGGACAATGTTTAGCTTAAGTGTAGGGGGGTCTTCTATCGAAGTGACCTTACCTAGAACTTGTCATTGTCTTGCATGATAACATGGAAAAATTGAATTTTTCAAACATTTTTCAAATTTTTGATCTACTTTGGCCACCAAAAATATGCATTCATAATTTTTGCATCAATCATTTTTCAATTTGCATAACACATTTGCATTGTATATATTCTTTTATTTTTCATCAAAATATATAAAAAGAAAAAAAAATATAATAAAACATGGTTTTAACAAGTTTAGATTTCTTTGACATATTAGGCCCGCCATGGATATTTTGACTCAACCCGAGTTTGCTTATTTTAGCACTCTCTAGCTAGTATCCTTAACCATGTAGTCCTTCATTGGTCTATTAGGCTAAGCATCCACCAATTTCATTATTTGAAATTTTAAATTTGTGGAGAATGGGAAATTATAGAGTTGAAGCAAGTGTAAAAGGGCTAGATAGACTTCATGATAATTACTTGTGGCTAAACCCTTCTCTTCTTTACCTCTATTTCTTCGCATGTATATAATTGTTAATAAATAATCAAGTACGGTTTTAATTGGTTTGTAATCTCTTATGCATTTTTGGCTAATCATTTATGGTTGATATGAGTACGTCTTAAGATTCTAAGTTAGCACGTTTTATGTGTACTAGACTTATGTCATGCTCCATACTTAGCGGGTGTTTTTCCTTTTCTTCTTTTCAAATTTCTTTGTGAGGAATAAAGAAAAATAAGAGCGGCTTATAAAAAAAATGAGTGGCTAGAAAAAAAAAAGAAAGAAAAAGAAAAAAATAATGCAAGACTCCCAAGAGGGGCAGTGTGGTGTTAATTATAGTGACTATTGAGTTCCAATATTACCTTGACGGGTTGCGGGGAGTCAATAGATTGCTCCAATCCAATATTACCTTGACGGGTTGCGGGGTTGAAGATCCAAAGTCTCAAAAAGATGGCGGATGTAAATTATTGCGTGAGTTTTATTTTTCTTTCCTTAGCGAGTGTGTAGCTACTTATGAAAGCATGACATGAGGATTTTACACATAAGGCGAATGACTTATTATTCTTGAAACGGACTTGTATTAATTGTGAGCGGTTTTTCAAGTAATGGATGAGAGGATTACTTAGGATTAAAACCGTGCTTCCTTATTTTTGGATTTTACATTTCTTATACTTAACACTTGAATAATGACAAATTTGCTCACAAGCAATTTGCTCAAATAATAACCGTTTCCACATTTAATTGTCATGAATAAGTTGATGCACTTTTTACTTGTGAATACAATGATCCCATTTTTAAGCTTGGTATGGGGAAAGTGAAACTTGAGGGTGATAAATGTCCATGGTACCCAAGCCCTAATCTAAGCCATTGAATTCTTTATGAGTTATTACCATCAAAACCATTTCAAGAAAAATCAAAAAGATATAGATAGAATTGTATTTTGTTCATTGCATTATTAAAAGTCAAAATCATGCATCATTTAGTTTAGAGTAGTGTAGATGCATCTCATATGGCCAAGGTGGATTAATTATGAGGGAAATGTAAATTTGAACTTTAAAATATAATATTGCATGAGGACATGACAATGTTCAAGTGTAGGGGAATTTGATATGAGCTTAAACTTGTTGATCCCAAACTTAGATCGATTAAGCTTTGTGTATACGAGATTAGATCAAGTAATACACGTAGAGAAACCTTTGCTTATGAATAAAGTAACTAAGTGTTATGCGGAATTAACACTTAATCTAAAACACAAAGATGTTAAACAAACTTTCACTTGTATTAGAATAATCGAACTTGATTACAATGAAAGAGGTTTAACTTGTGAAAACTTATTATAACTGATGATTAACATTAACCTAAAAGATCTTCTTTTATAGATTAAGAAGTCTTGTACAGAAAGCTACGAATCAACTATTCTAGGTAAAGATAATAATTGAAAATACAATGTCGAGTTTATCTTTACCATATACAAATAAAGAAACAAAAGATTCGTATAAGATAACTTCCATCAGTGCTTGTCTTCCAGGCTATCAGCGTTGACTTTCCTAACTGTCAACGCTTGGCTGTCAGCGTCCAATGTCAACTTATCAGCGCTTGAATTCTTCTTATCAGCGTCTAGTGAACTGACCCATAATTTATTCCCAACAATCCTCCCCTAAACTTGATATCCACTCTAATGATCAAGTTTCTGAATAAATACAAAAGGCTAGGAGGAATCTTACAAAAACTTTTTATGTTGGTGATAAACATATCTAATTAAGTCCTTGGCCACGTCACTAGTATAATCAATCTCCAAGGGTGTCTCCTTCATCTTCTCCAATACTTCTTTGGACAAGAAATAGTCAGCATCCACAAGTAGATACTCTGAAAACATTGTAGAGCTCAAATGAAACACACCACAAGTAGAATAAAGCCTCCAATGAAGACCACTGAGGTCATCTTCAAGATCCTTCCATATGGTAGGAT
Organism: Glebionis coronaria; assembly: GCA_025667525.1. Lineage (NCBI taxonomy): Eukaryota > Viridiplantae > Streptophyta > Magnoliopsida > Asterales > Asteraceae > Glebionis > Glebionis coronaria. Next base: position 266,724,870 of record CM046880.1, read on the forward strand.
CTGCTTCCCTTGGACCACACAAAGTCAAAAATGTGTGCCATAGTCTTATTCCATTTGCTGAAGTAGGTGCTTCAGCCGTATACTTGGCCTCTATCAATTTCCATAGATGCACCAAGTCTTCTCTGTCTATGCTTGCAAAGATAGAAATAATTGAAGTGAAAGTGTGTACCTCCTTCCAAAATCTGCCAATCTTCCAAAATCCACACTCATCTTCATCAAAACTTATGATTGGATTTCTGGCATCTAGAGGTACTACATTAACCAAATCTGAAGCTTCCAATGGAGAAAGCTTGAGATGCTTCCTTATGACAGTTTCATTTGGATAATACACATCCATATCTTTGGGAAATTGGAGAGGATCTCCTTTCTTCACTGGTCTTTAAGCAATCCTCGTCTCCTTTTCAATCTGCATTTCCTCAGCAAGCTCTTGTTTCCTTTCTTCTGAAAGAAACTGTAAGACATTATTTTCTTGCACATGCCTCCAAATAGGATGTGCCCTGTACTCTAGCTCCTCAAAAGATAAAGCCAGCAACTTCTTGTATGTCCATCTAGGTTGATGGCATCTAAGCAACTTGTAATACAATTGCCTTCTATCTCTTTTAAGCCAAGTCTTGACCTCTTGTGCATTATACCTCAAAATCACCTTTATATCATCTTGTACCCTGAGAAGAATTTCCAACCCCCAAATTTGATCTGATAAGCTCATCCCTAGGTTGTCCATTACCTTGTCTTCCCAAGCATGGTATATTCTGGTGATTTCTGGAAGGTCCCAATCAACCTGCTTCTTTAAATCACTCAATCTTTCTTTTGCCAACTCATCTCCATATTCAAGTCTTTCTGGATCTTCAATGATTTGAACACTTGAATCTGAGCTAGCTCCTTCTCTTTCATCATCACTCTCTTCCTCACTCTCAGAAGTGGCAACAAATGGTGATGTCCCACTTCTCTTCAAATCTTGCTCCAAAAGTTGTGCAGCCAACTGTTCATCAAATGCAATTTGTGCTGCATCTTTCTTTGGAACATCTTCTTCAATCATAATCCCCTTACCCTTGTCTTTTGGATCAATAATTGGTAAGGTAGAAGAAGAAACCTGTGTGGACACATCTTTGATGATTGTTGATGACTGGAATACATCAACACCACCTGCAACTTTGTCAGCGTTCAAGTTACCTTTATCAGCGCCCCGATTACCTTTGTCAGCGCTGGATGTGTCAGCGTGCAAACCTGTATCAGCGCCCATTGTTGCTGTGAAAGATCCTTCCAAGTTCAATGGAGTTACCTTGGATGTATCAATAATTGGGTGCTTCTTCAAGTTGGTGAGTGCTTTAGCAACATTTAAAGATTCACTAAATTGTGAACTCTTCTCACTGGCTGTATGAATCAGCTCATCCTCTTCATCCTCCCCTTTGGAAGATTCCTCCATTCTACTCCTGCTACTAGGATTCTCCAAAACAGTTACCCGCTCCCTCAATACTTGGAGTTCACGGCCCTGATTATTGACAATTTGTACAAGGCTGACATTTTGCTTTTGCAAGCTAATGACAGCAGCCGTCAATTCATTCAATGTCATAGGTTCCAATCTGCCCTCAGCTAGAATGGGGATTTGACCTCCCAAAATAGAATCATAGGGCATGGATGAGGTCTTAATGATGTTGGGACTGTCTTGACCAGCGTCTAAGCCTGTGTCAATAGCCCCAGCCTCATCAATGTCACCAGCCACACTTGTGGAGGTGGTTCTCTCTGCAACAAGGCTAGGACCACTAGAGGAGAACACTCCAGTAGTCCTTTGGCGTTTTCTCAACCTAGATTGTAATGGGGTGGAAGATGAGGTAGATTGTGTGGGTGTTGGTTGATTAAGGGGTGTTTGGGACTGTTCAGGGATGTCATCAGCGTTGGGATTGGCTGTGTCAGCGCCAACATTTTGAGTGTCAGCGTTGACATTGGCTTGGTCAACGTCCATGTGTGCAGGTGAGGGTAATGGTTCAAGGATAGGCTCAAGTTGAGGTGCAGGGTCTGGTTGTGGTTGGTCAGCCTGAATTACTTCAAGCATGGCTTGGGTAAGAGGTATAGGTCTGTTTGTGGAGCTTATTTTGTCAAAAATGGTTTTCTTTTGCTTAGGGATCTCATAAAAAGTGTCATGATCCCTAGTACAATATTCTTGTAAATCAAACACCATTTGCAAAAATCTTGGGTAAGCCAAAGTCATTTTACTTCCCTTATTTTTACACATCCCTTCAAAAATCATTTTTGAAAAATTATACTTAAGCCCACGTGACATACAAACCAAAGCACTTGCAATGGACCTGTTTATTTCATTAAAAGCAGTACATTTTGGACTTAAGCATTGAAGAAGGACATGTATCAAATATTTCCAATCCGAGGGAAATTCCTGCTTATGATATTTATTTAAAGGTTTACCAGCAGGAATAGGATAACCCAATTCCCTAAGACCTTGTTCTATTGTTGCAATGGCAAGGGTAGTCACACCATCAGCGTCATCAAGACGCAAAGCTTGGCGAACCAAGGCTTCAGTGACCACCCATGTTCTACCATGAACAGTAGATGTCAATGTAGTCACTCCATTAGCTGTTGTGGAACTAACATTATTCCAAAACTGTCTAATGTGTGCGACAGGGACTAGTGGTTCATGAGAAAGTGCATACCTTATTGAGGATGCATTTAAAAATGCCACCATTTGTGAATACTGAGGGAACAAATCATTATCAGCGGCCAAGTAAGCTACCATATTATGTTGGCTCTTGAACTCCAATGTCAGATTGTTTGAGTTGAACTTTGGTGACATGTTTAAAGCTGTTTAGGTTATGTGATATGGGAAAAATCTAGGAGAAAAATGTTAGACAAGAAAATATGAATACCCAGAATAAAAAGTTAGCCAAATTTATAGGAGAGATGCATGATTTGGATTGGTCAAAAATGAGGCAGTTATATTCAAAGAGTAATTTGAAGATCATGTACAACTTACAAGAGATACACATAGAGTTTTGCCACTATCAACTAGGGGAAGATTGTTGGGTCAAAAAGTTGATGTGGCAGAAACTCAAAGAGTAATGATGAAAATATTGAATCAAATATAACTTATCTCATGCATTAATTAAAAGTAACAACTCCCCAAAATTACGGCCAAAGATTAGTCAAAAATAACAACTGGGTAGGGCCCACTAGGTGTCAACGGTCAAAAATAGCCCATCAACGCCCAACGGCTACATTTTCTTGTCAGCGTTTGCCTAAAGCCTTGTCAGCGTCACGATTGGACGTAACAGCGTTTGGAGAAAAACTTGTCAGCATCTAAAAAAAAAATATTTAAAAAGAAAAAGACCTTAACAAAGTAATTTATCCTAAGGGAAATATCTTGCAAGTTGATAATAATTACTGGGCGGCAATCACTGTCCATTTATGCACACTTGCTTAAGCAAGATAGACACAAATGTCCTCAAGTGTCCCTTGCTAACCAAAATACTTTCCAACAAAGTTATTTCATAAAATCCTTTGTAACTCCCAGGTAAACCCATAACAAAAATATTCCCAAGTCTCCCAACAGACCACAACCAATTCTAGGCCAAAAATGTCTTGGCAGCATGCATAGTTTGTCAACTTTGCATGCTACAGTGCCTCATGGTTTAGTAAAACTAACCCATACTCACCTGTGGACACAATCTAGAATTGTGATAAGAGTATTATAAGAATACCCAAGAGTCCTAAAGGTTCCTTAAACCTCCCCTTAAACTATGATACATGAGTTTCACAAAATATATATGAACATTAAAAATTTATGTCAAGATAGGAATATAAATATTCCAACCATCATCCATAAACAAAAACATGTCCAAATAGCTCTTCAAAGATCCATAAGCAACTCTGTATCCAATGGCATAAAGCTAACACCACCTACACATTTAGATTGAAAACCACAAAACTAACATTTGTTGCTGACAGCGCCCCGACAACACTTATCAGCGTTGAAGGAACTCTTGTCAGCGTTAGACAATAATATCTCTAACACGGCAAAATAACACTTGTCAGCGTTACATTTACCTTTGTCAGTGTTAGAAAAATAAAGTGGAAAAATCTAAATCATCACAAAGACTAATAACAATGCATTATCCTGTACATACTTTTACAAAAAGGTTCCAAAACACATATTAAGTGAGATTAACCATTCCAATATTTGTTACCAAATATTGAAATCTTCCAGTATCAAAAGGTTTAGTTAATAAATCAGCCACATTATCTTCTGTGTCTACCCTATCTGGTTGTATTAAACCTTTCTCAAAGCAATCTCTTATAAAATGATGTCTAATTTCTATGTGTTTGGTTTTAGAATGATGTACAGGATTTTTAATAATGCATAAAGTACTGTTATTGTCTACAAAAATCTTGGTATGCATGAAATTATACCCATAATCCAACAGCTGGTTCTGAATCCATAAGACTTGTCCACAACAAGCAGCTGCAGCTACATATTCTGCTTCAGTTGTAGAGTTTGCCACCACTGTTTGTTTCTTACATTGCCAAGATATCAATCTACTCCCAAGAAATTGACATCCACCAGTTGTGGATTTCCTATCAAACTTGTAATCAGGAAGACATTCTCAAAACATAGATTATTGGTGATAAGGGTTCTTTTTCCTGTGATGGTGTCGTAGCCCCCTCCAAAGTATACCTTATCACCATCTTGAATAGGAGTGAAGTTCGTCAGATAGTCTTCCTTTCCTGTCATGTGCCTTGAGCATCCACTATCCCAATATCCATAATCATTGATCTTCTTCTGAATGCCCTGCACATAAAGAAAACACATTAGTTTTCTTTGGGAACCCAAGTCTCAGAAGACTTGGATTCATCTGGTTGTTCAATAAGAACAGTCTTAGTTCTCACAACAACCCCATTCTCATCCCTTTTAGGATGAAAAGTCCAGTTAACCCCAATTGGTCTTGACATGACCTTTGAAATATAATGAAACCTGTTGCATGTCATAGAAAGACCAGTAGAATTAGGGTTTTGGTCTTGTTTTGGTCTCCATGTTAAGCTAGTAGAAGCTTTAGACCTATTTCCCTGTGGTTGCAAATACCTAGGTTTGGCAGTGTGTCTGTCAGCGCTGAAATTGTTCTTGTCAGCGCCCCGATTGCCTTTATCAGCGTTGAACCTAGGGTTTGCTACAGGAACCCATTGCCTATTGGACCAAGTGTTTGATTTTGGAAAGGTCTTAGGCCATGTGTGTTAGACCCTCTAGAAAAGAATGGGGCTGGTCTAACATCTTGTGAACTTTTGTTCACAAAGGTATTGGGTCTGACAGTGTTTGACCTATGTTGACTTTTGTCAGCGCTGAAATGGTTCCTATCAGCGTTGACATTGGGAGCATTGACACATTTGTATGCCAAATGTGAAAAGCTACCACAAGTGTAGCAGGCTTTTCTAGACATAGTCTTAGGTCTAGAAGCAAAGAAGCCTGTTCCATGGTTACTATCTTGGCTTTTTGGTGACCTAGTATTCCTATACATCTCTGCATACTTAACACTAGGTTTTCTAACAGTTTGTGGGCCAAGGTCAACAGCTTTGCCAGTGGTTGGGTGTGTGATTTTAATAGGTGTAGGATCATGGCTCGTGATTGGTGTGGGCTCATTTGGACTTTCACACAACAACCCTCCCTTAACAAACAAAGTGTGGTTAGCTTTCTTCCACTCATCTAGGTCAGTCAGTTTTTGTTTATATTCTTCAACTGGGGAAGTCACTCTAGGTGGAGGAATGAATTCCTTCTCTTGAAGTTCTGGCAAGCCAGTCCAAGATAAGTCCTTTGATTGGACACCATAGAAATCCCCAGCTGGTGGTGGAACACCAGTATAATCTTTCATCCCAATCCCACTCATGTCCTTAGAGTCTCTTTGTTTACTAACACACTCTCCTAGGGCTTGTGTGGCCTTATCAAATCTATGGATTTTAAGACTCACATTATCTTTATTTTTGTTAGCCTCATCTAACTTAGCTATCAAATCAAGATTAACCCTATTTGTGATATCTTGAATATCTTTACTTTGATGTAACTCATGATTTAAGATATTTATTTTATCCTTTAAATCAAACTCCATTTTCTTATACTCAGCTACTGTCCTTTCTGTTTGGGTGAGAGCAATTTGATAATTATATACTTTGCATCTTTCAGCACTTGCCTCATCTAATAATTTTACTATCTCTTGATTTAGTTTTTCAGTATTTAAACGACAACCCTTAGAACAGAAAGCATCATCATATACCTCATTATCTGATGAAGAGGAGGAGTGTGCCATGAGAGCATATTCAACATGCTCTTCTTTAACTTCAACAACCAATGCTTTGTCCTCTTCCTCATCCTTAGCCAAAAAGTTCCAGCTCCAGTCCCATCCTCCAACACCATCAATTTGTTGAACAGCTACCATGGCCTTGGAATCTTAGCTCTTAACCATTTGGCTTGAAGGCTTACCAGCATCAGATCTTCTTGGAGATCTACATTCCCTCATAAAGTGCCCCATCCGATGACAATTGTAGCACTCAACTTTGGATTTGTCAAATCCAGCAACATCCTTAGCATCAAAGGTCATCTTCTTCTTGAACCTTTTATTAAACCTGTTTGCTCTTAAACTTACAAGAGCCATAGTCCACTTGATGTCCATCTCTTCCAATTGCTCATCACTTATCTGCTCAAGATCTTCATATGTAATCCTTGAATCACTGGGCAAAGAAGCAATGAATGCACACACAGTATCTAGATCTAAACCAACAGGTTTAATTCCATCAGCGCCAAAGTTGTGAGTGTCAACGCTTGAGTATGAAGCGTTGACAGGATATGATCCAGCGCTGACAGAATGTGTTCCAACGCTGATAGGATGTGATCCAGCGTTGACACATTGAGATCCAGTGACTGGATGTCCATAGGAGTTCATGGAATCAAATTGACCTTCACTTTGTGAGAAGAAGGCCATGTTGCTACTGGAAGATTTATTATCACTCTCCAAAAGCCATTCATTCTCCAACAGTCTTAGTTTGTTGAAGATGTCATCAAACCTAGAGGTCTTGTGGGTGTTATTGACAAGATGGATCTTGCCTCAATCTTCCATACATCACCAAGGCTTTTGAGAAAAGTGGCATTCAAGTCAGGGTCATCAATCTGTGTTCCCATGAAGGAAAGTTGACTTGTAATGTCAAGCAGTCTACTTCTCACACTGCTGAGATTCTCATTGGGTTGAGCCTTAAAGACAGCATACTCATGCATGAGTTGCTTCTTCTTTTCTTCTTTTGTGTCAGCATTGCCACCATGTGCTACTTCAAGAGCTTCCCAAAGCTCTTTTGCAGATTCAAAGCGTTTGTACTTGTGCTGATTCTCATGACCCAAGGCGTGTTTCATGATGTTCAAAATTTTCATGTCCACCCTTTTCTTGGCTATATCTTCAGCAGATACAGCTCTTCCATCCTCAGGCTTTTCCTTCTTATCAGCTTCAGGACAATTAGGAACAGCTATCCTTGTGGCAATAGCATTAGCAATCTTTTGATCTTTGTTGAATGTGTTCCCATATTCAACAATCTCCCAAAGAGTGTAGTCATGGATGGCTACATATTGCTCAAAATTAGACTTCCAAAGCTCGAAGTTCCTTGCATCAAACATGGGAATTTTGATAGTAGGGTTTGTGGTGTTGTTTTGTAGCAAAACAGGAGCAAGAGGTTGGTCTGTGCCAGACATGATGTTTTTAGGGTTTTGAGAAATTTAGGGTTTCGTTGTTTTAGGGTTTTTGCGTTACTTAAAGATCAAAAGTTTCTCAACAAGCTCTGATACCACTTGTTGATCCCAAACTTAGATCGATTAAGCTTTGTGTATACGAGATTAGATCAAGTAATACACGTAGAGAAACCTTTGCTTATGAATAAAGTAACTAAGTGTTATGCGGAATTAACACTTAATCTAAAACACAAAGATGTTAAACAAACTTTCACTTGTATTAGAATAATCGAACTTGATTACAATGAAAGAGGTTTAACTTGTGAAAACTTATTATAACTGATGATTAACATTAACCTAAAAGATCTTCTTTTATAGATTAAGAAGTCTTGTACAGAAAGCTACGAATCAACTATTCTAGGTAAAGATAATATTTGAAAATACAATGTCGAGTTTATCTTTACCATATACAAATAAAGAAACAAAAGATTCGTATAAGATAACTTCCATCAGTGCTTGTCTTCCAGGCTATCAGCGTTGACTTTCCTAACTGTCAACGCTTGGCTGTCAGCGTCCAATGTCAACTTATCAGCGCTTGAATTCTTCTTATCAGCGTCTAGTGAACTGACCCATAATTTATTCCCAACAAAACTCATATCATTTTATCAACAAATAACCCTAAAACATGAAGCAAAATACCAATTTATTTGGCAAAAACAGTGTTATGTGGTATGTTTGTGTTTGTGTACACTTGTGTAGGTAAAAAGATACATTTCCAAGCAAAAAAGGAAAAAATCAAGCTCAAATGGATGAAAAAGACAAAGAAGGATCAAAAGTGACAAGACTTTGAAGTACAAGGACCTATCTTGACAAGTTATCAAAGTTGAAGGACTAAAGTGCAAATATTGTAAAAAGTCAAGATTCAAGTCAAACTTGGTCAACTCTCAAGTCAACTCAGTCAAAGGACCATTTTGTTCAAAGAATGAAAGTTGAAGGACCAAATATGTCAAAAGAATGAAGATTCTAGCTTAAAACAATAATCTGCCAAGTTGAAGGGCCAATTCTGCCAATATTGGAAAGATATTCAATGTTTGATCCATGTGATAACAATCTAGCCAATGAGAGAAGGGAAAAGGAAGCACACGGATTGAATAATTAATATCCACTCAGCCGCCTTACATTTATTACCCAATCCCAACAGTTCAATCCGTGTGAAGCAAATTCAGCCAATTAAACACTGACACGTGGCATCTTCTTCAAAGGAAAAATTTACCAGGATCGCGTTTTAGCTACAAGCAATTTCATGGAAAGTTTTCAACATCAAACTTGATCGTTTTGAAGAGATAAACACAATGATGCCAATCAATTAACATGAAATCAATCAATGAAGAAAACCGCAATTCCTTGTTCATACCTTCAAAATGCAATATGCAGAATTCTACACGTGGCAAGCTGGGATTGGTTCTGACACGTCACCAACCCCAACAAACTCTTCCTTCATGTCTATAAATAGCTGGATTAGACCTCATTTGTACTAGTAGCCTAGTTTTGTAAAAACACATAGTTCTCTAAATTTCCTTTCCCTTTTCCTTCAATTCCACCCTAGCTACTCAAGAGTCTGACAAACTCTTGAGTTAGTTAGTTAGTTACTAGCTTCCAACAACTTTGTAACCGTTTTTCCATTAATAAATTTTGAAATCAAGCTTTCCCGCCAAAACTGTTCTTACCATTCCTGTTCATTTCTTGCTGCATTTGGATACTATTGTTGCTGTTAAGTGTTTGTTATGATCATTCATTGATCATAACTGACATTGAAGGAGTTGATAGCTGTTTGATCAGAATTCAGTCATTTCCATAGTTTTTGAAGTTTTCAAGCAGATTGATGATTTCCTGTTGAATTGTAGCTGATATTGTTGATTGATTGTCTCCTAGTGATAAGGTGGTGGTTATCACTAGGTTAAGAGAGCTCAGCGCTCCTCTTCTTCTCAAAGGAATTCTACAATAGGTTCTAAAGCCTTTGTTTTTGTTCCACTCAACAAGTCTAATGCATGCTATTTTTCTAGAGTAAACTTGATGTTTGAATGATGAAAGTTGTTTGTAGTTACTGTTTGATTGACCTTTGTGTGTTTGTAGCTTGATTACTGCCTACTTGTGCTTTGATTTGGATAAATTTTTAGTCTACTGCATTTGTTAAGTCATTTTTAGCCTTGTAGCTTAATTGGAGTTCTAGTTTTGATAATTGATTGCTTTTAGCTTTTAAGCCTTTCATTTTGATCACTAAGTCTAGATTGTTATAACATTTGATTCAGATTTAACTAGATCTTAATAAGCCTTTGTAAAAGTTTGAAACATCAGTTAAAGGAGTGTTTGGGACTGGCTTAAAAAGAGTTTTCAAGATTTGAGTTTTGGAATTTTAGAGTTCATTTGTAGTTAATAGGTGTTATAAAAGTGTTTTCAGTCATTTACAAGTCAAAAAGCTGGTCAAACAGGCAAATGGCACTTAAAAGGTTTGGGTCAGTTTTCATTCAGTTTTGGTTTTAGAAACTTGTCATATTGATTTGATCAGTTCTCATTCATTACTTTATGAAATTTTACCAAATTTGTTCTCAGCTTTAGCTTACATCATAAAGAATCAGATTCTAAAAGGATTTTATACAGTTTACAATAAGCACTTAGATATAAGCAAAAATCAGATAAGCAGACTTAATGAAAGTTTCTGTAACTTGGAATCTGAAATTTTGTATCTCCTTTTCCTATTCATAAACTTAGCAATTTTTCTTCACAAATCCCATTAAGTAGTTGAGTTACATGATTTTTGAGATTTTTAGCTTTTTGAAAAAAAGCTGGTCAACGCTTGGTCAACATAAGCTCAATTTTAGCTTAATTCAGTTTTAGAGCTTATTACTTGATGAAAAACGTTCTAGTTTGATTTCCCATTCCTTAATTCAGTTGCTTAATCAGTTTTAATAAAAAAATCAAGTTGTGACTGATTAGATTTTGTTATAGCTTATTTTGTGCTTATTGATAAGCACTCATTTGCTTATTTCTCATTTTTAGCAAGTTTCCTTGGACACACGTTGCTTATTTGAGATTTGAAACGTTTTGCAATTTGTCTCATCAAATTTGGTTGAGTAATAAGCTAGAACGAGCTTATTTTTTATCTTAACCCGTTTTGTCTTAAAAAGTTTTGATAATTGCACTTTGGTCCTTATAGTTCTAAACAGTGTGTATAACTGGCTAAAGTTCCATGTTTTTAGGGTTTACAAGTGTTTAGTCCCTGAAGTTTGAAAAGTTGTTAAAATCAGTTAGCATTTTGTTAGTTTGTTACACTTTTGGTTAGTTTGTTATAGATTTTTCATTTTTAATCCTTGTAGTTATCTGTTTTACACTTTTAGTCCCTATAATTGTTAGAACTTACATTTCAAGCATTTATCTTTCATAGAATTTACAATTTCAGTCCTTTTAGTTTCATATTTTACATTTTGAGATTTACTTGAATAAAAACGTGGTATTTGCAATTTGTTTTACATATATGTAGGTAATATTTTTCCGTTTTGCAAGCATTTGTTGAATTAGCAAATAGATTATCCAAGCAAGCTTTACAACCAAGAACAATTAAAAACTCGATATTGGTTGGACTTTCTATTAGCAAGAACTGAGAAAAAACGAACTGCATTATACACAATTTCAACGAACTATCAGAAAAACCTAACACTTCTTGTGAAAACTCATCGCAAACTACATCGAATAAGTCAATGTGGTTGATGGTAGAGATTGCATAAACATGAGAAGGTGTAGAGTTTTGAGTAGCATTTATAACAAGTTCCTCCTCGTTATATCTCAAAGTTATATTTCTAGCATGAACGTCGATAAGCGATCTCGAGGTGTCTAAAAATGGACGACCTAAAATTAGAGGAACTTGAGGATCCATGGGGATGTCTACTATGATAAAATCAACGGGATAGTAGAACTTCCCCACTTTCACGAAAACGTCTTCGGCTACTCCACATGCAAGAATCGTAGAATGATCGGCCATCTCGATAGACATGTTCGATGGAGTAAGAGCCGGAAGCGATAGCGATTTCCACATAGAAAAAGGCATCAAATTAATGCTCGCGCCAAGATCGGCCAAGGCAAGGCATCCTTCTATTTATTGAATATCACAAGGAATGAGAAACTTCCCGGGGTCACCAACTTTTTCCGGTATTCGATTAAGATAAACCGAAGAACAATTAGATAGCTTCGAAAGATTCTCCTTATCGTTCATCATACCCTTAAAAGTGGAATCGAAACAAGGCATATATAACAACGTGTCGGCTAAACTCACATTAAAATGCACTTGTTGAAACATTTTGATAAAAAGCTCAATTTTGTTGTTTATTACGTTCTTGCAATTTTTCCTTGTTTCGTCTCGAGGGGTAAGGTAAGGGTGGTGTCGGTTGGGGCATAGGCATCAGCCTTGGAATCTCGGGTTCCATAATTGGTATTTGTTCAACCGTAGGTGTGGTATGAGCGGTACTTCGTAGGCTTGTAATATGCTCCTTTTCGACCATCGCCTCGGGTTCTTTCTCGATTTCCTTCTCCGTATAAGTACTAGGACGAGAGATTGGTTCCTTGAAAGTTTTACCACTAAGAGTAGTAATAACCTTCATTTTTCCCTTCGGGTTTGCAATGGTAGCACTAGGACGACCACCCGAGGAAGAGGGTTTACACATGATAGCTTCAAACATACTAACCATTCGATCTTCAAATTTTGATTGCCTTTTATCCGCTTTTAAAAACTCTTGCTTAATCTCATGTTGACCTTGTTCCATATTTTGTTGATTTTGTTGAAGACGTTGAACGTTTCCTTCCATTTTATTAGCATGAGTTTTCTATTCATTAGCAAGTTCGTTTTAAGCTCGTTTTTTAACTCGGATCTTAAGCTAATTATCTCACGTTGCATTTTATCAAATTTAGCATCATTTGCCTTAGCATAATCCAAAAATTCTCCTTGAAGATTTTTAGTGTGATCATTTTGAAAACCTTGTGTAGTATTTTGAAAATCACGGTTTTGGTTTTGATTTTGCACTTTCCCATTGTTCCCACTTTGGTAATTACCCTTGTTATAGTTACGTTGATTGCCTTGATAACCACCACTTTGATTTTTGGGGAGCTTGATTTGGGCGGGAACCTTGGCCGTTTTGGTTATAAGTTCTCGTTGCTACGTAAGCACTCGAAGTGTTACCACCGGTGGTAATGTACTCGGAAAAATCATGAGCTCCACCACAAGATATACAAATCTTTTCAACTGCTATAACAGATGCGGAATTCAAAGCATCTTGTGCTTTCCAATGTGTCATAAGTGTCGAAAACCTATCGAAAAACCGATTCTTGTCATTTGCTTCATCATGTAAGGCATTCATGTTACGAGACGATGACGATGAACCCATAGTGGAAACACTCGGTGTGTTACGAGGGTTATAAACCTTAGATCTATTCTCGATAATCTTTAAAGCTTCATCGGTCGTTTTGCACAAAAAATTACCACCGCGGCGGCATTCAAATAGTCTCGTTCATGATCGTTAAGCCCATTATAAAAAGTATTAATTTGATGCAATTCCGAAAAATCATGGTGATGACATTCATGTAACATATCCTTAATACGTTCCCATTCCATTGAAAAACATTCATTAGAACGTTGTGTAAACCTTGAAATCTCATTTTTCAAATGTGTCATCTTAGATGGCGGGAAAAATTGGTTCACAAACTTAGAGACGAGATCACCGCATGTCAAAATCGAATTTGGCGGTTCTTTTTCGAGCTAAATTTTTGAGGGTCCATCTAACGAGTATGGAAACAACATCATCTTAATGGTGTCATGTGGAACATCCTTAAACTTGCTTGTTACGGTGAGACGATTGAAATTCCGTATGTGATAATGCGGGTTGTCTTTTTCATGTCCACGAAACTTGTTTGCTTGTAGCATCGACATTAAACCCGTCTTGATCTCGAAATTCTCTGTAAGGATAGAGGGAATCACAATAGCTTCTCCAAAACCCTCGGTGGGTGCTTGAAGAAACTGCATCATAGTACGATTAGCCATAGTGACTATTGGTTCTACAATGGGTTCGACAATTGGAGGTTCTTCTTCAATCAAAGGATCTTTGTTTACTTCCTTTTGATGACGTTTGCGAGCTCGTTTTGCTTGATTACGAGTTTGTATAAACGTGACGTAGAACGTAGAGGTGAGCAAAGAAGATTCTTTTGGGTGTTTTGTTGATTTTCAGTTTTTTTTTTGTGTGTTTTTGATTGTTTTTATTTTTTTTGGATTTTGTATGTATTTGTAGACAACAATCTACCAAATCTATCCTCGAATCAAACTCTTGATTAAACAATCCTCAAAGAATGAAAACGATCATGTGTAGTGAACGCCTTCGATTGACTTTAGAACTTTGGTGAAAACCAAATTGTTCAAGAGGGTTTAATCACAAAGAAACCAAGCAAATATATATGATACGTAAAAATACTTTGGGCGGCAAAACCCTCGATTAGACTTCAAGATCAAATACTCACAAGTGAACGGGGGGAATGAGGTGGTGCGAAGCACTTAAGTACCTAACTTCCCTTTAACGGCCTTTTATAGCATCTTTCCTATCTATTCATCTTAAAGTTCGTATTTTTCAAAATCGAGCTAATAGAAAGTATTTATCTATTTTTGCCTTTTTCTTTTTTTGTTTGAGATTCGAATACAATAATTAGGAGATCAAACCCCAATTAAGGTTGTGCTTTCACACTTTTGGAGATATTTTGGATTAATTGTGATACATATACAATATAGTAATAATAATTCACAAAGAAAACGAAAAACCGATAATACGTGTTAATAGATTTCTATTTAACACAAATACTATTTATGGTTAGATATTAAAAACAAAATTGTTAAAATTAATCACGACACACCTGCCCGGTAGTGGCGCCAAAATGATTGTAGGTAAAATACAACCTTTTAGGAAAAAGGCGTAAATGCGGTAAGTATTAAACAAATGACTTAGGAAAAATCAAATGTTAATGACCCAATGAAAAGTTCGTTTCCCAAGGAGGTTTATTATGTGTGAATAACTTGTAATGATTTTGGATTAATATTTGAGAAAGAAAAAGATGAGAAAAGAGAATGACGGATACGGTAAAATTAAACTACGACGACAAAACGTAAAACTGTAAAAATAGGCAAAATAAAAATTTAATCTAAAAACTCAGAAAAAATCACCAAAAATAACTAAAAATCCAATTAGGGTTTACAAATGATCAAAACTTTACCAAACCTTTTATTTAATTACATATTAACTTTTTAATGCTAATTAAAGCCCTAAAAATAAAATTAATTAATAAAAGGCCCAAATAAAGATTTTTCAATTTATAAAACTCTAAAATGACTTAATTAAACTAAAAATTATTTTTATAAAATTTAAAACCAATTAAAACTATTTACAATGATTAAAAACTAAAATCAAATATTAAAATAGTATTAAAAATTCAAAAATTATAAAAATTTCTAAAAACTTGCAAACTAGTTTATTTTAACCTAAATAATCAGAAAATGAAAGTGAAATTACCAAAATACCCCTATTAGGCCCCCAAATGGGCTAAAAACAAAAACAACAAGCTTAATGGGCTTTTTAGCCCAATAAAATCCAAACTCAACCAAATAAGCCCTAATTCACCAGTCTGACTCAAAATCCAATTTTAAGCACAAAACTCTAAGGTCCAAAAGCTGATTTTGAGCTTATCACAACTTAAAATGCCAACAACTTATTCTTAATAGGCCAATAAGCCCATTAAGCTATAAGCTAAAGCCATAAGCTCTAATTTAACACACAACCTTTTTTTGGGATACAAAAGAGATCTGTACAAAGAAATTTTGAAAAAGCTTAACCAATAAGCCAGAAATAAGCAAAGTAGAAATCCACTAAAAGACAAAATAGTCGGGTTTGAGTTCTAGAGGGTTTCAAAAGCTGATTCTTTTTGCAAAAGCTCACGAAGAGCTTAACTAAAGATAATCAAAAAGAAAAATCACAAAAAGTCAAGTAGAATAAGCTGTAGAAGCAAATAAGCTAGTTGAAAAAGCCAAATAAGCTAGTTTCTAGTAAAAGCTTAACCAAATGACCTGAAACTTCTCAAATATAATAATAAGCTAAGAAAAATGACACCTATCATAAAAAGCAAGTTGTTGCATGTACCAATAAGCAGAATTGAAAAATAAGCCAATTATAGCTTGTTTGAACAAAAGTCAAAGTGCACCAAAGTTAACCAAATTGCCAGGGTTTGTTTATGAGCTTGTTTTAAGCAACTTTTGTGAAGGAATCAAGGCTGAGTCCTTTGAAATCAAGAGGCCCGTTAGCCAAACGATCATAGTTTTGGTAACAAATTGGCCAATAAGCCAGTTGGCTTATAAGCACTCAAACAAGTAATCCAAATAGCCAAATAAGTTCACAAGCAGCAAAGTAACAAGTATCAAGCAAAGAAATAGCAGGGCAAGAACTAGATAAACAGATGCAAGGCACAAATGAGGTGGTCACTTTGCTGATGCAAATGACCACTTCAGCCAACTTCTATAAGCTACAACACACTCAATAAGGCACCAAATTCCACAAACAGATATTGCACAGATAGCTTATCACTTAAACTCTTTCCAAACCAAAAATTAGACTCTAAATCCAAATAACAAAGATTTAATCCTTGCTGATGTGTTTGACCATTTTTCAAACCAATTTTTGCACATTTTTCCAAAACTAGCAAAACCTTTTCCAAACCTTAAGTGACTTAAGCAATGATCAAAACAGGTGACAAATGACTTGTTTAGTGTGAAAAACCCCAAGAACGAAGGGCACAAGGCCTTTTGATCCCAAAATCCAAACAACCTTGTTTTAGTCCCTTTTCAAACAAACTTTTGATTTTAACAAGTAACCTATTGATTTTATGATTCAAATACCTCAACTAGGTGACACTAAGCAGATCTAAACAATAAAAGTAACCACACAAACACAAGAACTCCAAATCACATGGAAAATCATATGGTAAATCACATGGTAAATCACATAACAGATTCAAAACAAATATTTTTAGAGGAAACTTAAAGAGAATCAATACCTATCCTTCACAACTTCCTAGGAGGATCTGCAATGCTCCTTGGACCATTCTCAACAGCTAGAGAGTGACCAAGGTACTTGAACAAAGAAGATGAGATGAGACCTTGGCTGATGGTTCAAAGCAGAACCTCAAGGCCTTGATTTCTTCAACACAAAGAACAAACAGCCTATCCAAGGGCTTAAATCCCTTCACAAGCTTGGTGTCAACAAGCTTGCAAGAGGTTTAGGCTAATGGCTAGGGGTTAGTACAAGTTAAACAGCCAAACAGGAACAAGGTTTTCAAACATTTTCAAACTTGAAAACTTGCTCAAAATCAAACGTGCTTCAATCCAAAGATCAAAACATGTTCAAAACATAAAATGGAACTCAGCTTCACTCTTAAACAACACCAACTTTCAAAAACATAAAAAGGAATTACAACTTTTTCAAAATACCAAACTTTTATAAATTTTAAAAAGGAATTACAATGTTTAAGAGAAAAACTAGAACAATGGACTCTCACATGTTGAGGTCTCCTTATATAGGCTACAAGTGATGATTCTAGAATGCTGAAATACATGAAACCCTAGATCCTAAATTTTCCCTTGAAGTGCTTGAGTCCGTGTAATATGTTGAGCTGTCCAAATCCATCCTAGACGTTCATTTATCCTTTGTGACCACGTAATGAGTGTGGGCTGTTGATTTGGGCACGTGGCATTCCTTGGAGAGGAAGTTGTTCATTCATTGGCTGAGGTGAGAATGGGGTGGGGTCCATGGTGAAGTGGTGATTGATGTGAGGTGTGGGATGTGATCGTTTAAGTGTGAATCACACGTGGGTCAAGGTAATTTATATTTACCCGTTGTTTTAAGTAAGGTAAATCTGGGTTTCATACGATGAATAGTAACAAGGTTTGATCCAAAAAAGGTGGGATGGGAGTTGTTTGGCGCATTTTTGATATTTGAATGTTTGGTGTGGCAAAAACAGTCCTTGTTCTTTGGTGAAAGGTGTATAATACGTTTTTCAGCCCAAAAACTCAACTCCCTTTGTTATTTAAGTTTCTGAATTCACACTTTTGCCATTTTTGGATATTTGAAGGACCGATGCATTCTTGATCTTTGAAGGTATTCATTGGATGTTTGACTTTATGGAGGACCATTGTTGACAATTTTGAAGCTAGAGGGACTAAACTCGCCAAATCTTCAAAGTTGAGGGACCTTTTTGTCATTTTGACAAACTTAAGGGACGAAACTTATAATTATGAATATACAAGGGTATTAAGTGTCATTTCTTCTTTGATGAGGGATCATTCTTGTACATCTTCAAATCATCAAGGTCTTTTCTTTGGAAATTCATAACTTGGGCCCGGTTCATTGTGCGGCTTCGTTTTCGTGTTCGTTTTTCCTTGTTTCTTGTGATCTTTTGTCTTTTTCACGATATCCATAGCTAAAATACACAAGTAAACAAACACAAGAATATATATGGTATTTTTATGACATTTTATGCATTTAAAGCCCGAAAAGAACGATGAGATCATGTATAAATGTCATTTCATCAAGGAACAAGTTCCCAAACGTCATTAGCAATGAATTGATTTAATTCTTATTGCATAACGATGACCCAATTCTCATCTATCAAAGCTTCTTTAACATTCTTTGGTTCAATCAAGGAGACAAAACAAAAGAAGTTACTTTGATTTTGGACTTGAGATCTTAAGGTCCTTTGATTTAATTCGCCTAGGACGTTATCGAGAGCATGATCCTTTGACTCATTAATGTTTACTCCCTTTTCAACACTACATATTTCAACTCCTATGTAACACTCTCAATTTTCGTATCGGTACAGCGGAAGGGTCTTTTAGAGTGTTACGGGATAGCACAATAACTCCAATCATAGACAACACATAAAAATGGTTGTACAAGGTTCAACATACATTCATTCGATAAAAAGTTTTAAAGTGTACAACTGGTCCCAAATTATACAGGTCATTAAGTTTACAAAACATAGATCGAATGAACATTTTTATTATTATGTGGGCCATCAGAGTTGATCTCCATCCGGATTACCTTCAAGCAACTGAGATAAAAACATGCAAAAATCATATCAGCGAATGCCGAGTGAATTCATAGAGTTTAATAAAACCGTTATATAAAACAATCATTAAAATCAAAACACAAGTATAATATCAGAAGTAAGTCCTCGTATTGCTAGTCAGGCAATATATATATCAAAGCATACATCTTAAACCGTCCATGAGACCGTAGCCTCAATATTACCATTATAGGTAATATTATTATCGTTATTAACATCGTTATCGTATTGTATTGAAATACATTTGGTTACATTTGGATTATTATTAGCCGCATGACATTGTTACCTTAATATCACAACAACGGGTCGTGAACCCGACAAACAATTTGCCCATCTAAGTTAGCGTGTCGTCACAAAAATCACGCTATGTAAATCTTCTCATACATAAATTCGCTTACCAATCAATGTGGTACGACGGGGATCAACCGTCAAGGCGCGAACTGGGATGATCGTCCCCAAATAGTACTATCATATGCATAAGCATCTACCAAATCCCGGTAGTTCACAATTCATGCTAATGGGACTTTGAGTGACATAACCTAACTACTAATAATCCTTTTTATCTCGTTTATAGGGTCATAGCATCATTCGGGTCCATATCATTAAGCATACCATCGGGACTACTTGTGTTCTAATTTATCAAAAACTAGCATGTTATCTCCCTCGCGGGTTTACAAATCATTTAATAAAACATTTAAAAGAGTGCGAGGCTATGAACTCACGTTGATAATGAAAGGCGGTTTATCGGCTACGGGCGTGCTTCGGTCACAGAAGCCTATATAAATAATAATCGGTCTTAGACTTTTGTCCAATGACTTTATAAAAATAACAAATATGCATATGATGATTTTGTACATATGATGATGATCAAGTGGGTTTATATATTCTTATTTAATCCTTTTAGTGTTTATGTATTGGTAACTTTTTTTGAGTTTACTAATTTTACATATTTACATGTTTTAGGTCCAATAAGCCTATTATAAGTTCATTAACTTGTATTAATCCATTTTATACTTGTATTATCAGTATTTATACTTTACATGTTGGGCCCAAATGGGCTAAACCCAATAAGTAATTTTTATATGTGTTTAACTTATTTAGTTAAATTATTAGTCCAATATACTAACTTAGCTCGTTAATGTCCGTATGTCCTATAGTTCGGGTTTTATCGGTTTTTACTTGTATTAGATACTTATATATTAGTATATGACTTTTAAAAACTTTACATTAGACGGGTTTGATCGTCTAAGTTTTAATTGGCGAAAAACGTTAATTTTACGGTAATAGCCGAAAAAGTCGCAAAAATCATGTTTATAGTTTTTATAACTTATAAATATTATTCAACTACCATTTTTATAAAGTGTCCATTTATTTAACCTTATACATATTTATATAAATGAAATTTATAACATAGTGGGTTTTAATTTCAAATTTTATACTATATTATTTGAGTGCTTATATAATAGTATTAAACATTAATTCTTCAAAATCTGATTTTTAGTTTCATCTTCACCATTTTTATCATATCAAGAGTTCTATAATGAGATAGAAGCTCATTTTTGGAAGGCATAAACTTCATATTATGTGCTACAAATAAATTAGTTATAGCTACTGCTCATTCCATGTATAACTATCCTTAACAGTCCCTACAAAACAGACTATTCAGATTAGCACACTCATCTTGTTTTGATCATATCTCACTCATTTTGATGATTCTATTTCATGGCCAACTCTCACATGTGTATGACATCTTATACTTACTGTAAATGGATTCCACCATGCAATTTTATCAGTTTAAGACTTGGTTACTTACTGTTTTTATACAGCCAACAATTTAAGCATGATTTTAGCCTTGTTTCTTATGGTTATTCATCTTTTTAAGCATATTTATCAACACTTGATCCCCACACAATATTTTTATCATCATATATTCATCATATACATATACAATAAGAAATAAAATACATTTGATCTTTACAAAAATAACAAGAGAAATGGAAAGGATGATCTTCTTTACCAACCAAGATTATATCTTGTTTTTGGAAGACAACAACTTGATGAACACCAAATATATCTCCAAGATCATCAATCACTAAGATAGTTTGTTGAGAAATTAGCCTTAGGACACAAGAAAATCACCTCCTTTGTTGTTAATATGGTCACCAATCAATCAAGGCTTCAAGGTTTCTCAATAATATGGATAGATAACATGTAACTTGTGGCTAGAAAAGATCAAATGGTGGTGTTGTATGGTGAAGTGGGACGGCAAGGATGAGAGAGGGAGGAGAGTTTTAGTTTTTTTGCATGTGTTGGTATAAGCAAATGGTAAGTATGAGTGGTTTTGTTAGTTTAGTGGGACAAGTAGCTTTCTTATGAAGCTAAGCTTACATGTGTAAGCTTGTAGAGTGTAAGGATGCCACATCAAAGATGTGGTGTCCTCTAGTTTGGCCGTCCCTTAGATAGTGGGGTGGGATAAACTTGTTTGTACCATCCCGCTAATTTACGGGTATTCCTCGATTCTAGTTTCCTTGATTTGCGTGCCCTCGGGTCGTTTTACGAAAACTTTTTTATAAATTATGAATCAAAGGCACAAAACGAATCTAATAAAAATTGTCTCATCAAAAACGGAGTTCAAAAACGTAAATACGTAATCCTAAGGTTTCCGGTTTAGTCGTGAAGGACGCTAAATTGTGCACGTAAGCCCAAATTTAAATCCGTAAATTAGGAGTTCATCAACCAACACAAAAATAAGTTTCAAAATATTATACGAGAAAATAATTCACTACCTGAAAATGTTAGATTGTCACAGCTTTTCCTCCTAAAAGGGATCAACGTCCTCGTGATCCATTTCATTTTGATGTCCGTTTCTTATTGAAATCGAAGAGGTGCGGATATTTCTTACACATTTCATCCTCTCGTAACCAAGTATATTCCGGTCCATGCTTTGAATTCCATCGGATCTTGACAATAGGTATCTGACTTTGTTTCAGTTGTTGTACCTCACGATCCATAACCTCTACGGGTTCTTCGATAAAATGCAACTTCCCATCTATTAGAACCTTATCCAACGAAATTTTCTCATCACTCACTGCTAGACATTTCTTCAGATTAGATACATGGAATGTGTTGTGAACACCATGAAGTTCTGGGGGTAACTCTAGTTTGTAAGCCACCGGACCTACTCTAGATAAAATCTTAAAGGGTCCAATATAACGGGGATTCAATTTTCCTCGCTTTCCAAATCTTATAACGCCTTTCCATGGCGATACTTTCAACATTACTCGGTCACCCATTTTAAACTCCATCGGCTTCTACCGCACATCCGCGTAACTTTTCTGTCTACTACGGGCAGTCAACAACCTATTCTAAATCTGAAATATCATCTCCGTAGTCTCTCGGATCAATTCCGGTCCCGTGAGCTGGGTATCCCCAACTTCACTCCAACATACAGGAGATCTACACTTCCTACCATACAAAGCTTCAAACGGTGCAGCCTTAATACTAGAATGGTAACTATTGTTATACGAAAACTCTGCTAACGGCAAATGTTTATCCCAATTCTTACCAAAATCTAACACACAAGCTCTCAACATATCTTCCAGTGTTTGTATCGTTCTTTCACTCTGCCCATCAGTCTGGGGGTGATAAGAAGTGCTCATGTCGAGATTCGTTCCCAAAGATCTTTGGAGAGATTTCCAAAAATTCGATGTGAATCTAGGATCTCGATCTGAAATGATCGATACAGGCACTCCATGCTTGCATACAACATTATCAAGGTATATACGAGTCAGCTTCTCTAGTGAGAACTGCTCTTTAACCGGAATAAAGTGTGTTGATTTGGTCAGTCTGTCGACAATAACCCAAATCGAGTTGTTTCCAGATGATGTTCTAGGAAGCTTGGTGATAAAGTCCATCGTAATTCGCTTCCACTTCCATTCAGGAATCTTTGGTTGTTGAAGTAGTCCTGATGGCTTTTGATGTTCAGCTTTAACTCTAGCACAAGTCAAGCATTGAAGAATATACATAGCAATATCAGCTTTCATATTCGGCCACCAGTACAACTTCTTCAAATCATGATACATTTTATCAGATCCCGGATGAATGGAATACTTAGATTTATGGGATTCTAACATAATCAAGTCTCTTAAGCCTCCAAACATAGGTATCCACATGCGACCTCTTAAGCATTTCACTTCATCAGCTTTAACCTCCAAAGGATCTCCTTCTCCTCGGAACCCTTCATTAACATAATTTTCTTTCTTACAGGCTTCTATTTGCGCATTTCTAATTTTCTCAGGCAAATTATTGTGCACGGTCAAGACTAGAGAACGTACCCTGATAGGCTCTCTATCTTTCCTACTTAATGCATCGACAACAACATTGTCTTTTCCTAGGTGATATTTTATATCACAATCATAATCACTTAACAACTCTATCCATCTCCGTTGCCTCATGTTCAATTCCTTCTGATCGAGAATATACTGTAAGCTTTTGTGATCGGTGAATACCGTACACTTGGTGCCATACAAATAATGTCTCCACAACCTAAGAGCAAAGACCACAGCTCCTAACTCAAGATCATGAGTAGTATAATTCTCATCATTCTTCCTTAATTGCCTAGAAGCATAAGCTATCACTTTCTCTCGTTGCATCAAAACATCTCCATATCCTCTAAGAGATGCATCACAATACACTACAAAATCTTCACTCCCGTCGGGTAATGATAAAATTGGCGCACTACATAATTTTGCTTCAATGTCTGAAATGCTCCATCCTCATCACTTCCCCAAACGAAAGGTTTATTCTTCTGGATAAGCTTAGTCAAGGGTTTAGCTATTAAAGAAAATTATTTAATGAATCGCCTATAATAGCCAGCCAATCCTAAGAACTGTCGCACTTCCATTGGTGTTGTTGGTGCACACCATGAATTCCATCTTTGTTAATCACATGACCAAGAAATTGCACAGAATCTAACCAAAAATCACATTTCGAAAACTTAGCATACAACTTTTCATCCTTTAACAAATTCAAAATAATCCTTAAATGTTCTCTATGTTCATCTTCATTCTTAGAATAGATTAGAATATCGTCAATAAACACAATCATAAATTTGTCCAAGTAGGGCTTGCACACTCGATTAATTAAATCCATGAAAACCACAGGTGCGTTAGTTAACCCAAATGGCATTACTTGAAATTCATAGTGTCCATAACGAGTTCTAAATGCAGTTATAGGAATATCTTCTTCACGGACGCGAAGTTGGTGATATCCGGATCGCAAATCTATCTTAGAATACACACTAGATCCTTGTAGTTGATCAAACAAATCATCAATCCTAGGTAAAGGATATCGATTTTTAATTGTCAACTTATTCAGTTCCCTATAATCAATGCACATATGGAAAGATCCATCCTTCTTCTTAACGAACAAGACTGGAGCTCACCAAGGCGACGAGCTCGGTCGAATAAAACCTTTATCAGACAACTCTTTAAGTTGTTCAGATAACTCCTTTAATTCAGAAGGGGCTAATCGGTATGGCGCACGTGCCACCAGTGCAGCACCAGGAATTAAATCGATTTGAAACTCTACTTGCCTTATCGGTGGAAGTCCGGGTAAATCTTTAGGAAATACCTCAGGAAATTCACAAATAATAGGTACATCTTCCAATCGTTTCTCCCTAGACTCATTCCCGGTCACTTGAGCTAAGAATAACTCACAACCGTTCCTGATGTACTTTTGGACTTTAATACATGAAACGATTTTCAAACGGGATTCACCTCGATTACCATCAATTACTAACGTCCTATTCCTAAGAGGAATCTTAACCTTCTTCTCTCCACATAAAGTAGTAGCATTATTCAACGACAACCAATCCATACCAATAATAATATCAAAACTACCTAATTTTATCAACATCAAATCAATCGGAAAGGAATAGTTCAAGAGATTTAGAGAGCACCCTTCTAATAGCTTATTAGTTTTCACTAATTTACCATCAGCCAATTCCACCTTGTAACTGGAATTTATCTCAACAGGTTCAATGTCAATAAGGGCACTAAATTTAGTTGATACAAAGCTTCTATCAGCAGCCGAATCAAATAAAGCAACAACATAATGATTGTTGAGTAAAAACGTACCAGTAACGACATTTGGATCCTCTTTCTTCACCTCAATTGTTCCAAGTTGATAAACACCACCCTGGGGGTTTCTTCCAGTTACAATCGCTTTCAACTTGGGGCATTCCGATTTCCTATGACATTCTTCATTACAGTTGAAGCAAATGGTTCCCTTCTTACACCTTTCAACCTTGTGTCCAAGCTTTCCGCAATTTCGGCACTTCCAGCAGTCGTCAGCATGCCTCTTGTTGCCACACTTAGGACATCTATCATCGTTGCGCGGTGTGTTGTTGGTAAGATCATTTGCATTCCCCTTTCTCTGGTTCTGACGGCGATTGAAATTCTTCCTATTATCACCTCTATCTACACAATCACCGTCTCCCTTTCTTTTCTCACCAACACGGGCTTCAACTTCCCTATCCTGAATTATCTGTCCAATGAGTTGGTAAGCCATTCGAATAGCATCATCAATGGTTAGTGGTTTAGATGATGTCACGTCCCCCCGGATATTCTTGGTCAACCCTTTAATATATTGTTCAATTCGAATCTCTTCCGGTTCCACCAATCAAGGACATAGCAAGGCCAACTCATGGAATCGGTTTGTGTAACTATCAATGTCCAAACCTTTCATTCTCAGATGAATCAACTCTTGTTCTAACCTAATGATCACACTACGGGGACAGAACTCCAAAGTCATCCACTTCTTAATTTCAGCCCAAGGAGTAGCATTAGCAACATCAATACCCATGAAAGCAATTCTCCCGTTCCACCAAGTCAACGCACGACCTTTAAGAGTAGCCATAGCAAAAGTCACTTTTATCTTCCTCCTTACACTTACTAATCCAAAACACCGACTCAATCTTCTCAATCCACTGGCTTAATCCTACATCACCTTCAGTTCCATTAAAAGGTAGAGGTTCACACTTCATGAACGTCACATAAGTACAGCCACCAACTTCAGGTGCATTAGTTCCAAGTCCTCCTATATTTCCTCCACCATTAGCATTCACATTATTAGCATTCACATTCACATTAGTACCACCAATTCCACTACCGCCAGCTCCACTACCGCCAGCTCCACTACCGCCAGCTTCATTTCTAGCTTGCCATAAATTCAGTCATAGATGCGGTAACTTGCTCCGTAATAATCCTGCGTACATCATCCTCATTCACAGCTTTCTTGTCCGGCATAGTTCTATAATTTCACAATTTCAAAGTATTAAGCATTCACCCAACAAAGGATTCATATAATATGGATTGAATTCATAATCAAGATACAAATAAGCCACAATATGGAATTCAAGTCAAGATACATATTTCATTCGATTTTAAACAAAAGCATTGTCTTAGTTACATCCCATATCAAAGTTCTAGCACTATACATACTCAAAATTCGTGCCAGGTCTACTACTAACAAGTTGGTTCAGTCAAAGTTACAAAAGGTACAAAAGATACAAAGGTCACTACTAAACATAGACTGGTCTACTGAGAACCGCCAGATGGTCCATCATCCATCGTCTTCTGTATCTTTGTCGGACAATCACTGGACACATCTTCAGCTGGGCTCTTACGGATCACTCCTCTTTCAACCATGTCAGCATAAAATCTACTATTCCATCCCACAAATATATTCAACTCCTTCTCAGCTTTCTCACGCATCGCACGAGCCACATTCAACTGAATCTCCATAGAATTCACCTTTTTCTTCATAGCAGCAAACTCACCACTTTCTAATACAGATAACCTCCTAAAAGCCTCATTCAAACCACACTCTACATCAGTCAAATACAAACTAAGCAATTCCCGCTCTTTCTCACCAACCTTAGTCTTCGACTCCAAATAAGCAACATGAGTCTGAACAACACCTAATCCAATCTCTGTCATAATACTCTTAACACGGGAAGCATCTAAATCACGTCTCAAGGCCCATGGTGCAAGACCATCAATATGAGTAGCCTCTCGAGCACTAGACGACTCTCCTATCACACGTCTATGAGTAGCAATACCATCAGTACCGTCAGGTGCATTATCATTCTCATCCTCCTCTGATTCAGAATCAGATTCAGACGATTCAGACATTTCATCTCTAGGTAGCTCAACTTTAGAATCAGACAAATAAACCGGTGGGGGTAAGGGCTCGCCCTCTAGAACATCATAAGGGTAAATAATCTCGGATTCCTCATCATCATCTACCTCATCGTCTATACCTATATCCTCCTCGACATCCTCGTCGTCAATCTCATCATCTAAATTATTTAACCCAATCTCATCACCATTCTCAATATCAACATTATCAATCTCATTTTATACCATATCAACCTGAGGGGCAATCTTATCTCCTAGTCCTATCTTGGGCTCGGGATCCTCAAATGGTTCCTCCTCATCATCCATATCATAATCTACTAAGTCTAAGTAAGGATCATCATCTACATTAGGTTCGGAAATAGCATGGTTCTCTACAGGAATATTAGGGTCAGCCATGACAATCTGCATTTATATATATATGTCGTATTAGGATAACATACTTATTAAACAATTACATACTGAAATCACGATATATACATATATATAAATTAAATTATATATTTCAAAATATATCTTCTCAATAGGGCTTGTTGGTAACGTCGGAGATATTTGGCACCGTTATAGTCAAAATATTTTTCAAATATTTTCTCAAATGTTCATAGTTAAAAGATTTTGAAAGTTTTGTTCAAAACCTTGGTTTTTTTTTAAAATCTTTCGTTCTCTATAACGAGAGCTCTGGTACCAAACTGTAATACTCTCAATTTTCGTATCGGTACAGCGGAAGGGTCTTTTAGAGTGTTACGGGATAGCAAAATAACTACAATCATAGACAACACATAAAAATGGTTGTACAAGGTTCAACATACATTCATTCGATAAAAAGTTTTAAAGTGTACAACAGGTCCCAAGTTATACAGGTCATTAAGTTTACAAAACATAGATCGAATGAACATTTTTATTATTATGTGGGCCATCAGAGTCGATCTCCATCCGAATTACCTTCAAGCACCTGAGATAAAAACATGCAAAAATCATATCAGCGAATGCCGAGTAAATTCATAGAGTTTAATAAAACCGTTATATAAAACAATCATTGAAATCAGAACACAAGTATAATATCAGAAGTAATTCCTCGTATTGCTAGTCAGGCAATATATATATCAAAGCATACATCTTAAACCGTCCATGAGACCGTAGCCTTAATATTACCATTATAGGTAATATTATTATCGTTATTAACATCGTTATCGTATTGTATTGAAATACATTTGGTTACATTTGGATTATTATTAGCCGCATGACATTGTTACCTTACTATCACAACAACGGGCCGCGAACCCGACAAACAATTTGCCCATCTAAGTTAGCGTGTCGTCACAAAAATCACGCTATGTAAATCTTCTCATACATAAATTCGCTTACCAATCAATGTGGTACGACGGGAATCAACCGTCAAGGCGCGAACTGGGGTGATCGTCCCCAAATAGTACTATCATATGCATAAGCGTCTACCAAATCCCGGTAGTTCACAATTCATGCTAATGGGACTTTGAGTGACATAACCTAACTACTAATAATCCTTTTTATCTCGTTTATAGGGTCATAGCATCATTCGGGTCCATATCATTAAGCATACCATCGGGACTACTTGTGTTCTATTTTATCAAAAACTAGCATGTTATCTCCCTCGCGGGCTTACAAATCATTTTATAAAACATTTAAAAGAGTGCGAGGCTATGAACTCACGTTGATAATGAAAGGCGGTTTATCGGCTACGGCCGTGCTTCGGTCACGGAAACCTATATAAATAATAATAGGTCTTAGACTTTTGTCCAATGACTTTATCAAAATAAAAAATATACATATGATGATTTTGTACATATGATGATGATCAAGTGTGTTTATATATTCTTATTTACTCATTTTAGTGTTTATGTATTGGTAACTTTTTACTAGTTTACTTGTTTTACCTATTTACATGTTTTAGGTCCAATAAGCCTATTATAAGTTCATTAACTTGTATTAATCCAATTATACTTGTATTATCAGTATTTATACTTTACATGTTGGTCCCAAATGGGTTAAGCCCAATAAGTAATGTTTATAAGTGTTTAACTTATTTAGTTAAATTATTAGTCCAATATACTAACTTAGCTCGTTAATGTCCGTATGTCCTATAGTTCGGGTTTTATCGGTTTTTACTTGTATTAGATACTTATATATCAGTATATGACTTTTAAAAACTTTACATTAGACGGGTTTGATCGTCTAAGTTTTAATTGGCGAAAAACGTTAATTTTACGGTAATAGCCGAAAAAGTCGCCAAAATCTTGTTTATAGTTTTTATAACTTATAAATATTATTCAACTACCATTTTTATAAAGTGTCCATTTATTTAACCTTATACATATTTATATAAATGAAAATTATAAGTTAGTGGGTTTTAATTTCACATTTTATACTATATTATTTGAGTGCTTATATAATAGTATTAAACATTAATTCTTCAAAATCTGATTTTTAGTTTCATCTTCACCATTTTTATCATATCTAGAGTTATATAATGAGATAGAAGCTCATTTTTGGATGGAATAAACTTCATATTATGTGCTACAAATAAGTTAGTTATAGCTACTGCTCAATCCATGTCTAACTATCCTTAACAGTCCCTACAAAACAGACTATTCAGATTAGCACACTCATCTTGTTTTGATCATATATCACTCATTTTGATGATTCCATTGCATTGCCAACTCTCACATGTGTATGACATCTTATACTTACTGTAACTGGATTCCAACATGCAATTTTATCAGTTTAAGACTTGGTTACTTACTGTTTTTATACAGCCAATAATTTAAGCATGATTTTAGCCTTGTTTCTTATGGTTATTCATCTTTTTAAGCATATTTATCAACACTTGATCCCCACACAACATTTTTATCATCATATATTCATCATATACATATACAATAAGAAATAAAATACATTTGATCTTTACAAAAATAATAAGAGAAATGGAAATGATGATCTTCTTTACCAACCAAGATTATATCTTGTTTTTGGAAGACAACAACTTGATGAACACCAAATATATCTCCAAGATCATCAATCACCAAGATAGTTTGTTGAGAAATTAGCCCTAGGACACAAGCAAATCACCTCCTTTGTTGTTAATATGGCCACCAATCAATCAAGGCTTCAAGGTTTCTCCATAATATGGCTAGATAACATGTAACTTATGGCTAGAAAAGATCAAATGGTGGTGTTGTATGGTGAAGTGGGACGGCAAGGATGAGAGAGGGAGGACAGTTTTAGTTGTTTTGCATGTGTTGGTATAAGCAAATGGTAAGTATGAGTGGTTTTGTTTAGTTTAGTGGGACAAGTAGCTTTCTTATAAAGCTAAGCTTACATGTGTAAGCTTGTAGAGTGTAAGGATGCCATATCAAAGATGTGGTGTCCTCTAGTTTGGCCGTTCCTTAGATAGTGGGGTGGGATAAACTTGTTTGTCCCATCCCACTAATTTACGGGTATTGCTCGATTCTAGTTTCCTCGATTTGCGTGGCCTCGGGTCGTTTTACGAAAAACGTTTTTATAAATTATGAATCAACGGCACAAAACGAATCTAATAAAAATTGTCTCATCAAAAACGGAGTTCAAAAACGTAAATACGTAATCCTAAGGTTTCCGGTTTAGTCGTAAAGGACGCTAAATTATGCACGTATGCCCAAATTTAAATCCGTAAATTGTGAGTTCATCAAGCAACACCAAATAAGTTTCAAAATATTATACGAGAAAATAATTCACTACCTGAAAATGTTAGATTGTCACATCCTATGTTTCTAATATCTTTGGCATTAACTATGTCTATTTCATCCAAGTCATCATCTACCAAAGGTGATGTCTTATATGAAGGAGGGGTTTCATCAAATGTCACGTTAAGTGATTCTTCAATTACACCCGAGGTTCTATTGAGGACTATGTAGGCTTTGCTAGTTCGAGAATAACCTAAAAAGATACCTTCGTAAGACTTTGGATCAAACTTGGTAAGGTAATATTTGGTGTTAAGAATGAAGCACTTGCTTACAAACACCCTAAAGTATTCCAATGAGGGTTTCTTACCTTTAAGAGTCTCATAGGGGGTCATTCCTAGAAAAGATCGAATAAGAAGTCGATTGAGAATGTAGGTCGATGTGTCCACGGCATTGTACCAAATTTTTTGAGGCAAAGATTGCTCATTTAACATCGTCCTACTCATCTATTGGATGGTCCTATTCTCTTTTCAACTACCCCATTTGATTGTGGAGTGCGAGGAACCGAGAAGTTATGGGTAATACCATGAGCTTCACAAAAGGCACCGAATTGGACTTCATTATCAAATTCCCTACCATGTCCGTCTTAATAGAGAAAATTGAACATCCTAGTTGATTTTTAATTCTTCGACTAAAGGTTTCGAAGTGATGGAAAGCTTCATTCTTAGACGCCAAAAATCTAGTCCAAGTGAATCTAGAGTAGTCTTCAACAATAACTAGGGTATAAAGGTTACCTCCATAACTCCATATGGCGGAAGGTCCAATGAGATCCATATCTAGGATCTCTAAGCACCGAGAGGTTGAAACCAAATTATTGGCTTTGTGACTTGAGTGAACTTGCTTCCCAATTTTACAAGCATCACAAAGTTGACTATCAAACTTCATCTTGGGGAGATGTCATACCAACTCCTTACAGACTAAAGATTGAATTAAACGCATATTAGCGTGACCTAATTTCCTATGCCAAATAGTAGAACCATCATCTAAAGTCGCTAGACATAAGTTGTCCTTGGACTTCCTATTAACCTTCATGACATAAAGCCCGTGATTTCTAACACCTTTTCCAATGACTTTTCCATCTTTTACGATTTCACTGTCATATTCCGAAAAGATGACCTTACACTTATTGTCACAAATATGACCTATACTTAGAAGGTTAAAACCTAAGTTATCTACGTGCTCTACGTTTTCTATAGTCATAGAGTCAAGAGAGACCGTACCTTTGCCAATTATATTACCACGTCGATTACTTGCGATTGTAGCGTTACCTCCATCATATGCTTTGTAGTGCGAGAACAAACTTCGATTACCCGTCATGTGTTTAGAACAACCACTATCCTTAATCCACTCTTCGGGCTCTAAATCGATTCCCAAGCATATCTAGGTAACAACAAACAAGATCAAACATTTGGTCCCCAATATCTCATGGGTCCAAAATTGTTAGTTCCAACCATCCCTTGCATTTGGTTAGGATGCATTAATGAAGGAGACATTCCCCATGGGAAAAGTATTGTTGTTGATAATTATTCCAATTCATATGGCCATTTTGTTGTCCATAGTTTCTCCTAGGTATCTTTGATCTTGATATAGAATAATTATTATTCCTCCTAGGTGTTGGAGTTTTACTTCTAGGTCGTGATTTAGCTTGATCATCTCTTTTTGGCGTAGGTGTTCCACTTCTAGGTTTAGATTCATTTCGTAATCTTGGAGGAGTAGATGTTTGTCTAGATAAGTTTCTAGTTCCCATTAGAGGTTTACTCAAGGGCTTGTGGAATTTATCTAGAGTAGACTTTTCAATTATAGGTACTTTGACCTTGTTAATAAGAATATGTTTTGGTCCTTCACCTAAAATAGACTTTTCAGAAAGTTTAGGATTTTCACAAAAATCTTCTTCTGGTCGCAGTTCTTTAGCTCCATCCGCGATTCCATAGCAATAAGGAACCGCCACATATATTGGAGAATCAGGTACAGGGGAGTCTTTTTATGAAAACCTAACTTGTTTTGGTTCACTGGTTGATGCTTCATTAGTGTTATATCTTAACCCAAGTCTTTCCATAAAATGAATTTGTTTGTTAACATATCATCAAGAGCATTAGTACCTCTCATGAACTTTTCAAATCTAATGGAGGTGCTCTTAAGGTTTTCTGTTGGAAATTCACTTTATGTGACGACATTTAAGAATTCCCATTAGTTATCATAGTCACACACGCATAGACTAGACTAGGTAACAATGTATAGTTTAGGTGTCGTGTGACTATATATACCCCTCTAAGGTTTCCAAGGAGGGGGTTGTTGTTTGTGTTTTTCCCATTTTTCACTTAACACATTTTTCCTTTCATTTTACACACACAACCTTCTCTCTCTATCTCCACCATGGCTGCCACCACTTACCACCACCCACCAAGACCACCGGATCTATAAAATATCAAACCCACAATTGGCAATAGAGCTTCGGTTCAATCCTTGGATCGTTAGTGTTTTTGTTATTGATTTTGGTGGTCAAAATTATTTTTCTTGGTTCGGATCTGTTTAACTTTTTGTCACTTTTATACCATTATTTTTGTCCGAATCTATTATCCTATCTATGTCACAATTTTTTCATATTTATCAAGTTATTGTTCTTATCTCATTCATTTGTCTTGTCCAAAACTGTCACACAAGAATATCAGATCTACAGTTGTTGTTTTTATGGTCAGTCTCATGGATGAAGATGAAAACCAGATTCCTAGAAAAACCCAGATCCCGAAAATCCGGAAAGTACATTTGGATAAGATTCATGCTTGGTTATTGCGATGGCTTTGCGATGCTAGCTTTGCGATGGCTTTTGCGATGCGAGCATTGCGATGGCTTTTGCGATGCGAGCATTGTGATAGCCCTGCGATGCGAGCATTGCGATGGCTTAGTAAAACCATTGCGATGGTGTACAAAATATTGTGATGCAATTAGTGAAAATATTACGATGGCTTTATTTTTTTAAAATATTGCGATGCAGTTTATAGAAAAAGATTGTGACCAGTATAACATATACTTAAGACCATGTTGTATCAAAAATATACCGAGCCAAAATCCTTTGACACAACCGATTCGACTCTACCATTACACCCCAACCTTTTAACTCCAACAAATCCACCATGATCTAACCTACTCCCATCGTCACCTAATCCATCTAAATCAGAACATGACTCAAAACTTAATTTTTTAGATCTCAGCTTAATTTTTTCATGGTTGCTCATGCAAGTAAAGATCTAATAAGATCTATTCACGAATTAATTTTTCTTCACTGTTCCATGTAGGTCATTCACCCTCTTTAATATTCGAGTTTCAAGATTAACTTGTAACAATTATGTTATAATCAACCCTACTCTCGATGACACACAAATCAAAAAACCAACATGCAATCAATTAAATCATCTCATTATCTTACCCGAGACCCTCATGGATCTTGAGCCCTTTCTATCTCGTCCTTAATCTTGTTTAAAAAATTGATTACGGCGAATGGATATGAGTTTAATGGTTATATAGGTTTGTAATTGTTATCAGTTGTGGTTAGTGACTGGTATGAACAATTGTTGATCGATTTTTGGTTGAAGATTTGTGATGAGATTAGATGATAATATGATTTTGTTATCAGCTTATCATTTTTGAGATTGAGAGATGGGACGGAGGTTACGATGTGCAGGTTTGAATGTGGCTGAGATGTTAGATAAGAAAAAGATGGGGGGCGGAGAAAAAGTGAGATGTGATTAGGGTTATTACTGAAGTGAGTGATTAGGTGATGTGTTTTATACCTAATTTTTAGATATTGAAAACCAATGGATCGGGTATGTAGCAGTTGGGCTTAAGATTTTCTTTATAAAAGATTTAATGGTTGACAAATCATTGTTATTTATTTGAGCTGAGATCGAGTATGTGATGGAAATTAGGTTGCACTAATTTAATATTTCCCACTTGGTTGTTGGCATGTCGTAATTTAATGGGATATATTTCCGAAACTCTATCTACGCTTAAAATAAATTTGACAAAATTTGCACTAATTTTAGTGCCATAATTAAAAGACGAGACACTAATTTTAATGGCAGTTGGCAGGTGCATAATGATATACGATGGCCCAAATATCTTGAGTTATATTGCACTAATTTTATGCAAAACATTTATTTTGGACAAAATTTGTAATCTTAAGTTATATTTGGGTAATAATCGAGGCTTGACAAGGACAAAAAGACGAGACAAAGTGACAAGATTTATTTGAGACGAGACCAAGAAATTTGGCGATATTTTTAGTGACTACAGATTTTGTGTTCGGGTATTATTATTATTTGAAGTTGAAAATGGATTTTTCGAAGGCGTGTACTTATTTTATCTTTCAAAGATAACTTGCTCGTGCTTAATCTTATAATGAAGACTTGTTTATCTAGTTTCCGGGTTCGGGGTGGTTGGTTGATGACCCGGATAACTATCACTTTAATGAGCTACTTTATTGTACTCCGTGTCACGCGCATAGTCGACGTGGATAATTTCAAGAGGTTTTGTGCTTTTATACTTCTTTAGTAATGTATTGGGTACTTAGAGATTTCTCCACCGTTCCTCATTCAACAATAGTGCAAGATTAAGTCACAAGATCGAAGGATTCTTATTCAGTTTCACGTTTGATATATCTGATTCATTTCATCAGTGGTCACTTCAAATTGCCTACAAGGGGTTGGTAAATATTGCCATGGAGAGTTTATGAGTAGAGAATTTCGATCGGCAACTGATTCTCGCATTATATAATTCAGCTTATTTATTATTCTCACGAGATTTTAGGTACATGTGCGTACGATTTATTGCTGGTTCCGAGCTTTCGAAACTATCAAGGGGGAAGAAGAAGACATATAGAACGCACAACAAGTACACGTGATGAACTTCATACCTTCTTTTGATTTTAAGACATTCCGGGAAGACAATTTTCATAACCATAAAGAAAATCACTGTTTTAACTCGTGGCATTAGCAATCTCTAAACGATACAATATTTTTTTGATGTTTAATTGTTTTGATGTTGCAATTATTCATCATCATTATCCTATATGGAGAAATATGCACTTCCGGGACTAAATTGACTCTGATGCATCTCCAGAAGAAGATATGTACATTTCAGGGACTTAATTGACTCTGGTGTTACGATGTCAACTTCATGAATGGGATAAAGTGTCCACTTCAGTATTTGAGATTCATACATGGGATTGGTTTACTTTCTTCAACTACCTGGGGGAAGAAATGTCTTGATTCTTTCTAGTATGCATAACTTGAACTCTCAGGGGGAAGAAAAATTCAGAAGAGTTATTCAAGCGTGAGAAGAGAAGTTGTTGACCTACTTGGTGTGCCCCAAAATTTCAATCCCTCATAGCAACATTATCATTTTATATGATGGGGTTTGCTTGTTAAATTCCGTTGTGCGCTTAATCATTCTAAGCTTTATTGAAAGCTTTGAAGTTGCTTATGAGGATTGTCGGTTTAGGGGGAAGCTATTAAAAGCTTCTACATCAAGTTTATGTGGCATGAATTAAGGGGAAGTTAATTCAGAAGCTTCTACTTAACCAGAAGTATATGGATTACTTAGCTCGTGCCGTTATAGTATTTCTACTACAAGTTACTTTAAAGATGAGTCGTTTTGAAGTAAAGACTTGAAGTCAAAAGCCTCTGAAGACTTCATCAGCATTGGACGCTTCATGGAAGCTTTTGTTCTTAATCATTATGTACTTGTTACGAAGAATATTGTAAGGAATTCTACACGTCGTCCCATGGGGGAAGATTGTTGGAAATTCACTTTATGTGATGACATTTAAGAATTCCCATTAGTTATCATAGTCACACACGCATAGACTAGACTAGGTAACGATGTATAGTTTAGGTGTCTGTGACTATATATACCCCTCCAAGGCTTCCAAGGAGGGGTATATATAGTCACACGACACCTAAACTTTACATCGTTACATAGTCTAGTCTATGTGTGTGTGACTATGATAACCAATGGAAATTCTTAAATGTCGTCACATAAAGTGAATTTCTAACAATCTTCCCCCATGGGACGACGTGTAGAATTCCTTACAATATTCTTCCTAACAAGTACATAATGATTAAGAACAAAAGCTTCCATTAAGGTACGAGGCTTTTTTACTTCAAGTCTTCACTTCAGAGTGACTCATCTTCGTAGTAACTTGTGGTATAAATACTGTAACGGTATGAACTAAGTAATCCATATACTTCTGGTTAAGGAGAAGCTTCTGAATTAACTTCCTCCTAATTCATGCCACATAAATTTGATGTAGAAGCTTTTAATAGCTTAACCAACAATCCTCATAAGCAACTTCAAAGCTTTAAATAAATCTTAGAATGATTAAGCGCACAACGGAATTTAACAAGCAAACCCCATCATATGAAATGATAATGTTGCTAAGAGTGATTAAAAGTTTGGGGCACACCAAGTAGATCAACAACTTCTCTTCTCACGCTTGAATAATTCTTCTGAATTTTTCTTCCCCCTGAGAGTTCAAGTTATGTATACTAGAAAGAATTAAGACATTTCTTCCCCCACGTAGTTGAAGAAAGTAAACCAATCCCAAGTATGAAGCTCAAATACTGAAGTAGACACTTTATCCCATTCATGAAGTTGACATCGTAACACCAGAGTCAATTAAGTCCCGGAAACGCACATATCTTCTTCCGGAGATGCACCAGAGTCAATTAAGTCCCGGAAGTGCATATTTCTCCATATAGGATAATGATGATGAATAATTGCAACATCAAAACAATTAAACATCGAATCAGTAGTGTACCATTTAGAGATTGATAACGGCACGAGTTAAAACACTGATTTTCTCTGCGGTTATGACAAATGTCTTCCCGGAGTGTCTTCAAATCAAAAGAAGGTATGTCTTCTTCTTCCCCCTTGATGGTTTCGAATAATAAATAAGATGAGTAATATATTTTGTGAGAATCAGCAGCTGATCGAAGCTCTCTACTCATAAAATCTCCATAGCCATCTTTACCAACCCCCTTGTCGGCAATTTGAAGTGACCACTGATAGAATGAACCGGATATACCAAACATGAAATTGAATAAGAATCCCTCGATCTTGTGACTTAAGCTTGCACAATTGTTGAATGAAGAACAGTGGAGAAATCTCTAAGTACCCAATACATTACTAAAGAAGAATAAAAGCACAAAACCTCTTGAAATTATCCACGTCGACTATGCGCGTGACACGGATACAATAAAGTAGCTCATTTAAGTGATAGTTATCCAAGTCAAAATTACACACGAGTTAAAAAATTTCAAAAACATGTTTTTGAAATATCTTGGATCGTAACACTTGATCGTAGTGGGGATCGTACTCAGATCGCAATGGGGATCGCAGTCCTTGATCGTGACAAGTGATCGTACTCCTTGATCGTGACAAGTGATTGTACTCCTTGATCATGACAAGTGATCGTACTCCTTGATCGTACCCAACGATCGTACTCGGATCAAACTCGTCTGATTGTACCCAACGATCGTACTCGGATCGCACTCATTTGATCGCACCCAACGATCTTACTCGGATCGCACTCGTGATCGTACCCAACGATCGTACTCGGATCGTGGCCTGTGATCGTAGTGAGTGATCGAGGCCTGTGATCGCAGTGAGTGATCGTGGCCTGTGATCGCAGTGAGTGATCGTATTATTGATCGTGCTATTGGATCACAAGTAGAAACCCCGGGTTTATGCGATCACAATACACAGATCGTAAAATGGTTACCACTTTTCTCGGACAGTACAAAGCACAACAAATTCGAGATTCTAAGCCTAAAAATGAATCAAACACCCAAAAAATTTGTGTTTTAAATCAAAATAACTATACCAAATCACTATAAAAGTAAGTAAATGAAGTATATCAAGATTAAACCGTAAAAACACACAAAAAAATTGGTACGTGTGAATTTGGATCAAAATAGGCGAGAGAATCAAGATCACAAACACAAAAACCAAACAATCATCCCATGGCTCTTGATACCAACTGTATGAGATATGTAAATCTAGCTTATGTTTTAGAGAAAGAAAGAGATAGAAAGATAGATGATTTCACACACACTTTAGAGAGAGAAAGCGATTAACTATGTGTAAAATGAAATGAAACCACACCCTCTCCATCTAAGGAGAGGGTTTTGTATACCTAAGCCCATGAGATGGGCTTGGTCTTACATTGGGCCGTCGGCCCATACAACTTATGGGCTCGGTTTGGGCTTTGTTTAATAAGTGTAAATAACTAAACTATGAGCTATTACATGGACTATTGTTGGAGTGACCGAGCCTTTCTAATACGAAAAACGTATTTCCAACATCTACTTTATGCATTTCATCATACATTTTGCTACTTATTTATTTGGACATTGTTTATTCCTTTTCCTTTACAGTACTTATGTTTGTGTGTGATGAGCTTATACTTGGGGGTATCGATGTTTGTTTCCGGTATTTCCTGTCCTGGTCATTTAATGTTTTAAGACATTTACCTTGTATGCTTTGATGACACACCATAATCACGTGTCACATTCCATGTACCAAAATGGGGTGTTACAAATTGGGTGCTCGACACCGCATAAAATGTTCCATGTAAATCATGTAAGTTAGACACATTTTTCTCCCGAAAGTTTTCAAGACTATTTTTCACAATATATTTTAATCAAGTTTGGTATGTCTAATATCAACCGATTTTATATATTAGAGATAGGGGAGAAAATGTGATTAAAATGTGATCTAATATATGAAACATATATTTAAGACTCAAGCACTTTAACGCTTACCCACATGTGCGAAACACTTTGGATTATCGATGTACATGTGAAGGTGGAGCTTTTATGACACGACAAAACTATCAAGGTGTTAAATGTTTTTCAAACACTTTGATAGACTTTCAAGTGGTTTTTATGGTTACGATCTCGTACCCACAACATCTTTAATTCACGACGTTATTGGTGTCAAAAGGGTGGTTAGGTATAAGTCATATGATCCAACCAGAACTAGAGGGATCTTCCCAAGGACAATCCACTAGATTAATAGAAGTCCTTAGGAAATATGGAGTCGAATGTGAACGTAGCAGAATGTTGACTAAGTACTAAAGCTAGCACTGGAACAAACACAACAA
Source organism: Glebionis coronaria (assembly GCA_025667525.1). Taxonomy (NCBI): domain Eukaryota; kingdom Viridiplantae; phylum Streptophyta; class Magnoliopsida; order Asterales; family Asteraceae; genus Glebionis; species Glebionis coronaria. The sequence goes on from CM046880.1 coordinate 266,764,881, forward strand.
GGTGCTAGTAATGATGTCTTGGTAAGCATCGAAGGGGTTAAAAAATGAAAAATAAATGTAAGGATAAAGGATGTAAAGAATTAGCCCTCCATACAACTTACGCAAAAACCGGGTCAACACATCATGAAGACTACATATCATGGACCTAGTGATGTAATGCACAACCTTTCCCCAGCTGACTCAGACTTCTCTCAAAAGAAGTTTGTTTTATTGTCACGGAGATCAACATGACTTCTATTGACTTTCTAATAAGTGTGAAAACACTTATCCTTTTACCACTTATTTCCAATAAAAACAAGACCAAAACGTGTATTTTATGTCGTAAAAGTCGGAATTATGCGTGGTTTGTGTTTTTATTGTGTTTCAAGATAAAAATATGAAAAAAGGAGAAAACATGGGCTATCACGAGTTTTTATCGAAGAAAACGAGAAAAGAAGAAGTCAAAAGATCAAGAGTGCAAAAAGAACGGAAGTCCAAGGCCTATTCTGAGGATTTATCGAAGAAAAAGTCTAAAGACGGAAGTTTAATGAAGTCGAACAACCAAGTCTAATTATAGAAGAAAATTATGAGTTCAAATTATATCGACAAATCCCGAGACGATGTCGAGAAAGACAAATAATTTAAATCAAGTCGAGACCAGAAGAAAGAAAAAGAAAGCAACACATGCACCTCCCCACCTCCTATATATACCCTCCTAATGACACATTAGGAGGGTGTTAGCTAGTTTTATTTTTCTTTTTTTAGTTTTATTTTTAGAGAGAGAAAGTGTTTAACTTTATCTCACTAGAACTTCATCTTTTCTTTCCTTTCATGTTTAAGCTTTGATTTAATCTTGTATTTTGGAATCATTAATCTATAAGTTCAAGTTTAAGCTTTTCATCTTTAATCTTCTTCTACCTTTCTTGATTTTTATTTGTTTTTTATTCGTGATAATCGTGATCTTGTTTCATCTTGATGTTTATGAGATCAAAAAGTTTATCTTTTGGTGTCTATCTAAGTTTTATACGGATTAAGCTTTGAGCTTATCATGCTTATTGGCTTATTTTGTGTTTAGCTTATTTACTTTTAAGTTTTCATAAAAGTTTAGTCTTTTTAAAGTTTGATTCATAAAGTTTGCTTATTTCGTGTCTTAAAAGTTTTTAAATTTATGCTTGTTTTTATTTGGTTGAGATTTAAATAAGTGCTTATTCATTTTGCTTATTTGTGCTTATTCATTTTTGCTTATTCTGTTTTTGAATCCCATCGTAACAGCTATTTACCCAATTCGATCGAGTAAGTGTGATCGCATAAACCCTAGGGTTTCTACTTGCGATCCATTGTTGTGATCAAAGCTAAGATCACTTGACCACGATCATTGGGGTGTGATCGCTCATTACGATTCCTGGTCACGATCACTCATTGCGATCGCTGACCACGATCACTCGCTGCGATCACTTGGTTGCGATATGGGCCACATTTTCTAATTTCCATCGCATTGAGTGAGATCGCTTGACCACGATCTAGGCTACGATCGATTGTTACGATCGTAGGCTGCGATCACTTGGTGAGACCGCCAAGTACGATCCAAAAGTGCAATCCCTCATTTCTTGAGTGCGATCCACCACTGCGATCTGAGTTACGATCGTATTACGATTTAACTTTAGTTTTTGTTTTATTTATCTTAGTTTTCAAATTTAATCTTTCCCGCATTTTTACTTAGTATTATTTTAAACGAGTTTTGTCTTAGTTTATTTTTACAAAGTTTTAAGTTTTAAATTTACTGTAAGTTTTTAATCATTTATTTTTGACTCGTCATTTTTAGTTTAATTTACTCAACGACACTTTCATTTTACTATTAGTTTAAAATAGATAACCATCTCTCTTTATTTTTCCACCAAGAACGACTGAGTCGCACGATTAACCAATAGTCAATTCGAAAAGATTGGAATAACGAACAAATTTTATATAAGAAAACCTCTTGTATTAAATGGCGCCGCTGCCGGCTCCTTTCGTGAAGATTAACGGTTTATTGTGAGAGACGTGTTGGATTTTGGGATCCGTTCACTCTTGAACGTTATTTTACTTGTCTAATTTTCAAAAATATAAAAAAAATCCAAAAAAAGATAAAATTTTCAAAAAAAAAAAAACCAAAAAAAAGAAAAACATAAAAAACCAAAAATATTTCTTGTCTATCTTTCTTTTCCTTTTTTAGGTGTGTATGCGTACCCGTGCTCGTAAGAAGAAAGCAATTAAAGCCGAAGTCGAAACTCAACCTATTGTCACCATGGGCAATCGACCAATGATCGAGCTTTTGCAATCGCACGTAGAGGGCAACACCGATGCTATTGTCATACCCGAGATTGGAGCCAACAACTTTGAGCTCAAATCCGGCTTCATTCAAATGGTCTCTGCTCAACCATTCTTGGGGCGTACACTTGATGATCCTCTTGACCATATCAAAAGGTTTCTTCAACTCACTAATACAGTCAAGTTTAATGGGGTTTCACAAGAGGTAATTCGCTTGCAACTTTTTCCTTTCTCCCTAGAGGGACAAGCCCGGCATTGGCTTGATAAGGAACCGCCACAAAGTATTCTTACGTGGTCGGATTTAGAGACCAAATTCATCAACTACTTTTTCCCACCCTCGCGTACTACCGCTTTGCGGAATGAAATCATTAACTTTGAACAAAAGTTCAGTGAGACATTTAGTGAATCTTGGGACCGTTTTAAGGAACTTTTAAGAAAGTATCCACAACATGGTTTCACAAAAGTGCATCAAATTAATACTTTTTACAATGGTTTAAGCATGAATGACCAAGATTCACTAAATAGTGCTTCGGGAGGTAACATTTTGGTTAAGTCTGCTAATGTCGCATCAGATATTATTGAGAATAAATCTAAAGTGCAAACCAAAAGTGTTCGGGCTAATGTGGCTAGTGCTAGCACTAGTGACACCGAGAGGAGACTTGATAAGCTTACTACGGTTGTTGAAGCACTTGCGTTACAAGCCGTTAACAATGCTAAAAACAACAATGCTATTAATATAACTTGTGAAACTTGTGGTTGGCCACACTCTTATGCTAATTGTGATAAAGCTTATGATCAATCTCACGGGGAAGTGTATGCTTACAACACCGAGAGAGTTCATTGCCTAATGTCGATGTTAATCACTTGTCTTACAACTCGACAAATTATTTGGCTCCACCCGGTTTTCAACAAAGACCACCACAACCTAACCAAAACAACGAAGGGCCGCCAAGAGATAATTTTCAAGGTAATGCCAATGTGAGGGGCTTAAATGCAAATCAGGGAAATTACCAAATGAAAAATCAAGGCTTTCCAAACCAAGGTTTCAATCCTCAAGGTTTTCCATCTTATAACCTGTTAATGGAATAATGCCTAAAAACGTTCCTTTCATTTTTCGGTCTCGCTTAGTTTTGATTACGACAATATGTAAAAACAAGCATTTACGAAAACAATGAAAAACAAATTCTTGAGTTCAAGTATTTTTCATTTTACCCACTTTCACTTAAGGTATGAATAAACAAGTACTAACCTTAATCAAGTGATCAAGTGATTTAATCTTTTTTTAAAACTCACCTTTTATTAAGTGTGACAAGTTTTTAATTAAACTTTCTTTTTAAGAAAATGTTTTATTAAATTAAATATTTGAAATTTTGAAAATGGCATATTCTTTTTTGATTTAGAATATTCTTTCAGGATATTTTATAATTAGATAAGACCTCCACCACTAAAGGACAAAAAGGGAGCGGAGTCCACACCGGCGGTTCCCTAGTACCTAGGCGGTTCCTTATCGATAAGGTACCGCCGGCTGAGATAAGGAACCACGGGCAGATATAGCCGTTGGCCCTTTGTCCTATAAATAGTGGACCTTTCTCAGATTTTCTCTTCACTTCTTTTGCACATAAATTTCCAGATTCAAACATACTTCTTAAATCACTCAAATCCTTGATCATTTGATTGATTACTACTTGTTTAGAAGTGAATCTATCTCATCCATCCCTTCCTCTTCAAGTGCAAAGAGAAGAACACTATCCTTGTGAAGTGTTGAGTCCACCACCAAAGATCCTTTGAAGATCAAAATTTATACATTTGTTGTTGTGTCATAGTTGTGAAGATCTAAGTAGTTGTGTCTATCTGGAAGTTGCGTATGTACTAACTAATTGTGTAGATTGGTCCTAGCTACGATTAGGGCTCGACTTTTAGCTTAGAGTCAGAAATTGGTTAAGCAACGTGTACGGTTTTCTCCACCATAAGGAGCTTGTTGTATAGTAAACTCTCGAGTAAGGAGTACTCGATAAGTGGAGTAGGAACGAGGAGTGAGATTCGTTGCCGAACCACAATAAATCCTTGGTGTTTGGTTTGATCTTTCCTTACCCTTAACTCTTTACATTCTTTATTCTTTGTGCATATACATTAATTAGTATTAGTTTAGTTACACTATCATTGTTCATATTGTGCATAAGAAGATTTCACTTATTTACTTAATTCTATGTTTTTGAGAAAAAAGGATTTTTGAAAACCATCATTTAACAAGTAAATATAAGAAACTATTCAACCCCCTCCCCCTTCTAGTTTCTACAATTGGTATCAAAGCGGGTTGCTCAAGTATTTTTAAAGTATATTGTATTTTAAAAACTTGAATCGATCTATGGATTCCAACAAGTACCTAGAAGGGCAATCTATGCAAAGACCACCACTTTTTGAAACTGATAGTTTTATTTATTGGAAAAATAGATTTGAGACTTATGTGAAATCAAAAGATTTAGATCTTTGGCATGTTATTACCAATGGTGATTTTTTACCTTATCAATTTAATGAAGTTTCTAAAACAAAGGAATTGGTCACTTTTGACAAAGCTAATGACGATACTAAAAAGAAACTTTCGAAAAATAATGAGGCTAAAATGGTGATTTATAATGCCTTACCTAAGAAAGATTATGAAAGGATTTTTATGTGTGAAACCGCTAAAGATATTTGGAACACTCTTTTAGTAACCCACCAAGGTAATAGCCAAGTCAAAGAAAGCAAAATCGATCTTCTTGTCCAACAATATGTATAATTTGTCATCTTATAAGATGAAACTATTGATAGTGCTTTTGCTAGATTTAACACTATTATTACTAGTCTAAAAGCACTTGATGAATGTTTTTCTAGCAAGAACACTGTTACGAAGTTTCTAAGAGCTTTACATCCGAAGTGGAGAGCAAAAGTCACGGCGATCGAAGAATCAAAAGATCTCTCAACTTTATCACTCGATGAACTCATAGGCAACTTGAAGGTTCATGAGATGATAATCTTGAAGGACTCGGAATTGGTGAAAACCAAGAGTGAAAGGAAGTCTCTTGCACTCAAAGCCAAGAAGGCACAAAGCGATCATGATAGTTCCTCGGATAGTGATGACGAGGAGTATGCATTAGCGGTGAGAGATTTCAAGATATTCTTCAAAAGACGAGGTCAACACGTGAGGCAACCCAACAATGACAAGAAACCATTCTCAAAGAATCGGTTTGCCAAGAACGAAAAAGGTGATAGGAATTGATTTAGATGTGGTGATCCAAATCATTTTATTAGTGAGTGTCCAAAGCCCTCACGCGATAAGAATCACAAGACATTCGTTAGTGGTTCTTGGAGTGATAGCGGTGAAGATGTTGATGACAACCCCAAAGAAGAGAAATGTCTTATGGCTCACACTTCTAAAGAGGTACATTCTGTAACAGAATATTATAGCAATGATAGCTCCACCTTAGATGATATTGTATTAGAAGGCCAATATGATAATTTACACAAACTTAGCCTTAAATTCATAGAAAGGAACAAAACCTTAAAATTAACCAAAACTAAGCTTGAAAATGAGATCAATGAACTTAGGGAAAAATTAGCCAAGCTTGAGAAAAATAAAGAAGTTGATGTAGGTTGCGTAAGTTGTGAGAAACTTAGATTAGAGAATGAAGATCTCAAGAGAACCTCCATTAAACTGGAAAAGTTCATGAAAGGTACTAGTGCTCTTGATGATATGTTAAACAAACAAATTCATTCTAAGGAAAGACTTGGTGTAGGTTTTAACTCAAATGAAGCATCAAACAGTGAACCTAAACAAGTCAGATTTTCAGAAAAATTGTCTGTTGTACGCGGTCCCAGATTGTATGGGCGGTTCCTTATCACTATGGAACCGCCGCCCTAGATAAGGAACCGCGGCAGAAAGAATTTTTGCTGAAAATCTTGAACTTTCTGAAAAATCAAATTTAGGTGAACATCCTAAGCATCTTATTGTTAACAAGGTCAAATTACCCAAACTTGACGACAATGTCGTTGATAAGTTCTATAAGCCTTTGAGTAAACCTCTAATGGGAAATAAAATTTTATCAAGACCATCTTCTACTCCACCAAGAGTACGGAATGAGTCTAGGACTAGAAGTAGAACGACAACACCTAGAAGAGATAGTCAAAACAATTCACGACCTAGAAGTAAAACTCCAACACCTAGAAGGAATGACCATAACTCGAAACCAAGATCAAATACACCTAGGGGAAATAATGAACAACAAAATGGTTATATGAATTATTATCCTCCTCCCTTTTGTTCCTCATGGGGAATCTCTCCTCCATTCATGCATCCCAACCAAATGCAAGGGATGTTTGGAACTAACAATTTTGGACCCATGAGATATTAGGGACCAAATGTTTGATCGTGTGTGTTGTTTCCTAGTTATGCTTGGGAATTGATTTGGAACCCGACGAGTGGATTAAGGATAGTGGTTGTTATAAACACATGACGGGTAATCGAAGTTTGTTCTCGCGCTACAAAGCATATGATGGAGGTAACGTCACATTCGCTAGTAGTCTACGTGGTAATATCATTGGCAAAGGTACGGTTTCTCTTGACTCCATTAGGATTGAAAATGTTGAGCACGTAGATAACTTAGGGTTTAACCTTTTAAGCATAGGTCAAATTTGTGACAATAAGTGTAAGGTAATCTTTTCGGAATATGACAGTGAAATCATAAAAGATGGAAAGGTCACTGGAAAAGGTGTTAGAAAGCATGGGCTTTATGTCATGAAGGTCAATAAGAAGTCAAAAGACAAGATATGTCTTGCGACTATAGATGATAGTTCTACTCTTTGGCATAGGAGATTAGATCACGCTAATATGCGTCTAATTCAATCTTTAGTCTCTAAGGAGTTGGTAAGACACCTCCCCAAGATGAAGTTTGATAGTCACTTTTGTGATGCTTGCAAAGTTGGAAAGCAAGTTCACTGAAGTCACAAAGCAAAGAATTTGGTTTCAACCTCTCGGTGCTTAGAACTCCTACATATGGATCTCTTTGGACCTTCCGCCATACGGAGTTATGGAGGTAACCTTTATACCCTAGTTATAGTTGACGACTACTATAGATTCACTTGGACTAGATTTTTGGCATCTAAGAATGAAGATTTCGATCATTTCAGAATCTTTAGTCGAAGAATTCAAAATCAACTAGGATGTCCAATTGTCTCTATTAGGACGGATCATGGTAGGGAATTTGATAATGAAGTACAATTTGGTGCCTTTTGTGAAGCTCATGGTACTACCCATAACTTCTCGGCTCCTCGCACTCCACAATCAAATGGGGTAGTTGAAAGGAAGAATAGGACCATCCAAGAGATGAGTAGGACGATGTTAAACGAGCAATCTTTGCCTCAAAAGTTTTGGTGCAATGCCATGGACACATCGACTTATATTCTCAACTGAATTCTTATTCGACCTTTCCTAGGAAAGACCCCCTATGAGATTCTTAAAGGTAAGAAACCCTCATTGGAATACTTTAGGGTGTTTGGAAGCAAGTGCTTTATCCTTAACACCAAAGAATACCTTACCAAGTTCTACCCAAAGTCTTACGAAGGTATCTTTTTTGGTTATTCCCAAACTAGCAAAGCCTACATAGTCCTCAATAGAACCTTGGGCGTAATTGAAGAATCACTTAACGTGACTTTTGATGAAACCCTTCCTTTACCCAAGACACCACCATTGGTTGATGATGACTTGGATGAAGTAGAAGTAGTTAAAGCCAAAGAGGTTAGAAAAATAGGAGTTGAAGACCTTAGTGTTGAAAAGGAAGTAAACATTATGGAGTCTAAGGATCATACTCTCAATAATATCATTGGTGACTTAAATCAAAGGACCCTAAGATCTCAAGTCCAAAACCAAAGCAACTTCTTTTTGTTGATGCAAAAGTTGGTTGATCCTTGTTAGACCCGAATTAGGCTTGATTCGGGTTGGCTGGGTACCGGCTCCTGCACCAAGTGAATCTTCTGGTTGGGATCCTGCACACTAAACAGCACGCGTTAGGCTTACCGTGGGAAGGTTTCCCACGATTAGACTCCGGCGTGAGAGTAAGTAATCGATTTAGGGTTATATGTGAGTTTAGAGAGAATTGTGATACCTTTGTGGAACCCTTGGGGGTTCCTTTTATAGGCAGTGAAACCCTAGTGGGCTTTCACTGATCCTTCGGCCCCAAGGAAGAGATAAACACCAGAATTAGAATGATTGTAATCTTCTAATTCTGGTAGTGAATATCCTCTCTTATTGGGGTAAAGATATCCCTAGACAGGATATTATTCTATCTAACCCTATGTCGGCCGTATCGGCCGTACCGGGCCGTGGGCCGCACACGTGTGCGCGGTTACTGTTCACTCAGGCCCATAAGCCTGACTGACATTATTCCACCCATACGTAATGGGCCGGATACGGGTAGTACCCTCGGGCCGGGTTAATGACCCGGCTGGGGACTATACGTCATCATGTCCCCCCAGTCTAGTTGTTACAACCGTAGGTGGAACCTCTAGACTACAAAGATGCTCCCGGACGTACCAAGGAATTCATAACAAAGGACAATGATGCTCGATACATAGTAGCCGAGACAAATTAAATATATCATTAAATGCCAAGTCTTACGTTAAAGCCGCATAACCCGACATGAACAACTGTTCATCTGACTTGTTTGACTGACAAAAGTGCAGACAATCAGAACATTGAGCAGTGCAAACGTGTGGGTCAGATATGACCCGTAGGTCCCACCTGACGTTTCATTTGCCAGTTGCCCCCTAGCCACACGATTAAGAATAGTGGCCAACACGTGTCACTCATCCAACAGGCTGTGACCCTCAAGGTAACCCTATAAATAAGCCACCCCTACGGCTGTGTGAAACACACAGTTCACAACCTCCATTTCTGCCATTAAAGCTTTCCTTTTATCTTGAACCAAGCGCGCACGGATCCCTTCACACGCAGGTTAGAATACCACGTCCTTACACTCTTTTTTAGTAATGGCCAATAGAAACAGCCCTTCCATCGGATCCGTGCTAAATGTCATGTCCCAAGACCAGTTAAACCATTTTTGTACAAATTACTTCATCCCTTCCAACCTACACCCCTCACTTCCTGGCGTCGGGGACCTCATAACTGAGGCTCCAGCGGGTAAGATAGGCCTCTATACTCGCCTGTTTGATGCGGCGAATTACCGTATTCCTTTCACCCACTTTCTCGTAGATTTGTTAGGATATTACAATGTACACATTAGTCAGCTCCACTGCATAGGTGCCTGTAAAATTAGCCAATTCGAAATCCTTTGTCGTGCTAGGAGAATCCCCCCAACCGTAGAGTTATTTAGGTTGTTTTACACCCCAAACTTAGTGAACGGTTGGGTATCTTTCAAAAAACGAGCCTCCAACAGCCCACAATCACACAACAAACCGATGGATTCACTGAAAAACTGGTATGACCATTATTTTTTCATTGACGAAGTTGTATGGCCGGGTGATTTCATCATTAGGACCAGACTACCGCACGACCCTAAGCCGCACGCCAGTACATACAATCCCCTTCACTCGCAAGAGTTAGATCTAAATAGGACTGGATTCCACAGAAACCTACCGGAATCATTCTTATGCTTGCTAGGAATTAGCCGCAATTACTTTGGTCCCTCCAATAGGTATCCTGTGTTTTGGAGAAGGCAGGGTGAAGGTAGGCTCACCATCCATACGTCCATAAAAATGTATATGTGTTTGTATAACAACTAACATCTTTTGTGTTGTGCTGGACAGAAATGAACTTCTTTGGACTGTTGCGCCAGGGCGATCCAAAGCTTGTGCCGGAAGGTCTCCGCCCTCTCCGTGAAAACGAACAGCCCCTCCTTGAGCACACCCGACCAGTGACGGTTGCCTTGGAAGCCGTGCCTGATCCCCATTCTGATGAAGAACATGGAGATCATGGTGATGGTAATGACCAGATGAACCAAGGGGGAGCCGGGCCTTCCTCACCTCATAGAGAACAACAGGGAGACAATATCGAAACCGATTCCACCATTCGCCGACTGATGGGCGATGATGATGATGATGATGAAGTGCAACAGCATGTTAACTTGGACGAAGATGAGGAGGCCGAAGAGGAGATTGCTGAAATCACAGCACAGCCCCTCACTAGGCGAACCCGGAAGAGGGGGAACCGTACAGGCGAGACTGCATCGGCCGAGATTGGTGAACACAATGCTCCCCGCAAGAAGCTTCGAGAAGACCACCCTATGTATCAATCTGTTGAGAGTGCCACCCAGGGTTCCGAGGCTAACCGGGTCACTCATGTCGATCCCGTCACCCAAATTGCCCCAACTGCTTCCGAAGGAGCAAGAAGCAATATGTAAGAAACCATCCAAACATGCAAGAATGTCTTCTCTTTTTTTTTTTTTTTTTTTAGCCATAATTAAGATACTCCATGATACTCATGTCGCAGGGACAACCAAGCTGAGGCCGCACCTCCTTCTGACACCCAAGTGAATAAGGAGAAAGGTAAAGCTGTCGAAGAAAATCCTGCGGTCCCCACAAAGTCCGGCCCTGTTTTTGAAGATGGTTCACCCCTGCTTTCCCAAGACTTCCCCACATCCGGTGCTCCCCAACCTTTTAACCCTTTATGGACCATTACCACAGCGTCGCGATTGAGGAGTGCTGAGGAGTGTCGTGAGTACCTTAACAACTGCATACCACCAAGCTTGGTGCAAGAGGTAAACTCACTAAATCATGCGGATTTGGCTGATGAGTATAATGGGACGCTTGTACATCAAATGGCGATGGGAACCGCGATGAGAGTCAGGTTTGAAGCTGCCCTTGGGCACGTCGAATCCCTCAAGAGGAAAGTTGGACGGAGGGAAAAAATGATTGAAGATAATGAAGCCCTGATTGCTGACCTCCAATCCAAACTGGCGAATGCTGAGGCAACAATCAAGACACAATCGGCCCGTGCGAGTGAACACGATCAGCAAGTAGTCCACCTTGAGTCTCAATTAGATGCCGCAAACACCAAGGTACATGTCCGTGCCGTACCACCCATATATATCAACAATGAATGTACTAACACGTCTTTCATTATAGGTAACCACGGCCGAAGCCTCTGTCCATTCTTACGCCAGCCAAGTAGATGATCTGAACCAGAAGCTGAAGGACGCGCATTTGGCCGTCCAAAACATGGAAAAAATGCAGACAGAACTTGCTGAGGAAAGGGCCATCACCCAAGAGCTGAAAGAGGCAATTGCCCAAAAAGAATTGGTGATGGATGCCCTGACCGCTGAGCGTGACAATGTACTGTGCCCTCAACTGCTAACAGCCATTGCGGGCCGTAGGTGGATGGTTGGGCATGGAGCACGCCTGGCCGTGACGAAGGTGCTAGAGGCCCCATCCTTTGTACAACAATTTGCCAATCTTGTATCTGATGGCATCGACCATGGCTGGCACGAAGGAATGGTTGAGGCTGCTGAACTGATCACCAAAGGTGGGGACATCGCCCATCACACCTTTTTTAAGCCCGAAGCCGCCAGCAAGATGACTGCCTCCATGGCCGCGATGCAAGATCTGCATTACCCATTCCTGGATGAGCTAGAGGCCACCAAAGATGCCCCGAACACTGAAATCATGGAGAAGCTCAATCCTAGCATGCCTTCCACTGCTAACTTTCCTCTAACCCTTCCTGTATATGAAGACGTAACCAGGGTCGTACTGGACGAGGAACCCTTAGACGTGGTGTTGGAAAGGACCGCAGCCCAAGCCCAGAAGCGGGGAGAGCGTGATGAATGGTTGCCGCGTCTGGTGGAAGAACAAGCAGAGATGGGTAGGTTTCTCCCCTCAATTTAGGATGCTCCTTTGTCCACAATCAAACACTTGTTTTGTAATCTATGAATATGTATTGTTTTGATTCGTCCGTGTATGTACACGGCTAACAATTTTATGTTTTGTATATAAGTCCGTGGGTAACCACGGCGATTTTGATTTGTTTTGGAGACCTGTGTATTTGTGCTTGTGTTCGAAACATTGTAGTTTAATACTGCGTGATATACCACGTCTTACTCACAAAGAAAGTACATTCAAGTCTACAATTTACTAGACGTGCGACGTGCGTCTTTATTATGCGGAGCACGGTATGGCTATAGCATATGAAACTTACCCCAACGTCTCGTGAGTAAGGTGTCTAGTAAGGATACGTGATCCGTGCGGCTGGGGTTGCATCCCTCTTACGCGGCAAGTTGAATTAGTAGGTTCACTTAATCCTCTTACCCCTCCTGGAGGCGTATGGTACATGTACGGTATTTCGAGAGAATGCATATGAAAGAAACATGGCATAATATAACACAATTAAAATTCATACGTCTAACAAAGAATCTAACAAAGAGGACAATAATTTGCACGAAACAGGTCGTGGAGCTAGCTAGGCACCACGGCATTTTATTAGAACATTTACATTTTTTGTTTGAACAATGACGACAAGTCCTAAAAAAGTCCATAAAGGAAACTTAAACAAACATAAGAAAAACAAATAAGACAAATAACCCGCATGGTTCTTTATTAAGACCGCCTATAGCGAAGTATCCATGCGGGAGCCGTAGCTTTCAAAGATAGCACCTTTTTAGATTGGCGATGTTCCATGTGCGCTCTAGGTCGCGGCCATCCATATCGCGTAACTTGTACGCGCCTCGTCCCAAGGCTTCAGTGACTTCATACGGTCCTTCCCATTTAGGGCCCAGTTTTCCTGTATTTTCCACGCGACTTGCTTCGTTAGCACGATAGACATAGTCTCCCGGTCGAAAAGAAACACCTTTGACCTTGGCGTCGTAATAAGCCTTCATCTTAGCCTTGGACTTAGCTTCATTGATGGCTGCTACTTCCCTTTTTTCCTCCAACAGATCTAGGTTGATTCGCAGCTGTTCATCATTTGTGACGGCATTAACCTCCGCCGTGCGGATGGTAGGCATCCCTATTTCTGCTGGTATAACGGCTTCAGTGCCGTAAGCCAATGCAAACGGAGTATCTCCGTTGGCTGTTTTTATCATGGTTCTATGTGCCCATAGCACGTGTGACAATTCATTGACCCATTTGCCCTGTCGTTCATCCAGCCGCGCCTTGATTCCACTCCCCAAGCTTCTATTTGCTCGTTCAACAAGGCCGTTCGTCTGTGGATGCTTAACAGACGCGAAGCGCCGCTTGATGTTCAACGATGCACACCAGTCTTTGAATGGGTTATCCGTGAACTGTTTGCCGTTGTCCGATATAATTTCTCCAGGTAGACCGAAACGGCATACAATGTGTTCCCACACAAACTTCTTGACCTGCTTACCCGTGATAGATTTTACTGCCTTGGCTTCTATCCATCGTGTAAAGTAATCCATTGCAACAATCAAGAATTTAACCCCTCCAGCAGCTACAGGAAATGGTCCTGCAATGTCAATTCCCCACTTGTAAAATGGCCATGGGGACGTGATAGGTGTAAGCTCCTGCTGCGGGTGCCGCGGTACTGGCCTATGCACTTGGCAATCATTGCACCTGCGAATCATATCTCGCGCGTCCCTGTGCATAGTGGGCCAATAGTATCCTGTTCGCAAGGCTCGGGCTACCACGGATCGTGGGCCTGCATGCATGCCGCACAATCCTTCGTGTATGTCACTGATAACGTAGGCCGCCTGGCGTGGTCCAACACACCGCAGCCACGGCTGCAAGAAAGAGCGCTTGTAAAGGATGCCTTCCCGGAGTTCGAAATGTTGTGACTTCCTTTTAACGCGTCTTGCTGCTTTTTCCTCGTCTGGAAGGGTTTCATCAGTCAAATAGTTGATGATTGGGGTCATCCACGTAGGTCCCTCCTCTTCAACTATAGCAGTCACTTCCCCTTCCATGATAGACTTTTCCTTGAGTATTTCCACCAAAACCTGTTTAGACAAGTGGGCGAAGCTCGTGGATGCGATCTTACTGAGAGCGTCCGCTTTTTTATTCTCGCCCCTTGGCACCTGCTTGATGGAAAACTTACTGAAAGTCGCGATTAACGACTTGACTTTTTCCAGATACTTGACCATGTTGTCCTCCTTAGCCACATACCCACCTAGAATATGGTTCGCGACAAGCTGTGAGTCCACGTAGGCCTCAAGGTTGCGGACTCCCATTCTAGCGGCGATTTTTAAACCCGCAATTAATGCTTCATATTCCGCTTCGTTATTAGTGGCCGTGAACTCGAAACGGAGGGCGTATGTGAATTCCATTCCTTCTGGATTTGTGAGGATGAGGCCTGCCCCAGACCCGTCTGTGCACGAGGATCCGTCCGTGAATAGCACCCAAGGTTCCGCTAGGGCCTCCTCTTGCTTAATGATTTGTTCTTCCTCATCCGGCTTCTCGATCAGGAAATCTGCCAAGATCTGGCCTTTAACAGCCGTCCTTGGTCTGTAAGATATATTATGCCCCCCCAGTAGGATGCTCCACTTTTCTAGTCTCCCTGCCACGTCTGGTCTAGATATAACCTGCTTGATTGGCTGATCCGTAATCACGACAATCGGGTGCGCCTGAAAGTACCGGCGCAGCCTCTTTGTAGCAAATACTAGTGCTAGTACCAATTTTTCCATGGGGGAATAGTTCAGCTCCGCTCCTTGTAATGTTCTACTTATAAAGTAGACCGGGGTCTGTATTGTGTCTCTATCCGTCATCAGTACCGCGCTTATTGCGCCATGGGTAGCCGAGAGATACATAACAAGCTCCTCCTTTGGGCGGGGAGCTACCAACATGGGGAGAGATGCGAGATGCTGCTTGAGTTGGCCAAAGGCTTCCTCAGCTTCCTTCGTCCAACGGAAGTCTCCCTTTCTAATACACTTCTTTAGTGTCTTAAATAAGGGCAGTGACTTCTCTGCGGATTTGGATAGAAATCTATTTAGTCCGGCTAACTTCCCATTCAGGGACTGCACCTCCTTCCGTGTCTGCGGGGATGGTAGCCGTATCACTGCGTCCGTCTTCTCTGGACAAGGTTTGATGCCGTTTGGGTCAATCAAATATCCCAAGAACATTCCTTCTGTTGCACCAAACGTACATTTCTTTGGATTTAACTTCATATTAATCCTTCTCAGCGTGTCGAATGTCTCCTGGACATCCCGGAGGAGTGCCTCCTCCGTGTGGCTTTTTATCACCAAGTCATCAACATATACCTCCAAGTTGCGTCCTATTTGTGATTCGAAAGCTTTATCCACCAACCGCTGATACGTAGCGCCGGCGTTCTTTAATCCAAACGGCATTTTCGTATAGCAATATACGCCCTGGCTTGTGTGGAACGCAGTTTTTTCTTCATCCTCCTCCGCCATCTGGATTTGGTGATACCCTTTATATGCATCCAAGAAGCATTTGAAAGGATATCCACACAAAGATTCTACTTTCCAGTCAATTTCTGGAAGCGGGTAACAGTCTTGTGGGCAGGCCTTGTTCAGGTCCGTGAAATCCACGCACATGCGCCAACTTCCGTCATGTTTCTTGACCATGACTGGATTGGATAACCACTCGTGGTAGTATACCTCGCGCATAATGCCTGCGTCCACCAGTTTCCGCACTTCCTCCAATATAACTTGGCTTCTTTCGGGCGCCTGGCCGCGCTTCTTTTGCTTGATGGGTTGGTACCCTTGGCGGATCTGGAGCTTATGCTCTGCTATCGTACGTGGCACACCCGTCATATGTTTTGGCTCCCATGCGAATATGTCCAGATTTGCACTTAAAAGTGCACACATGGCCCTTTTGCCGCTATCTGAGAGTGCCCCTCCTATGGATACCTCCTGTTCCGGGTAGTCAGGGTGAATGGCCACCTTCCAATTGGGTGGTGGTGCCCCATCCTTGGGTGGTACAGGTGGTGCCGGTGTTGTCACGGTGTGGCACTCGGATGTCGGCACGACTGTGTTATAAATAGTAACGATTCCCCCATCAACGGGGAACTTAATCATTCCGTGTGCCGTAGAGGGTACTGCTCGGATAGCCAAAATGCCTGGTCTCCCTATGATTCCATTATAAGGGGAATGTGAACGTATCACCATGAAGTTCATCCACGTTGTAGTGGAATGTTCCTCATTCCCAATGGTGACAAGCAGACGCAACTGCCCTATTGGCCAGATGGTGTCTCCACTAAAGCCAGTAAGCGGCGACGTGGCCGGTACTAATTGGCTTCTTATTTCTGGGCATAACTGCACAAAGCAGTGTTCATATAATACCTCTGCTGACGATCCTCCATCCACATACATGCGGCGGACATTGTGTGTTCCAATGCTTATCTCAATGGTGAGAGGTGCATCAACCACGTCACTTGCTGTGATGAGAGGGAATGAGATTTCCTTGCCGCGGGAAAATTTTTGGCCAATTTTCTGTCTCGTGCGGCGCTGTCTGGATTGGATCATGTATATGGTAGAAGGCTTGTCCTTTTGGGGGTCCTTCTTATCATACTTCTTGTTGTTGTCCTTTCCGTCTTTCCAATCCTTGACCAGGTGCTTGAGCTTTCCTGATTTGATTAGCGACTCAATATGCTTCTTCAGCTGGATACACTCCTCCGTGCCGTGTCCTTTGTCATTATGGAATTCGCAGAAGCGACTTCCCTGCCGACGTTCCGGGGGTGTGGTCATTGGGGGAGGCCTTGGAAAATTCGCCCCTTCAGTCAACAAGATCTCCCGGTAGGACATCTTTAGGGGGGTGAACTTGTCGTCCGAACGTCCGCCTTTGCTCTGGCTCTTATAGTCCGATCCCTTGTTATTGTTCTGGTTGCCTTGACCACCCGACTGTCTCCGGGACTGGTCATTTGAGCGGTACCCATTTCCTCGGGATGGGTAGGCTGCGGCCACCGCTGTCTCTCCCTCTATGAAATTCCTCACTCTCTCCATGAGGTCATCATATCTTTCTGGGCGCTTGTCGTTGAGACGCCTGATCAGTTCTCTGTCTGTTATGGCATGCATATAGTCAGAGATTTTCAGGAGCTCTGGCATGGTTCTCGTGCGTGTGCACTCATCGTTGAAGCGCTCAGTGAAGGCTTCTGTGGACTCCCCCGGCCGTTGCTTGACAGTTGCCAATGAGACCGGATCCCTATTATACTTCTTCCTTTGAGTATAATTGTTCTCAAACGCAGTGCGTAGTTCCGTGAAACTATCAATGCTGCGTGGGGGGAGTGCCTCGAACCAGTCACGAGCGTTTCCAATCAAGGTCGAATTAAACATTTGGCACCATATAGGCATGGGCCATCGTTCAATTTTAGCCTGAGTATCGAATATTTTGAGGTGATCGACCGGATCACCGGACCCATCATACGTCTTGATACATGCCGGCATGCGACGTTTTGTGTCCTCAGAATAATTCCGTATGCGGAGGGTGAACGGATCTTCCCTGGGATCCGCCCATGGTCGTGTGAGTCTAGGGTCATCCCACGGCTCACACCACGGACGCGAGAGGTCCTCTGCTTCCGTATCCCGATAGTAGGGGCCACCATAATATTCATCATTGTTTGGTGGTGGGGGCGTGCGCCTAGGCCGGCGGCGCTTGGGTGGATGGTCATCCGAGTCGTCCCCAGACGGGTCTGGGGACGGTGGTGGTGCCCGACCTTTTGAATAGGGACCACTTTTCTGAGATGAACCAGGAGCCTCTCTCCCTGTGTTCATCCTATCCCACACACTTGGGCGGCGTGTGGTTCTGGTCAGCTCTCGATCTGGCCGCTCGGGTGAGCCATCCGACCTTTCTCCATCTTGAGGCTGCGTTAATTCTTGCATGATGCGATCCCCTATGCGTTCAAACACATTCCGGGGTTGAGGGTCTTCCTCAAAGGTTCCCTGCTCCCGAGGCTGAGTCCTCCTTTTTCTCCGATTTCGGGAAGGAGTGGATGGTCCACTGTCGCCAAAGTTGAGTCGGGCTTGGAGGTTCCTCCCCAGGCTCAATCTTGATGCGATCCCTGGGACGATCCTTTCAAAATTCTGAGTGAGAACTCGAGTGAGCTCATCCTCGCTGAGTGGTTGAGCTTCCACTTCCTCCTCCATTAAGGGTCTACGTGGCTCCTTGTTAGGAGGGGCTGGCGCACTTCCCGGATCAGGGTTGTCCAGGGTTGAAGTGGACGGGGGTGTCACCGAGATCGTGCTCGTCACCCCTGCGGACTGAAGACCGCTACGGTTACCTGGACCGCCTGCGAGGCGGCTAGGTGATTGGTTGGGAATAAGAATCCCTTCCCCTGGGGGCTTCCGATTCCCAGGATTCACATTCCTGGGATTAACTGGCGGATGCCCCTTCGTCATTGAAAAAAATCGGGATGAGGTTTTGTTCTAGCTTAGTGTTAAGGTCCCACGGATGGCGCCAACTTGTTGATGCAAAAGTTGGTTGATCCTTGTTAGACCCGAATTAGGCTTGATTCGGGTTGGCTGGGTACCGGCTCCTGCACCAAGTGAATCTTCTGGTTGGGATCCTGCACACTAAACAGCACGCGTTAGGCTTACCGTGGGAAGGTTTCCCACGATTAGACTCCGGCGTGAGAGTAAGTAATCGATTTAGGGTTATATGTGAGTTTAGAGAGAATTGTGATACCTTTGTGGAACCCTTGGGGGTTCCTTTTATAGGCAGTGAAACCCTAGTGGGCTTTCACTGATCCTTCGGCCCCAAGGAAGAGATAAACACCAGAATTAGAATGATTGTAATCTTCTAATTCTGGTAGTGAATATCCTCTCTTATTGGGGTAAAGATATCCCTAGACAGGATATTATTCTATCTAACCCTATGTCGGCCGTATCGGCCGTACCGGGCCGTGGGCCGCACACGTGTGCGCGGTTACTGTTCACTCAGGCCCATAAGCCTGACTGACATTATTCCACCCATACGTAATGGGCCGGATACGGGTAGTACCCTCGGGCCGGGTTAATGACCCGGCTGGGGACTATACGTCATCACTTTTGTTTCGTCTCCTTGATTGAACCAAAGAATGTTAAAGAAGCTTTGACGGATGAGACTTGGGTCATTGCGATGCAAGAAGAATTGAATCGATTCGTTGCTAATTATGTTTGGGAACTTGTTCCTCCACCTAGAAATTCTACCATTATAGGAACCAAATGGGTATATAGGAATAAGCTAGATGAGAATGGTGTTGTGTCTCGTAACAAAGCTAGACTTGTAGCTCGAGGCTATAATCAACAAGAAGGGATTGATTATGATGAGACATATGCACCGGTAGCAAGATTAGAATCCATTAGAATCCTTTTAGCCTACGCTTGTGCCTTAGACTTTAAGCTTCAACAAATGGATGTAAATAGTGCGTTTCTTAACGGTTTGATTAATGAGGAGGTATATGTGGCTCAACCTCCCGGCTTCATTGATTTTGAGAAACCGGATCATGTTTATAAGCTTAAGAAGGTACTTTATGGTCTTAAATAAGCACCCAAAGCTTGGTATGATAGACTTAAAGCGTTTCTTGTTAAACATGATTATACCATGGGGATGGTAGACAACACGCTGTTTAAAAAGAAGAAAGGTTCTCACCTCATAATCGTGCAAATATATGTTGATGACATTATATTTAGTTCAACTTGTCAAGAATTGTGTGATGACTTTGCCAAAATCATGCATGATGAGTTTGAAATGAGTATAATGGGAGAACTTAATTTCTTTTTAGGACTCCAAATTAAACAAATGGACGATGGTATTTTCTTTAGTCAATCTAAGTATGCTAAAGAAATGCTAAAGAAATTTGGATTAGAAGAATCTAGACCAATGAAGACCCCTATGGCCTCGGATACTAAACTCACCGTATATGATGATTGTGAGTCGGTATACAACACCAAATATAGAGGTATGATTGGTAGTTTGTTGTACCTAACGGCAAGTCGACCGGATATCATGTTTAGTGTTTGCCTTTGTGCTCGCTTCCAAGGGCTCCCAAAACCTCTCACCTTGAAGCGGTTAAGCGTATCTTCTGATACATTAAGAGCACTATACATTTAGGATTATGGTATCCTAAAGGGACCGGTGTAAAAACCATTGTCTACGCGGACTCGGATCATGCGGGAGACTATATGGACTGGAAAAGCACTAGTGGTGTTTGTACCTTCATGGGTTGTTGCTTAACTTCTTGGTTCTCCAAGAAACAAACCGCTCTTGCGATATCCACAACGGAAGCCGAGTATGTGAGTGGTGGAAAAGCATGCCAACAATCTCTATGGATGAAGCAAGCACTTGTTGATTACGGGATTTGTCTTGATGATGTTCCCATCGTGTGCGACAATAAAGATGCTATAGACCTTAGCAAGAATCCCGTGCAACATTCGCGAACCAAGCACATAGAAATTCATCACCATTTCCTTAGGGATAATGTTCAAAAGGGGAACATTTCAATTGAGAAGGTACCCTCCGAGGATAACTTAGCCGACATCTTCACTAAGCCACTTAAGAGGGAACCCTTTAATTACTTGCGTCTAGGTCTAGGATTAAAGGAACATGTTCCTTAATTGCTTTCCCTTTATTGAGTCTCTTATTTTCTTTTGAGTCTTTTATCACTTTAAGTCATTGAGTCTCCTAAACTCTTCTTAAAATCCTTCTCTTCTCTTTTTCAAAATCCTCAAAGTCTCTTTCGAAAATGGTCAATCTAAAAACATTTTTCTTTGATTCTTGCTATTAATCTCGAGCTTACATAATTAATATGTATGATTCACTCAAACATAGCAAGAACAAGATAGAATCATGGAGGATCATTGTGTCATGACTTAAGGTCTTGTCTTACACACCTCCTACATCGATTTCTATTTTAAAATCCATGTATTTTGGTCAAATCCCTATTTGGTGAGTTAGTATGTGTTCTCTTTGTCTATCTTTGCTTTTAAGCATATCCCTATGATAAGTTAGACTAGAAAAATAAGATTTGCTGAAATATATTCCTTCACCACCAAAACACAGCCTCTGTATGCGGTTCCATATATGAACCGCGGTCCGTTATCAATAAGGAACCGCCGGAGGCAATAAGGAACCGCATATAGTGCTTCCTTTTTCGGGTATTACTGAAATTCCAAGTTTGTTCCAACATTTTTGGAATCTTTGTTTCAACCCTTTGACCACCCTAAAAATACCTTGAGCCTTCCCTATTTAACCATAAGCATTTTGCCATACTTCACATCCCAAAATGTCTTATTCTCCTAATGCAAGCCTTGATTCTCCTTCATTTTCCCCATTTGCTTTCGATCCCAACTCACCCAAGAACACTTTCAATCCAAATTCTCTCAAGAACACTCTTAATCACATTTCTCCTACCAAGAAATTGATTGTGAAACATCTTTTCTTCCACCACCACCCTTTAGTGTTCTTCCTCCTTCTCATGATAATGTCATGTACCATGGGACATATTGTCATTGTTGTCAATATCTACATCTTTCTATGGTACACATCTATGAGGATTTGAGCTACATCAAGAGTCTCCTAATTAAGCCTCCTCTTCACTTTGATTATGAGATCTCCACCAAGCCACCACCACCACCTTCCGCCACTACCTTGTCTTTCATATAAGAATTGGTTGCTTATCCACAAGACACCTTATTAAAGCAAATCTTAGAATTCTAGATTAGCTAGGATTAGATTTATGCTTTTGGCTTGTTTCCTCTTTCATATATCTTTGTATGATTCTTTTTAGTTTATATGAATTCACTTGGATCTTAGTCTTTGTGTTTTCTTCTCTTTTTATTTTTTTGTGACCTATAGCTATTTCTTGTTGGTTGTCTCTTTTGTTCAACTAACCCTTCTATGTAGCTTATCACCATATCTCAATTCCTCGGTGCCTCAAGCAAGGGGGAGTCTTTTCAAAGTCCGTCTCTTCAACACCGACTTGTGCAACCTTTTTGCTTCGACAAAAGGGGAGAAATGAATAAACTCGTCTTCGAAAATCATATTTTTGTGTGATTGAGTTTATGTATTGTCTAAATCAAAAAGGGGGAGATTGCTAATGCAATAATGCCTAAAAACGATCCTTGCATATTTCGGTCTCGCTTAGTTTTGATTACGACAATATGTAAAAACAAGCATTTACGAAAACAATGAAAAATGAATTCTTGAGTTCAAGTATTTTTCATTTTACCCATTTTCACTTAAGGTATGAATAAACAAGTACTAACCTTAATCAAGTGATCAAGTGATTTAATCTTTTCTTAAAACTCACCTTTTATTAAGTGTGACAAGTTTTTAATTAAACTTTCTTTTTAAGAAAATGTTTTATTAAATTAAATATTTGAAAAATTTTAAATGGCATATTCTTTTTTGATTTGGAATATTCTTTCAGGATATTTTATAATCAGATAAGACCTCCACCACTAAAGGACAAAAAGGGAGTGGAGTCTACTCTGGCGGTTCCCTAGTGCCTAGGCGGTTCCTTATCGATAAGGTACCGCCGGCTGAGATAAGGAACCACGGGCAGATATAGCCGTTGGCCCTTTGTCCTATAAATAGTGGACCTTTCTCAGATTTTCTCTTCACCTCATTTGCAAATAAATTTCCAGATTCAATCATACTTCTTAAATAACTCAAATCCTTGATCATTTCATTGATTACTACTTGTTTAGAAGTGAATCTATCTCATCCAACCCTTCCTCTTCAAGTGCAAAGAGAAGAACACTATCCTTGTGAAGTGTTGAGTCCACCACCAAAGATCCTTTGAAGATCAAATCTTATACATTTGTGTTGTGTCATAGTTGCGAAGATCCAAGTAGTTGTGTCTATTTAGAAGTTGTGTATGTACTAAGTATAGTTGTGTAGATTGGTTCTAGCTACGATTAGGGCTCGACTTTTAGCTTAGAGTCGAAAATTGGTTAAGTAACGTGTACGGTTTTCTCCACCATAAGGAGCTTGTTGTGTAGTGAACTCTCGAGTAAGGAGTACTCGAGGAGTGGAGTAGGAACGAGGAGTGAGCTTCGTTGCCGAACCACTATAAATCCTTGGTGTTTGGTTTGATCTTTCTTTACCCTTAACTCTTTACATTCTTTATTCTTTGTGCATATACATTAATTAGTATTAGTTTAGTTACACTATCATTGTTCATATTTTGCATAAGAAGATTTCACTTATTTTCTTAAGTCTAAGTTTTTGAGAAAAAGGATTTTTTGAAAACCATCATTTAACAAGTAAATATAAAAACTATTCAACCCCCCTTCTAGTTTCTACATAACCAATATCGAAACCAAGGTTTCAATTTACCTCATCCGCCAATTGACTTGGTTTTACAAAAGTTGAATGAACATGAGAAAATCATGCAAGCAATGCAAGAATCTACTAGAAAATTTCAAGAGTCCACGGATAGGAAATTCGTTCAAATGTTAAAAACCCTTCGCCCCCAAGGTGCTCTTCCTTCTACCACCAAAACAAACCCTAGAGCGAATGTGAGTGCTATTACTACGCGAAGTGGAGCAACTTTAGTAGGACCTTCTACCCCTCCTCCCGTTACTCCATCTACACCTCCTCCACCCCCATTTATCCCTCCTACTACCACACCTAGTACTAGTTCTCCATTACCATCTCCACCTCTTACTGAAGAATTACCTAAACAAAACCCTCCACCAACCCCACCTACCACCTCTAAACCTTCTACTTCTCAACCTTCAACATCTCAACCTTTACCTGCTACAACCACACCACCTAAACCCAACATCCCTTATCCTTCTCGGTTAAACAAGAGAAAATTGCTTACTAAAGAGGATGCGCAAGTCACTTCTTTTATGAAGATGATCTCTCAAATGAATTTCAACATCAGCCTTGTTGAAGCACTTGTCCAAATGCCGAAATTCGTCAAAGCATACAAGGAATTTCTTAACAAGAAGGAAAAGATGGTTGAGTTTGTCAACACACGCCTAAATGAAAATTCTTCTGCAGTTATTCTTAAAGAACTTCCGGAAAAACATGGAGATCCCGGTCGTTTTGTGTTGCCTTGCATTTTCAACAAAACGAAGAATTTATTGCCTTAGTTGATCTCGGGGCAAGTATTAATTTGATGCCATTAAGTGTGTGGAAAAAGCTATCATTACTCGACCTTACACCAACAAAGATGACTCTGGAGCTAGCAAATCGCACTCTCGCTTACACCGTTGGTATTGCCGAAGATGTGTTTATTAAGGTTGGTACCTTCACTTTTCCGGTCGATTTTGTTGTTGTTGATTATGAAATGGACCCTCGTATTCCGTTAATACTTAGATGACCATTTTTGAGAACCGGAAAAGCTCTAGTCGATGTTGCCGAAGGTGAATTAATCTTAAGGGTCGGGAATGATGCTCAAGTTTTTAAGATGGGGAAGATTACAAGTAAGACAAATGGAAAAGAATCCGCGAAAATGATTAATGTGCTTCAAGAAGAGCTTACTACTACTTTGGAATGTTTTAAGCTTGATGATTTTGTTGTCTATGATAATCCTATTTTCGAGTCTTGCAATGATAATCCACTTTTCCAAGACGATGTGGATGATTTTGATGATTCAATCCCCAATTTAGATCCTCCACCAATTCATGAGTCTCCACCAATTTATGTTTTCTATGATGATAATTATAGTTCTGATGGGGATGCTTATGATAAATTTGTTTCAGAGTATCCAGACATGCTAACTTATGATGACTTTGATGATGTCGATACTCTTTCGAGTGATTCTTCTCATGATGACCTTACTCCTACTTTTGATGAAGATCCTCCACCAACAATACTTGATCCTACTTTGGATGACTACTCATTTGAGGAAGACTTTACTACTTTTCTCAATACTTACTTCCCCAATGAGAATGATTCTCCTCCTTTAGACTTTGACTTTAGTCTTTATTCTCCTTCAGATATTAAGAAACCCGTTTCAAAGGAGAACAAACTGGAAGACACCGATATCCGCAGTACTTATGTCTTGACACCTCTATATCCACCTTCTGAGGATGAGATTGTGCGATTTATGAGCGGATCTTCTTCAAGGTCTACTGAGCCGGTGTGTTATTTTCCCCTAAAGGAAAAGGTGTTCTATCCCGGTATTTCAATTTTTAAGCCATCTCAGTATCCGTCTGATGAAATAAAATGAAAGATTTTTGGAACTTATGGAGATATGCTTGCACCTCATCACACTTGCTACCGCCGTGCTCAATCTCTGCTTAAGGGAACCTGGCCTACTCTTCTTTGGCTTGCCTTGTTCGCCTTAAGCTTGTGCTACTTGATGGATGAAAACCATGTATTTGATCCCGGTGGATGTGTTTCAAGCTTCTTCCTATGCTAATCAAGGTCGAGTCAGGCTCACGACTCGGTTAACAAAAACAAGCGCTTCTCGGGAGGCAACCCGCAATATATATCCTTTTTCTTTTGTTTTTATAATAAGTGTAGGGGGAGACCATAGTATGTGTTTCTTGTCTCATTTCTTATCATGTGCAGGGATTCGAGCTTTAAAAGATCCATTCTTGATGACTTTTGGCGACCCATGATTCCGTGTACCCGTCTTCCCGGTTCTATCCTAAATTCTTTTGATTCTCTATTTTATATTATTCAATATTAAAATAGGAATCAATTTAGTTATCTCTTCCTTAGCAAGATTTAAACAACGTGCACAACGTCCTAAGTGTAGGGGAGTTTACTTCCACATGCTTAAACATTGAGTACAATGTTTATATCAAGTGTAAGGGGGACTTCTATCGAAGTAAGTGGGATTTTCCATGAATTTGTCCTCATTTTAACCGGAAAATTTAATTTTTAGACATTTTTCAAAATTTTTTATCTATTTTGGCCTAGTAGTATAGTAGTATTTTCCTTTGTTATCGTTATTTACTTTCTGTGTTAGAATAAATTTTTAATAAATTGGTTTTAATTTTTTAACGTTGTGAATCTTTTTACTCAACCCGAGTTTACTTATCTAAGTTTACTCTAGCTAGTATCCTTAACGTGTTTAAGTCAAGTTTTGCTAGGCTTTTATATAGGGAACTTTAAAATACGAAAGTCTTAACTCTTACGGGTTAAGAACAAGAACTTTTTGCATGTTCCTATAATTGATCCTAGAAAGTCGTTTATCAAGGGCACTTTAAAATGCGAATTCTAAACTTGAAAAAGTCAAAGAATTTGCAAGATCCTGTAGATGACTTGATAACCCAAAACTTTGATTTAACAGGCTAAGCATCCACGAGTCTCATTCCTTGAGATTTTAAATTATGGAGAACGAGAGATGATAGAGTCAATTATAAGTTTGGTATTCTTTCATAAATTTATGTGAGTTAATTATGAGCTTTTTTCCCATCGCTTGCTAATAAATTTAATTGCAATAAATAAGGTTGTACGATTTGAAAAGTTACTTAGCTTCTAGCACAAGATCGTTTAAAAGTTGCTTGGTATTGATTAGAGTTCATAGCCAAGGCGTAACTTGTTGAAGCGGGATGCGAAGATTGGCGAGTCCGAAAAGGCCCTAACAAGGCATGGGGGATACATTTTGTTGCCAAAGATCCCAAGTGATGTGAAGAATCATTTATCAAAAATCAATACGAAGGATCGAGACACATGACGAAAATCAAATACTCTCCTAAAGATCATGGAGAAGTCTATCCAAAAAGGCCCTAACAAGGTATGAGGATAAATAGATCCAAGTCCTAAAAGGTGGCGGATCATTGTATATCAAAGTCCAAAATAAAGATTGGAGAAAAATGAAGAAGTCGTGGTCCAAATATGAAGAATCTCTCAAAAACTTCAAGTGAAGAAATTCCTATTATGAAGAGAAGACCATAATTTCAAGAACGTCTCTCAAGATTCGAAGTATGAAGTCGCTGCCAAATATCGGTCCGAGAAAGGTCTCAAATCGTGAAGCGAGTTATGCCAAGATATGAACTTTATGAGGTCCCGAGAAGTAGTTTTCAAAGATTTTGTCCTTTAGCTAAATATTGATTAAATCGTCCTACTTTATTTTCAGCCTAAATAACTATCAAAATAAGTCAACAATGCATCCTCGTGATCATTCAAAACATCAATAAAATATAAGAGATACACCTAGGAATAAGGGAGTCTAAGTGAATAATTGGGCCACATGAGTTTGTGTTAGTTTGCTAACTTATAATTACAATGATCTCGTTTTTAAGCTTGGTATGGGGAACGTGAAACTTGAGGATGATAAACATTCATGACTACCAAAACCCCAATGCAAATCTTTGATTTCTTTACTTGTTTTGTATATATATTTCTATCTTTTAGTTTCCTTAGTGTTTAGTATTTAATAAAGGCCAAGGTGGGTTATTTATGATGAAAAATATAAACTATGCTTTGAAAATAATGCATTGCATGAGGGCATTGCAATGGTCAAGTGTAGGGAATTTAATTAGTGTGAAAAAACTTATCCTTTTACCACTTATTTCCAATAAAAACAAGACCAAAACGCGTATTTTATGTCATAAAAGTCGGAATTATGCGTGGTTTGTGTTTTTATTGTGTTTCAGGATAAAAATATGAAAAAGGGAGAAAACATGGGCTATCACGAGTTTTTAGCGAAGAAAACGAGAAAAGACGAAGTCAGAAGATCAAGAGTGCAAAAAGAACGGAAGTCCAAGGCCTATTCTGAGGATTTATCGAAGAAAAAGTCTAAAGACAGAAGTTTAATGAAGTCGAAGAACCAAGTCTAATTATAGAAGAAAATTATAAGACGAGTTCAATTTATATCGACAAATCCCGAGAGGACGTCGAGAAAGAAAAATAATTTAAATCAAGTCGAGACGAGAAGAAAGAAAAAGGAAGCAACACATGCACCTCCCCACCTCCTATATATACGCTCCTAATGACACATTAGGAGGGTGTTAGCTAGTTTTATTTTTCTTTTTTAAGTTTTATTTTTAGAGAGAGATAGTGTTTAATTTTCTCTCACTAGAACTTCATCTTTGTTTAAGTTTTGATTTAATCTTGTATTTTGGAATCATTAACCTATAAGTTCAAGTTTAAGCTTTTCATCTTTAATCTTCTTCTACCTTTCTTGATTTTTATTTGTTTTTTATTCGTGATACTCGTGATCTTGTTTCATCTTGATGTTTATGAGATCAAAAAGTTTATCTTTTGGTGTCTATCTAAGTTTTATACGGATTAAGCTTTGAGCTTATCATGATTATTGGCTTATTTTATGTTTAGCTTATTTACTTTTAAGTTTTATTAAAAGTTTAGTCTTTTTAAAGTTTGATTCATAAAGTTTGCTTATTTCGTGTCTTAAAAGTTTTAAATTTATGCTTGTTTTCATTTGGTTCAGATTTAAATAAGTGCTTATTCATTTTGCTTATTTGTGCTTATTCATTTTTGCTTATTCTGTTTTTGAATCCCATCGTAACCACTATTTACCCAATCCGATCGAGTAAGTGTGATCGCATAAACCCCTAGGGTTTCTACTTGCGATCCATTGCTGCGATCAAAGCTAAGATCACTTGACCACGATCACTGGGGTGCGATCGCTCATTGCGATCCCTGGTCACGATCACTCATTGCGATCGCTGACCACGATCACTTGAGTGCGATCACTCGCTGCGATCACTTGGTTGCGATCTGGGCCACATTCCTAATTTCCATCGCATTGATTGCGATCGCTTGACCACGATCTAGGCTACGATCGATTGCTATGATCGTAGGCTGCGATCACTTGGTGCGATCGCCAAGTACGATCCAAAAGTACGATCCCTCATTTCTTGAGTGCGATCCACCACTGCGATCTGAGTTACGATCGTATTACGATCTAACTTTAGTTTTTGTTTGATTTATCTTAGTTTTCAAATTAATCTTTCCCGCATTTTTACTTAGTATTCTTTTAGACGAGTTTTGTCTTAGTTTATTTTTACAATGTTTTAAGTTTTAAATTCACTTTAAGTTTTTAATCATTTATTTTTGACTCGTCATTTTTAGTTTAATTTTTTAAGCTTTTATTTTTACTCAACGACACTTCCATTTTACTATTAGTTTAAAATAGATAACCACCTCTCTTTATTTTTCCACCAAGAACGACTGAGTCGCACGATTAACCAATAGTCAATTCGAAAAGACTGGAAGAACGAACAAATTTTATATAAGAAAACCTCTTGTATCACTTTCTCACCCAGAGATAGTTGATATTGAATAGGTGGTATATGCTCCAGCTTCCGATCACTAAAAGTGCACAAATCGAGTCTAGAGCCTAGAGATCAATAAAATCTCGTTAGGACATACGGATGACGAACAAGAGAGTCCTACGCTATATCCTTGCGATATTGCTAGAACACTCAGGGTGATACTACTTAGTATTCACAATGATGAGTGGAAATCCTTCCAGTGTTAACATCAAACAACACTGCGATTGGTCATGTGTAAGATTATTTAGGAATTGACATATGTAAAACAGAGAAGCAAAAGTGGTTTGTTTCTTTATCGATTCAAACTCGTTTCAGGTTTCTACGTGATGACGTATAGTCCCCAGCCGGGTCATGAACCTGGTCCACGGGTACTACTCGTATCCGGCCCATCACGGATGGTTGGGATCAATGTTATTTAAGTCTATGGGCTTAGATGAATAGTAACCGCACACGTGTGCGGCCCACGGCCCGACATGCCCGGTGTAGGGTTAGACAGAATCATACTCTTACTATGATTATGATATATCCCAAGGGAGAGGATATTCACTCACCATAATTAGAAGATAACAATCAATCTAATTCTGGTACTTATCCTTTCCTTGGGGCCGAAGCATTGGTGACAGCCCATTAGGGTTTTACTGCCTATATAAGGAACCCCAAGGGTTCCACAAAGGTATTACATTCTACACACTTACATCTCATCCGATTCTCCTAACCCTAACTGATTACTTACTCTCACGCCGGAGTGTAATCGTGGGAAACATTCCCACGGTAAGCCTAACGCGTGTTGTTTTAATGCGCAGGATCCCAACCAGATAATTCACTTGGTGCAGGAGTCGAAGTCCAGCCAACCCGAATTAAGCCTAATTCGGGTCTAGCAAGGATCACCCAACTTTTGTATCAACAAGTTGGCGCCATCCGTGGGACCATTACACTAAGCTAGAGCAAATCTCATCTCGATTTCTCAATGACGAAGGGACATCCGCAAGGAAACCCTAGGAACACAAATCCTAGGAATCGGAAGTCCCCAGGGGAAGGGATACTCATTCCCAATCGATCCCCTAGCAACCAAGCCGGTGGACCAAACAACCGAAGTGGTCTTCAGTCCATGGGTATGACAATCACGTTCTCTGTCACCCCACCACCTACTTCGACCTTGGATAACCCTGATCTAGGGAGTGCGCCCAACCCCCCTAACAAGGAGCCGCGCAGACCATCGACTGAGGAAGAAGTGGAGGTCAAACCACTCAGTGAGGAAGATCTCACTCGAGTTCTCACACATAACTTCGAGAGGATCGTTCCAGGAATCGCATCAAGGTTGAACCTAGGGAGGGACCTCCAATCTAGGCTCAAATTTGGCAACGCCGGACCTGGTACCTCTTCTCAAACTCAAAGGAAGCGAAGGACACGACCCTAGGAGCGGAACCTCTTTGAGGAAACTGCCCAACCGAGGAATGTGTTCGAACGCATAGGGGATCGACTTATGCAGTAAATACTACAATCTCGTGAGGAGGGAGAAAGGTCTGACGGTTCACCCGAACGACCAGATCTGGAGCTAACCAGAACTAGTCACCGCACAAGCGTGTGGGACAGGATGAATACCGGGAAGAAGGTTCCTAGCTCTTCGCACAAGAGCGGCCCTCGGCCAAAGGATGGGGAACCGTCCCCTTCTCACGGTCCATCAGGAGAGGATTCGGATGACCATCCACCCAAGCGTCTCCGACCTAGGCGTACTCCTCCACCGCCACCAGACAATGAAGAGTACTATGGCAGCCCCTATTATCGGGAGGCGGAAGCAAAAGATCTATCCTGCCCATGGTGTGACCCTAATCTCACCCGTCCATGGGATGATCCCAGGGAAGATCCTTTTACTATCCGCATACGGAATTACTCTGAGGATACAAAGCGTCGCATGTCGGCGTGTGTCAAGACTTATGATGGGACTGGTGATCCGGACGATCACCTAAAGAAATTTGACACGCAGGCGAAAAATGAACGATGCCCATGCCTATATGGTGCCAAATGTTAAATTCAACCTTAACCGGCAATGCTCGTGATTGGTTTCAGGGACTTCCTCCACGAAGCATTGATAGCTTCACTGAACTACGTACTGTGTTCAAGAATAATTATACTCAGCGAAAGAAGTATAATAGGGACCCGGTCTCATTGGCAACCGTCAAGCAACGGCCGGGGAATCTACGTAGGCCTTCACTGAACGCTTCAATGACGAGTGCACACGCACAAAGACAATGCCGGAACTTCTAAAAATTTCCGATTATATGCACGCATAACAGACAGGGAATTAATCAGACGTCTCAATGACAAGCGTCCAGAGAGGTATGACGACCTTATGGGAAGGGTCAGAAACTTTATAGAGGGAGAAACCACGGCAGCCGCGGCTTACCCTTCAAAAGGAAACAGCTACCGATCGAACGATTAGTCCAGGAGACAGTCGGGCGGTCAAAACAACCAGAGCAGTGGGAGGGGCTCAGATTACAAGAGCCAAAACAAAGGAAGGCGGTCGGAGGAAAAATTTACCCCTCTAAAGATGTCCTACCGGGAGATCTTGCTGACAGAAGGGGCCAACTTTCTTAGGCCTCCCCCAATGACGACTCCGCTGGACCGTCGTCAAGGAAATCGCTTTTGCGAATTCCACAACGACAAGGGCCACGACACGGAGGAATGTATCCAGCTCAAGAAGCACATTGAGTCACTGATCAAGTCAGGCAAACTCAAGCATTTGGTCAAGGATTGGAAGGACGGAAAAGACAACAAGAAGTATGACAAGAAGGATCCCCAAAAGGACAAATCTTCAACTATATACATGATCCAATCCAGGCAGCGCCGCACAAGACAGAAAATTATTCAAAAAATTTCACGTGGCAGAGAAATATCATTCCCTCCAATCACGGTAAGTGATGTGACCGATGCGCCTCTCAATATTGAGATAAGCATTAGAACACACAATGTCCGTCGTATGTATGTGGATGGATGGTCATCAGTAGAAGTACTATACGAACACTGTTTCGTACAGTTACGACCAGAAATAAGAAGCCAGTTAGTACCGGCCACGGTGTCGCTCATCGTTTTTAGTGGAGACACCATCTGGCCAATAGGACAGTTGCGTCTGCTTGTGACCATTGGGAATGAAGAACACTCCACCACGGCGTGGATGAACTTTATGGTGATACGCTCACACTCTCCATACAATGAGATCATAGGCAGACTAGGTATCCTAGCCATACGGGTAGTACCCTCCACGGCACACGGGATGATTAAATTCCCTGTGGATGGAGGAATTGTCACTATCTACAACACAATCATACCAACATCCGAATGTCATGCCGTGACAACACCGGTTCCACCTGTTTCCCCCAAGGACGGATCACCACCTCCCAATTGGAAGGTGGCAATCCATCCTGATTATTTGGAACAAGAGGTATCCATAGGGGGAACACTCTCGGATAGCGGCAAGAGGGCCATGTGCTCTCTCTTGAAGGCAAATTTAGATGTATTCGCATGGGAGCCCAAGCATATGACGGGCGTACCACGTGCGATAGCAGAACATAAGCTCCAAATCTGCCAGGGATATCCTCCCGTTAAGCAAAAGAAGCGCGGTCAGGTACCCGAACGCAGCCAAGTAATATTGGATGAAGTACGGAAATTGGTGGATGCGGGTATCATGCGCGAGGTATACTACCACGAGTGGTTATCCAACCCGGTCATGGTCAAAAAGCATGATGGGAGTTGGCGCATGTGCATGGATTTCATGGATCTAAACAAAGCTATCTGTTACCGGAGATTGATTGGAAGGTGGAATCCCTATGTGGATATCCCTTTAAGTGATTCTTAGATGCATACAAAGGATACCACCAGATCCAGATGGCGGAAGAGGACGCAGAAAAGACGGCGTTCCATACTAGTCAAGGCGTATACTGTTATACAAAAATGCCATTCGGACTAAAGAACGTCGGGGCAACATATCAGCGGCTTATCGACAAAGCCTTCGACTCACAGATAGGCCGCAACCTGGAGGTCTATCTTGATGATTTAGTCATCAAAAGTCATACGGAGGATGAACTTCTCCGAGACGTCCAAGAGAAGTTTGACACATTAAGGAGGATTAATATGAAACTAAATCCAAAGAAGTGCACGTTTGGGGCAACTGAAGGAATGTTCCTTGGATATATGATTGATCCAAATGGCATCAAGCCTTGCCCAGAAAAGACGGACGCGGTAATACAGTTACCATCTCCTCAGACACGAAAAGAGGTGCAATCCTTAAATGGGAAGTTGGTCGGGCTAAACAGGTTCTTATTGAAGTCCACGAAGAAGTCACTCCCCCTATTCAAAACAATCAAGAAGTGTATCAAGAAGGGAGACTTCCGGTGGACAAAGGAAGCGGAGGAAGCTTTTGGTCAGCTCAAGCAGCACCTCGCATCTCTCCCCATGCCAGTGGCCCCTCGGCCCAAGAAGGAGCTCATCATGTATCTGTCAGCCACACATGGAGCAATAAGTGCGGTACTCATGATGGATAGGGACACAGTCCAAACTCCAGTCTACTTTATAAGTAGAACACTACAAGGGTCGGAGTTGAATTATTCTTCCATGGAAAATTGGTTTTGGCATTAGTGTTTGCTACGAAACGGTTACGCCGGTACTTTCAGGCGCACCCAACTGTGGTGATTACTGATCAACCAATAAAACAAGTCATTTCCAGACCAGATGTGGCCGGTAGGCTACAGAAATGGAGCATTCTATTGGGAGAGCATAACATATCTTATACACCAAGGACGGCTGTTAAAGGCCAAATCTTGGAAGATTTCTTGATAGAGAAGCCGGATGAGGAAGGACCAGTCGTACAACAAGAGGAAACTCCAGCAGAACCATGGGTACTTGATGAGTGTTTCATACTTATCAACTCCCCTTCACTTGACCATTACCATGACCTCATGCAATGCAGCATTTTAAAGCTCTAGAGTGCAGTTTTCTCATAATTAACCCACCTTGGCCATTTTATGATTTAATAAACTAAACTATACTACATGATGAATGATTTTGAATATTTACAATGCAATGCAAAGAAAACAATTCTATTTATATATTTTTGGATTTTTCATAAATGGTTTTGATGGAAGAACTCATAAAGAAATCAATGACTTAGATTTGGGCTTTGGTACCATGGATACTTATCACCCTCAAGTTTCACTTTCCCCATACCAAGCTTAAAAATGGGATCATTGCATTCACAAGTAAAAAGTGCATCAACTTATTCATGACAATTAAATGTGGAACCGGTTATTATTTGAGCAAATTGCTTGAAGGCAAATTTGTCTTTATTTAAAGCGTGAAATATAAGAAATGTAAAATCCAAAAATAAGGAAGCACGGTTTTAATCCTAAGTAATCCTCTCATCCATTACTTGAAAAACCGCTCACATTTAATATAAGTCTGTTTCAAGAATAATAACTCATTCGCCTTATATGTAAGATCCTTATGTCATGCATTAATAGTAGCTACACACTCGCTAAGGAAAGAAAAATATAACTCACGCAATAATTTACATCCTCCGCCTTTTTGAGACTTTGGATCTTCAATCCCGCAACCCATCAAGGTAATATTGGAATCTAATAATTACTATAATTAACACTTCACTGCCCCTCTTGGGAGTCTTGTAAAATTATTTTTTTTTTCTTATTTTTTTTTTCTTTCTCTTTTTTTTTTCTAGCCACTCATTTTTTTAAGCCGCTCTTATTTTTCTTTATTCCTCACAAAGAAATTTGAAAAGAATAAAAGGAGAAACACCCGCTAAATATTAAGCACGACATAAGTCTAGTACACATAAAACGTTCTAACTTAGAATCTTAAGACGTACTTATACCAACCATGAATGATTAGTCAAAAATGCATAAGAGACTACAAACCGATTAAAACCGTTCTTTATTATATTAACATATATACATGCGAAGAAATTAGAGGTAAAGAAGAGAAGGTTTTAGCCACAAGTAATTATCATGAAGTTTATCTAGCCCTTTTATACTTGCTTCAACTCTATCATTTCCCATTCTCCACAAATTTAAAATCTCAAATAATGAGATTGGTGGATGCTTAGCCTAATAGACCAATTAAGGACTACATGGATAAGGATACTAGCTAGAGAATGCTTGGATAAGCAAACTCGGGTTGAGTCAAAGGATCCATGGTGGGCCTAATATGTCAAAGAAGTCTAAATTTGTTAAACCATGTTCTTATTATATTTATTTATTTTCAATTTTTCATAAAGAACAAAAGTAGAAATATATACAATACAAATGTGTTATGCAAATGAAAAATGATTAATGCAAAAATTATGAATGCATATTTTTGGTGGCCAAAGTAGATGAAAAATTTGAAAAATGTTTGAAAAATTAATTTTTCAAGTTATCATGAAGGTCAATGACAAAGTCTAGGTAAGGTCACTTCGATAGAAGTCTTCCCTACACTTAAGATAAACATTTTCCTCAATGTTTAAGAGTATTGGAGTAAACTCCCCTACACTTATGACACTGATAACTTTGTTTAACTCGAGTTAAGGAAGAGACAACTAAAGGGTATTCATTTTAAGCATAATTGTTTTTAATATCACAATAGCAAAAACTAATCAAAGTGAACCGGATACACGGGCCTCCTCCATAAGCTCCAAGAATGAAATAAGAGAGAGAAACCCTTGAAGCAAACACGAAAAGATGAAGAAAGGACCCCTCCACTTCAACTCTACTATAACATACTTTTAATTAAACCTAACCTATTTAGATCTACTCTACGTTTTCTAACCTAGTTATACAATGCTTGAGTTTTTTTTAACCCTAAGTCGCTAGCTCGACTCGGCCCCGAATTAGGTTGTCCTTGGGGAAACCATCATGGAGAATAAATGATATCCACTTTAAAGCACATCTCACATGATACACTCAATCTTAGCACGTCGCCATTTACTATAAGATTTACAATATCCGCCTCGATAAATGGAACGGTCCAACGTGTCTCAAGTTTGTCCAACATACGAAATCTCTCATACAGAAAGTACCCCAGGATCAAATACATAGTTTCCATCTCGACATGTGAACAACTCCAAAGTAGGTAGCATCAACAAAGTAATCTCATGCGAGAAGCCCATATCAATAGAAGTCTAACTATTAAGTGGAGTAGATGAAAACCAACATTTCCCAAATATACTGATCCCAGGATCAAAAACATTTCCCTTCATGGGAAAATGACAATTCAAAGAAGTGTTTACGTTATATGACTCCCCCTTAATAAAAATTCACATCATTAGACACCGAAGGTTGAAAAAGAGGTGTTAAATAACAATTAATATGAACCTTCGGGTTTTCCTTTTCTTTTCCTTTTGAAAATTTTTCATTAAGGTCCAAATGAAGGTAAAAGTCATCATCTAAGTCCAAGGTAGGAGAGTCGTCCTCATCCAAACTCAATGAAGAAATAAATGAATCATTGGAATCATGGGAAAACTCATCCTCAATAGGAAAGTAGGTATCTAGAAACTTGTCTAAATCCTCGTCAAAAGTAATATCCTCTAAAGTAGCATCAATCTCTACAAGTGGAGGATCCTCCTCAAGAATAACCAAATCCACCGATGGATAGGTATGACAATAAAAGTCAATATGAGGCTCAAGTATAGGAGGATCACTCGTAGAGATAATATGACTCATAGACCTTAAGGGTATAGAAAGCTCATCACTATAATCATCATTAACTTCCTCATTGTAATTGAAAAGTGGATTAGCAAGTGATGTTTGAAAAATAGGGTTTGAATGGATCATAAAATAATCAAAAATATTAAACTCTTGAGTTTCAAAAACATTCAATGAGGAAGTAATGGAGGCTATGGTCTCAACATGGGGAATCTCAAAATTCGAAAAAAAACGAATAATTAGCGTTGGCGGTTTGTTGTTGCAAAATCTCCCACATAGAACGAGTATCCATGTGTATCAAGGTGACCGAATGTATATACAAGTGAATGACGTTTAAAGCTTCCTCGAGGAAGGAAGTAATACACCAAATGGTATGGTTACAAGCGTACGAGTACACGTGTAAGTAAACTCGAGGAGTGAGAGATGAGCTCTTGGTCGACTTTTGAAGGAGAAGAGATTATCTCCCTCGAGGTTCGATAGTTAATATCCACAAATAGTTAATATCCACAAGAAAATATAATATATATAATTATTACTTGGGTGCAAGACCCCCAATCAAGCCTTCCTTCTTAGAATACGCACTAGTGAACGGGGGGTTAGGTGGCGCGAAGCACTTAAGTACCTATTAACCCTTAGATGGCATTTTATAGCACATCGCCTTTCTATTCACTTTGTAGTTTGTGTTCTTCAAATTATTGCCTATTGGAAGTATTTATCTATTCTTGCTTAATTAAATTTGATCGATACATGTGTCAAGGACCGGAACGCTCCCGAACACGGTGTATTGCCTCAACAATACTTATGGAAGATATGTGTATTGGTTTTTCGTATATGTATACGTATCTACATATAATAATATATCAAAAATATTTTTTTATTTATTTGTTTTTTAAGAAAAATACTATATGTACGTAAAAACGATGAAAACCGATATAATATATATTTTTGTTGTAATCTTTTAGGAAAAAGATTACTTTTTGGATTTTTTATTTTTTTGGTTCAATTCTTTAGGAAAAGAATTGATTTTGTGACTTTTTTTATGTTTTTGTATTTTTATCTTTTTGATTTTTTTATGTTTTTGATTATAATACGTAAAAAATAACGTTCACAAAGTGAACGGATCCCAAAATCCAATCGTCTCACTCGAAACCGTTAATCTTCACGAATAGAACCGGCAGCGGCGCCATTTAATAACTCGTTTTTTAGTTCGTTTTTCTCTCGGTCTTATCGAATTGATTAACAATTTTAAAGCAGACTTGATTGTTTTTTGTGATAAAAGAACGTATTTTGGTATTATTAACTACTTTCGACAAAAACATAAACGTCACAGAAATCGAGGTAAAAATAGAACTAATATTATATTACATACTAGTATTATACTACTCTTACCTTTATACTACAATGACACTAAAATGGAAAAATAGAATTACGCACAAGTGTAAACACAATAACAACAAACTAACTATTACTGAATATACTAATCAGTAAACTACAATCCATAGATCAAATAAATGAAAAAGGCCCATGCAAGAAAATTAAAGTCCAATATCCTATTAAGTCTAAAAATAATGCTCCAACAAATCACAACTAACTAAAAGGATAGAGAAATGACACAGTTTGTTGTAAAGTGTACTACTAGTAAAACTACTTCCTAATAGTTTGATATCTAGTCACAAGTTCGAACCCTAGCATTACCTTTAATATTTCTTTCTATATTTTTGATGGAAAGCTTTAATGCTCAGTTTATTATTAAGCTGTTGTACTACTACTTATTATAGCTCACCAAATTTACTAAACAAAATAAAGAACCAATAAAAGATGAAATAAAGAGCTAATGTTCAAATTCCAAGTACTATCAAGAACTACTGTGACTATGCATTTGACTCGTACCCAGCTTGACTGATCTCAAATCTCACACTACTTACTCATACTGTTTTACTCATAAATTCTTAATGACCAACATTACTTATTGAATTGAACTCCACAGCAAATCTAAAAATTACAAGCTATTGTTTAACTCGATTCAAAATCCTAACTGATTCTTATCAATTTGAACTATAATGATCTGCTATGTTTCTATCAAACTGTTTTATAATTGATTCATAAAAGGTAAAGCTCTAAACAGTCCCAAATGTTAGCTATCACAGAAAAATAAAAAGACGCTGAGAAGGCTAATGCATAAACCAAAAGGCAGGAATGAACAACAATAAAACTCATCCTAACAGCAGATCACATATATCAAATTGCAGGCAAGATTAATTCTATAAGAACAAAAGCAACTAAAGAATTGCAGAAATTGAAATGTGCTTAACCTATTCATCCGTCGTTTAGTCCTTTGAATCGAAGCGGAGCGCTGAGCTCGCTTTAACTATCGCACCTCGAGTATCACTACCAATCTGACTACTGCTCACTTGAATCAATCACCAAATCCCTACTTTCGATAACAATATAAATCTTAATCGAATCTAAAACAATCAGCAACCTGTAAACCTGCATAAGAACAAAATAGAACTTTTTCTACTTGTAACACTAATATGAACTGATCTATTAATAAACCGATTTGTGATAAACGAAATTATCAGAACCAAATACAAACCACAGCTTTAACCAAAAAAACTTTTGAGATTCTTTGAATAAAACAACTCAGCTTTTAACATCGAATTTACCAATCACACTAAAGGCATAATTTGAACTAAACTTATCTTGTATATCGAGAACACTAAAACTAACTTTAGAACCAATTCTATCCGAAACTGAAATATTCAAACAAAATGAACAGTAATCTTTTAACAGATTAACATCTATATGAACAATTCCATCTTGTGAACAGTAACAGTAAAGAAAAAACATAAATCTAAATGAATACAAGATTATCAAGGTTAAAATGATAGAAGATCGAAAAGCTAACAATTCCTAACAAACCGAGACTAAAGAAGCGAACGAAAATCTTTTAAACGAATCAATCACGAACTACAAATAAGCTTTTAAACGAAGCTAGCAATTTCAACTCACGAATACAATTTCAACTCAACTGAAATCTATCAAATATGCGTGAAGAATAACAATACGTGAACAGTGAACTTGATCAAACCTCTTGCATTAGAACTTTTAGAAAAGTAAGAAAGAAGAGAAAGAAAAAAAAGTTTATGTAACTGATTATAACAGTCTAACAAGATTCTATCTATCTAATATGAACAATAAACGAAATAATAGAAAAGTGAATGTAGAAAAACTTAAACTTCCATTAATGGTTGTAAGAAAATTCAGTTACAACAAGAAACTGAAAGTTTTTAACAAAATTGAAAGAAAAAGTGAACAAGTATAACTAACTAACTACTCCTACTCTTCTAACTAAC
This sequence comes from Glebionis coronaria, assembly GCA_025667525.1. NCBI lineage: Eukaryota > Viridiplantae > Streptophyta > Magnoliopsida > Asterales > Asteraceae > Glebionis > Glebionis coronaria. Next base: position 266,805,285 of record CM046880.1, read on the forward strand.
TAGGTGAAACTACACCTATGCTAACCACTTGAAACTGAAGTCTTGATCTTGTATTTATAGCCATCGAAGATGATGAGTTGACGTGTTGCTTCCAATCAGGTTGTGCCACGTGTAAATATGATGATCTTGATCAATTAGTGTTCTTCAGAGATTTTGGGGCTTTCTTCGTTTCTCATCTTTGATATAATTCATTTGTATCATCATGAAGAGGAGGAAGAGAGGATCATTTTTGTAGTTGTATTCTTCGCCCGAATCTTTCTTGTTTGTAAACTAAAATGATTTGCAGGTTATGGAGAAAAGGGATAAGAATGCTCGTTTCTTTCTCTCTCTATTCTGTGAATATGAAGACGTATGTTTTATGTGTGTTGTTTGACCGTGACTTGGTCAATTGACCAAGTATTATTAAAAGTTAAGTAACTTTTATTTATTTTGTTTCTTTTGTCCTTTTACTTCATTTCTTCTTCCAAATGTGTTATAAGCTTTTAAGTAATTTCTCTTTTCATCTTTCGTCTTTGTGAAAATTCAACTTAAGCCCTTGATCTTGAAGATAATGGAAAGTAAGGTCCTTGAAAGCTCTTTCGTCTTTTTCTTTGTCTTTTCGTCAAATAAATCCTTGAAAACGCGAGTTTGCTCAAAATGTATCTTGTTTACCTGAAAACACATGAAACACAAATACCCACGTAATTCTGATATTTTAAGTTAAATATAATGTATTTGACTGTGTTTTGAGTGGTTTTTGGATCATTATTGATGAGTGTTTTCACGCTTATCAGTACTATTTACGGACGGATCTTCCTGTACGGATGGATCAGGAGCTGGTCTCATCCTTACGAATCCGGAAGGAATGGAGTTTACATACGCCCTGTGCTTTGAGTTCACAGCCACCAATAATGAGGCAGAATATGAAGCGTTGATTGCGGGTTTAAAAATCGCCGCTAGAATGGGAGTCCGCAACCTTGAGGCCTACGTGGACTCACGGCTTGTCGCGAACCACATTCTAGGGGGGTACATAGCCAAAGAGGATAACATGGTTCGATATTTGGAGAAATTCAAGTCACTCATCGCGGCTTTCAGCAAGTTTTCCATCAAGCAGGTACCGAGGCGAAAACAAGAAGGCGGACACTCTTAGCAAGATCACGTCTACAAGTTTCGCCCACTTATCCAAACAAGTCTTGGTGGAAATACTAAAGGAAAAGTCTATAACAGAAGGGGAAGTCGCAGCTATAGTTGAGGAAGATGGACCTACATGGATGACCCCGATCATCAACTATTTGACTAATGAAACCCTTCCGGACGATGAAAAGGCATCACGGCGTATTAGAAGGAAGTCGCAGCACTTCGAGCTTCGAGAAGGTATTCTTTACAAGCGTTCTTTCTGACAGCCATGGTTGCGGTATGTTGGGCCATGCTAGGCTACTTATGTGATCAGTGAGATACATGAAGGGTTATGCGGCATGCACGCGGGCCCCCGATCCGTAGTAGCTCGAGCTTTACGCACATGTAATTATTGGCCTACTATGCATAGGGATGCACGCGACATGATTCGCAAATGCAGTGATTGCCAAGTGCACAGACCAGTACCACGACATCCGCAGCAGGAACTTACACCCATTACATCCCCATGGCCATTCTATAAGTGGGGGATCGATATTGAAGGACCTTTTCCCATAGCTGCGGGGGGACTTAAGTTCTTAATTGTCGCAATGGACTACTTTACACGCTGGATTGAGGCCAGGGCAGTCAAATCCATCACAGACAAACAAGTTAAAAAGTTTGTTTGGGAGAAAATCGTGAGTCGTTTTGGCTTACCAGGAGAAATCATCTCGGACAACGGGAAGCAGTACGCGGATAATCCATTCAAGGACTGGTGCGTAGCATTGAATATCACACGGCGCTTCACATCTGTTAAACACCCGCAGACAAATGGTCTTGTGGAACGAGCAAATAGAAGCTTGGGTGAAGGCATCAAGGCACGCCGGGAGGAACGAAGTGCCAAATGGGTGGATGAACTGCCACATGTTCTATGGCACATAGGACTATGATCAAAAAAGCCAACGGGGACACCCCATTCGCATTGGCCTACGATACTGAAGCTGTTATACCAGCAGAAATAGGAATGCCTACCATCCGCACATCGAAGGTTAATGTCGTCACAAACGACGGGCAGCTTCGGATCAATCTGGATTTGTTGGAGGAAAAAAGGGAGATAACGGCTATCAATGAGGCCAAGTCCAAGGCATGGATGAAGGCTTATTATGACGCCAATGTTAAAGGTGTTTCTTTTCGACCAGGAGATTATGTTTATCGTGCTAACGAGGCAAGTCGAGCGGAGAATACAGGAAAGCTGGGCCCTAAGTGGGAAGGACCGTATGAGGTCACGGAAGCCTTAGGACGGGGCGCGTACAAGTTACGTGACATGGATGGCCGCGACCTGGAACGCACATGGAATATCTGCAATCTAAAAAGGTGCTATCTTTGAAAGCTATGGCTTCCGCATGGACACTTTGCTATGTCTAGCTTCAATGAATATCCATGTGTTCTCTTTGTTTTGTTTTGTTTTTTATGCTTTCTATGTTCCTTTTGTTGTTAGGATTTCCCATTCTTGTTCAAACAAAAAAACGTAAATGTTCTAATAAAATTCCGTGGTGCCTAGCTAGCTCCACGACTTGTTCTTGTGCAAATGATTGTCTTCTTTTTTAGATTTTCTTATTGTCGTATAGATTTAGTTTCTATTACTACAATGTGCTATATCTTATTCATATGCATTCATTCAATACCGTACATGTACAATGCGCCTCCAGGCGGGGTAAGAGGATTAAGTGAACCTAATAATTCAACTTGTCGTATAAGAGGGATGCAACACCAGCAACGCGGATCATGTATCCTTACTAGACACCTTACTCACAAGACGTTGTGATAAGTTTCCATATGTCGCGCTCACGTAGTGCTTCGCATGGTAAAGACGCACGCCGCACGTCTAGTAAAATATAGACATGGTTGTATTTTTTGAGTAAGACATGACATGTCATGCAGTACAGGTATATGATATCCAAAAACAAAAATATACACAAGTTTCAAATTCATAACACCAAAATAGCCGTGGTCATCGCGGGCATGCTTGCATACATATGACAAGTTATTACAACATCAGTTTTAGCCGTATACATACACGGACGAATAAAATGATATAAATGTTTGCAATGTAAATTACAACGGAGGTAGGAACTCACCTATCTCCTTCTTCCCTTCTTCAATCAAGGTGCGGAGGGCCTCCTCGTGAGCATTCTTCCCATATTGTGTCCTGATCATATTCGCATCCAACGCCTCGGCCAGCAACTTTTCACCTTTCATCACCTTCGACACAGATTCGTAGGTGGGCAAAGTCAGTTGGATGGGATCAGCAGTGAGCTTGGACATTATTACCTCATTAGGAGCATCCTTTAGCGCTTCTAGCTCGTCTAGGAGGGGGTGTTAGATTTCAGCAAGAGCATCCATGGACGCAGTCATCTTGTCTGCGGCTAGAGGGTTGTGGTAGGCATGTTGGGTGATATCTTCCTTCTTGCCTATCAGCTCTGCAGCTTTGACCAGCCCCTCGTGCCTACCACGGTCTATACCGTCTGATACAACATCCGCAAAGGCCTTCAACAGGTAAGGAGCTTCTATCACTTTACTCACGGCAAGCCGCATTCCCTGGCCAACCATCCATCTGCGCCTGGATATGGCTGTGAGCAAAGGAGGACATATCATTTCAGCACAGTCCGTGGCCATCTGGCTTAGTTCCCCTTCAGCTGTTGCAGCTTGCTCGTCCAAGGTAGTCCGCGCCTGGCTTAGCTCATCCTTCAGCGCGTCGCGCTCCTGAGCAATAGTTAAGGCTTTTACGGTTATGGCTTTAGTAGCAGCTTCGGCTGCGGATACCTGTATATGACACTTAGAGTTATTAGAAGGGATAATATGGTTTTTTGTATGCACAAAATAAGCATTAAATGTGAGAGCATACCTTCTCGTTGGATGCAGCTAAAAGGGCCTCCAGCTCGGCAATACGTTCTTCACGAGCGTTGGCGTGATGGGCTTGCTCCTTTACGGTTGACTCGGCCACGACCAGCGCTGCCTGCAAGGATGTGATGGTTTTCTCGTGTTTACCCACCAGTGCTTCACGGCGAGCTATCTTTTTGTCAGCACGGCCCATATTAGCCAAGGCCTTGATCAGACGACGTCTCAAGGCCGCACCAACCGTCACCTGGTGTGCGGAGGACACATCAAACTGCTCCAGCAACGTCTCATGCTCCAGCTCGTCCAAATCTTGTGCCAGTGTTGGAGGAGTGATGTGTTCAATAAATTCAGAGCACTCGGACCCCGCCTCCAACCTTGTTAAGCTAGATAAATTCCATGCTAGGCGTAGGCTGGTGTCGGGTTTCTCAGAATGTGGATCCTCAGCATGGGTTACCGGAGGGGATGGAAGTCTCATTGATGTCACGGGAGAGGGTTCCCTTTCCACCTCCTTCTCTTGGGCCACGGTCGACGGATCCGCCCTGTTATTAACACACATTAGTTTTTTATGGATCAATATAATTTGAGTATTGACAAAAGGTACTTACGTAGTGCCAGTGATGGGTTCCGTTATGGTGGGAGCAACAGCATTCACGGGGGTGGCCATCCAGACCTGCTCATCCGCGCGCGGTGAGGGGTCGACTTGGGCCGTAGCAGTGCTGCTTCCTTCCTGGAACTGCGGATGGTCGTTCCTTAGCTTCTTCGGGGGAGCATTGTGTGCCCCCGCCCCGTCCCCTAGAGTTTTTCCTACCCTTCTGGTAGTCTTTCTTTTCCGGGATTTGGGCTTGGGGGACCCAGAAGCTTGGGTAGTTTCTTCATCCTCACCAGTGCGATTATCAGCAGGGTTGGTGAAATCTTCTTCTTCTTCTTCCTCCTGGTGCGACACAGCGCCCTCAAGCAGCAGTTCTCCACCATCTTCGTTGTGGAAGTCAAGCGGGGACTTCTCAATCACGCGCTCTCCCTCATCTGATCTCTGCTCGGTGGTTTCTTCCAGCGGGATGGTTTTGTCTACGGTCGCATCAAGAAGGGGGAGTTCATTTTCTTTCAGCGGACGGAATCCTTCAGGAACTTTCATTGGGTCGCCTTGGCGTAGTAATCCATGTAGGTTCATCTTTGCGGACATATGCATATATAAGGATCAGTAAGTTCACAAAATACAAATGTGGCATTTTTTTACATCTACAAATATAAGTGGACCTACCCTGCCTACGTTCGGTTAGAAAGCACGGATACATATCCTCCCTCCCATAGTAGTAGCGGCTTATTCCTACTAAGCACAGGAAGTGCTCTGGCAAACCCCTATGGAATTCTGTGCGGTGGGTATCTAGAATTTTCAAATCCTTACTACTATAGTCTTTGGATTTAGGAGGAAAGTCTTTGGGTACTCTGGTTTTGAGGATGAACGGGGTAGGGAATACTTTCTCATCAACGAAAAAGTAATGGTCGTACCAGCTCTTGAGGGAGTCTAAGGGCTTCCTATACGTCATGGGGGCGTTCCGGGATCGTTTTTTGAAAGACAGCCACCCATTCACTAATTGGGGGGAGTAAAAGACCCTAAATAAATTTACAGTCGGGGTTACTCCGTATGTATGGCAGGTAATCTCAAATTGATTGATTTTAGATGCCCCTATGCAGTGCAGCTGGGTTATATGGAAGTCATAATATAGAAGCAGATCTACCAAAAACTTGGATAAGGGGATATGGTAGTTAGCCGAATCGAATAGGCGCGTGTACACGCCTATAATTCCCCTCGGAGCATCCGTAATCGCGTCACCTTCACCTGAATAGGTTGGGTGTACGCTTTCGGGAATATAATACTTAGACAAAAAGTCTATGTATTTCTTCGTAGGCATCACGTTCAGGACATCCGTAATAAGGGGATTGTCCTTTACGATGTTTTATAAAAAGGGTTTGAAAGGCGTGATGATCTAACCTGCGCGGAGGAAATCCGTGGAATAAGAGGCAAAAGATTGAAGGAAGGAGCTTGGGAATAACAATGGCAAAACGAATATAAACTGTGTGTGTAACAGTAGCACACACCAACTCTTATATAGGGTTGCCTCGATTTCCGAGGTAACGTAGATGTTTTCCACGTGTAAGCCACTACTCCCATCCAACGGATGGGATTTCTGACACTTCTGAAAACGTCAGAAGGGACCCACGGGTCACTTCTTAACATTTTTACGTGGCTCAAGGGTGGGCATTAATGGTGCACTTTTGCAGGTGTAAGACTGACTAGTTGACTACCATTAATGCATTCATTCTTGTGTCGGGATATGCGGTCATACGTAAGACCATATTCAATGCTACATTTAATTTGTCCCGGTCGTCAAGTGCGGCTGAGGTATCATTGGCATGACATTCCTAAATTAGGTTTCCACGTGCGGCCGAAACAAATTTTTTAAAGACTTTATCATTCCCTAAGGGTCTTTCTTGGTACGTTCGGGGAGCATCTTGATAGTCTAGAGGTTACGCCCACGGCTGTAACAACTAGACTGAGGGGAAATGATGACGTATAGTCCCCAGCCGGGTCATGAACCTGGCCCACGGGTACTACCCGTATCCGGCCCATCACGGATGGGTGGGATCAATGTTTTCTAAGTCTATGGGCTTAGATGAACAGTAACCGCACACACGTGTGCGGTCCATGGCCCGGCATGCCCGGTGCAGGGTTAGACAGAATCATACTCTTACTATGATTAGGATTTATCTCAAGGGAGAGGATATTCACTCACCATAGTTAGAAGATAACAATCAATCTAATTCTGGTACTTATCCTTTCCTTGGGGCCGAAGCATTGGTGACAGCCCATTAGGGTTTCACTGCCTATATAAGGAACCCCCAATGGTTCCACAAAGGTATTACATTCTACACACTTACATCTCATCCGATTCTCATAGCCCTAACCGATTACTTACTCTCACGCCGGAATCTAATCGTGGGAAACATTCCCACGGTAAGCCTAACGCGTGTTGTTTTAGTGTGCGGGATCGCAACAAGATAATTCACTTGGTGCAGGAGCCGGAGTCCAGCCAACCCGAATTAAGCCTAATTCGGGTCTAGCAAGGATCACCCAACTTTTTTATCAACACTACGCAATATCTTTATGGTCTTGCCAGAACATTCAGAGTGATATTCATTAATATTCGTAGTGACGAATGGAAATTCTTCTAGCTCAAACAGCGCTACGGTAGGTGACTTGCAAGATTCTTTATTGATCAAGCTTGTGTCAACTGTGTTAATGCAATGATGCCTAAAAACATTACTTGCATTTTTCGGTCTCGCTTTGTTTTGATTACGACAATATGTAAAAACAAGCATTTACGAAAACAACAAAAAACGAATTCTTGAGTTCAAGTATTTTTCATTTCAACTATTATCACTTAAGGTATGAACAAACTAGTACTCATCCTAATTAAGTGATCAAGGATTTAATCTTTTCTTAAAACTCACTTTTTATTAAGTTTGACAAGTTTTTTTTATTAAACTTTCTTTTTAAGAAAATGTTTTATTAAATTAATTATTTGAAAATTTGAAATTTGAAAATGGCATATTCTATCTCGGTTTGGAATATCCTTTCAGGATATTTTAATCCCCAGATTCGAACCAATCCACTAAAAGACAAAAGGGAGCGGAGTCTATGCAGGTGGTTCCTTAGCTCCTATAGCGGCTCCTTATCGATAAGGAACCGCAGGCAGATATAGCCGTTGGATGTTTGTCTTATAAATAGTGGACCGTTCTCAGACTTTCAATTCACCTCTTTTGCACATACATTTCCAGATTCTTTCATAGTTATTAAATCACTGAAATCCTTGATCATTGTTTGATTACTACTTGTTTAGAACTGAATCTTTCTCCTCTTATCTTTTCCTCTCAAAGTGCAATGAGAAGAACACTATCATCCTTGAAGTGTTGTGTCTACCTCAAAGATCCATTGAAGATCCAAACTTATTTATTCATTTTTGTGTCATTGTTGTGAAGATCCAAGTAGTTGTGTCTATTTGGAAGTTGTGTATGTAGTAAGGTAATACATGATCCTTAAAGTATATTGGTGTAGATTGGTCCTAGCTAAGATTAGGGCTCGACTTTTAGCTTAGAGTCGGAAATTGGTTAAGCGCCATTGTGTACGGTTTCTCCACCTTAAGGAGCTTGTTGCATAGTGAAATCTCGAGTAAGGAGTACTCGAGGAGTGGAGTAGGAACGAGGAGTGAGCTTCGTTTCCGAACCACTATAAATCCTTGGTGTTTGGTTTGATCTTTCCTTCCCTTATCTCTTTACATTCATTATTCTTTATACTTGTGATTATTAGTTTAGTTTCACTATACCTTGCTCATATTGTGTATAAAAAGATTTCACATAAATACTCAAGTCTAAGTTTTTTGAAAAGGATTTTTTAAAAAACAATCTTTAACAAGTAAACTTAAGAAACTATTCAACCCCCCCCCCCCCCTCCCCCCTTCTAGTTTCTACAGTTAGTATCAGAGTGTGGGTGCTCGAGCCTTTTTAAAATATATTGTATTTTAAAACTTTAATCGATCTATGAATTCCAACAAGTATCTAGAAGGGCAATCCATGCAAAGACCACCTCTTTTTGAAACTGATAGTTTTATTTATTGGAAAAATAGATTTGAGACTTATGTGAAATTAAAAGATTTAGATCTTTGGCATGTTATTACCAATGGTGATTTTTTGAGTTATCAATATAGTGAAGTTACTAAAAGCAAAGAGATAGTAACTTTTGTTGGAAATAAATGTATGAGTATTAGTTCCCCCTGCTGGTTGGTCAGAGTTCCCCCTGCTAGAGTAAGTTCCCCCTGCTGAATAACAAAGGCAGGGGCATTGGTCCCCCTGCTAGAAGTCAAAGACCCTGCTACTAAGATAAACTTGGAAGAAATTATGACGCGTTTTAGTTACTACTCCAAGATAGTTTCCAAGTTTGTTAGTAGTGATCTTGTACGTGCGTCCTTGTGCTATAAAAGGACTCACTAGGTTGTCATGTCATACATATCTTTCTCTATTCATTTCATTCCACACTTTAAGTTTGTATAACCCTAATACCACTATTGGGTATTCGTATATCTTTGATATATTAAAGCTTAACGTTTGATCTTAATATTTGTTCTTGTGCTAAACACTATATTCCGCATCTTGTTTAGTTACTTTGTATTACAAAGTTTCTCTAGTGTTAGATTGAATTTATTCTTTCTATCACAACCCTTAAACAAGCTAAGGTTTAAGATCTGAGTTTGGGATCAACAAGTGGTATCAGAGCTTGTTGAGAAACTTTGATTAAACCAAGAACAAAACATCTCTTACAACCAACATCAACCATGTCCTCAGATTCTCACTCACCCTCAAACAACAACAACTCTCTCAAACTACTTATTCTGGATCCTGAAAACATTGAACTATGGAAATTCAGGATTCAACAATATCTCAAGATGGAACACTATGTTCTATGGGAGATCATAGAGTTTGGTGATCAATTTACCAAAACAATAGCAGTTGAAGAAAAAGATAAGGGAGAGGCTGGTGGTGAAAGCTCCAAAGGTGATAACAAAATGAAATCTGCTGCTCTTGCTGACAAGGAGATACTAGCAAGAAGGCATTATGTTAGAGCTCACAGTTCTTTGTTGTTGGCTCTACCTGATAGACATCAGCTAAGGTTCAGGAAGTACAAAACTGCTAAGGAACTTTTGGAATCAATAGGCAACACATTTGGAGGGAATGAAGCCACAAAGAAGAAGAAAAAGAATCAGATGCTTGACCAATTTTCTTATTTCAAAGCAAATGGTGATGAAGCAATAGGTGCTATCTACAATAGGCTTCAAGATCTGGTTGCTCAACTGGATTTCTTTGACATAGAAGTGTCAAGGGAACAGGTGAATACAAGATTCCTCAACAGCCTTAAGAAAGAATGGTTTGTTTACAAAGCCATTTGGCAAACTAGAGATGACATTGATGATAAGAACATTGATGACATCTACAATAACCTAAACGTTTTTTATTCAGTGGTCAATGAGATGAAGTCATCAGGAACCATCCCCACTAATTCAAGTGGATCTGCTGATTCCCCTGCTAATATGTCCTTTATATCTCGCAGCAGTAGAATCTCCAAAGGCAGTAGAATTAAAGTTTCCCCTGCTGCAAGGTCTGGACCATCTTATGATGAAGAAAGGCCTGAAACTTTCAGCCTTGACACTGCCTGTGCTTTTATCGCATCTCAAGGAACTCAAGGATCTACTGTGTTACATGAAGATCTGAATCAAATCAGTAAGCAAGGGCTGGAGGAGATGGACATTAAGTGGAACATGGCTCTACTCAACATGAGAGCCAACAGATTTTACAAGAAGTATGGAAAGAAGATTTCCATCAATCCTTCTGATGTAGCTGGATTCGACAAATCAAAAGTGGAATGCTACAACTGTGGCAAGAAAGGCCACTTTGCTAGGGAGTGCAGAGGACCAAAGAATGGAAGCAGCTATAGGAAGGAAAGCAGGGATGAGGATTCTGGTGCTAAGGCTATGGTAGCCATGCAACGGATAGATGGAGCAGGTAGATGGGACTAGAGTGCTATGACATAGAGTGTTGAAAGTAATCAAGCCCTAGTTGCTGAAGAGAAAGAGGAAGAGCTTGCTCTTATGGCCATGTCAACATCTAGTTCAGACAATGAGGTATATGATTATTCATATTGTACCAAAGCTTGTATAAAAAATACCGAGTCATTGAATGATCAAATAAGAAAGTTAAAAGATGATTACATTAATTGTGATAATGATTTAGATAACTACAGACGTGCTCTATAACAGTTAGAGTCCACCATAATAGAATATAAACAAAGAGAAAATGATTACAGAGATCACATTGTCATATTAGAGAGAGATGCTAGAGAAAATGATGATTTCATTAAGGAATTAACTATTGAATTAGAAGTCTTTAGATCTAACAAGAAGATATATGAACAAACTGTTGAAAATTTTCGAAAAGCTTCTAAAGATCTCACTAAGGCAGTTGAAATTGGACAATCTCCAAGGGACAAAACAGGTTTTGGGGTCAAAAATGAACATGCCTCTATTCCACCACCACCCGCTAATATACATGCCCGCATGCCTAGGAAAGATCTTTCTTGGACTGGTCTTCCTTGTTTCAAAAAGCAGGAGGACATTGAGTTTGACCTAAATGCCCACATACCAAAGAATCTAGAAACAGAAGAACCTCTAGTAAAAGCTAGTGCTGTTAGGGATTTTAAAAAGGAACAAATTTCTTTAAAACAATGGAAAACTGATAACCCTGTTCTCTTTTCAAGAGAAGAATTGTTTAGAAGTGATTCCAGTTCTAAAAGTAGCTCATCTAGAACCTCTAGCAGATCTGAATCAGGACCAAAAGCTCTTAAAAATACTGTTAAATATGATGGTATGTATAGACCCATTAGAGGTAATAAGAGGAATTGGAACAACCAAAAGTCTCATCAATTAGGAGAGGACTTTGTGAAAAACAGAAAACCTTGTTTCATTTATGGGAGTTTTGATCACATCTATCAAGACTGTCAAGCACCAATGGAAATGGTGGCTGCAAATCTTTTAAAGGAATGCAACCAAAAGCCATTCTATTGAATGCAGGGTCAAAATCTTTTTCCCCTGCTAAGTATGTTGCCCCTGTTTTGAGAAATAAAGTGTCTGATAAGTATGTAGTTCCTGCACTAAGAAAGGTGAATGATGCATGTCTCAAATCTAGTTCTAATGTGACCAAACCAGAACCTCATACTGCATATACATCTGTCTATAGACCCTATCATCCAATAGAGGCCAAAACAAAAGATGGGTTCCCTCTTCAAAGCATAGGGATTCCCCTGCTAAGTCTAGGGTATCCCCTGCTAGCAAAGTTTTGCCCTCTAGAAACATGGGAAGATGGGGAAAAGCTGTAAAAGCCTCAGCTCGTTGGGTTTGGGTACCCAAAAGGGGTACACAATCCAATGGTGTATCTCTAGTCTTTGACAAATTATCTTACATTGATACACGAGGTAGATCCAAGTCTGTCATGGCTTGGGTCCCTAAGAGAAACTAAATTGTTTTTCTTTTTGTAGGTGAAAAAGCAGACCAGGAATGATAAAGCCTATTGGGATAGTGGATGCTCAAGGAGTATGACTGGACATAAGTCCTATCTGTCTAACTTTGTTCCCCTGCATGACAATGATGGTGTTTCTTTTGGAAATGGGCATGAAACAATTACAAGAAAAGGAACTATTGTCACTAATGGAATGACATTTGATAATGTTTACATGGTGAAAGAGCTAAAGTACAATCTTTTTAGTGTGTCCCAGATGACTGATAACAAGAATTTTGTCCTTTTTCTGATACTAAATGTCTTGTTTTGGGAAAGGAGTTTGTTTTACCATCAGACACTCCTATTGTGCTCAGAACCCCAAGATAGAAGAACATGTACACCATTGATTTAAAGGACATCACTCTTCAAGACAATGAAAACTATTTCATTGCCAAACCATCAGTTGATGAATGCAAGAAATGGCATAGAAGACTTGGTCATCTTAACTTCAAGAACATGAACAAGTTGGTAAAGTTTAATCTTGTTCATAGGCTTCCATCCAAGACCTTTGCCAATGATCATAATTGTGTTGCTTGCCTAAAAGGGAAGCAACACAGAGCCTCTTGGAAGTCAAAAACAAGTCTTTCCACCACCAAGCAATTGGAATTGCTGCACATGGACCTGTTTGGTCCTACTTCTGTGGCAAGCATAATGAAGAAATGGTACTGCCTAGTGATTACTGATTATTTTTCAAGGTTCACATGGACATTCTTCCTGTTTGAAAAGAGTGACATAGCAGATGTACTCATAGGTTTTATTAATCAGATTGAACTTTCCAAAAGTATGAAGCTGGTGACCATTAGATCAGACAATGGTGGTGAGCTCAGAAACAAGAAACTGGACACTTTCTATATAAACAAAGGAATAAGGAGGGAATATAGTATAGCAAGAACACCTCAACAAAATGGAGTTGCAGAAAGAAGAAACAGGACACTTATTGAAGTTGAAAGGACTATGATGTCTGATTCCAAGCTTCTAGATATCTTTTGGGCTAAAGCTGTAGCCACTGCTTGTTATGTTCAAAGCAGGCCTTGGTTGTTAAGGCACATAACAAGACCCCCTATCAACTGTTTAATGGCAGACCTCCTTTGATTGACTTTTTCTTACCATTTGGATGTCATGTGATCATTTTGAACACCATTGACAATTTAGGTAAATTCAATGAAAAGGGGGATGATGGGTATTTTATAGGTTATTCATTGAACAACAAGGGGTATAGGGTCTTCAACAAGAAGACAAGAAAAGTGATAGAAAATCTCCATGTAGATTTTCTTGAAGACAAGCCTGAAGATGTACAAACAGGTCCTGATTGGTCCTTTGACATTGAAGTACTTTCTAAATCAATGAATTATGTACATGTTGCTTTGGAGAATAATAACATTTCAGGTACAAAAGAGCCAACTGCTGTGGAAGCCACCAATGAGGTACATGACTGTACCCTCATTATTTCCCATTGATGATGCTGCTACAAAAACAGATGAAGAAAATGACACGTCTCAAAGGAAGGAGCATTCAATCCCTTCCCCTGCTAATTCAACTTCTGAAAGCACTGGAATGGCAGAAAGTAGTGGAATCTAGGATTCCCCTGCTGGACCAAATGTTTCCCCTGCTGATAAAGAACCAGTTGTCAATGATGTAAATGATGAAGAAAGAGAATCCCCACTCATTTCCTCGTCTTCACCAATCACTTTATCTAGCAGTGGAAGTAGAATAATTAGGAATGGAGGTATAAGTTATTCACAGCTGCATTCAGCTCACCAGCATCCTTTCCTCAGTCATGCAGTATCATTTGGAAGCTCTTTTAAGGATTTCTTTCCCAATCAAGATAGTACTATAGATCCTGATTTGGAAAAGGATGAAACAGAGGTAATCATGAACATGCAGCCTACCTACAGAATCAATAAAGATGACCCCCAATCCCAAATCATAGGTGATCTTGATACTCCTATACAAATAAGGTATTCAGCAAAGGAACACAACTTCATTGCCAACATTACTATGAAGTTTAACCATGAAAGTATGCAATGTTGTCTGTTTACTACCTTTTTGTCACAAGAAGAGCCAAAGAAGATTTTTTAGGCTCTCAATGATCGAAGCTGGGTTGAAGCTATGCAAGAAGAACTCTTGCAATTTGACATCCAAGAAGTATGGATTCTGGTAGATTTTCCAAAACGGGCAAGACCCATTGGGACAAAGTGAGTGCTCATGAAAAAAAAGGATGAGAGAGGCATTGTAGTCAGAAACAAAGGAAGACTGGTAACACAAGGATATACTCAGGAATAAGGTATTGATTATGAAGAGGTCTTTGCTCCAGTTGCCAGAATTGAAGCCATCATATTATTTCTGGCTTATGCTTCCTGATGAGACTGTATTTATACATAGTCTCATCGTCCAAATCGGGCTTAAAATGCTTAAAATATCATCAAAATACCCAATATATGCCTGTGTTTGTTCATTGTGTATTTTAGGTACGGATATCGTGAATTCACCAAAAGATCAAAGGAATCAAGCAAAAACGAACACGGGAAACGAAGCCGCACAAAGAACCGGACCCGAATCTTGATTTTCCAAAATTGCCCTTGAAGTTTGAAGATTTGACAACTCTGGTCCCTCATTTTTGAAGATTTGGCAAGAATAGACCTTGGAGAAATCATTATTGGCAAGTAATGTCCTCTATGTTTGAAGATTATACATGGAAGCCCTTGAAGAATGCATTATTTGCATTTATGATCCTTTACTAAAGTTTGCAAATATCATGTGCCATTTTTGACAAGTGCTGAAAGTTAAAAACAAAGGGAAAGAGAGTTTGAAGCTATTTGTTACAAAGTGCAAAGAAGAAAGAACATGGAGGGGTATTTGTGGCCAGACAGCATTCTTAACCCACCACTCTCCTTTTGACACGTCACCCCCACCAGTCCACTTTCAATGAACGAACCAGTCCATAACCTTATTCTACCCAGTCACAACCCCTTTTGAACCCTTTGTTATTAAACATGTTTATTTAATAATTAAGGTGGGAAACATCTTTTTTAAACCAAAAACCGGATCAAACCCAAACTGCTCACCACCACTAATCCCTATAAACCCTAATCCTAATCTAACACAAAACAAGGGGTTTTATGTTGATTCTTTCCAGTTCACTAATTTACCCTCTCCCCATCCAAACCCACACCCTAAAAACGTCACCATCTATCCCATGTGCTACCTAAGCCCTTCCCCTGCACCAGTCACTATCCACGAATTCCAAGGAAGGGACAAGATGAACGAACAAGATTGATTTTGTGGTCACTACTCTTCAACAAACGCCTAGGATTGCTTTTTACAGCTGGAATGATCACATGCCTTAGCAGATCACAAGATGGCAGTTTTGACCCATTTTGAAAATCTGATTGACCAAGGGGCAGAATTGGAATAGAATGTATTAGGGTTTCTTATTTATTTATTTTCTAGAATTTTCTATCATGTACTATATAAAGAGATGACTTGTGTCTCTTTAAGTTTGTTCCAGTTTTTGTAAAAGTCTTTATTTAAGTAATGAAAGTGAAAAAAAATTTAGCTTATACAACTTCTGAGTTCCAAGTCTTTTCTCTTTATATTTCATTAGTTAAAAATCAGTTTAATTTCCAAGTTGTTAGTTTAAAGTTCTCCAAGTTTTCAAGAAAGTAAAAACGTGTTCTTACCATTTTTCAGAAAATCACCTAGGCTTAAAGTGGAAGTGAAAGTGGAAGCTTTAGGCTGGTTGATTTATTGAGATTTGTGTAGTTTAGTTGGTTCATAGTATAGTTTAAAAAGGATTTTAAAAAAAATCAGTTTTAAGGGAAGTTCAACTTTTTTTTATTCATAAGCTATAAGCTTATAAGCCTGCTTATTCAATAAGCAGTGCTTATTATCTTAAGCTTTTTAGTGCTTCACTTTCTCTATTTGCTTTGTTTGTGCAGGTTTGAAGATCAAGAATCCATCATTCCAACATTTCCTTCTTTCATTTTTTTACCTTTGAAGATATTGTAACCCTGGTTCTGTTGTTGAACCTCAGCAGGGTCTCTCTACTATTACACAAGCTCACATAAGCTCTCTTTTAAACCAAATAGAAGGCATCAGCTTGGGGTACAAGGCTTGAACCCTATTTGCTTAATTTTGAAGCTTTATTTGTGATTTATGTGATTATAGGTGTTGCTGTTTATTTGTTACATTTTTCTGCTTATTCTTGTTTATTTAGCTTTTATGTGCTTGTCTAGATAGGTATTGATCTGTTTGAGTGGATTTTATAAGCATTTAGTTTATAAATTTTAGTTTCAGTCATATAAGGGGGTGTTTGGGTCTGCTTGTTAAGTCAAGTAAGTGACTTATATTTGTTTTGAAAACAGCTTAAACACACTTCATTAGTTGGTTAAAGTATAAAGCAGTCAATAGTTTTTATGTTTAATAGGTTTTAAATAGATTGCATGCTCATTTTTTTTGTAATACAAGCTTAAAAATTAGAAAGTGCTTTAATCTGCTTGTTTTAAGCTTAATTTTGCCCACCAACTTGTAATCTGCTAGATATTAGGAGCACTTAGGGTTTGTTATTAGTTATATGTGATTTGGTTAAGATTTGTGCTAGTTGTGAAGGCTTAAAATTCGTCCTAGTGTCAAAAACACCAACAACTGTTCATCAGTTAAGGGCTAGGTTCATCAGAAACTTTGAGTGGCTTTTGTGCTTGATTTTTGTATTAAGCTTGCTGATTTTTGTGTTATTACTGACTCCCCACAACCCAACTAGTTGTGGGGGTACCCTATTGTCCAAGGAAAATCATAGCAAAAGCTTTCCTAAGCTTAAATCACACCAGACATTGAATTTGCACTAGCAGTGGGAACTTCATTACCCCTGCTAGTGCTTTTGTTTCCACTGCTTGCACAAGAAGACAGAAAGTGACCAAGTGTCACTTTCACAATCTTAAAATTTTGTCTTTTGTGAACTTTTTTAAGAATTAGGACTTCAAACTTTTTCCATTATTTTTCTTTTTTAATTCTTAATTTTTCTGTTTAATTATTTTTTATATTACTGTTCATTTGATAATTTTTGGATTATTTTGCATTTTTAATTACTTTTAAACTTTCTGTTTTTGTCTTTTAGTGGTATAATTTAGTAATTTTCAGTTTTAAAATTTTTCTTGTATTTAGAAAATTACTTTAAGATTTTTAGTTTAAAGATTTATTACTGTTCACTTTTTAAATTATTTTTTATAATTAAATTAGTTTAATTAGGGTTTATTTATTATTCAGTTTTGTCTTTTAGTGCAAATTTTTACATTTTTCAAACTTTTTCAATTTTATACTGTTCATTAGTGTAATTTAGGATTTTTAAAATTGTCAAATTAATTTTGGCATTATTTTATTATTTTTTATGATTATTTTAATTTAAAATTAGTTTTTAGTGATTAAAAAAATAGAAAAATAGTTTTTAAAATTTAGGAAAAATACTTTTTAGTCTTTAAATAATATAAGTGACTTATTAGTTCAATAAATTAATATTTTGGGCTTTTTATTGATTATATTTAATTTTAGGGCTTTAATTAGCATTTAAAATTGAATATTTAATTAATAAAAGGTTTTAAAATATATTTGTTGGATTTTTATTCTTATTTATATTATTTTAGACTTAGTTTAATCTTTTAAGTAATTTTTAGGTTTAATTTTTAATTTTGTCACGTTTTACGTATTTACGTTCGCGTTTTACGTCAACGTCGTAGTTTAAATCATAGTCGTAGCTCGTCTTTACGTTTTCTCTTCTCAACCAAAAACGTCACTAATCCAAACTTGATTTCATATATATTGGCACATTAATACACACACCTCCTTCGAGAACGAACTTGGAATTTATTCGTCTTCACGGTTTTCCTAAATCGTGTCGATTAATACTTACCGCATTTATACTCGTCTTTCCTAAGACTTGTATTTCATTAAAAACCACAACATCACTTCCTTCATGGACTTCACAGTATATCAAATGGATGTTAAGAGTGCCTTTTTCAATGGCACCATTGATGAAGAAGGTTATGTGATGCAACCTCCAAGTTTTGAAGACCCAGAACACCCAGACAATGTTTACAAGGTGAAGAAGGCTATGTATGAACTTCATCAAGCTCCTAGGGCCTGGTATGGAACTCTTTCTAAATATCTGTTAGATGATGGCTTTAATAGGGGGAAAATTGACCAGACCCTGTTTATTAAGAAACAGAAGGGTGACTTTCTTTTGGTGCAAGTATATGTGGATGACATCATCTTTGGATCCACAAACTCTCTGCTTAGCAAAGAGTTTGCCAAGTTGATGCAAGACAAATCTGAAATGAGTGCAATGGGTGAACTCAACTTCTTTTTGGGGTTACAAGTTTAGTAGAGGAAAGATGGGATCTTTATCTCACAAGACAAGTATGTTGCTGAAATTGTGAATAAGTTTGGAATGTGTGAAGGAAAGAAAGTCTCCACTCCTATAGATAAGGAGCATCCTCGGGGAAAAGATGGCCCACGGAAGCCTATTGATGTCAGGAACTATAGGTCCATGATTGGATCCCTCGTGTACCTTACAGCTTCAAGACCTGACATCATGTTTGTGGTCTGCTTATGTGCAAGATACCAAGTGACACCCACAGAGTGTCATCTGTTTGCTGTGAAGAGAATTTTTAGGTATCTGAAGTGTCATCCAACTTTAGGACTTTGGTATCCCAAGGAGTCACCATTTGAGCTAGTATCCTATTCAGATAGTGATTATGCTGGTGACAACAATGATACGAAGTCTACAACAGGTGGATGTCAGTTTTTGGGAAGCAGGCTTATATCTTGGCAGTGTAAAAAGCAGACTATTCTGGCCACATCCACAACTGAAGTTGAATATGTAGCAGCTGTTGCATGCTGTGGACAAGTTCTTTGGGTTCAAAACCAGTTGCTTGATTATGGGTGCAATTTTCTTAAAACCAAGAAATTTATTGACAATAACAACACCATTTGCATTATAAAAAAATCATGTTTTTCATAGAAAGACTAAACATATTGAAAACAGACATCATTTCATTAGAGATTTTTTTTGAAAAAGGATTAATTATCCTAAAGGCAATTGACATAGAACTCAATGTTGCTGATCTTTTGACAAAAGCTTTTGATGTAGGGAGGTTTCAGTGTTTGGTTGCAAGTATTGGAATGGTCACTCCCTAAAATTCGATGTCTACCTTGTCTTGTGTATTCAAGATTGTATTATTGCTGTTGTTGTACATATGTTACTCACTTTTTCCATTAATATTCATTCCACTGCTTTTGAACAAAGTCTCCCCTGCTGGGGTTCATCCCCCTGCTAAGGCACTTTTCCCTGCTTGGAGTTTTTCTCTTAGTTAGGTTTGTTCTTTTTAAGTGGTTATATGTGGTTTTAGACTAACTATGCAGAGATCCTAATTGAGCATACTAAATTGTGGGAGAATCACGTATATGCTCTCTGTTTCAGAGGAGGTTAGGTCACACCTTTAGGACTCAGGGTATCCTTAGGATACTCATATATGATTCTAGATCATATCCACTGGTGAGTAAGGGTTTGGAACAATGAAGACTTGCTGTAAAGCCTGTTAGAGTTCTAAAACCTTGAGGCACTGTAATGTGTACTTCAAATTCTTTATTGAGCAGCTTGCTGCCTAATTTAAGATTTTTAGTACATATTGCCAAGACCAACTAACCATAGCAAGGAAATGGTAGGGATGGAGTCTAGGGTATGTTTATTGGGTTGACCAGGTGTAGGATTGCTTATGTGTTAACTTTTTCTGTTTGGAACTTTACTGAATGGAGGACTCTTGAGTTTCTATGTATCTAGCTTGTTTTTACAAGGGTGTGCATTAGGGCAGATCTGTTTAGCATTGATCTATTCAGGATAAGTCTAATACCCTTAGGAAAGTTTCCCCTGCTTTAATTTTTGATACCCCTGCTAATACAACTTTCCCCTGCTTTGCAAAACAATCCCCTGTTTGACCGTTGACCGACAATACCGTTGCCTTGCTTATAGCCATTGGGCCTGTTTGTTAACTTTTTGGTTAGGGAATAGTTTATTCTTTTCAAAAGATATTTAAGGCGCTTTCTTCGCTGATTGGTAACCTTTTTATTATTATTTCAAATAAATTACTTTCTTATCAAGATTTATTTCTGATCTTTTTTCAAATTGATAATTTGGTCCAATCACAGCTCTTCAATTCGCCTATATAAACAATTCCCTTAACCAGCAGGCTTAACTCACTCTCTCGATCAAATCCCACTAATTTTTCACAAACATAAACCTTTTTACACTTAAAATGTCTTCCACGACTCTCAAAATTGCTGCTAACCATAATCAAATTGTTATTTTATCTCAAGAGCCTGCTGAATTCACTAATGTGGTTGCTTATCTTAAATCTTGCTATTTTAGGTTAGCTCAGGTAATTAGTCCTAGAATATACACCTCACACATCCAACCGTTTTGGTCTAATGCCAAGGTTGAAACAATGGATGGAGAGGTCACAATTAAAAGCCTGGTTGATTGCCATCCCAAGGTGGTTACACTTTCCTCCATTCGAGACAAATTAGTCTTGGATGATGAGGGTGGGATGGTTTCTTTCAAAGAGGCTGAATTTTTTGAGGGTCTTACAAACATGGGGTACAACATTTTTGCTGATCAAAAATGTAAATTTGCTAAAGGTCAGTTTTCACCCTATTAGAAGTTTTTAATTCATACTATTTTTCAATGCTTATCTAAAAAACTACAGCTTTTAATGAATTTGGGAGACAAGTTGATTCTGCCCTAATTTGCTAGGAAACAGGGAGAAAATAGTTTTTTCTCAAATGATTTTTGAAGGTATGGTCAAAAACGTTACTAAGTCATTAAAAATTTTGTATGTATCCAAGGTTTGTTGAAATTTTGTTGGATATGAGGCAACATGGTAAAATTCGTCACAAGGACTATTTTGAAGCTAACCCCCATACAACCAAACTGTTTACCACTCTTGCAGCACCTACCATATAAATTTCTGGCAGGGTAGTTCCCCTTACACCAAACATGATGGACCAGATCAGAAGCGAAGCTGCTTCCAAACCAAGAGCAGCCCAAACCCCTCTTGCTGATGCCCCTACTAGTGATACCCCTGCCAGCCAACTTCCCCCTACCAACCCACAACAAGAAAGACGAACTAAAACCAGGTTTGCTAGGTCTCCCTTGCCTGGTAAACCTTCACAAGGAGCAGAGAGGAGAGTCTCCAAAAGGTTGGAGCATATTGGGGGTTTGGCTGCCACTACTGTCTCATCCCCAAGGGATGAGCAGGATAGTGACACCATAAGTAAGTCCTCTCCCTCACTCAGTGATACCCAAAGAGGAGAGCAATCTCCTCCTAGGGTTGAGAGCAGACTGAAACCACTATCCTTATTGGAATTGACGAATATGTGCATTATCTTGAAAGAGTACAATGCACAACTAGTACAAACTGTCAAAAAGCAAGTTCTGGTTATTAATAATTTGGAGACCAGACTTGCTACCTTTGAGGGAAGGAGAAGACCAAAGCTAATTGTTTCTACAGATGAGGGTGCTTTCAAAGGGGAGAAATTTCCTCAAACAGATGAGTCTACTCAGTGGTATGCATTTCCTAGTGGTCAGGATCTAGGAAAAGAGAAGGTGGCAAGTGAGGAGAAAGGGAGTGATAAGGGGAGTGCTACAAAAGATATAGCTCAAGCCTTGTAGAATATGGGAAATCAAGAGGAAGCCCCTGCTTCTACAAAAGTTTCCCCTGCTACACCTATTACTCAAACATTTTTTAGGAAGAACAGAAGGCAACCAACTCAAAAGGGGATAAAGATTGGAGCTGCACCCAAAGCAAAACCAGCAGTGCATCTGTAACAAGCCCAAATATTCATACTTTAGTTCAGTACAAGAGTCGTTGGTGTTACGGGATAGCACATTACTCAAATCATAGAGAACGCATAAAAATCGCGTCGTTTAATAATGAAGCACTTTCCATTCATGAATATCAAATTTACATAGGTCCCAAGTCATAGTACATCATATAATTTTACAAAATATTTGAATGGAAATTGTTTTTTAAGTGCGGGCCATAAGTTCTTGTCGTCTTCCCGAGAATGACCTTCAAGTACATGAGATAAAACATGTTAAAAGAAAAGGTCAGCGAAAACGCCGAGTGAATTCATAGAGTTTAATGAAATCCATTAATATATCATCTGTATATAAAATTGTTACTAAAAATCATTTTGTACAATCTTTGTCGTAGGCTATAAAATAAGCCAAAAATATTTTATACAAATCTTTGTTGTAAATCATACTATAGGCTTTTGCCTTCAAAACCATTATACGAACCAATGTCGTAAAAACATCATACAATACGTTTTATAACGTAGTATAGAGTTAAATAAAAACCGTTATATGAATATGGTTATGTAAAACCAAAACACGAACATAATATCAATAATAAGACCCCGTATTGCTAGTCAGGAAATATATTGTAATTCAATGTGTATAGCAGTATTTTCGTTATTTGGATTATTATAAGCCGCATGACATTGTTACCTTACTATAACAAACAACGGGTAGCTAACCCGAAACTAATTTGCCCATCTAAAACAGTGTGTCGTCACAATAACCACGCTTATATTAATCTTCTCATACATAAATTCGCTTACCAATCAATGTGGCACGACAGGGATCAACCGTCAAAGCGCGAACTGGGTGATCTTCCCCAAATAGTACTATTATATGCATAAGCGTCTACCAAATCCCGGTAGTTCACAATTCAGGGTAGTGGTACTTTTAGTGACATAACCTAACTTTAATAATCCATTTCATTTCATTTATCGGGTCATATACTCATTCATCGGGTCATACAATCATTCGGGTCCAAATCAATAGACAAACAACCGGGACAACTAGTGTCCTATTTTATTAAAACTAACATGTCATCTCCCTCGCGGGTTTATAAAACATTTCATAAAACATTTAAAATAGTGCGAGGCTATGAACTCACGTTGATTGGGAAAGGCGGTTATCGGCGATTTGGATGTACGGTACGTGCTTCAATCATGGAAACCTAGACAAATAATACTCGTCTTAGACTCTTGTCCAATGACTTTATAAAAATATTGGCTATGTATATATATATATGATGATTTTATAAATATGACGATGATCAAGTGGGATTTTATCTCTTCATACACATTATAGTGTTATGTGTTAGTCAAATTTTGACTAGTTATACTAGTTTCAATCCAATTCCATATTAACGCCCAATAAGCCCATTAAATCCCATTAAGAGTTCAACTCTTTATATTAGTCCATTTATACTTTTATTATCAGGCCTATACTTATATGTTGGGCCCAAGTGGGTTAAGCCCAAAGAGTAAGTCCATTAGTGTTTAGCCAAATTAGTTGGGTTAATAGTCCAATAAGGCTAATTTGGTTCGTTAATGTCCATATGCTATAAAGCTCGGGTTTTATCGGTTTTTACTTGTTATATAAGTTTATAAATCATTATGTGAGTTTATAAAAAGTTTACATTAGACGAGTCCGACCGTCTAAGTTTTATTTAACAAAAATGTTAATCTTTCGGTTTTAGCCGAAAAGACGTAAAAATCATGTTTATAGTTTTATAACTTTATAAAACTTATCAAATTTCCATTTTTATAAAATGTCTCATTTATTTATTAATGTACATACATATTATTATGTAATATATAAGTTAGTGGGTTTTAAATTTACATTTTATACTATATTTACTTCAGTGCTAATATAATATTATATACTTTAATTTCACAAATCGGATTTTTACATTAACTTTCACCATTTTTACCATATCTTGAATTCTACAAGAATATAGAAGCTCATTTTTGGATGACATAAACTTCATATTATGTGATACAATTAACTTAGTTTTAGCTACTGCTCAATCTAGGTCTAAGTGTCCCTAACAGTCCTCACAAAACAGACTAATCAGATTGGTACATCAATTTTGTTTTGATCATATCTCACTCATTATTATGATTCCATTGCATGTCCAACTCTCACATATGTAAAAGAATTAATACTTACTGTATATTGATTCAACTATGCCATTTTATCAGTTTAACATATGGTTGTTTACTATTTTTGTACAGCCTACTAATTTAAGTAAGATTTACCACTTTTACATGTAGTTTTTCATCTTTTTATCCATGTTTATCAACACATGATCCCCACACAATATTTTTAATCATCATTCATCATCATATACATATACATAAATAAATAAAATACAAGATTACATATTCAAAATAACAAAAGGATAGGAAGAACAATCTCTATACCACCAAAGTGATGAAAAGATGGGATTGATGATGAACAATCTTGTTGGGAATAAATCTATGCTTACTTGTTTCCCCTGCTAGTTGATTATTCATACCCCTGCTAGAGTAAGTTCCCCCTGCTAAATAACAAAGGCAGGGGGATCCGTTCCCCTGCTGAAGTCAAAGGCCCTGCCGTGAAGATAAACATGGAATAGATTTTTACGCGTTTCAGTTATTATTCCTTAATACTTTCCATAGTTTGTTAGTAGTGATCTTGTACGTGGGTCCTTGTATCTATAAAAGGACTCACTAGGTTAGCATGCAAAGTGTGTCTTTCTCATTTCGTTTTTCATTATTATTACTTTAAGGTTTTGTAAACCCTAATACCACTTTGGGTATTCGTATATCTTTGATATATTAAAGTTCAACGTTTGAATCTCATTTGTTCTTGTGCTAAACATTACATTCCGCATCTTGTTTAGTTACTTTGCTTTGCAAAGTTTCTCTAGTGTTAGATTGAATTCTTTCTCTCTATCACAACCCTTAAACAAGCTATTAAGGTTTAAGATCTGACTTTGGGATCAACAAGTGGTATCAGAGCTTGTTGAGAAACTTTGTCTAAATCAAGAACAAAATCCTCATAGCAAACATGTCTTCAGATTCATCCACAAATAGCAACAACCACAATAACCTCAAGTTACCCATGTTGGATCCTGAAAACTTTGAATTATGGGAATTCAGAATCCAACAATACCTGAAAATGGAACACTATGTTCTCTGGGAGATCATAGAGTTTGGTGATCAATTCAACAAAATGGTGGCAGTTGAAGAAGGCAAGGATGAAGGTGAAAGTTCCAAAGGTAAGGACAAGAAGAAATCTGCTGCTCTATGTGATAAGGAAATACTGGCTAGAAGGCATGATGTCAGGGCTCACAGCTCATTGCTGTTGGCCCTACCTGATAGACATCAACTCAGATTCAGGAAATACAAAACAGCTAAGGAACTATGGGAAGCCATAGGCACAACCTTTGGAGGAAATGAAGCCACAAAGAAAAAGAAGAAGAACCAAATGCTGGATGATTTTGCTTCTTTCAAAGCAATTGGTGATGAATCAATTGGAGCTATTTACAATAGGCTTCAAGACATGGTGGCCCACTTGGAATTCTTTGATATTGAGGTGACAAGAGAGCAGGTGAATACCAGGTTTCTTAACAGCCTCCAGAAAGAATGGTTTGTCTATAAGGCAATCTGGCAGAATAAGGATGACTTGGACAACAAGAATATTGATGATATATACAATAACTTAAAAGTTTTTGAACCTATTGTCAATGAAATGAAGTCAAAAGGGACAATTCCCACCAACTCAAGTGGAGTCGTTGATTCCCCTGCTAACATGGCATTCATATCACAAAGCAGTGGAATCTCCAAGAACAGTGGAATAGAAGTAGCCCCTGCTACTTATTCCCCTGCTACCAGGTCTGGACCTTCCTATGATGAAGAAAGACCAGCTACATTCAGCCTTGATACTGCATGTGCCTTCATAGCATCTCAAGGGCCACAAGGATCTATAGTGTTACATGAAGATCTGAGTCAAATCAGTAAGCAAGCACTAGAAGAATTGGATATCAAGTGGAATATGGCTTTGCTAAGCATGAGAGCCAACAGGTTCCACAAGAAGTATGGGAAGAAGATCACAATTAATCCATCTGATGTGGCTGGGTTTGATAAAGCAAAAGTTGAATGCTACAATTGTGGCAAGAAGGGTCATTTTGCCAGGGAATGTAGAGGACCTAAGTCTGGAAATAGCCATAGAAAGGAAACAAGAGATGAGGATTCTGGTGCTAAAGCCATGGTAGCTATGCAGGGGATAGATGGAGCTAATGGATGGGACTGGAGTGCTATGACAGAAAGTGTGGAAAGAAATCAAGCTTTGATGGCTGAGGAAAAGGAAGAAGACTTTGCACTTATGGCCATGTCAAGTTCCAGCTCTGACAATGAGGTATATGATGACTCATACTGTACTAAAGCTTGTAGGAAAAATACTGAATCTTTAAATGATCAACTCAGAAAGGTAAAAGCTGACTATACCAATTGTGATAATGATCTTGATAATTACAAACGTGCTTTAGAACAACTAGAGTCCACCATAAGAGAGTATAGGCAAAGAGAAAGTGAGTATAGGGATCACATTGTGATTCTAGAAAGAGATGCCAAGGAGAATAACCAATCTATAAATGTTTTAACTGCTGAACTTGAAATTTTCAAAGCTAACCAAAAGATAGATGAGGAAACTGTTGAAAAATTTGGAAAAGCTTCAAAAGATTTAACCAAGGCATTTGAAATTGGTCAATCTCCTAAGGACAAAACAGGGTTTGGAATTAAGAATATGAATGCTACCATACCTCCACCCCCTGCTAACATCCATGCTGCCTATCCTAGAAAAGACCTGTCATGGACTGGTCTCCCTTGTTTTGAAAAACAGGATGACATTGAGTTTGACTTGAGTGCTTATATACCTAATAACCTTGATACAGAAGAGTCTCTAGTTAAAACTAGTGTCATTAGGGATGTTAAACAGGAACAGGTTGGCTTAAAGCAAATTGACAACCCTGTTAGATTTTCAAAAGAAGGAATTTCTAGCAGCAATCCAAACTCTAAGAGCATCTCTTCCAAGTCTAAGGCTAGACCACAGTCTCCTAAACCTACCATTAAATATGCTGGTATGTACAGGAATGTCAGAGGTAATCAAAGAAATTGGAATGACCAAAAGTCTCATCAATTAGGAAAAGACTTTGTGATCAATACCAAGCCCTGCTTTACATGTGGCAGTTTTGAACACACTTATCAAGAGTGTAAGGCACCAATGGAGATGGTGGCTGCAAATCCCTTAAAGGATATGCAACCTAGAGCCATTCTTCTAAATGCAGGGGCAAAATCCTTTTCCCCTGCCAAGTATGTTGCCCCTGCCTTGAGAAATAGAGTAGCTGAGAAATATGTTGCTCCAGCCCTTAGAAAGGAAAATGATGTTCACCCAAAGCCCAACACTTCTGTGACCACCCCAACACCTTATACTGCATATAGATCTGGCCCTAGACCTTACCAACACATGAACAGAGGCCAAAACAAAAGGTGGGTTCCCTCTGCTAAGCATAAGGATTCCCCTGCTAAAACTGGGGTATCCCCTGCTAGAAAAGTTGTACATTCTAGGAACATGGGAAGATGGGGAAAAGCTGTGAAAGCCTCAGCTCGTTGGGTTTGGGCACCCAAAAGGGGTACTCAATCTAATGGTGTATCTCTAGTTTTCGATAAGCTATCCTACATTGATACACGAGGTAGATCCAAGTCTGTAATGGCTTGGGTCCCCAAGAAAAACTAATTTGTTTTTCCTTTTGCAGGTGACAAAGAAGACAAGGGATGATAGAGCATATTGGGATAGTGGATGCTCAAGAAGTATGACTGGACACAAAGCTTACTTGTCTAACTTTGTACCCCTACATGACAATGATGGTGTTTCTTTTGGAGATGGGCATGGAACTATAACAGGAAAAGGAACTATTGTCACAAATGGGATGACTTTTGACAATGTGTATTTGGTGAAAGAACTCAAGTATAATCTCTTCAATGTGTCACAGATGACTAATAACAAGAATTTTGTCTTGTTTACTGACACTGAATGCTTGGTATTAGGAAAGGAGTTTGTCTTGCCAAAAGACACTCCAATTGTTCTCAGAACACCAAGACAGAAGAACATGTACACAATTGATCTCAAGGACATATCTCTCCAAGACAATGAAACATGTTTCATTGCCAAAGCTTCAGCAGATGAATGTAAGAAATGGCATAGAAGACTTGGTCATCTTAATTTCAAGAACATGAACAAACTAGTAAAGCATAATCTGGTTCATGGTCTTCCTTCCAAGTCTTTTGCCACTGAACATACTTGTGCAGCATGTCTGAAAGGGAAGCAACACAGAGCATCTTGCAAGTCAAAAACAAGTATGTCCACCACCAAGCCATTGGAACTACTACATATGGATCTTTTTGGTCCTACTTCTGTGGCAAGTATAATGAAGAAATGGTACTGCTTAGTGATTACTGATGATTTTTCAAGATTTACATGGACATTCTTTCTATTTGAAAAGAGTGACACTGCTGATGTACTCATTGGGTTCATAAATCAAATTCAACTGTCAAAAAGCATGAAGGTAGTTACCATAAGATCAGACAATGGTGGTGAGTTCAGAAATCAGAAACTGGATTCTTTCTGCATAAACAAAGGCATCAAGAGGCAGTTCAGCATTGCTAGAACACCTCAACAGAATGGAGTGGCAGAAAGAAGGAATAGGACACTCATTGAAGCTGCAAGAACTATGCTGTCTGATTCCAAGCTTCCAGTTATCTTTTGGGCTGAAGCTGTATCCACTGCTTGCTATGTACAAAACAGGGCCTTGGTTGTCAAGGCACACAACAAGACCCCTTATCAGCTGTTTAATGGAAGACCTCTCTTAATTGACTTTTTCAGACCTTTTGGGTGTCATGTTATCATCTTGAACACCATTGACAATCTTGGTAAGTTTAGTGAAAAGGGTGATGATGGATACTTTGTGGGTTATTCCTTAAACAACAAGGGATATAGGGTCTTCAACAAGAAGACAAGCAAAGTCACAGAAAATCTTCATGTGAATTTTCTTGAAGACAAACCTGAAGATGTTCAAACAGGTCCAGACTGGTTCTTTGATATAGATGTACTTTCCAAGTCCATGAATTATGTACCTGTTGTCTTGCAGAACACTAACATTTCAGGTACTCAAGAAACAATTGATGCTGAGAAGTCACCTCTGAGGTACATGAATGTACCCTCATTGTTTCCTAGTGAAGCTGATAAACAAGAAGATAATTCTGCTTCAGGAAAAGAACAGCCAATCTCATCCCCTGCTATAACTGAAGGCAGTGGAATGGCTGAAAGCAGTGGAATCCTGGATTCCCCTGCTAGAGGAATTGATTCCTCTCTCACAAAGGATCATGATACTAATGGGACTACTGATGCAGAAAGAGAATCCCCACTCATCTCATCATCTACACCCATAAATGATGGTCCTATCATATCCAGTAGTGGAAGCAGAATCATCAGGAGTTGAGGCCCTAGTTACTCAGAGCTTCATTCTGCTCACAAGCACCCATCTTTAGGTCATGCTGTCTCATTTGGAAGTTCCTTTGAGGACTTCTTTCCTAATCAAAATAGCCCCATCAATTCTGATTTGGAAGAAGATGAAACAGAAGTCATCATGCAGCCTACCTATAGAATCAATAAGGATCATCCTATCTCTCAGATCATTGGTGATCCTGAAGCTCCCAGACATACAAGGTATACAGCAAAGGAGCACAGCTTCATTGCTAACATCACCATGAAGTTCAATCATGACAACATGCAATGTTGTCTGTTTACTGCATTTTTGTCACAAGAAGAGCCAAAGAAGATTTTTCAGGCTTTAAATGACCCAAGCTGGGTTGAAGCTATGCAAGAGGAGCTCTTACAATTCGACATACAAGAGGTTTGGATTCTGGTTGATTGTTCCAAATGGGCAAGGCCTATTGGGACCAAGTGGGTACTCAGGAACAAAAAGGATGAAAGGGGAATAGTTGTCAGGAACAAAGCAAGGTTAGTAGCACAAGGGTATACTCAGGAAGAAGGGATTGATTATGAAGAGGTGTTTGCTCCAGTAGCAAGGATTGAAGCTATTAGATTATTCCTTGCTTATGCCTCATTCATGGACTTCACTGTTTTCCAGATGGATGTGAAAAGTGCCTTCTTATATGGAACCATTGATGAAGAAGTCTATGTCATGCAACCACCAGGGTTTGAAGATCCAGAACATCCTGACAAAGTATACAAAGTGAAAAAGGCTATGTATGGCCTTCACCAAGCTCCCAGAGCCTGGTATGGTACTCTTTCCAAATATCTCCTAGACAATGGATTCAGCAGGGGGAAGATTGATCAGACCCTGTTTACCAAGAAACAAAAGGGTGACCTTCTGCTAGTACAAGTCTATGTGGATGACATCATTTTTGGCTCAACTAACTCCATGCTTAGCAAAGAGTTTGCCAAATTGATGCAGGATAAATTTCAAATGAGTGCTATGGGAGAACTAAACTTCTTTTTGGGGTTACAAGTTCAGCAGCGAAAAGATGGGATATTTATCTCACAAGACAAATATGTCGCTGAGATTGTAAAGAAGTTTGGCATGTCTGATGGGAAGAAGGTGTCCACTCCAATGGACAAGGATCATCCATGGGGCAAGGATGGTCCTGGAAAGCCTATTGATGTCAGGAATTACAGGTCTATGATTGGGTCTCTTATGTATCTCACTGCTTCAAGACCTGACATCATGTTTGCAGTCTGCTTATGTGCAAGATACCAGGTGTCACCAACAGAGTGTCACTTATTTGCTGTGAAAAGGATTTTTAGGTATCTAAAATGTCATCCTACCTTAGGACTCTGGTATCCAAAGGAATCACCATTTGAGCTGATAGCTTATTCAAATAGTGATTATGCTGGTGACAACAATGATAGGAAGTCTACAACAGGGGGATGCCAATTTTTGGGGAGCAGGCTTATATCTTGGCAATGTAAGAAGCAGACTATCATGGCAACATCCACAACTGAAGCTGAGTATGTAGCAGCTGCTGCATGCTGTGGTCAAGTTCTTTGGGTGCAAAATCAATTGCTTGATTATGGCTACAACTTTCATAAAACCAAGATATTTATTGACAACAACAGCACTATTTGCATCATAAAGAACCCTGTTTTTCATAGCAAAACCAAACACATTGAAATTAGACATCACTTTATCAGAGATTGTTTTGAAAAAGGACTGATTGTCCCTGAGAAAATTGATACAGAACTTAATGTTTCTGATCTTTTAACAAAAGCTTTTGAGGTAGGGAGGTTTCAATATCTGGTTGCAGGTATTGGAATGGTTACTCCCTAAAATCTGATGTCTATTTTGTCATGTGTAATCAGGGTTACTTCACTGCTGTTGTTGTATAATTGTTAGTCAATTTTACCATTTCTTTCATTCTACTGCTTTTTAACACTGATTCCCCTGCTTGGGGTTCATTCCCCTGCCATGAGGATTTTTCTCTTAAGCTGGGTGTGTTCTTTTTACAAAAGTGGTTTTATGTGGTTTTAGACTAACAATGCAGAGGTTCATATGGCGCATACTATTCTTGTTGGTGAATCAGGTATATACTCTATGTTTCAGGGGAGGTTAGGTCACACCTTTAGGACTCAGGGTATCCTTAGGATGCTCATATATGATCTTACATCATATCCACTGGTGAGTGGGGGTTCAGGGTAATGATGACTTGCTGCACAGCTTGTCTAAACTCTGAAACCTTGAGGCACTGTAGTGTGTGTTTACATTTCTTTATTCAAGCAGCTTGCTGTTCAAAATACAGATGTGTGGCACACATTGCCAAGACTAACTGACCATAGGTAAGGGACAAGGTTGGGATGGTGACTGGGGTATGCATGATTTCTTGGGATTACCTGGTGTAGGGGGACTTATGTATTAACTTTTTGTATTGGGACCATTGCTGAATAGAGGACTCTTGAGATTCTATGTATCTATCTTGTGTATACAAGTGTGTGCATTAGAGCAGAGCTAGTTAGCATTAGTCCTTCCATGACTAGTTTAATACCCCTAGGAAAGTTTCCCCTGCTTTTATCTTTTATTCCCCTGCCTTCACAACATTCCCCTGTTTGACAATTGACCGACAATACCGTTACCCTGTTCATAGCCGTTGGGCCTGCTTGCTTAAATTTTGGTTAGGGAATATTTTATTCTTTTTAAAAGATATTTAAGGCGCTTTCTTCGTTGATTGGTAATCTTTTCCTTCTATTTCAAATATATTAATTTTTTTATCAAGATTTATCCTTGATATTTTTGCAATTTGAAAATTTTGGTCCAATCACAGCCCTTCAATTTGTCTATATAAACTTAATTCCCTTTACCAGCAGGTCCACAAATCTCTCTCGACCTAATCCCACTTACCTCCCATCTCTATAAACCTCTAAAATATTTTCCAAATTCATCATGACCCTTAAAATTGCTCCTAATCATAACCAAATTGCTTTGCTTCATGATGAACCAGCCGAGTTTGCTGAGGCTGTGGCCTTTCTAAAGTCTTCGTACTTCAGAGTGGCCCTTCTCATCAATCCTCGCATTTATACCTCACACATTCAACAGTTCTGGTCTAAAGCCATGACCAAAACAGTGAATGGAGAGGTCATAATTCAAAGCACAGTTGATGGTCATTCCAAGGTAATCACACTTGCCTCCATCAGGGAGAATCTCCTCCTTGATGATGAGGATGGAATAACCAACTTTTCTGAGGCTGAAATTTTTGAAGGTCTTGATAAATTGGGGTATAAACTTTCTGAAAATCAAAAATTAAAGTTTGCTAAAGGCCAGTTTGCCCCTCATTGGAAATTTTTGATTCATACTATTATGCAATGTTTGTCACCCAAAACCACTGCTTTTAATGAGGTTGGTAGTGAGATAGCTTCTGCCCTGATCTGCTTTGCAACAGGAAGGAAGTATTGTTTTTCTCAAATGATTTTTAAAGGCATGGTTAAAAATGTTTCAAGCACCTCAAAGTTTTGTATGTATCCAAGGTTTATAGAAGTTTTGCTGAATATGAGTGATCATGGTCCCATTACACACAGAAACTATTTTTCAGCAACCAAACACACAACCAAACTTTTCACCACATTACTTGCACCATCACCTTTGTTCTCTGGCAGAAACATTCCATTCACTTCAATTATGCTAGACCAAATCAGACGGGAAGAAGCCAAAAATCAAACAGCCATAAATCAACCTGCTCAATCCCCTGCCAAGAACCTACCACCTGCTGATCCACAACAAGAAAGGCGTTCAAAATCCAGGTTTGCCAGGTCTCCCTTGCCTGGTGAATCTTCACAAGCAGCAGAAAGGAGAGTCTCCAAAAGTTTGGAGCAACCTGGGGGTTTGGCTGCCACTACTGTCTCATCCTCAAGGGGTGAGCAGGATAGTGACACCATCAATAAGTCCTCTCCCCCACTCCATGATATCCAACAAGGGGAGAAATTCCCTTCTAGGATTGAGAGCAGTATGAAACCTTTGACAAATCTGGAATTGACGAAAATGTGCATGAGTCTGAAAAGGCAGAATGCACAACTAGTACAAGATGTCAAAAAGCAAGGTCTGGTTATTTCTCACCTGGAAACCAGACTTGCTACTCTTGAGGGGAGGAGAAAGCCCAGACTGATTCTTTCCACAGATGAGGATGCTTCCAAAGGGGGGGAAATTCCACACACAGAAGGATCTACTGAGTATTATTCATATCCTGGTGGGGAGCATGGAAAGATAACAAGGGCTAAGAAAGGAATGGAGAGAGAAAGTGCGGATAAGGGAAGTGACAAGGGGAGTGCAACCAAAGATATTGCTCAAACATTGCTCACCATGGGCAATCAAGAAGAAGCCCCTGCTTCTAAAGTTTCCCCTGCCATTGCTGATCCCACTGCTGTAAGTTTATCCCCTGCTAAGAACATTACTCAAACATTTGTTAGGAAGAACAGAAAGCAACCAGCTCAGAAGGGGATAACAATCAAAGAACCTGCATCTAAAGCAAAACCATCACCAGCAGTGGATCCAAAAGACAAAGGAAAAGGAATCATGGTGCAACAGCCCAAGAGAAAATACAAGCATCTGACTCCTGAACAGTAGAAGGTCCAAGAAGCTCATGATGCACAAGTAGCTCTCAGGCTACAACAAGAGGAAATGGATATGCAGGATCAAAGGATGGAGAAGATGAGGCCCAAAGATATGCTAAAACAGGTTGAGATTATGCATAGGGAACTAGATGACAGGGTACCTCATGTTGGAGAGTTTCTTGATCAATGGGAGAAGGAGTTGAAAAATGCTCCTTTGGAAGACAGGTATGAGTTGACTTGCCTTGTTTACAAATTTCAAACTGAATATCTGGAAAGAAGGGCAATGCAAATTCAGAGTGAGAAGTATCGAACGTCAGAGAAAGGGCAACTTGATCACTACAAAGTTCTGCTTAAAAGGCATAGAAAGTGGAAGGATGGTGACTTCAGAGATATGAGCTTTGAAGCCATAAAGAGAGCAGTCAGACCAGTTCTAAAGTTGTATGATGTGGAGGATTGGATGACTATCAACACTCCTGAGGAAGCTGAGTATCTTAGGAGACAAAGTGAAGTGCTACAGAAAGCTAGAGCAACAAAGAAAAGAAAAGCTGGAGAGACTACACAAGCAGGTGCATCATCCCAAGCAGGGGCATTGCACCAAGCAGGTGAAAGTTTTCCAGAAGTACTTGAGAAGTCTGTACTTAATGCACAAAGAGCAGCAAAGAGACTCAAGAGAATGGAGCAAGTGGGCATAATCACTAAAGAGTCTCAAGGGCCATCAAATGATGAAATTGATAAACAGCTGATTTTGCAGGAAAATGATGAAATCTCACCTAGTGAACTTGGAAAGAAGTTTGCTATTATAGAGTATGCTGTTTATGAACACAAAGGGAGAACTTGGTGGAAGCTTACAAGGGCTGACAATACAGCACAGACATTTCTAAGCCTAGATGTCATGTTTCAAATTTTGGATAGTGAAGACTTAGAAGATCTGTGGAAAATATTGAAGAAAACGTTTGCTGCAAAACCTCCTACCATGGATGGTGTGGAGAAAGATTGGGTAATCTGGGAGTGCATGCATAGAATGTATGAACATGAATTATTTGATCCTCTATTTGATGCAGTGAATAAAGGAGATTTGGTGTATTGGAAGCTATTTACAAATTCTGGGGTTTATGAGGCAGTAATGGAAGGTGTGAGTGTTTATTTACTCAATCATAGGTATTATCCCTTCTCTCAGGAAACCTTGAAGAAGTTAGCACAGGCTAAGTTAATTGTTGATGCCAAAAAGCCTGTTGCTTATGATCTGGTAAGAATGGTTCATAGTCAGATTTGGCCAGAGAGTTTGTAAGCATCCTCATCAACTAGCATTTATTCAGAAACTTGTCTTTTAGGGGAAAGCACAAGTTTAGGGAAGGATTGTTGGGAATAAATCTATGCTTACTTGTTTCCCCTGCTAGTTGATTATTCATACCCCTGCTAGAGTAAGTTCCCCCTGCTAAATAACAAAGGCAGGGGGATCCGTTCCCCTGCTGAAGTCAAAGGCCCTGCCGTCAAGATAAACATGGAATAGATTTTTACGCGTTTCAGTTATTATTCCTTAATACTTTCCATAGTTTGTTAGTAGTGATCTTGTACGTGGGTCCTTGTATCTATAAAAGGACTCACTAGGTTAGCATGC
Organism: Glebionis coronaria; assembly: GCA_025667525.1. Lineage (NCBI taxonomy): Eukaryota > Viridiplantae > Streptophyta > Magnoliopsida > Asterales > Asteraceae > Glebionis > Glebionis coronaria. Next base: position 266,841,116 of record CM046880.1, read on the forward strand.
AAAGTGTGTCTTTCTCATTTCGTTTTTCATTATTATTACTTTAAGGTTTTGTAAACCCTAATACCACTTTGGGTATTCGTATATCTTTGATATATTAAAGTTCAACGTTTGAATCTCATTTGTTCTTGTGCTAAACATTACATTCCGCATCTTGTTTAGTTACTTTGCTTTGCAAAGTTTCTCTAGTGTTAGATTGAATTCTTTCTCTCTATCACAACCCTTAAACAAGCTATTAAGGTTTAAGATCTGACTTTGGGATCAACAAATCTCTGCACCCAAAGCAAAACCAGCAGTGGATCTGTAACAACCCCAAATATTCATACTTTAGTTCAGTAGAAGAGTCGTTGGTGTTACGGGATAGCACATTACTCAAATCATAGACAACGCATAAAAATCGCGTCGTTTAATAATAAAGCATTTTCCATTCATGAATATCAAATTTACATAGGTCACAAGTCATAGTACATCATACAATTTTACAAAATATTTGAATGGAAATTGTTATTTAAGTTCGGGCCATAAATTCTTGTCGTCTTCCCGAGAATGACCTTCAAGTACCTGAGATAAAACAAGTTAAAAGAAAAGGTCAGCGAAAACGCCGAGTGAATTCATAAAGTTTATTGAAATCCATTAATATATCATCTGTATATAAAATTGTTACTAAAAATCATTTTGTACAATTCTTTGCCGTAGGCTATAAAATAAGCCAAAAATATTTTATACAAATCTTTGTTGTAAATCATACTATAGGCTTTTGCCTTCAAAACCATTATACGAACCAATGTCGTAAAAACATCATACAATACGTTTTATAACGTAGTATAGAGTTAAATAAAAACCGTTATATGAATATGGTTATGTAAAACCAAAACACGAACATAATATCAATGATAAGACCCCGTATTGCTAGTCAGGCAATATATTGTAATTCAATGTGTATAGCAGTATTTTCGTTATTTGGACTATTATAAGCCACATGACATTGTTACCTTACTATAACAAACAACGGGTAGTGTTAGACACGTAATTGTTCAAGTTTTTAGTGCTAATATCCCTTCATTTTTGGTATAATAAATAGCAAAACGTGTATTTATAGTGCATTTATCGTTTATGTGTGCTATTTATTATTGTAGGTACGAATAATAAAGAAAAGGAGCAAAAACGACGAAAAAGAGCTAAGACGAGCACGAGAAATGGAGAAAACGTGGGAAATAGAGTTTGACGGTGCATTCATCTTTTATTGGGTCGGCCCGACACCATTTAAATGGGTCGAACCGACCCATTAATATACCTTTAGCCACTTGAGCCCAGCTGGCCCAAACTATACGCATCAAAGAAGCAGGCCCAAAAAAAGGGGAATGAAAATATTAGCAGATTTGGTTGGCGTATAAAAGAAGCAAAAAAACTTTATCTCAAGAAGAAACTTTTAACTCCCTGCGTTTGTTTTGGGAGGGCACTTCCTTTTTTATATATTATTTTTTTTTTAATTTTTTTTTTAGTCGTTAGTTGACAGAGGGGAGAAGTCTTCATTTTTCTGGGATACGATATTTTTTAGATAGAGAGATCTTCATTTTATTCTTCATTTTTTTAAGGTAAGGTAGATCTGCACTTATTTTTTTTGTTCCTGCAATTGTTTATTGATATTTTTTTGACATCCCTTATATATTAGATCCTCACTTTTAGTTTATTATGGCTGCGTTTTATTTTAGGCAGGAAGGCAACTTTCATGTAATTTTTATACATCTCTGTCTGTTCTTTTCTTCTTCTTCAGTAGCTTAGGAATAAATTGAGTATCATTTTCTTAAAATTAGCATCTCATTCAATTCCATATTTATCACTTCATTCATATTTTTATATATCTCATCTTTTATTTACTGCGTTTTTTTTAATCTTTTTAGATAGAGGGAATTAAGGGCTGCATATTGTTTAAACTTTCAACAATGGTGCATTTTATTTTTGTTTAATAAAAGGTCATGTTAGTTTAAGTAAGAAAAAGGGGCTGCGTTTGATTTTGGTATAAAAAGGTTGCGTTTAAAATGCCAAATTCATAAAGTCATTTTCAATTTAGGAAAATTAAGTTACTGCTACATACAGTAATAGTTTAGGAAAATGTAGATTTCAATTTTTAATTAAAATCATTTTCAACTTTTAAAAAAAATAGAAATAGTTTAATAATATAATTAAAAAAGTATATAATAAATTTGGCATTTTCATTCTTTTAAAATAATTTCGCATTTACATTTTTGGCATTTTAGTATTTTGCATTTTTACTTGTCATTTTCATTTAGCATTTTAATAATCTTGTTTACATTTTACTTGCGCATTTTATATTTTTGCTTTGTGATTTTTAATTGCGGTATTTGCATCTTGTTTTTAGTATAGTACGTATTACATATTTAGCTATTTTTATATTTTTACGTGCTTTGTGCTAAATAGAAATAGATTACCATTCAAGTATTATAACCAAAAACAAATAAAGTCTTTACGATAAAATTGGCTTTCAATTCGAGTCGAGTCGAGGAACGATAATAGACAATAAAAAGAGTTGAAAAATTCGAACATCAAAATGGAGCCGCTACATGGGAAAGGCTATTTTTGAATCTTAAATCTCGTCATTTTCGGTGAGTTTAATATTCCACTTAGATGATTAGCAACCATAACAAATGTCGATTTGAACGATCAAACTTTTGAAAAAGAACACACTTGCCTAGTCTTTTATAATTATAGGAGTGATAAGTTATATTTACATAGGTTATTAGTATAAGTAGTGTTAGCATTTTGCTAAAACGTTTGCACAAGGAGTCTTAGCTTAGTTGGGAGTAATAAAAAGAGGATGACGATATTTATTCCCTGGAGACACCCAGTTTGCGTGTTTCCCGTTCTATGATCCTTATACCTTGAATAAAAAGTCGAGCATGGCGGGTCATTATGAATTTTTATTTTTCTTTTATTTAAAAAAAATAAAAAATAAAAAATAAAAATTTATCGAATAAAGTAGTTTTTAAATTGTTTTTGGATTTAACGTTTGTGATGATAGTTGCTTGAGGGCAAGCAACGTGTTTAAGTGTAGGGGTGTGTTAGACACGTAATTGTTCAAGTTTTTAGTGCTAATATCCCTTCATTTTTGGTATAATAAATAGCAAAACGTGTATTTATAGTGCATTTATCGTTTATTTGTGCTATTTATTATTGTAGGTACGAATAATAAAGAAAAGGAGCAAAAACGACGAAAAAGAGCTAAGACGAGCACGAGAAATGGAGAAAACGCGGGAAATAGAGTTTGACGGTGCATTCATCTTTTATTGGGTCGGCCCGACACCATTTAAATGGGTCGAACCGACCCATTAATATACCTTTAGCCACTTGAGCCCAGCTGGCCCAAACTATACGCATCAAAGAAGCAGGCCCAAAAAAAAGGGGAATGAAAATATTAGCAGATTTGGTTGGCGTATAAAAGAAGCAAAAAAACTTTATCTCAAAAAGAAACTTTTAACTCCCTGCGTTTGTTTTGGGAGGGCACTTCCTTTTTTATATATTATTTTTTTTTTATTTTTTTTTTAGTCGTTAGTTGATAGAGGGGAGAAGTCTTCATTTTTCTGGGATACGATATTTTTTAGATAGAGAGATCTTCATTTTATTCTTCATTTTTTTAAGGTAAGGTAGATCTGCACTTATTTTTTTTGTTCCTGCAATTGTTTATTGATATTTTTTTGACATCCCTTATATATTAGATCCTCACTTTTAGTTTATTATGGCTGCGTTTTATTTTAGGCAGGAAGGCAACTTTCATGTAATTTTTATACATCTCTGTCTGTTCTTTTCTTCTTCTTCAGTAGCTTAGGAATAAATTGAGTATCATTTTCTTAAAATTAGCATCTCATTCAATTCCATATTTATCACTTCATTCATATTTTTATATATCTCATCTTTTATTTACTGCGTTTTTTTTAATCTTTTTAGATAGAGGGGATTAAGGGCTGCATATTGTTTAAACTTTCAACAATGGTGCATTTTATTTTTGTTTAATAAAAGGTCATGTTAGTTTAAGTAAGAAAAAGGGGCTGCGTTTGATTTTGGTATAAAAGGGTTGCGTTTAAAATGCCAAATTCATAAAGTCATTTTCAATTTAGGAAAATTAAGTTACTGCTACATACAGTAATAGTTTAGGAAAATGTAGATTTCAATTTTTAATTAAAATCATTTTCAACTTTTAAAAATAATAGAAATAGTTTAATAATATAATTAAAAAAGTATATAATAAATTTGGCATTTTCATTCTTTTAAAATAATTTCGCATTTACATTTTTGGCATTTTAGTATTTTGCATTTTTACTTGTCATTTTCATTTAGCATTTTAATAATCTTGTTTACATTTTACTTGCGCATTTTATATTTTTGCTTTGTGATTTTTAATTGCGGTATTTGCATCTTGTTTTTAGTATAGTACGTATTACATATTTAGCTATTTTTATATTTTTACGTGCTTTGTGCTAAATAGAAATAGATTACCATTCAAGTATTATAACCAAAAACAAATAAAGTCTTTACGATAAAATTGGCTTTCAATTCGAGTCGAGTCGAGGAACGATAATAGACAATAAAAAGAGTTGAAAAATTTGAACATCAGGTAGCTAACCCGAAACTCATTTGCCCATCTAAAACAGCGTTTCGTCACAATAATCACGCTTATATAAATCTTCTCATACATAAATTCGCTTACCAATCAATGTGGCACGACGAGGATCAACCGTCAAAGCGCGAACTGGGGTGATCTTCCCCAAATAGTACTATTATATGCATAAGCGTCTACCAAATCCCGGTAGTTCACAATTCATGTTAATGGTACTTTTAGTGACATAACCTAACTTTAATAATCCATTTCATTTCATTTATCGGGTCATATACTCATTCATCGGGTCATACAATCATTCGGGGCCAAATCAATAGACAAACAACCGGGACAACTGGTGTCCTATTTTATTAAAACTAACATGTCATCTCCCTCACGGGTTTCAAAAACATTTCATAAAACATTTAAAAGAGTGTGAGGCTATGAACTCACGTTGATTGGGAAAGGCGGTTATCGGCGATTTGGATGTACGGTACGTGCTTCAATCATGGAACCTAGACAAATAATACTCGTCTTAGACTCTTGTCCAATGACTTTATAAAAATATTGGCTATGTATATATATATATATGATGATTTTATAAATATGATGATGATCAAGTGGGATTTTATCTCTTCATACACATTATAGTGTTATGTGTTAGTCAAATTTTGACTAGTTATACTAGTTTCAATCCAATTCCATATTAAGGCCCAGTAAGCCCATTAAATCTCATTAAGAGTTCAACTCTTTATATTAGTCCATTTATACTTTTATTATCAGGCCTATACTTATATGTTGGGCCCAAGTGGGTTAAGCCCAAAGAGTAAGTCCATTAGTGTTTAGCCAAATTAGTTGGGTTAATAGTCCAATAAGTCTAATTTGGTTCGTTAATGTCCATATGTTATAAAGCTCGGGTTTTATCGGTTTTTAATTGTTATATAAGTTTATACATAATTATGTGAGTTTATAAAAAGTTTACATTAGACGAGTCCGACCGTCTAAGTTTTATTTAACAAAAATGTTAATCTTTCGGTTTTAGCCGAAAAGACGTAAAAATCATGTTTATAGTTTTATAACTATATAAAACTTATCAAATTGCCATTTTTATAAAATGTCTCATTTATTTATTAATGTACATACATATTATATGTAATATATAAGTTAGTGGGTTTTAAATTTACATTTTATACTATATTTACTTCAGTGCTAATATAATATTATATACTTTAATTTCACAAATCTGATTTTTACTTTCACTTTCACCATTTTTACCATATCTTGAATTCTACAAGAATATAGAAGCTCATTTTTGGATGACATAAACTTCATATTATGTGATACAATTAACTTAGTTTTAGCTACTGCTCAATCTAGGTCTAAGTGTCCCTTACAGTCCTCACAAAACAGACTAATCAGATTGGTACATCAATTTTGTTTTGATCATATCTCACTCATTATAATGATTCCATTGCATGTCCAACTCTCACATATGTAAAAGAATTAATACTTACTGTATATTGATTCAACTATGCCATTTTATCAGTTTAACATATGGTTGTTTACTGTTTTTGTACAGCCTACTAATTTAAGTAAGATTTACCACTTTTACATGTAGTTTTTCATCTTTTTATCCATGTTTATCAACACATGATCCCCACACAATATTTTTAATCATCATTCATCATCATATACATATACATAAATAAAGAAAATACAAGATTACATATTCAAAATAACAAAAGGATAGGAAGAACAATCTCTATACCACCAAAGTGATGAAAAGATGGGATTGATGATGAACAAGGCTTGGTTTTGGGTAACCAATCTTATGAGATATCAACACCACTTCTAGGATCGCCAAATATTTGTAGACTTCCCCAAAAATCAGCCCTTGATCTCCATGGAAACTCCTCGATAGTTGTTAAAATGACTTCCAATCAACAAGTCTTCAAAAGGACATCATCATATGCAAGTTTAACACAAGATTTCATGGATAAATTTTGATCAAAGGGTGTTTATGGATGGAGATGGGACGGCATAGGAGCTAGAGAGAGAGAGATCTTTTTAGTTGTTTTGCATGTATGTGAAGTTGTGTGGAGGAAGGAATGGTTTTAACAAGTTGGTTAATGGTTTTGATAAACCACATGGACAAGTGTCCTTATTTTCACACAAGGGTGGTGTGGTGGCTTAGTTTAAACCGTCCCATGTTGGGGGTGGGGCAAAACTTGTTTTGTCTCATCCCCAATTATTTACGGGTACTCCCTCGATTAGTTTCCTTGATTTGCGTGCCCTCGGGTCGTTTTACGAAAAAAATATTTATAAATTATAAATCAACGACACAAAACGAATCTAATAAAAATTGTCTCATAAAAAACGGAGTTCAAAAACGTAAATACTAAATCTAGGGTTTCCGGTTTAGTCGTAAAGGACGGTAAATTATAATCGTAAGTCCTAATCTCTTCTCGTAAATTTGTGAGTTTATGAACCAACACAAATTTAAAATCCCAAAATAATATTCATGGATAAATTTATTTCCTGAAATGTCGGACTGTCACCAAAAACGGTGTATGTAAACGTAAGCACGTAACGTAGAGTCCTTCGGTTTAGACGTAGTCGATGCTACTTCAAGACGTAAACCCAAGTTTCTTCCCATAAATGAGTGAGCTCATAATATAACATTAAAATAATGTTTTAAATAATACTTGAGAATAAAATATCGACCATAAATTGACGGATTGTCACAGCATTTACCCCTAAACAGGATCTTTGTCCTCAAAGATCGATTTATCATACTACTCGCTTTTTATAGAGTTAGAGCCATGTGGGTATTTCCTTCACATCCGATCTTTTCTCACAAGTGTAATTCATTACAATACGCGAGTTTCATTAAACATAACTACGGGAATACGATCAGGCTTAAGTTGACTTACTTTCTTTATCCATGATGTTCACGGGTTTTTGATGAATGCAACTTTCGCCGATCCAAACTTTACTAAGAAATAATCAGATTTTTACTTGATAGATATTTCATCAAGTTCGATATACGAAACATAATTCACGCAGCCCTTGAAGTCTTAGTGTATATCCAACTTATATGCCTTTCAAACCAACTTTTTACATCATCTCAATGGTCCCATACAACGAAGACTTATTTCCCATGATCTTTCAGATCATCAATTCACTTTTCCATGGTGAAAATTTTTGGCATAAGTTAGCTACCCATCCTGCACTTCAAGATCAACATTTCATATTCACATAACCTTCTGCCGACTACTGGCAATCAATAATCCGATCCTAATTTCAACAATCAATTCAGGTCTCGCGGTTCGTGTATTTTGTAAGGTTAGGTTTGTCATCATAGGCAACCTTAAACCTAAAAGACATGTCCAACTCACAATGGGTGTATGTCGGGTGTCTTCATCCCAAGTCCTGATTACAGATGCTCTCATATAGATCCTCACAAGATTCAATCTCGATCCTAATACGAAAATTTTCAATGATAATCTCTCCAAAGGAAAATGATTATACGGTTCATTAACAAAGGTCAATCAATCAAACATAAAACAAGACTTCTAGTGTTTTGTATCATTACTTTACCTCGTCCCTTCGATTGGGGTGGTAAACAGTACTCTCATCAAGGTTCGTTCCCAATGATTTCTGAGCAAATCTCTAGAAATTCGATGCGAAGCGAGGATCTTGATAGAGATAATTGATACGGCACACTATGTTTACACAACTCTTTTAAATACAAAGAGTCAATTTCTTCATCGAGAATTTATCATTAACGGGAATGATATTAGTAGATTTGGTCAGTTTGTCGACGATAACCCAAATCGAATCAAATTCAGATGATGACCTTTGCAATAGTTATACGTTTACTAATGTATGAGGCGATGTCTGCCTTCATAATTTGCCATCAGTACAACTTCTTCAAATAAAGATACATTAAATCAAAAATGTCATGAACAGAATACTTAATCTTATGAGATTCCAACATAACTAAATCTCACAAACCTCCATATTTAGGCCACCACAAGTGGCCTTTAAAACATTTAACGCAATCAGCTTCTCAATTCTAATGGTTCACATTAGCCGCGAACCCCTTTTTATTATATATATTATCCTTTTTACAAGCATAAGCTATTTTTAAATTGCTCGGCAATTTATTTTGCATAGTCATTATTAAGGAACACATCCTAATTGATTCTTTATCTTTTCTACATAATGTGTCAGTATCTACATTCACCTATCCTGATGAAATAATTATCATGACCGTATTCATATAAAAATTCTTTCTTCATATTTTCTAAGTTTTAATTTCGTCTCAACTATCATTTTTATCCGTTTTACTCAATCCGACGTCTAAAGCGTCGATAATTACTACAAGCAATTAAATAATAAATATTCAATCTTTATGAAACGTAAACGTAAAAAATTTAAATTTCTTAGTTCGTCCAATTATAGAAAAATGTTCAAAATAAATTTTTGAATTTTGTTAATACGATTTTTGTTGATTTATCGAAAATAATTAATAAGATCCGTCAATGTTCGAAAAATATTTGTTTATATTTTTGGTCAAAATTTTCTTAGTTGAAAAGCAAAAATTGTCGTTTCAAATTTTAAGTCATGGTTTAAATGATTTTTCTCAATTCCTCTTGGGTTGTATTGAGGTATACACAAACATTTACCCCTAAACAGGAGTTTAGTTAAATGATTTAGTTATAAGGGAATGATTCCTTAAAGATCCTTTTATAAAGTATTTGTCGAAATATTTTTGAACTTTCTTTTTGGTATAACCCAAAGCCTTAATGGCTCTAATCTTTGAAGAGTCGGTATAGATTCCATTATCTATTAATCACACGGTCGAAAAGGATTAAGTCTTTAATCACATGTTAAATATTCAAGGTACAGGTTTTCATTGCTCGGCCAATTCAGGGCAGTCTATAAATGATGATTAACTTCTTCTTATTCTTATAAACAAACAAATGGTCCTTAATGATCACAAGAATGAATTTATCAAATTACAGCCTACACACGTGATTCACCAAATTTATGAATGCTACATGTGCATTGGTCAATCCAAACAACATAACATGAAACTCATAAGGTTCCTTACGAGTCCCGGATGTAGTGATTGAAATAGATAATCTTTTTCGCGGATGCGAAGTTGATGATAACCATGACGTGGATCAGATTTTTGAATATACGCTAGAACCTTGTAAATGATCGAACAAATCTATCATCTTGGGTAGTGGATATAGATTTTGATCATCAATTTACCTAGTTCACGGTAATTCAACAAATATAAGGAATAATAACACCATATCTCTTCATAATGACGAGCTCGGTAAAATAAAAGATTTATCCGACAACTCTCTCAGTTGTACGATAATTCTCTTAATTCAGATGGTGCTGAAGTATAGTGCACATGCCACAGGTGCAGCACCGGGAATATAATCAGTACCAGATTCAACCTGCCTTAATGGCAAAAGTCTAGGTAATTCACCAGCAAATTCCTCCTAAAATTTCAGATAATAGAAACGTCTTTTAATAAATCCACCTTAGGTTCTTTCCAGATTACAAGATCTATGACTAGTTCATAACCATTCATGGTATAATTTCAATTCTAAATGCAGGATATGGTCATTCATCAAGAATTGTTTAGATCACTTTTGATAATCAACATCTTATCTTTTAGGGGAAATCTACTCGAGTTCCCATCAATTAAGACAATGTTGTCATATCATAATCAATCAATCCATTCTACTGGCACTACCAGCTTTCCAGTTTCATTACCGTTGATAAGATGTAAACTTCTCGAAAGACTAATAATAACTCATAATCATTTACAAATTCAAGGATATCTGGAGACATAACTAACATTAAAAGAGTAAGGTCAATTCATAATCTACGCGAGAGAATTTCAAATCAGATACAGACGAAAACATTAACGAATATGAATATATCCCATGTTTTCATGATTTGAGTACGCATTTGAAAGCTCCTCGGATCGTTACCCAGGTCATTCAAATGAAATCTAGTCAAAAGAAATGATAGGAACGTCGATACATCCAGTCGGGTATCAACACTCGGTAATCAGATACTTTGCCAAAGAAGCACACCACGGGAGAATTAGACAAGGAAGGGATATCAGTTGTTAATTAAGACAATTTCCACAGATGATTAAATTCGATTTCAGAAGAATAAATAGTACGGGCACATATGTAGGTGTCCCTAACAATATGTCCCTATTTTTCACTTCTTGCAGATCTCATAAAATTTAATCTTTCTCAATCTTCAAAGAAAATTTAGTGTTTATTAATAATTTCATGGTGACTACTAATCAGTCTTGCATGGTCCATTCCAAATTGTATGTATGCGCGCAACTATATTCAATTTTAGGATTAACGATGCAATACTCAGTTCGTCAAAACTTTGTCATCATGTTTAAAATATATATATTCATGCTTAATCATGAAATAAAAATCAAATGAATTTACAAACATGTTCTTTGTTATGAAAACAATTAAGTTTTCCAAGGTGTTTCATAAACAACTTTATTTCGATAATGATTACTTATAAGTCTCACTTTAAATAATCCATATGATGATGAAAGTTCAATTTTTCTCAAGGGATATTGTTTTAACTTTATAAAAACAATGAGTGATCTACAAAAGAGTGATGAAGAGTTGTTCACCAAGAACTAACTACAATATCATAGGAAATGAGTTTTAGCCAATTAATCATGGGGTTCATGACCTTGATGGCACTCAGGAATACAAAGAGAATAATCAACAACGCAACTCAAACCGAGATGAGTACTTGTTCAATGGTTGCATCACTAATGCGAACATTAGGATGAACCAAGAAAAGATAGATAACATCGATACATGTAAAATTTAGCAATCAAAGGTAGTCCTTTCATTAATCACAAACAAGTCAAAATTGTACCGTAACACATTACGTGTCACTATGTCATACAATTCCAAGAACTCATCCTACCAACTGATGTCTCAGTTAAGTTAGGGATTTTTAAAAGATACCACAATTAATACTAATCTACAAGAGTCTTTAGGTGTTCCACATGTCCCGAAAGATCCATCGGTCCCAATTTCAGAAGAAGATTTATTCGATTTATTTCTTGAACACTAGGCATCCTCGTTAGTAGACAATGGCCTAGGAACAACCCTTAACACGAATCAACAATCATTTAAAACCTTATAATTCAATCACAGAACTTAACGACTTCCTCTTAACAATTTCTTATTCCTTACAAGTTAAATTTTACTTTATTCAAGTTTCAATCAACTTATACTCAATGCGATATCCTACCTCATTCTCCAATACTTTCAACCTTATTCTTAGACCTTGAAAGGGTAATAAAAGCTCAATATGAACAATACTTAATTTCCAATCCTATAGCTCCTTCATTAATAGTTATCAAATGAGTCACTAGTATGAAATGACTCACACATTCAATTAGACTTCTAGAAAAGGTACTAGTGGCATGAGGCTTTTGGGTAATAGTTCCAATGACAGCCTCAAGTGAAACATTCACCCTTTCGATTTAAAATTTAAGACTTGGGTGACACCGACTCAGATGACACCTTTCTAGGTGGTAAGGTTTTGTCAAACTCCACTCTATATGGAAAGATCGTCATGACATCGATATCAAATTTAATCTCGCCAGTTCTTCTTCAATATCATAATCAACTATTATCAACATTTCTACGAATAACAACCATTTTGTTGGGATCATAAATATCCACAAGTTGGTTTAGATCTAGAATAGCTAGAATTCCTACGGAATAGCTTTGATTGATTTGCTAGGGGAGTTAGGGTTTCTTGTGACAATCTACGTCGTATAAATATCTCGTATAAATATTAAAATAATCATTAAACAATCATGTAATCAAATTACATCATATATATATATATATATATATATATATATATATATATATATATATATATATATATATATATATATATATATATAATCCAAGTTCTAAATATATATATATTAAAATAACACTTCTCAGTCTGGCCTTGCCGGTAACTCGAGAATTATTCGGCACCGTTATAGTCAAAATATTTTTAGACATTTCTGGAAAAATGTTTATAGTTAAAAGATTTTGAAATGTTTTATTCAAAACCTTGGTTTTAAAAAAACTCTTTCGTTCTCTATAACGAGAGCTCTGGTACCAAACTATAACACCCCTAAATATTCATACTTTAGTTCAGCGGAAGAGTCGTTGGTGTTACGGGATAGCACATTACTCAAATCATAGACAACGCATAAAAATCGCGTCGTTTAATAATAAATCATTTTCCATTCATGAATATCAAATTTACATAGGTCCCAAGTCATAGTACATCATAAAATTTTACAAAATATTTGAATGGAAATTGTTATTTAAGTGAGAGCCATAAATTCTTGTCGTCTTCCCGAGAATTACCTTCAAGTACCTGAGATAAAACATGTTAAAAGAAAAGGTCAGCGAAAACGCCGAGTGAATTCATAGAGTTTAATGAAATCCATTAATATATAATCGGTATAAAATTGTTACCGAAAATCATTTTGTACAATTCTTTGTCGTAGGCCATAAAATAAGCCAAAAATATTTTATACAATCTTTGTTGTAAATCATACCATAGGCTTTTGCCTTCAAAACCATTATACGAACCAATGTCGTAAAAACATCATGCAATACGTTTTATAACGTAGTATAAAGTTAAATAAAAACCGTTATATGAATATGGTTATGTAAAACCAAAACACGAACATAATATCAATAATAAGACCCCGTATTGCTAGTCAGGCAATATATTGTAATTAAATGCGTATAGCAGTATTTTTTTTATTTGGATTATTATGAGCCGCATGACATTGTTACCTTACTATAACAAACAACGGGTAGCTAACCGAAAACTCATTTTCCCATCTAAACAGCGTGTCGTCACAATAAGCACGCTTATATAAATCTTCTCATACATAAATTTGCTAACCAATCAATGTGGCAAAACGGGGATCAACCGTCAAGGCGCGAACTGGGGTGATCTTCCCCAAATAGTAATATTATATGCATAAGCGTATACCAAATCCCGGTAGTTCACAATTCATGCTAATGGTACTTTTAGTGACATAACCTAACTTTAATAATCCATTTCATTTCATTTATCGGGTCATATTATCATTCATCGGGTCATACAATCATTCGGATCCAAATCAATAAACAAACAATCGGGACAACTGGTGTCCTATTTTATTAAAACTAACATGTCATCTCCCTTGCGGGTTTATAAAACATTTCATAAAACATTTAAAAGAGTGCGAGGCTATGAACTCACGTTGATTAGGAAAGTCGGTTATCGGTGATTTAGATGTACGGTACGTGCTTCAATCACGGAAACCTAGATAAATAATACTCGTCTTAGACTCTTGTCCAATGAATTTATAATAATATTGGCTATGTATATATATATGATGATTTTATAAATATGATGATGATTAAGTGGGATTTTATCTCTTCATACACATTATAGTGTTATGTGTTAGTCAAATTTTGACTAGTCATACTAGTTTCAATCCAATTCCATATTAAGGCCCAATAATCCCATTAAAGCCCATTAAGAGTTCAACTCTTTATATTAGTACATTTATACTTTTATTATCAGGCCTATACTTACATGTTGGGCCCAAGTGGGTTAAGCCCAAAGAGTAAGTCCATTAGTGTTTAGCCAAATTAGTTGGGTTAATAGTCCAATAAGGCTAATTTGGTTCGTTAATGTCCATATGTTATAAAGCTCGGGTTTTATCGTTTTTACTTGTTATATAAGTTTATATATCAGTATATGAGTTTATAAAAAGTTTACATTAGACGGGTCCGACCGTCTAAGTTTTATTTAACAAAAACGTTAATCTTTTGGTTTTGGCCGAAAAGACGTAAAAATCATGTTTATAGATTTATAACTTTATAAACTTATCAAATTGCCATTTTTATAAAATGTCTCATTTATTTATTAATGTACGTACTTATTATTATGTAATATATAAGTTAGTGGGTTTTAAATTTACATTTTATACTATATTTACTTGAGTGCTAATATAATACTATATACTTTAATTTCACAAATCTGATTTTTACTTTCACTTTCACCAATTTTACCATATCTTGAATTATACAAGGAGATAGAAGCTCTTTTGGATGACATAAAATTCATATTATGTGCTACAATTAACTTAGTTTTAGCTACTGCTCAATCTAGATCTAAGTGTCCCTAACAGTCCTTACAAAACAGATTATTCAAATTGGTACATAAATTTTGTTTTGATCATATCTCACTCATTATAATGGTTCCATTGCATGGCCAACTCTCACATATGTACAAGACTTAATAATTACTATATATTGATTCAACTATGCTATTTTATCAGTTTAACATATGGTTGTTTACTGTTTTTATACAGCCTACTAATTTAAGTAAGATTTACCATTTTTACATTTAGTTTTTCATCTTTTTATCCATGTTTATCAACACATGATCCCCACACAATATTTTAATCATCATTCATCATCATATAAATATACATAAATAAAGAAAATACAAGACTACATATTCAAAATAACAAAAGGATAGGAAGAACAATCTCTATACCACCAAAGTGATGAAAAGATGGGATTGATGATGAACAAGGCTTGGTTTTTGGTAACAAATCTTATGAGATATCAACACCACTTCTAGGATCACCAAATATTTGTAGACTTCTGATAGGTGTGTAAACACCCATCCTTTTACCACTTAATTCGGGCTAAAACGAGACCAAAACACGTATTTAATATCATTTGTTTGGAATTATGTGTGGTTTTTGTGTTTATTGTGTTTTCAGAGCCAACCGGATGAATATTGAAGAAAACATAGGATTGCACGGGTTTTACTGAAGAAAAAGACTCTAGATAAAGTCTATTGTCCAAGAGATGCAAAAGATTTGAAGTCACTGGGCCTATTCGAAGATTTATCGAAGAAAAGGACCAAAGATGGAAGATTTATATAAGTCGAAGAAACTCAAGTCTATTAAACGAAGAAATTAAAAGACGAGTTGAATTTAATCGACGACAAATCCCGAATCAGAATCGAAAACGGAAACTTTTCTGAAAAGACGAAAAGATAAGAAGAACGGGAGAAAGCCCACTCACCAACTAAAGGACAAGCCTATATAAAGAATTCCCTCACACACACATGGGAGTTAGCTTTTATTTTTTCTTTTTCCCCACTCTTTCTTCTTCCTGTTTCATAGCATCACCATCACCACTAGGGTGATTGGTGATTTTTATCTTTGTCTTTCCAATTTTGTTGTTTTAAGTCTTGTTTTGATCTTGTTTAAACATTAATCATTCAATACAAAGTCTTGTTTAATCTTTCTATTTAATCTTGTTCATCTTCATCTTTATCTTCAAGTTCTTAAGTTTTTATTTATCTTGATTTGATCTTCAAAAGTTGATGGGATTTGTGTTTTTGTTGATGGGATTCGTAGCTTATGGTTAATAGATGCTTTTTGATTGAGTTATTTTAGTCTTTGGTGAAAAACTTAGTGATTTTTGGATTAAAAACGGGTTTCCTTGTTCTTCGTTAACTGTTACTGTATCTGGGTTTCCAGAAGTTCCGAGTCAAGCAAAACTTCCGAATCAAGCATAAGTTCCGAGTCAAGCAAAACTTCCGAATCAAGCTTAAGTTCCGAATCTAACACCTTCATTCGGAAAGTTCCGAACCAACCCTTAAGTTCCGCATCAGTGAACAGTGACTTCCGAATCATTAAGTTCCGAATCAAGGACTTCATTCGGAAGTCCAAAACTTCCGAATCAGCAAGTTCCGGATGAGTGTAAAAGTTTCGAATCACAAACTTCCGAATGAAGGATAAGTTCCGGATGAATCCAAAAGTTCCGGACCAAGCACAAGTTCTGAATGAAGAATGAACAGTAACTTCCGAATCAGTTATCTTTGGGTATTTTAAAGCTTAACTATTTCTTTACTGTTTCCTTATTTAATTTTAATTTTCTTTTAAGCTTAATTCTAATTTAAATTCAAGTTTAAATTCTAGTTTTTATTACTCATCATTAAATTAATTATCTTTGATTCAAATTTTCATTTCCACTTTTAATTAGATTAGAAAACCAAACCCTTTTATTTAGTAACCAAGAACAATTATTCCACTTAAGACCAAGATCAATTCGAGAGGATATCGAGAGAAATTAGAACCCATTGCAAATCTGTGTATCAAATGGCGCCGCTGCCGGCTCTTCTCGTTAAGATCAAAAGTTTTTTGTGAGAACTTGGATTTTGGGATCCGTTCCCCGTGAACGTTACTTTTTCAAAAATTTTCAAAAACAACTAAAAAATATAAAATTTTCAAAAAAATCCTAAAAATTAAAAAACAATAAAAACCAAAAATATTTTTGCTTTGTTTTTCTTTGTTCGTTCTTTTGCAGGTGTATGCGCACTCGATCCACGTCTTATCAAGAGCCCGAGCCTCTCGATAACTTAGACATGGTTGGTGTACAAAACAACAATAACATACCACCTCCGAACAACAATAATAACAACAACAATCCGCCTTTCAACAACATGAACAATAACAACAACAATGAGCACCTTCCGGATAATCGCCCAATGATTGAATTGCTGCAAGCTCATGTCGATGGCAATACGGATCCAATTGTTATACCACCAATTGCCGCCAACAATTTCAAGCTAAAGTCAGGCTTTATCCAGATGGTCTCAGCTCAACCATTCTTGGGACGAACCATTGATGACCCACACGACCATATCAAGAGATTTCTACAACTCACCAACACGGTCAAGTTCAATGGAGTTCCACAGGAAGTTATAAGGTTACAACTTTTTCCCTTTTCTTTAGAGGGACAAGCCCGGCATTGGCTTGCTAAGGAACCGCCACAGAGTATTCTCTCGTGGACGGATTTGGAAACAAAGTTTATCAACTACTTTTTTCCACACTCTCGTACTACCGCTTTGCGGAATGAGATCATAAATTTTGAACAAAAGTATGATGAGTCATTCAGTGAATCTTGGGATCGCTTTAAAGATCTTTTAAGAAAATGCCCACAACATGGTTTTACCAAAGTACATCAAATCAATACTTTTTACAATGGTTTAAGCATGAGTGACCAAGATTCACTGAACAGTGCCTCGGGGGGTAATTTATTGGCTAAGACTTCCAATGCTGCTTGGGACATCATTGAGAACAAGTCTCGTGTGCAAACCAAGAGTGTTAGGACCAATGTCGCTAGTGCTAGCACTAGTGACAGCGACAAGCGATTAGACAAAATCACTACGCTTCTTGAATCGCTTGTCACCCACACCGTCAGCAACAACAACAGCAACAACGCCAAAAACGCTCAAGTAAACGCTGTCAGCCAACCTTGTGAGATATGCGGTGGTCCCCACTCTTACACAACTTGTACCGCCACCCAAGATTACCCTGCTGAGAATGTGAATGCGGCATATGGCACCTACTAACAACCTGCTTATCAAGCTAGACCTCAAGGTGACCGTAACTTGCTTAGCTATCGATCCAACAACTATCTTTCACCACCTGGCTTTCCTCCAACCAACCCAAACCAACAACAAAACCTTAACCGCCCTCCTCAACAACAACAACAACCTCGACAACCTTACATCCCTCCTCACAAGCAACAACAACCACCTCAACGTAACAATCAAGTCTACCAACAACCTGCTTACCAACCACCTGCATACAATGCTCCTCCCAACCAAGCCACCACTGCATTACACCAAGAGGTTGCAACCTACATGAGAACCAATGATGTGATAGTAGGAAATCTCCAAGAGGAAGTGCGCAATTTGAAAGCAGACTTGGTCAAGCAAGGAAACGATTTGAGAGCCGATATGAGAAATACGTTGGATAGCCAAACCAATGACCTGAGGAACATGATGGCTAGTTTCTTCCAAGGTAATCCACCCTCTTCTTCGGGTACTCTTCCGAGTAACACCGTTGCGAACCCAAGAGGGGAGATGAAAGCAATCACTACTCGAAGTGGTAAAGGTACCAAGGAACCCGAGCTTCCTATACCTCCACCGGTGGTTGTGACTAAGGAGAACGAGTCGCCTGCTCCTATTCCTCCTCCTTCTCCTTCCCCAATTTCTCCACCTCTTCTTTCTACCCCTCCTCTACCCATGGTTGTGAGTGATCCTATTCCCCTAAAGCCTTCCTCTTCTTCCAATATACCTTATCCTTCAAGGTTGAGGAAAGAGAAGCAAAAGAGCAAGGATGATATTCAAGTTTCGAACTTCCTAAAAATGTTCAAGAAACTGAATTTCAATATCTCCTTCGCTGAGGCTCTCGCTCACATGCCCAAATACGCGAAAATGTTTAAAGATCTTCTGAGCGACAAGGAAAAGCTCCTCGACCTCGCCAACACCCAACTTAATGAGAACTGCTCTGCAGTGCTCTTAAGGAAATTGCCAATCAAGCTTGGTGATCCGGGTCGTTTTCTTATCCCTTGCAATTTCCCGGGAGTAGAGAATTGCATGGCCCTAGCCGATCTAGGTGCCAGTATTAATCTCATGCCTCTAAGTGTTTGGAAGCAATTATCTCTCCCAGAGCTAGTCCCCACCAAAATGACTTTGGAATTAGCTAACCGTACGGTTGCTTATCCAGTGGGGATAGCCGAAGACGTCATTGTAGGAGTCGACAAATTCACCTTCCCTGCCGATTTTGTTGTCGTCGACTACGAGATGGACCCCCGTGTGCCACTCATTGTTGGTCGTCCATTCTTGAGGACCGGTCGCACTCTCATTGATGTTGAAGCCGGTGAGCTTATCATGAGAGTGGGTGACGATAAAGTAGTCTTCAACATGGGAAAGTTATCTAAACAGCCTTATTCTTACGAGAATGTTAATTGTATTGACGTTCTTGATGAGGCTTGTGAAGAACACTTCAAGGATGCTTGTAAAAATATTCCTACCTCTCTTCCCAATGTTGAGACCGTTTCCTCTATCGACTCATCACTATCTCTATTTGGAGAAAGTGATTTCCTTTGGAAAGATTTGGAAGCCACCTTGGAAGATGTGAAGCAAGACAATGACGATTCTACTGCCACTTGGGATGACGATCTCAGTTTCATTGCAAACCTCCTCAGAGAAGACAATCCTTCCCCTCCATCTCCCACTGTTATTGCTATCGAGACTCCGACTTCGAATACGCCTCCCGTCGACAATCCTCCGGATTTGGAACTTAAGGAGTTGCCACCCCATCTTGAGTATGTATTCCTCGAAGAAGAGAAGAAGTCGCCAGTCATCATTGCTAAGGATTTGAAGGATGAAGAGAAAGCACGACTTGTCGCTGTGTTGAAAGATCATAAGAAAGCTATTGCTTGGAAGATTTCGGATATTCGTGGAATTGATCCTCACTTCTGCACACACAAAATTCTCATGGAGGACGACTTTAACCCCACAATTCAAAGCCAACGAAGGGTGAATCCAAAAATCCATGAAGTCATCAAAACAGAGGTTATCAAACTTCTTGATGCGGGTATGATTTACCCTATTTCGGATTCACCGTGGGTTAGTCCAATCCATTGTGTGCCCAAGAAGGGCGGAATAACCGTTGTTCCCAATGAACACAACGAGTTGATTCCCACTCGTCTCGTTACTGGGTGGAGAGTTTGTATAGACTACCGCAAACTCAATGATGCCACGAGAAAGGATCATTTCCCTCTACCTTTCATGGACCAAATGCTTGAACGATTAGCCGATAATGAATATTACTGCTTTCTTGATGGTTTCTCGGGTTATTTTCAAATACCCATCGATCCCCAAGATCAAGAGAAGACGACATTCACTTGTCCCTATGGCACATTTGCTTACAAAAGAATGCCTTTTGGCTTATGTAATGCGCCCGGGACTTTCCAAAGGTGCATGTTAGCTATCTTCCATGACATGGTTGAACAAACCATGGAAGTCTTCATGGATGATTTCTCGGTCTTCGGGGATTCCTTCTCTTCATGCCTTGCCAATTTGGAACGTATGCTAAAGCGGTGCGAAGACACTCGCCTTGTTCTAAATTGGGAAAAATGCCATTTTATGGTAAAAGAAGGCGTCGTGCTTGGACATAAGATCTCGAAAGCCGGTCTTGAAGTAGACCGTGCTAAAGTTGATGTTATCGCAAAGTTGCCTCCACCTTCAACCGTGAAGGGTGTGAGAAGTTTTCTGGGTCATGCGGGCTTCTATCGTCGATTCATCAAAGATTTTTCTCAAATCGCTCGCCCGATGACCCACCTCTTGGAAAAAGATACTCCTTTTATCTTTTCCAAAGAGTGCCTTGAAGCCTTCAACTCGCTTAAGGATAAGCTAACTAAGGCACCCGTCTTGGTTACCCCTAATTGGGAGCTTCCTTTTGAGTTGATGTGCGATGCTAGTGATTTTGCTATTGGAGCGGTTCTTGGACAAAGAGTGAACAAACACTTCCAACCAATCCATTACGCTAGCAAGACAATGACTGGGGCAGAATTGCATTATACGACAACCGAAAAAGAGCTTTTAGCTGTTGTCTATGCTTTTGAAAAATTCCGCCCCTATCTTGTCCTTTCTACCACCATTGTGTATACCGATCATTCCGCGCTGAAGTACTTGTTGACAAAGCAAGATTCCAAACCAAGACTTCTTCGCTGGGTTTTGCTGCTCCAGGAATTTACAATCGAAATCCGCGATAAAAAAGGAGCAGAAAACCTAGCCGCGGACCATCTTAGTAGACTTGAGGATCCTTACCAAGGGGATCATCCGACCAAAGAAATCAATGATTCTTTTCCCTTGGAGACCTTAATGTCTATAAACTCGAAGCCAAATGAAACCCCGTGGTTTGCGGACTTTGCAAACTACTTGGCGGGTGGAATTCTCAAGGAAGGGTTGACGTCCCAGCAAAAGAAGAAGTTCTTCACCGACATCAAGGCTTACTTTTGGGACGACCCTTACCTATTCAAACAATGTGCTGACCTGATTATTCGCCGATGTGTTGATGGACCGGCAGCGTCTGAAATCCTTAATGCTTGCCACAAAGGACCCACCGGTGGTCACTTTGGTCCCAACTACACTGCTAAAAAAGTGTTTGATTCGGGATTTTATTGGCCCTCCATATACCGTGATGCTCACGATATGGTTAAAAAATGTGATGTTTGCCAAAAGCAAGGCAAAATCACACATAAAGACGAGATGCCTCAGAATTTCATTCAAGAGTGTGAAATTTTTGATGTTTGGGGTATCGACTTTATGGGGCCATTCCTCTCTTCTAAAGGAAACAAATACATCCTTGTAGCCGTTGACTACGTTTCAAAGTGGGTTGAAGCCAAAGCTTTGCCTACTAATGACGCAAGGGTGGTTTGTAACTTTTTGAAAGCTCTTTTCGCTAGATTCGGTGTGCCTCGCGCCATTATTAGTGATCGTGGGACTCATTTCTGCAATGACCAATTTGCTCGAGTCATGGCTAAGTACGGTGTAAATCATCGTCTTTCCACAGCTTACCACCCACAAACTAATGGCCAGGCTGAAATATCCAACCGAGGGCTGAAGCGAATCCTTGAAAGAACTGTGGGAGAGCAGCGTGCCTCATGGGCTGCTAAACTTGACGATGCTTTGTGGGCTTTCCGTACTGCTTACAAGACCCCGATCGGCTGTACGCCTTATCGTCTTGTGTACGGGAAAGCATGCCACCTCCCCATTGAGTTGGAGCACAAGGCTTATTGGGCCTTGAAGTGGGCTAATTTTGATATAAACAAAGCCGGTGACCTACGCAAGATCCAACTCAATGAGCTGAATGAACTTCGGAATGAGGCTTATGAAAATTCTTTGATCTATAAGGAAAGGACTAAGCTCATTCACGACTCTAAGATCAAAAACCGAGAGTTCCATGTTGGAGACAAAGTCTTACTTTTTAACTCTCGGTTGAAAATCTTTTCGGGCAAGCTCAAATCTCGTTGGTCCGGCCCATTCACCATTGCCCAAATTTTTCCATATGGTACTCTCGAGCTCGCTCAACCTGATGGACCTAATTTTAAGGTGAATGGCCAACGAGTGAAGTTGTACTTTGGTGAGGACACCTCTAAGGAGGTGATTCCATCCCTCACCACGTTCCCCATGAACTAATTTTGGGTCGAGTCAGGCTCGTGACTCGGTTATCAAAAACAAGCGCTCCTCGGGAGGCAACCCGAGTATCTATCCTTTTATATTTTAATCCCCTAAGTGTAGGGGGGGACTTCTATATGTGTTTGTCTTTGTATGGTGTGATTACAGGGATAAGTGCACTCTTGGAATCTTTGAAGAACCGTGCTCTCGTGTTTATCTGAAATCCGGTTCTATCTCTCAACTATCGTGATTCAATTTTCTTCATACTCACATTTGAAATTGATCACTTTAGTCGTCTCTTCCTTAACTTGAGTTAACCAACGTGCACAATGTCATAAGTGTAGGGGAACCTTTTCCCACATGCTTAAACATTGAGGACAATGTTTATCTTAAGTGTAGGGGGGACTTCTATCGAAGTTTTAAGTGGACTTTTCCATGAAAATGCCTTTAATCAACCGGAAAATCATATTTTTCAACATTTTTCAAATTTTTTATTAACTTTGGCCATTTAGTCGTAATTTTAAATTATTATCGTTGCTTTCATATGTATATATCTCGCAATAAAGTCAAATTTTAATAAAGTGGTGTAGCTAGTTTAGAATTCTTTGACATATTAGGCCCGTTGCGTTTATTTTGACTCAACCCGAATAGACTTATCCAAGTTTATTCTAGCTAGTATCCTTAACCATGTAGGCCTTAATTGGTTTATTAGGCTAAGTGTCCACGAGTCTCATTACTTGAGATTTTAAATTGTGGAGGACGAGAAATGATAGAGTCAATTATAAGTCGGTATTCTTGCGCAAGCTCACTTGGTGTAATTATTTGCCTATTCTCCCATCACTTGCTAATAATTTATCTGCAATAAGTAAGGTCTTACGATTTGAAAAGTTACTTAGCTTCTAGCCCAAGATCGTTTAAAAGTTGCTCGGTAATGATAAGAGTTCATAGCCAAGGCATAACTTATGAAGCGGGGCGCGAAGATTGGCGAGTCCGAAAAGGCCCTAACAAGGCATGAGGATTCAATTTTATTGCTGAAGATCCCAAGTGATGTGAAAAGCATTATTCCTAAAGTCAATATGAAGGATCAAGACTCACGACGAAAAGCAATCAACTCCCATAAAGAACATGGAGAAGTCTATCCGAAAAGACCCTAACAAGGTATGAGGATAAATAGATCCAAGTCCGAAAAGGAGGCGGATCGTTGTATCTCAAAATCCCAATTAGAGATTGAAGAAATAATCATGAAGTCGTGGTCAACAAAGTTGGAGTACCCCTCAAAAGTCTCCAAGTGAAGAAACTCTATTATGATGAGAAGACCATTATCTCAAGAACGTCTCTCGAAGATATGAAGTATGAAGTACATGCCAAATATCGGCCCGAGAAAGGTCTCAAATCGTGAACCAAGTTATGCCAAGATATGAACTTTTTGATATCCCGAGAAGCAGTTTTAAGAGATTTTGTCCTTTAGCTAACTATTGATCAAATCGTCCTACTTTGCTTTCAGCCCTAAATAACTATCGAAATAAGTCCAAAAATGCATCTTCATGATCATTCTAAGACAAAAATAAAATATAAGAGATACACCTAGGAATAAGGGAGTTTAAGCATTTAATTAAGCCATGTGTGTAAGTGTTTGAATTGCTAACTTATAATAACAATGATCTCGTTTTTAAGCTTTGTTTGGGGAACGTGAAACTTGAGGGTGATAAATCTTCGCAGCACCAAAGCCCTAATGTAAGTCATCGATTTCTTTGCAAGTTATTTCCATGTAGCTATTTTCAAGTTAAAATGGTTTTCTATCCCTTTGTTACCTTTAAAGTTTTATTTCTTTAATTTTTGTTTAGTAGAATTTAAATAAGGCCAAGGTTGATTGATTATGAGAAAAATGTAAAAATTGCTTTATCACTAAGCATTGCATGAGGGCATGGCAATGGTTAAGTGTAGGGGATTTGATAGGTGTGTAAACACCCATCCTGTTACCACTTAATTCGGGCTAAAACGAGACCAAAACACGTATTTAATATCATTTGTTTGGAATTATGCGTGGTTTTTGTGTTTATTGTGTTTTCAGAGCCAACCGGATGAATATTGAAGAAAACATGGGATTGCACGGGTTTTACTGAAGAAAAAGACTCTAGATAAAGTCTATTGTCCAAGAGATGCAAAAGATTTGAAGTCACTGGGCCTATTCGAAGATTTATCGAAGAAAAGGACCAAAGATGGAAGATTTATATAAGTCGAAGAAACTCAAGTCTATTAAACGAAGAAATTAAAAGACGAGTTGAATTTAATCGACGACAAATCCCGAATCAGAATCGAAAACGGAAACTTTTCTGAAAAGACGAAAAGATAAGAAGAACGGGAGAAAGCCCACTCACCAACTAAAGGACAAGCCTATATAAAGAGTTCCCTCACACACACATGGGAGTTAGCTTTTATTTTTTCTTTTTCCCCACTCTTTCTTCTTCCTGTTTCGTAGCATCACCATCACCACTAGGGTGATTGGTGATTTTTATCTTTGTCTTTCCAATTTTGTTGTTTTAAGTCTTGTTTTGATCTTGTTTAAACATTAATCATTCAATACAAAGTCTTGTTTAATCTTTCTATTTAATCTTGTTCATCTTCATCTTTATCTTCAAGTTCTTAAGTTTTTATTTATCTTGATTTGATCTTCAAAAGTTGATGGGATTTGTGTTTTTGTTGATGGGATTCGTAGCTTATGGTTAATAGATGCTTTTTGATTGAGTTATTTTAGTCTTTGGTGAAAAACTTAGTGATTTTTGGATTAAAAACGGGTTTCCTTGTTCTTCGTTAACTGTTACTGTATCTGGGTTTCCAGAAGTTCCGAGTCAAGCAAAACTTTCGAATCAAGCATAAGTTCCGAGTCAAGCAAAACTTTCGAATCAAGCTTAAGTTCCGAATCTAACACCTTCATTCGGAAAGTTCCGAACCAACCCTTAAGTTCCGCATCAGTGAACAGTGACTTCCGAATCATTAAGTTCCGAATCAAGGACTTCATTCGGAAGTCCAAAACTTCCGAATCAGCAAGTTCCGGATGAGTGTAAAAGTTCCGAATCACAAACTTCCGAATGAAGGATAAGTTCCGGATGAATCCAAAAGTTCCGGACCAAGCACAAGTTCCGAATGAAGAATGAACAGTAACTTCTGAATCAGTTATCTTTGGGTATTTTAAAGCTTTACTGTTTCTTAACTATTTCTTTACTGTTTCCTTATTTAATTTTAATTTTCTTTTAAGCTTAATTCTAATTTAAATTCAAGTTTAAATTCTAGTTTTTATTACTCATCATTAAATTAATTATCTTTGATTCAAATTTTCATTTCCACTTTTAATTAGATTAGAAAACCAAACCCTTTTATTTAGTAACCAAGAACAATTATTCCACTTAAGACCAAGATCAATTCGAGAGGATATCGAGAGAAATTAGAACCCATTGCAAATCTGTGTATCAACTTCTCCAAAAATCAGCCCTTGATCTCCATGGAAACTCCTTGCTAGTTGTTAAAATCACCTCCAATCAACAAGTCTTCAAAAGGACATCATCGTATGCAAGTTTAACACAAGATTTCATGGATAAATTTTGATAAAAGGGTGTTTATGGATGGAGATGGGACGAAATAGGAGCTAGAGAGAGAGATCTTTTTAGTTGTTTTGCATGTATGTGAAGTTGTGTGGAGGAAGGAATGATTTTAGCAAGTTGGTTAATGGTTTTGATAAACCACATGGACAAGTGTCCTTATTTTGACACAAGGGTGGTGTGGTGGCTTAGTTTAAACCGTTCCATATTGGGGTCGTTTTACGAAAAAAGTTTTTATAAATTATAAATCAACTGCACAAAACAAATCTAATAAAAAATGTCTCATCAAAAACGGAGTTCAAAAACGTAAATCTAGGGTTTCCGGTTTAGTCGTAAAGGACGTTAAATTATAATCGTAAGTCCTAATCTCCTCTCGTAAATTTGTGAGTTTATGAACCAACACAAATTTAAAATCCCAAAATAATATTCACGGATAAATTTATTTCCTGAAATGTCGGACTGTCACCAAAAACGGTGTATGTAAACGTAAGCACGTAACGTAGAGTCCTCCGGTTTAGACGTAGTCGATGCTACTTCAAGACGTAAACCCAAATTTCTTCCCATAAATGAGTGAGTTCATAATATAACATTAAAATAGTGTTTTTAAATAATACCTCAGAATAAAATATCGAGCATAAATTGACGGATTGTCACAGGATCCAAAAGACAAAGGAAAGGGGAAGATGATTGAACAGCCCAAGAGGAAGTACAAACACAAAACGCTTGAACAACTAAGGGCTCAAGAGGAACATGATGAACATGTAGCTCTTATAATCCAAGAAGAAGAGCTACACATGCAAGAATAGAGAATGAAAAAAATGAGACCTAGAGAAATGCTTAAACAGGTTGAAATCATGCAATGAGAGCTGGATGACAGGGTACCCATGTTCAAGAATTTCTAGAGCTATGGGACAAGGAGTTGGTGAATGCTCCTTTGGAAGAAAGATATGAACTGATTCGTTTGGTCTTCAATTTTCAAAAGGATTATCTGGAAAGAAGAATGAGTGATATTCAGAAGGAAAAGTATTTGAGGTCTGAGAAGGGGAGGCTGGCACATTACAAGGTTATGCTTAAAAGACACAAGAGGTGGATTGATGCTCACTTAAAAGACATGACTTTTGAGGAGATAGAGAGAGCAGCTAGGCCAGTACTAAGGGAGACAAATGTGGATGACTTCATATGCATAGGTACTCCTGAAGAGGTTGAGTATCTCAGGAGGAAAACATGAGATGATACAGAAAGCTAAGGAGACCAGAAAAAGAAAGGCTGAAGGGGTGGCAGGGGAAACAACACAAGCAGGTGCATCATCACAAGTAGGTGCATCATCCCAAGCAGGTGCAACTGTTCCAGCATTTGAAAGATCTGTTCTCAATTCATAGAGAGCAGCCAAAAGGTTAAAAAGGATGGAAAAAATTGGTACAGTCACTAAGGAAACTCAGCAACCTTCCAATGAAGAAATAGATCAGCATTTAGTTGTGGAAGAGAATGATGAAATTGCACCAAGTGAGTTTGGGAATAAGTACACCATAGTAGAGTATGTTGTTTATGAGCACAAAGGAATGTCTTGGTGGAAGCTTACAAGAGCTAACAATACAGCACAGACCTTTCTAAGGCTATATCTGTTATTTCAAACATTAGACTAAGAGGACTTAGATGATCTATGGAATATTTTGAAAAAGACATTTGCTACAAATCCTCCTACTTTGGATGGTGTAGAGAAAGACTGGGTGATTTGGGACTGCATGCACGGGATGTATGAGCATGAGTTGTTTGATCCTATCTTTGATGTAGTGAATGGGGAAAAGATGCTATATTGGAAGCTTTATACCAATTCTGGGGTATATGAGGTAGCTATGGAAGGTGTAAGTGTTTATTTGCTTAATCATCGTTATTATCCTTTCACTCAAGAGACCTTGAAGAAGCTGGCACGTGCTGATTTAATTGTGGATGCTAAAGAACCTGTTGCTTATGATTTGGTAAGTTTAATTCATAGTCAACTTTGGCCAGGAACTTTGTAAGCATCCTCATCAACTAGAATTTATTCAGAAACTTGTCTTTAGGCTAAAGCACAAGTTTAGGGGAGGATTGTTGGGAATAAATGTATGAGTATTAGTTCCCCATGCTGGTTGGTCAAAGTTCCCCCTACTAGAGTAAGTTCCCACTGCTGAATAACAATGGCAGTGGGATTGGTCCCCCTGCTGGAAGTCAAAGACCCTGCTACTAAGATAAACTTGGAAGATATTATGATGCGTTTCAGTTACGACTCCAAGGTAGTTTCCTAGTTTGTTAGTAGTGATCTTGTACGTGAGTCCTTGTGCTAAAAAAGGACTCAATAGGTTGTCATGTCATACATATCTTTCTCTGTTCATTTCATTCCAAACTTTAAGGTGGTATAACCCTAATACCACTATTGGGTATTCGTATATCTTTGATATATTAAAGTTTAACGTTTGATCTTAATATTTGTTCTTGTGCTAAACACTATATTCCGCATCTTGTTTAGTTACTTTATATTGCAAAGTTTCTCTAGTGTTAGATTGAATTTATTCTTTCTATCACAACCCTTAAACAAGCTAAGGTTTAAGATCTGAGTTTGGGATCAACAACTTTTGACAAAGCTAATGATGATACTAAAAGGAAACTTGCTAAAAATAATGAGGCTAGAATGCTGATTTATAATGCTTTAAAAGAAAGAGTATGAAAGGATTTTTATGTGTGAAACCGCTAAAGATATTTGGAACACTCTTTTAGTAACCCACCAAGGTAATAGCCAAGTCAAAGAAAGAAAAATCAATCTTCTTGTTCAACAATATGAACAATTTGTCATCTTAGAAGATGAAACTATTAATAGTGCATTTGCTAGATTTAACACTATTATTACTAGTCTAAAAGCACTTGATGAAGGTTTTTCTAGCAAGAACAATGCTAGGAAGTTTCTTTGGGCGTTGCATCCAAAGTGGAGAGCTAAAGTCACGGCGATTGAAGAATCAAAGGATCTCGCCAAATTATCACTCGATGAACTCATTGGTAACTTGAAGGTTCACGAGATGATAATTTTGAAGGACTCAGAATTGGTGAAAACTAAGAGTGAAAGAAAGTCTCTTGCACTCAAGGCCAAGAAGGCGCAAAGTGACCATGAAAGCTCATCAGATAGTGATGATGAGGAATATGCCATGGCGGTTAGAGACTTTAAGAAGTTCTTTAAAAGACGAGGTCAATACGTGAAGGAACCAAACAACGACAAGAAACCCTTCTCCAAAAACCGATTTGCCAAAGATGATAAAGGTGATAGGAAATGATTTAGATGTGGTGATCCAAAACATTTCATCGGTGATTGTCTTAAGCCTTCACGCGACAAGAACCACACGGCGTTTGTTGGAGGTTCATGGAGCGATAGCGGTGAAGATGTTGATGACAACCCCAAAGATGAGAAGTGTCTCATGGCTCACACTTCTAAAGAGGTACATTCTAAAACTGAGTATTATAGCAATAATAGTTCTTCTCACGATGATAGTGAATTAGAAGGTCAATACAATAACTTGCATAAGCTTAGTCTTAAATTCATTGAAAAGAACAAAGTGCTAAAATCAACTAAAACTAAGCTTGAAAATGAGATTAGTGAGCTAAAAGAGAAATTAGCTAAGCTTGAGAAAATTAAAGAAGTAGATCTAGGATGCTTAAAATGTGAAAACCTTATTCAAGAAAATGAAATTGTGGGTTTGCTATTTTATAGATCCGGTGGTCTTGGTGGGTGGTGGTAAGTGGTGGAAGCCATGGTGGGATAGAGAGAAAAGGTTGTGTGTGTAAAATGAAAGGAAAAATGTATTAAGTGAAAAATGGGAAAAACACAAACAACAACCCCCTCCTTGGAAGCCTTGGAGGGGTATATATAGTCACATGACACCTAAACTATACATCGTTACCTAGTCTAGTCTATGCGTGTGTGACTATGATAACTAATGGCTTCTAAGCAAAGCAGCTCTGAACCCGCACTTCATAAAATAGGAGCCAGTAACATTAGTTCTGGTCTTGTCCCAAATAACCCTACTTCATCATCATTTACACCACCTACTAGGACTGAATGGGATACGTTGTTTCAACCGTTCTTTGATGAATTATTTACTCCTCCAAGTATTGTTGCTCCAGAACTTGAGGTAATAGCTCTGGTTACCAAAGTTGTAGCTCCAGCAACCGAAGCACAATCAGACACATCTGCACCTACAATTGGTCAAGATATACCCTTAACGAGTAATTCTCAACCAACACATGTTTCAACTACCCATGTCATGCCTATTGATGATGAAAAGGATGATGATGATCACGATTTGGAATTCGCTCAAATGCGTGAACTTCCATCCTTTGGTGTACCAATTCCCGACCATAATCAAGTCGGGTCGTCCACCTCAGAGGAAGCTCCTAATACGTTCTACTCCAATCCACGGATTCGTGAACATGACAGCAAGTGGACAAAGGATCATCTTATAGATTCTATCATTGGTGACCTTAATCGTCCGGTATCCACACGAAGTCAGTTACAAGAAAATGCAATGTTTTGTCATTTTTATGCTTTTCTCAATGAAGTTGAACCTAAGACATGGCAAGAAGCTTTTACTCAATCCTGTTGGATAGAAGCTATGAAAGAAGAACTTAATGAATTTATACATCTTGAAGTATGGGAACTTGTCCCATGCCTGGATCAAGAGCAGTTACTCACTTTGAAATGGGTTTACAAGGTGAAACTCGATGATTTAGGCGGAATATTGAAGAACAAAGCTCGACTAGTAGCTCGTGGATACAAGCAATTATTGGGCATCGACTTTATGGAATCCTTTGCACCTGTTCCCCGTTTGGAAGCTATTAGACTATTCCTCGCTTATGCAACCCATATGAATATGATCGTCTATCAGATGGATGTGAAGACGGCATTTCTTAATGGTGAAATAAAGGAAGAGGTCTATGTTCAACAGCCGGATTGTTTTGTGAATCCTAATTATCCTAATCATATGTACAAGCTTAAGAAGACTCTCTATGGGTTGAAGCAAGCTCCACGCGCATGGTATGATCTATTGTCACAATTCCTTATTACGCAAGGCTTCGCTAAAGGCAAGGTGGATCCCACACTGTTCATTCAGAAACGAGGTAAAGATATGATTATGGTACACATATGTTGATGATATTATATTTGCAGCCACGACCCAAACCTTATCCGACGAGTTTGGGAAACTCATGTCTTCCAAGTTTAAGATGTCAATGATGGGCAAGGTATCATTCTTCTTAGGTCTTCAGATATCTCAGAGTCCCAGAGGCATCTTTATCAATCAATCCAAGTATGCCCTTGAATCTCTAAAGAAGTATAAGATGGAATCTTGCGACCCCGTGGATACTCCAATGGTGCAACGAACTAAACTTGATGCAGATCCACATGGAGTTGCCGTTGATCCGACATTTTATCGTGGAATGATCGGTACCCTTCTGTATATCACAGCTAGTCGACCTGATCTTCAGTTTGCTATATGCATGTGTGCTCGGTATCAAACTAGGCCTACTGAGTTACACTTAGCTACTGTTAAATGTATCTTTCGGTATCTTAAAGGAACCATTAATCGGGGACTTTGGTATTCGAAGGACTCTTCGGTCGCACTAATGGCATATGCAGATGTGGATCACGCGGGTTATCAAGATACAAGGCGTAGCACGAGTGGAACTTTGCAACTACTAGGAGATCGACTAATCAGTTGGGCATCGAAAAGGCAGAAAAGCGCTGCAATTTCAAGTACGGAAGCAGAATACATAGCTATGTCCGGTTGTTGTGCTCAAGTTCTTTGGATGAGATCGCAATTAACCGACTATGGTCTAGGTTTCAACAAAATTCCTATGTACTGCGACAACAAAAGTGCAATTGCCTTATGCTGCATCAATGTTCAATTCTCCCGGTCGAAGCATATTGACATTCTCTACCATTTCATCAAGGAGCAAGTGGAAAATGGAGTGATCGAGCTTTACTTTGTCCGATCTGAGTATCAACTGGTGGATATTTTCACGAAGGCTTTAGATCGCGCTCGAATTGAATTTTTGGCCGACAAGCTAGGAATGAGAACCTTCTCGCCTGAGACTCTTAAGGAACTGGCAGATGAAGCGAAAGAATAGTGGTGGTAAACTATTCTCCGTATCCTTGGTGATCATCTGTATATATTGTTTATATTTTTATCCACAAAAGCAAAATATAAAACCATATAAAAACCATAAAACTTAAAAAATCTCATAAAAATCCAAAAATATTTTTTAGTTTATTTTTCAAAGGCATGTCTTTTGGTACGATAATATTTACAGCCTTAGAAATGTCGATTAATATCGACACGGCGCCATAAATAGAGTTCGTACAAAAGTTGTAAATATTTCATAAACATGCCCATATGGCTTGTAGTTATTTCAGACTTCAACCCGCTTTTCATATTAAAGTCAAGTATTTCTTATGAAAGCTTTGGCTCTCAACGGGAATTAATTTTCTCGGGCAAGGTTTACTTTAAAACCTTGTAAGGGATCAAATTTACTTTATAACTTGGTCTGACATAAATCTATGTACGATTCAGTGCATTTATTTGTTAAAACAAGAGAATTCTTGTTTTTATGAAGTTATCATCTCTACAACCATAGCTATCTACATTTGGTATCTACATACTAGACAATGCGGCTACCCAAACGACGATTACAGCTCATTCAATAGAACACGGGTCAACAATTGAGGGGGGTCAATTGTCATGCATTCAGAATCTTCGATACCGAACGTGCCAAGCTCACAAGTTGGTGTCAAGACTACAATACCAATCGTACATGTGGTGTCAAGAGATGACTTCAGACATGACGAGGCGACCAACATTTGCTGACAAGAACCATTTGATCTTATCATATGATGTTCTCATCAATCTGGTCCAACCTTGTCAATTTATTCTAATATGGTGAATATGTGATCATGTTAAAAATCGGTATCATTTCTCACAATTTGGTATCATGAAGATAAAACGGACTTGCATTTTTTCCCAAAACCTTTGTTAAAACTTCATTAAATCAACTGATATTAAAAACATCGATTGGGTTAATATTTTTAATATGAGGGAGAAAATGCGATTTAATATGGGAAATTATCACAAATGGTTTGACTTAATGTGTTGGCTCATCCCGACATATGCGAAATGTTTTCGAATATCGTGGCATATGTTAAGCGGGAGCAAAATGGATTTTCATGGTGACATATACTTACCCAAAACCCAATTATTTCACGACAATGAATATTGTGGTGACATAAGGATTTTAGGATAGGTTAACTCCAATGATTCTTCTAGAACCGGAGGAATCTTCCCAAGGACATTCCATAGCTAGAAATAGTACTCCTTAGAAAAGATGGAGAAAGATTGTGAATGTAGCTGAATGTCGACCAAGTACTTAAGTTAGCAATGGAACAATCACAACAAGGTTCTGGTTATGACGTATTGGTAAGCATTGAAGGGGTTGAAGAATAAAAAAGAATTGTAATGATAAAGGGTGTAAAGAAAGAAGCCCTCCTTACAACCTTAGGCAGAAACTGGGTCAATACATATGCTATTGAGATCATTTTTAATGATGCTTGATATTGAAGATAAGACGCCATGGACCCAGTGATGCAATGCACAACCTATCCCAGCTAACTCAGATATCTCTCAAAAGATATTTGTTTTAATCACACGGAGACAACGCATTATCTATTGATTTATTCACTCCAAATAAATTGGTATTGAAAAGATGGCACTCCTCTCCAGCCTCCGATCACTAAAATCCAAAATGCACGATCGAGTCTAGAGCCATTTGAGATCATCAAATATCTCATTAGGACACACTTTCATAATTCCTTGCTTCTTCACACACTGTGAAAAGTAAGAAAGATATTAAGAGTCCTACGCAAAATCTTCATGATCTTGCCTGAACATCCGAGTAATACGAAAGTATTTACAATGAAGATGGAAATCCTTCTTGAGAAAATATAAAAAAGCTCATGGTAGGTGACTTGTGCGATTCTTTATGAATCAAACTTGTGATAACTGGAAAGCAAAAGTGGTTTAATTCTTAACTGAATTTAAACACGTTCTAGGCCTCTACGCAGTATCTTAGTGATCTTGCCAGAACACTCAGAGTGACACTTTATAGTGTTCACAGTGAAGAGTGGAAATCCTTCTAGTGTTATGAAATTGTGTATAATGCAGTTCGTTTTTCTCAGTTCTTGCTAATTGAAAGTCCAATCAATATCGGGTTTTTAACTGTTATTGGTTGTTAATCTTTTTTGGATATTCTATTTGCTAATTCAAACAAAGCCTTGCAAAATTGAAAAAAATATTACCTACTTATATGTAAAACATTGTGCAAATACCAAGTTTTTATTCATACAAATTCAAAATGTAAATTTTAAAACTAAAAGGACTGAAAATGTAAATTCTATGAAAATTAAATGCTTAAAATGTAAAGTCTAAAATGTAAAAGGACTGAAAATGTAAAACAGTTAACCAAAAGGATTAAATATGTAAACTATATAACAAACTAACCAACTTTGTAACAATTACCAAAACTACTAACTGAAACTTAACAACTTTCAAACTATAAGGACTTGTTTAATGCAAACCCTAAAAATGTGTAAGTTTAGCCAGGATTAGAAACCTTTTAATTCAACAAGGGCTGAATTGCAATTTTGAAAACTATTTAAGCCAAAACGGGTTTACAAGACAAATAAGCTCGTATGAGCTTATTTCTGAACCAAATTCAGTCAAACCAATTGCAAAACACTTAGAATTCAAATTAAGCTAGACCTGTAAGAGGATTTAAGCTGAAAATGTCTAATAAGCAAATAAGCACTTCACAATAAGCTCTATGACAATCTGGACATGCAGAACTGGATTTTTGTGCTAAAACTGATTAATGAGCTTAAATGATGAACGGGAAATCAAATCTTAACAAAATTCATCAAGTAATAAGCATGGAAATCGAATTAAGCTGAAAATGGCTTATGTTGACCAGGCGTTGACCAAAATTTTTGACAAAAAGCTAAAATCCTCCAAAATCAACCAATAACATCTACTAAGTGGATTTGTGAAAGAAAATAGCCAGGTTAATGAAGTAGATTGTGAGTTATGAAAAAGCTGTTTACAAGTTACAGAAACTTGCCTTTCCTCAACAGTCTAGATTTTTGCTTATTTCTCCTAGCTTAATGGATATTGTATCAAATGCTTATAGACTATTAAACTTCATATATTGAACTAGCTTTGAGAACTGGTTTGGTTAACTTTCATCAAGAATCCAGTAAATGGCAAGCAAATGAAATTGATAACTTTTTTAAAGCAAAACTGACTGAATATTGACCCAATCCTTTTTCTTGCCAATTACCTGATTGACCTAAAATATGACTTGAAAATGACTCAATATGACTTGTTATCACCCAGTGACTGAAAATGAACATTAACTTGCCAAAATCCAATACTTGAAAATCAACAATCAGTTAAAGCCAAACACTCCTTTATCTGAACTTTTATGAAAATTTCCAAAGACTTTTAAAGCAACAATTAAAGCTGAATGAAAACCTTTAACAAACCAAATTCAATGCTCAAAATGAAATGTTTAAAAGCTGTTTGCAAGTTTTGAACACTACTAGAACTCAAATAAGGCAGGTAGGCTAAAAGTGACTAAAATAAGCTATAAGCTAGATCACAATCCAAAGCAATAAGCAGATAAGCAAAACTAAGGCTACAAACTACTAGAATCATATAAAGATCAAGCTAAACAGATTTTATCATGCATTCACCAAGATTTAAGCTCGAAAATTAGCATGCAATTGACAAGTTGAGTGGAACCAAAAATCAGGAACTTTAAAACCTTGTGATGATACCATTGAGAAGTAGAGGAGTGTTGTACTCTCTATTCTAGTGCTAACCACCACCTTAGCACTAGATTCACTAATCTACAATCAACAAACTGCTACAAATCAACTAGAATCAACATCATGGCCTGAATTCATCTCATTTGCTATGGATTTAAACTGAAATCAACAAACAGCTACTAATCTTCACTCCAAAGTCAGTTATGATCAATGAGTGATCATAACAAACTCAATGCAGCAACACAAGTACCAATGGTAAGCAGGAATGAACAGTAAAGTTGAAGAGAATATTTGGCGGGAAAAGATGAATTTGAAATTTATTAATTGAATTCTGTTACAAAGTTGTTGAGAAGGTACTAACTAACTAACTAACTCAAGAGTGTGTCAAACTCTTGAGTAGTTTAGCTAAGAAAGGAAAACAGCACTTGGTAGGTAACTTGCAAGATTCTATATGAATCAAGCTAGTGACAACTGGAAAGAAACGATGGTGCGATTCTTTAATGAATCAAACTTGTTCCATGAACATGAATTGACGGCTTCCAATCATGCGGATAATTTAATCCAAATGATTCATTCTTTATGTTCGCAGTCAGCTTTGGACGGTCGAGTAAAGAGAACGGGTTTACCCGCGAAATCTTGTCAAGGAGACTTTTAATTAAATCTACATGCCCCAAGTATGATATTTTATATCGTCCAACGGTCTTCACCGACCGGAGGTAAAAGGCTACTGAATTAGAATAAAATGTTCAAAGGCATTTTGTTCGTGTCTAATTATGTTGCGGCATATGAAGACGGTGGCGTTGCGGAATCCAAGAAGAACTCGTCCCCGCATGCTTATACTCTATGTACTTAATACTTCATCTAATTCTAGAAAGTCTAAAAGTCAAGTCTTCCGCTGTATCGAAGTCTGAAGCTTTCTAGAATTACGAAGGTATAAGTATGTGGGACATGAAGTCATGAGGAGGCGGATATCACAAGTGATGTACAAGATCAAGGCAAGAGATTAATGCTCAAGATTGATATCAAAAATTCACATCAACATGTTCACCAGAAAAGAAAAAGAAAAGAAAGACGAAGACTACGAGCTCAAGACAAGCATTGTATGCTAGGTTTATTTTATTATTGTAACTTGGGTAACGCCGTTGTTTGGAGTGACCTCCCTTAGGGGGAGATTGTTGGAAATACGTTTTTCGTATTAGAAAGGATCGGTCACTCCAACAATAGTCCATGTAATAGCATGTAGTTTAGTTATTTACACTTATTAAACAAAGCCCAAACCGAGCCCATAAGTTGTATAGGACGGCGGCCCAATGTAAGCCCAAGCCCATCTCATGGGCTTGGGTATATAAACCCTCTCCTTAGATGGAGAGGGTGTGGTTTCATTTCATTTTACACATAGTTAATCACTTTCTCTCTCTAAAGTGTGTTAAAATCGTCTATCTTTCTATCTCTTTCTCTCTCTAAAACATAAGCTAGATTTACATATCTCATACAGTAGAGAAGGCTAGATAGCTTCCAATACATATGTAAGTACGCTTAAAGTCTACGAGCGCCCTTGAGTACCTGCCGTTTTGGAACATGAAAGGAAAACAACTGGTTACAATGCTCAGTGCACGGATATACAAGCAAGCATAGAATAACATAAGCATAAAGACTAATAGCAGCGAAATAATATAAGTTCTAAGTAATCTGGTTTCATGTTCATAAAACTGGTTTTATAGTTTTAAAAGACTTATGTTTCTATGAAAATCTGTATTAATAAGACAAATAGCCCATATAGGTCATGAGGTTCCACCGTGCATGAATACTTGGAGGGGAGACCTCGTCATGCAATTAGAGTGGTTGCCTCTAATTAAATATTCTGGGTAGGAGGGATCAACTCCTAGTGAATGATGCAAGGCACACATCGCATTTACTCTGATATTACTGGTGAACATGTAACTAGGATGCACCCATACGCCCCACATGATAATATAATATAATGTCCAAAACTAAAAAGGGACACCACGAGCAATCACTTCACCGTAGGGAAGTCATAACACTGGTGCCTCCAATGTTATGGTTATGGTACCTCCATAACTAGGTGACATTGGTCATACATGTATATGGCTTAGGCTCTTAAACTAGCATAAGTATCAAACATATAAAACAATATTGGGAAAACAGTTGGCTGCAAACGAGGAATCCTAATAAGGAAAGAATGTCCATACTGAAGGGACGGAAAATCCGTACCTTATGTCTAGTGAACGAAGAAGACGAAAGAATGGAAGTCCTACTTCGATCTCACTAATGCTACATAAATAGGATACATGTATAATTATTCTGTTTACTGAGTATGTAACTGATTCTATCAAGTCTTAGCTTGTTTTATATGTTCTTGTCTTGTTTTACTGATTTTAAGGTTAAGCTATGTTTATCATGTATTATGCGTATTCTGATTAAGTATTAATTATATTTCTTGTATTATTATACTTTTTGTGTAATAACAAGTAACTTTCTAAAAATAGCAGGTTTCCTAAAATAGAAAGTTTCCAAAAATAGAAAGTTTCCAAAAATAGAATGTTTCCAAAAATAGATTAACTTCTTAAAATAGATCGGTTTCTAAAAATAGAAAGTTTCCAAAAATAGTAAGTTTCCGGAATTAGAAAGTTTCCATATTTAGAATTAAGCTGAATTAATAAGCTAATAATATAAGCTTAAGTTTACTGGTTAAATAATCATAAGCCATGTGATTATAGTATAGTTTATTTATAATATTATGTTAATTAAATAATCTATAGGTTATATGATTTAATTAAATATATACCTGATTTAATTAAATTATGGTGCATAAAATACTTAGGTTAAGACATGTATTAATACTTTATTAGTTATAACCTAAGTCATGTTTATTAATTAATTATATTCCATGTTTTAATAATTAATTAATACTATTGTCTAAATTAAATAAATAAATACTTATGTTAAAACATGTATTATTTTGTAAACAATAATTAACCTAAGTCCATGATTAAATAAATTAATTATAAGTCATGATTATTAATTAATTTAATTATCTTGTTAAAAATGATTACATGTAAAAATAAAATACTTGTACAATTTTAGTCATGAACTAGACCCATGATTTTAATTTAGACATGTCATGAACGGGACCGAATAACCCCTTGAACTGGACCAAACAACCACCCCTTTAACAGTGGCAAATCGGCTTGGTCGGTTGCCACTGCTAGGGTAACATCACCACCGGTGGTCTCCTTTCTCTCGGCTAGCCGTTGACCAACAGTGTGTTGGGAATAAAATGAGCTAAGTCACTCAGACGATGACAAAAGGAAATTGGATGCTGATAAGAGGAAATGAAGTGCTGACAGATCAAGCACTAAAAAGAAATATCCAAGCGTTGACAAGAAGGAGTCCAACTACTTATAGGAATACTTAGTCAACACGTTTAATATTTGAAGTAAAGATATGCTCAATATTGTATTTTCTATATTTATCTTTACCTAGAATAGTTGATAAGTTATCCTTTGTACACGACTCCTAATGTTATAAAAGGAGGTCGTAGGGTTTGTAGTTTATATACATTATTCAGTTTTCACAACTTTCATTGTAAGCAAGTTCGATTATTAATCTAAAGTGAAAGTTTGGTTTAACTGTTTGTTTGTTCTTTATTCTAAGTGTTAATTCCTAACACTTGGATTGTTCATAACAACAAAGTTTCTCTATGTATTACTCTTGATTTATCTCGATAATACAAAGCTAATCGATCTAAGTTTGGGATCAACAAGTGGTATCAGAGCCAGGTTGAGAAACTTGTTGGGTAAAAAAGTTGATGTGGCAGAAACTCAAAACGAAGAAAACATGAGGGCATTTGTTCAATGTTGACACATTGTGTCTAAGCGTTGACAAGTGTAAATTAGGCGTTGATAGAAGTCAACAGAAGTCAAACGTTGTTGGAAAAATCTATTTAGGATAAGTATTCATAATATTATTTATGAATATTCTGTATTAGTTATTTAAATAGAAGATATGCATGTTTATTCATAGTTATCTCTTGTAAAACCCTAATCCTTACATTATAAAAGGAACCAAGGGTTATTAGGTTTTTTATAACTTCATTCACAATGTAAACCTAAAGCGTGTGTTATACTAGAAGTGGGATTAATGTATACACGTCTAGTGGTTGTTGATTATTAATATAATTAGCAACCCATTGATTAATTTATGTGTTCTTGTGCCCCAAACACCTTGTTTCCTAACTATTGCTCTTTTCCGCTTTGATTGTTAATCATATGAACAATGGTTATGCCTAGCAGCTAAAAGATTCGAGGAAACCAAGGTTTCCACAGTTGGTATCAGATCCTCGTGGCTCGTGATGCTAGGACCAACGAGGTGTTCGTTTTTTGAGAAGAAAAGAAAAATCCGTCTAGGATTTTTATGGGCGATTTTGGGTGTCCAGAAGTATTCAGGGAGGAATAACTTTTTATTGGACCGTTGGATCGTCACGAAATTTCTTGTATGTGTTCTATACACATATATCTAGACATCCATCGGAGGGATTGTCAAGTTTTATTCCCAAGAAAAAGTTATTAAGCGTCAAAGTCAGCAGCATAATGGATGCAGTTTACTATGAACAGCCTAGTAAAAACACGATTTCTCCTTCGTTAACCGTTGGATCATCGTGAAATTTTTGCTGTAGATTCTTTGCACTTGTGTCTAGGATCTCAACGAAGGGATCTTCGATCTGAGCTCTTATAAAGGAGTTACTGTGCGTC
Organism: Glebionis coronaria; assembly: GCA_025667525.1. Lineage (NCBI taxonomy): Eukaryota > Viridiplantae > Streptophyta > Magnoliopsida > Asterales > Asteraceae > Glebionis > Glebionis coronaria. Next base: position 266,882,147 of record CM046880.1, read on the forward strand.
GAATTTGGCTGCAGTGGTGATATTCATATTTAGGGTTTTGTCTAAAAACCCTAGATTTGTTGTTCATTACTACGAGTGATGATCGTATTAGCTTTGGTGAGTCGATTCGTGAATCCATGATGAACCCTAGTACGATGTAGTTCTTGTTTCATGGTTGCTATGAAGATTGTTATTTTAGGGTTTTCACAAACCCTAGATCCATGATGCAAAGGTATGTATGATGACAGTAGGTCATTACGTGACTCTTTTTGCCTTACTGTATTGAAGGTTGATGGTTCTTGAGCTTATTGTGGACATATAAAGTGCTGCTAATATCACATGGGTAACTCGTTTTGATTACGTGTGACAAACAATGAAGTGATCAAGCCTATATCACGAATGTTTCTTCATGTGTGGTTTCAAAGGATAAGCTTGATCATATGTGCTCTTCCATACAAGCTTATTGTGGTCCACACATAATTAAGGTATGAAAAGAGACGTCTAATGTGTGACGCTGTTTCACAAAAGTGGGTCCTAAGGTAACTAGAAAAGGTACTATTGTTTGTCCCATATATTTTTGTTGTATATCTCACGTGTCCTACTATTTTGGAAAAAAGTATATTTGGATCGTGTGAAAGGGATTGTGTCTTAAACGTGGGGTCACACTTTTATTCAAGTGGTATTGTGGTTACTATATTTGATGGACATCGGAAGGCTGTTACAAGGTACACAACGTGGGATACAAAAGTGACGAATATTAGTCTAAAGTGAATTAACGCTTAACGCTGATGTTCATATATAAAGACAATGATAGTAGGAGACGCTGACAAGTTTTGGTTTGACACTGACAGGAATAAAGTTAACGCTGATAGAAAGCGTTGACACGTGTAGTCTGATAAATATTTGTTCAAGCGTTGATAGGTATTGTCCGATATTGGGTAATACATATGGTTAAGATATTGGACAGTGAAGGTTATTGGACAACAAAAGAATAGCTGTTGTTCGGAAAATTGATACAATTTTGGCACACAAAAAGAGATATTTACACACGAAGGTACATGGAATCTCCGTTTTTATACAGAATATCAAGTTGATATTTATGGCTCGGATATTTTTAAAGGGGATTAATGATTTTTAAGTAAGTTAGCAACAATTCATGAAGCCTTTGATTTATATTAAATTATGTAACCGGGATAGCCTTGTAAAAGAGTTATTCAGTTACAGCTTTCACATATGAAGATATTGACTCGTCATGAAGAGGTGTTGGCTTAAAGGGAAGAATTCTTATGGTAAGTTTGATGTTCGAATAATATTTTCACGAGTTTGTGTTCTATCATATCTTAAAGTCGTGAACTCCCAGTCATTGACTATTAAGATAACTTGTTCGTGCTTTTAATGGTTGGTGACGAAGACTTGTCATAACACTTGAAGGAGTTACATTATCGTGCTCAGTGTCTCACAAAGGATGAAATGTTGACAAGGGATCGATGTCTGCTTATATTTTGCCATGAGTATAAGTTCTTTATCACGTGGATAGTACAAAACATGGAACACAAGGTTTGGGTTATTCTACTTCTACATCAAGATTATTATAGTTATTTTTCTTCAAAATCATTACATAGAGCCTACATTTGGAGAATCTTCGATTGCATACTTTGTTTCCTTCCCTATTGATGTGACAAAAAGGGGAAGACATGCATGCTACACTTGAGGGGAAGCAATTTGAAGATGATGTACCACTTACAAGAGATACACAAAGAGTTTTGCCAACATCAACTAGGGGAAGATTGTTGGGTCAAAACGTTGATGTGGCAGAAACTCAAAACGAAGAAAACATGAAGGCATTTGTTCCACGTTGACACATTGTGTCTAAGTGTTGACAAGTGTAAATTAGGCGTTGATAGAAGCCAACAGAAGTCAAACGTTGTTGGAAAAATCTATTTAGGATAAGTATTCAGAATATTATTTATGAATATTCTGTATTAGTTATTTAAATAGAAGATATGCATGTTTATTCATAGTTATCTCTTGTAAAACCCTAATCCTTACACTATAAAAGGAACCAAGGGTTATTAGGTTTTTCATAACTTTATTCACAATGTAAACCTAAAGCGTGTGTTGCACTAGACGTGGGATTTATGTATACACGTTTAGTGGTTGTTGATTATTAATATAATTAGCAACCCATTGATTAATTTATGTGTTCTTGTGCCCCAAACACCTTGTTTCCTAACTATTGTTCTTTTTCGCTTTGATTGTTAATCATATGAACAATGGTTATGCCTAGCAGCTAAAAGATTCGAGGAAACCAAGGTTTCCACAAAACATTGATCTAAAAGAACAATAAACCCTAGAAACACCATAAACCTTAAAACCAGACAAGATGTCTGCTACAGAATCCTCTTCCTCATCAAATCACAACCTAAAAATCCCTATGCTCGACCCTGACAACTTTGAACAATGGAAGTTCAATTTTGAACAATATCTTCAAATTCATGATCATACTCTCTAGGAAATTATTGAATTTGGAAATCAGTTTAATAAAGTTGTTAGGATTGCTACTGCTATTGCAGCAAGAACCAATGATGGTTCCTCTGTTGAAGAGCGAAGAGAAAGACCTGAAGATGGAAGAGCTATCTCAACTGTAGATATAGTCGCAAGAAGGAATGGCATGAAAACTCTGAGCATTCTTAAACTCTCTTTGGGTCCAAAGAATCAACACAAGTATAGAAGTTTTGAGTCTGCCAAAGAACTTTGGGCAGCTCTTCAAGTCACCTATGGTGGTAATGAAGATACTGCAAAAGAAAGGAAGAAGCAAATTTTGCATGTATATGTTGTATTTTAAGCTCTTCCCAATGAAAAGCTAAGTGAGGTGAGAAGCAGGCTTCTGGACATCACAAGCAAGTTGTCCTTCATGGGAACAGAACATGATGATGTTGATATCATTAATACTTTTCTTAAAAGTCTTGGTGATGTGTGGAAAATTAAGGCTAGGTCAATCATTGCTACCAATGCCTATAAGAGTTCTACCTTTGACGACGTCTACAATAAGTTAAAGATTATGTAAAGTGAAATCTTACTTGATCATGGAAGCAAGTCAACATCTGGAAACATGGCTTTCATCTCACATAGTGACACTCAAACCAGTGAAAGAGAGTCATATGTACATCCTGTTACTGGATCACCTTGTGTCAGCGGTGGATCAACCTTTATCAACGCCTCACATTTTGACGCTGACACATACAATGTTGACTCACCGAAGCTTAAACCTGCTAGTATTGATTTGGATACAGTATCTGCATACATTGTTGCATTTCCCAATGGTTCCTTGATTACTTATGAGGATCTTGAGCAAATCAGTGATGAGAATTTGGAAGAGATGGACATCAAGTGGAATATGGCACTTGCAAGCATAAGGGCCAACAAATGGAATAGGAGATTTGGAAGGAAAATGTCCTTCAATGCTAAAGACACGGCTGGATTTGATGAATCTAAGGTTGAGTGTTAGAACTACCATAGGATGGGTCACTTTATGAGGGAATGCAGATCTCCAAGAAGATCTGATGCTGGAAAGACTTCAAGTCAAATCATCAAGGTTTAAGATGCTAAGCCAAAGGCTATGGTTGCTATGCAAGATATTGATGGTGTTGGATGGGACTGGAGCTTTATGGCAAAGGAAGTGGAAGAGAATCAGGCTTTGATTGTTGAGAAGGAAGAAAAAGAGCATGTTCACTTTGCTCTTATGGCCAACTCCTCATCTTCATCAGCTAATGAGGTATATGATGATGCTTACTGTAGTAAAGGTTGTCGATTAAACACTGAAAAGCTTACCAAAGAAAATTTAAAGCTAAAATCAGATTTGTTTGATGTAGAATGTAGGCTATCAAATTATAAAATGGCACTTACACAAACAGAAAAGACTATAGAGGAATATAAGAAAATGAAATTTGACCTAAAAGATCAAATTAATGTTTTGTCACATGATCTTAAAGTTAGTGTTGAACTTAGGGACACTCTGATGAGATCTAGAGGAGAAGTGCAACTTAAGTTAGATGAAGCCATTAAAGATAAAGCTAATGTAGGGCTTAAGATTGAAAAGTTTGATAAAGCTAGACAAATCCTAGAAAAATGTGTCAGTGAACAAAGAAACCCTAGGGATATGTCTGGGATTGGGATGAACGAATATGTTGTTGTTCCTCCACATGCTGGGAACTTTTATGGTGTTCAGAGAAAAGATCTTTCTTGGACTGGTATTCCAGAACTCCATGAAGAGGAATTTATTCCTCCACCTAGAGTGCTCAACCCATTTGAGGAATATCAACAAAACGTGACTAACCTTGAGCAATGGAAAGTAGGCAACCCTTTTCTTTTTGTTAAGGGTGGAATGCTTAGTGAGAGTCCATTTATGCCTACACCCATTACTGTGACCAACCCCACTACTGGAACACCTGTTGACCTTGGCTCACCAGTTAAGAGAAAACCTAGTGTTAAATATGCTGAAATATATAGAATGTGACAACCCGAACCCGCGGTTATTATTTGATATTATTTAATATTAGTTTACGAATAATTTTGAAATTTTTGATGAGTTGAATGATATGACGGTTGATGGTTTTATTTAAAACCGACGTGGGAGGTCTTATTTTTATCTTTTTACTAATGGCGAAGATTATTAGTGACCACGATATCGACGGATGCCCGAGATTTTATGTTTTATTATTTGTTGTTTCGATGTTTATATTTTTGACATTTTTATTTTAATTGCGTATTAAGTTGAACCGGGATCATATTATTATCATATTGAGTGTGTTTTAAGTTTTGAAAAGTATTTTATGAAACCCGAGCCTCGTAAATATTTTCAAAATTAACAATTTACATTTTCTACCCTTACAACTATATAATTGCATTTTAGACCAAAACAATCACAAATTGGCAAAACAAGTCCCTCCACCCACCATATAAATACTCTCCACCTAACAACTTCCACTCAAAAACACATAGTACATAAAATTTTCTCCATCCTCTCTCTCACTCTAGCAATTGCCAGCCACCCCTATCACATAAAAATCAATTTGATCTTCAAGTTTTACTTTGAATCTTTATAAATTAATTAATATCTCATCTAGGAAATTTGATGTTGATCATTTTGCTGTAAAAGTTTACAACATGCAACAACTTTCAAATTTTGATGATGATCCAAGGTGGTTTGATCTAGTTTCTTGTTATATAATTGTTGTTAGTGTTATTATATATATATTTTAGTATTGCATGTTTGGATTTTTGAGTGGATAAATTTTTGAATGATTATTCAAGGGTGTTATGGGTTAGATTAATTGTTTAAGATGATTGTGGCGTGATATTAGGAGTATGAGATTGATTAAAATAGGTTGAAAAATTGAGTTAGTATGATTTTTAAAAAGGTATTTTAGATCAGTGGGAAAAACATAAACTTTGGGTACCTTACTGTTTGAAAATGGTTAAACTTATAGCATAGGGTTGTAGAGAATTTCGTTAGCTTCGATTTGATATAAAGTAGAGCTTCTAGCTCCAAACGAGTGAGAAGTTATGATGATATGATTATTTGTGTACCGAGAGACGAGTATCGACACAATCCGAAGTTGTTATCGATATTCGGATCGAATCTCAGGGACTATAGAATGAGTTTTGAAAATGATCAAGGTCTGATGTTTGGTTCTAAACTTAGGTTTGTGAGTCTATTTTCAAACTCAAGTGTCGGATTTGTAAACGGGATTGTTTAGAATGGTCAAAATGGTTATATGAGTCGGTGACGTAAAACTATCCGGTTTTTGTAGTTCAAAGATGTGTCGGGCAGGGAACTTTAAAAGTAAAATCTTTTGATGGGCTTTTAAGAGGACTTTCTATATATAGTAGGTGATATCTCTTATTAGTATAATAAATATTTGACGTGTTTAAGTGGGGTAAATGAGCTCGTACATTTGGTATGTACCGGCAGATTTTTATCGAAAGAATAAACTAATAGACTGAACATATAGAAGGAAGTAATAGTATCACTTGTATTGTTTTCTTTATGGTTTGTCGTAATATTATGATTTTTGAGTTTGATGTTATTATGTATGGGTTATATTCAAGTTTATTATTAATGAAGGCACCTAATTTGATAGGTTGCGGTTTTTGTGTTAATCGGCCATCAACAATCGTCGGAGGTCGTCTTACTACTGCTATTACTCAAGGTGAGTATATAGCCTCGCTTTTGTAATTGTTTTGAATGATTTTAAAACCCGCGAGGGGAATACATGCTATTTGAAAGTAAAATGAACACAAGTCATGATTGATTGTTTAGACCCCGAATGTTGCATGTTGTTGCCTTGAATTGTATAAGTACCTAAGTTGCAAAAGTCCCTAAATTCATGAGCTGTTAACTATCTTCTGACTTGATGTTGTGAGTTGGGAATAGCCGCTTATTCTAATGATAGTACTATTGGGCTGACGACCCTATTTGAGACCAGGGCTTTACGCTGAGTAACCTTTGGGAAGGATAATTTTACGAGAATGAGAATGTGGTATACTTGCAAATGATACCCTAGTAGAGGCAATGGAATCAATCTAGTCATGCCGACTTTAGGCGTGCGTGACTAAGTTAAGGGGTCAGTGTCATGCGCTTAATACAATTCTATAGCTATTGCTATATGTCATATTTCCTTATTAATAGATTGTATACGTAGCAATTATATTAAATGATCTTGATTGATTTTTCTCTTGTGTTCAAATGATGATTTGGAAAACCTATAGACTCGCTAAACCGTTGTGTTAATGATTTTAAGCATGTATTTCAGGTGATTGAAGTTGATGAATTGCGGAGCTTACTGGAGAAGGATTGCGGGTTGCTTTTGTGGTGATTGGTCTAAAACAGATTTCTTTCCCTTTTGGTCATAAAAATAATAATGTACGGTCATGTACTTGGTAAATTGTTTGTTGATTGGATGAAATCTTTGGGGGGACCTTAATATTACTCTGATATTTCTAAAATTGTTTTACTTGGGATCGAAGGTTTTAGACAATGGTTAAATTATATCCTTTTATATTTCAAATGTATCATTTTGAGATTGTTCAAGTGTCTTGTGTAACGATGTTTGTGTTTAGCACCCAAATGTGTATTTCTGTTGCGCAATGTAATTTGGGGGTGTTAGAGATTGGAAATCAGAGCTTTTTAGTTATAGCGAATTAGGTCAATTTTTGAAAAATGTCCTAAACTATAACTTTAGTGTCGAAAATATTTTACAAAAGCACGCAACTTCTCCGCAAGGCTCCGGTAAGATTATTTGTTTTGTATTGTTTCATAGGTAGATGTCTCTCTTAAAACTGAAATGATTTTTAAAGTATTTATTAAGTAAATACTATGATGATAATTTGATGATGTATTGATGTTGTTGAAAGTACGTTGAGTACTTCCTATCGTAATTTTCTTTATGTAATACATATGTATATAATTTTAAATAATAACCTTATATACTGCCGAGGGTCTAAGACAGTAGACCAGATGTTGAACAATTTTACAACTGATTTCTTGCAACTTATATCAGGTATGAGGAAGTTTGATTAGTTGATGTATGATAGATATGCGGTTGGAACTGGTGTGATTAGAAGGTGGATGTGAAAGAAAAGTTGTTTTAAAGGTTGTATTTAGTATGTGGAGAATTGAGTTTTTTAGGACTTGGAAGATGGATGAGATTGCTAGTCTTAGGTCGATTGTGATGAATTTTAGTGCTTGAATTGAGAAGTTTAAAGAGAAGTAGGTAAGTTTTGAAAGGATGAGTGAGTGGGAGTCTCATGTGAGATCAATTCTGAGTCAAGCTTGGAAGCTTAGGAATGTTGAAGGTCATACTGAGATTTGCCTTGTGATTAATCTGCCATGTATGAGTGAGTATTTGAAATTTTGAGAGTGAGCTTCCATCATGTTAGGGATTCGACTTTGAAGTGCGAAAAGGGAAATAGACGTGTGTGATGAAGCTGACGACAATGATAAGGAGGATGAGGAGCTGGTGTCTAAGGAACTAACTAAGTGATGGATTTCTTTGTATCTTATTTTCTTTTTGTGATCGAACTTATTTAAACCTTGTGTCGTAGCATTGTGATGGAACTTATTATATTTTAAGTTTGTTCGGTAAATGATTGCAGTGACATACACTACCACTATCCTGTTGAATCCTCAACGCAATCTAAATTGCCCTCATGATCTATGATGTGCCTTTATTAACTCTTTTGAGTTTTGGTTGAAGAACCATTGTAGTTTGTGTTGTTTATGCATGTAGTATTCATGAGATGTCCTGATAAAGAATTCCTTGTTTTATCTTGATATGTATACTTATCATGTTTCTTCTTCTGTGATGATGGAAGAAGGAGTAGGGGAATCATATTTCTGTCATTACTGGTGATTCACGTAACTAAGTTTCTTAAAATATGTCGCCAAAGCTAACAACTGCTACTGTGAACACTATGATTGAGCAAGCTATTGCTAGAGAACATGAAGTTGATCGTGCTGCAAGGAATCAAGATGTTGGGGTTAGTTGTACTGGAGATAATGATGCTGTTGAGAATAATGATGATGTTGCTGAGAATAATGATGATGCTGCTGAGAATAATGATGATGCTGCTGATCCAGATGGTAGTGTTGCTGCTGTTCTACAAGTTCAATAAAATGTACGTATGTTAGTTTTTGGAAGTGTGGTTCTACGCAGTTTTGTGGTATTAGTAGTGCATTGGAATTGCATATGTGGATTGATAAGATAGAGAGTACTTGTGAGAATAGTGGGTGTTCAGAAACTAATAAGGTGAAATTTGCTGCTGCTACATTTCAGGATGGTACACTAAGATGGTGAAATAACCAAGTGACTACTTTAGGATTGGTTGTGAGTAATGGTAAGACATGGACCGTGACTAAAGGACTATTGACTGCTACGTTTTGTCCCAAGAAGGAACTAGGACAGTTGGTATCTGAATTAAGGCACTTAGTGCTAAGGAACGATGTTATTACTGCTTATACTGGGAAATTTTCTGAGCTATATTTGTTATGTCATGATACTTTTGTGACTGACCGTAAGACAATGAAGCAGTACATTAGAGGATTGTCTAGTAATATCAAGGATGAGATTATTTCTTCAAAACCTAAATCTTCTAATGAAGCCGTTCAGATGGCGCATGATTTAATGGACGTGAAAGTGTAAGATAGAAAAGATAGCATTGTTGAAAACAGTAAGAGAAAGTGGGAATCTGCTCAGTCCAACCCAAATCAAGGTCAGAATTGTGAGGATTACAGTAATAACAATAACTAAAGATAGAACCGAAATCAGCATTTAAACTATGGAAGGAATGAGGAAATTCACAAGATAAATCTCAAGTGTCTTGGTTGTACTCTATACCATGTAGGTAATTTTCCACATTTACGACTAGAGTTAGGACAATCTGGTCATAAAGCTGCTAAGTGTAGGACAAGAGGATTAGTTACTGGAATTAGTACCCTAGGAGTTGTGATATGTTTTAGCCGTGGCGATAAAGGACACAAGCAAGGGAATTGTCCAAGGAAAGGAAATTGATAAGATAGGAATGCTGCTGCTCTAGTTTACGTTTGAATGATGTTGACAAACCTTAAGGTCTGAATGTTGTAAATGGTATATTCCTATTTGATGTTCTTAATGTTAGTATGTTGTTTGATTTCAGATCAGATGGAAACTGTAGAAATGTAAAGATTCAGTTGTTTTATCAATGGAGAGTTAATAAGATTGACAATTAACTATGATGTCGAATTAACCGATGGAAAGGTTGCTAGTATTAGTTCTATACTTAGAGTGTGTTCCTTGAATTTAGGAAGGTAGGTGTTTAGTATCGACTTGATGCTCAAAGATTTGGAATCTTTAGATGTAGATTTTTGGGTATGAATGGGTTAGTTGTGCGTAGTGCTGATGCTTGAGATTGAACCGATCTTCACCATAATTTGATAGCTGCTGGTTTAGATTTGCTGAGAAACTGAGTGTTGACTGTGAAAGGTGATGAGTGAACTTTCCGTTTAATAAGTATCTTTTTTGGAAACAAGGAAGTATATGGAAGAGGGATATGATGTATTTCTCGCTCAGGTAATTAGTGATAGGGTAGTTGAGGAGAAGTTGGGAGATCTGTTAATGTTTCCAGAGTATTCTGAGGTTTTCCTGAAGTTTCGCAGAGTTGCTACCGTCTCATGAAGTGGAGTTCGTGTCGAATAAGTGTTGTAAGCGATAGGTGTAGTGCTTATGCGTTTTGTTGAGTAGTATTTGTATGTCTGATCATTTGGCACCGTCAGAGTGGAATGAGTTATCCGGTTAACTGCAAGAAGTGATGGATAAGGGATGTATTAGATTAAGTTTCGTTACAATGGCGATCACCTGTGATGTTTGTCAAGAAGGATGGATTGTTTCGGATGTGTATCAATTATCGAGAGCTTAACAAATTGACAGTCAAGAATCGATATCTATTACCGAGGATTGATGATTTGTTTGATCCTTGAAACTGGTCTGGATCCAGTGTGTACTTAAAGATCGCTTTGAGTTCTGTTCATCATTAACTGAGAGTTAGGGAAGAAGATGTTCCTATAGTTGTTTTTCGTACGTGATGTGGGTACTTTAAGTTTCAAGTGATGTTTTTGGAATGGACAAACGCGTCTTCCGTATTCATGAACCTGGTGAATCATGTGTGTGGGTTGTGCTAGGATGAGTTAGTCATTGTATCTACTGATGATATTCTATATTATTCCAAGAGGAAAGGAGGAACATAAGTAACATGTGAGGATAATTTTTGGGATGGATGGAAAAAGAGAAACTGTATGTAAAGTTTCCTATGTGTGAATGTTAGTTGAAATATTTGTGTTTTCTAAGGCAGTTGATTGACAACAAAGGTATTCGTGAAGATCTTTCCAAGATTGAAACGATTAAGGATTGGTCGATACCAACGACGCCGACAGAAATCTGTTAATTCCTTGGTCTAAGCTGGGAATAATCGGAGGTTTACCGAAAGGTTTTCACTGATTGTTGAACCATTGATTAAGCTGACCAAGAAGAATTGGATGTGTGAGTCCCACTTATACATCTAAATTTTAAGTTTTGAGATCTGATCCTTATCAGATGAGGAAGCTATATTCTGAACACTGAAGGGTAAGTTGTGTTTTGCACTGATTTTGTCATTGTTGGAAGGATCTGAAGGATTTATAGTTTGTTGCGATGTGTCTCATAAGGGTTATGTAGTTGTGGTGTTTGCTTTGAGATTGTAGCAAATATTACTTGTATGGAATCAAGTGTGCAGTAATACAAGATCATAAGAGTTTGCTTCATAATTAGCTTCTTGGGAAGATAATGGAGATGAGTGGAGGATTACCAATTATATATTTCGAGTACTTGAATATGTTGGTGGTTATGACTGTGAGTGATTATGATTACGAGATTCGCTGCCATCCGGGAAAGGCGAATGTGGTAGCTGATGCACTTATCAGGAAGAAAAAGGGAAAAAGCTTCTATGGTTTGAGTTTTGGTGATGACAAAAAGTGTGGACTTGATAGAAAGGATATTGAAATTTTAAGTTAGTGGTCTGATTTGAGAAAAAATTCAAGGTAAGTCGTTTCAACATTTTGTCAAACTTATGGAAATGATTTTGTTGTAAAGCCAAGTTAGACATGGTATATTGAGCACTCCTGGCATATCTGAGTTGAGAGAGTGAGACTTAGTGATGAAGGAATCTCACAAGTCAAGTAATCGATACATTTTGGTTTGGGTAAAGGCAAAAGTTGAGTTGAGTACTGTGTGTTATACAGAGAATGATGTACAGAGTGAAAGGACGATTCGAACATTGAACGGTATACTTGTGCGTGTGTGATTGACTTAGGAATTGTTGGAATTCTCATACGACAATGGTTTTCATGCTAGTAATAAGGCTGTATTGTTGAAGATTCATAAGAACTTCAAGTGGTGAAGGTTAAAGATTGTGAGTTATGAACGTAAGTTAGGTTTTCGGTGTATTGCAGAAATGTAGGTGGAATTGGATGACTGAACTAGAACTGATGTTGGCAAATATTTGATAAGATTGTATAGGTTAAGGATCGTTTATTAGTAGCAAGGAGTTGTCAGAAGAGTTATGTTGGCAATCGAAGGAAATCGATGGATTTTGAAATCGGGAAACGTGGTTATGCTTAAGGTGTCGTTATGAAGGGTGAAATTTGTTTTGAGAACAACAAGGAAAGAATTTAACTTAAAGATAAATTTCTTTTCATAGGGAGAACTGTGAAGATTCCTTAAGAGATTGAAGCATAGTAAGAATTATATTGTGAGGATACAAGAATTCTAGGTGTGGATCTGAATTTGTGAAGGAAGTATGAGGATTCTTTAAGGATAAGAGTTCTCATTTGTTCTAGAGGTATGGAATGTGAGTATAAGAGGGGCCGAGCCCCGAGGACGTCGCTCTCTTTTAGGAGGGTAGGATGTGACAACCCGAACCTGCGGTCATTATTTAATATTATTTAATATTATTTTACGAATAATTTTGAAATTTTTGATGAGTTGAATGATATGACGGTTGATGGTTTTATTTAAAACCGACGTTGGAGGTCTTATTTTTATCTTTTTACTAATGGCGAGGATTATTAGTCACCACGATATTGACGGATGCCCGAGATTTTATGTTTTATTATTTGTTGTTTCGATATTTATATTTTTGACATTTTTATTTTAATGGCGTATTAAGTTGAACTGGGATCATATTATTATCATATTTTGAGTGTGTTTTAACTTTTGAAAAGTATTTTTACGAAACCCGAGCCTCATAAATATTTTCAAAATTAACAATTTACATTTGCAACCCTTACAACTATTTAATTGCATTTTGGACCAAAACTATCACAAATTGGCAAAACAAGTCCCTCCACCCACCATATAAATACTCTCCACCTAACAACATCCACTCAAAAACACATAGTACATAAATTTTTTTCCATCCTCTCTCTCTCTCTAGCAATTTCCGCCACCCCTATCACACAAAAATCTATTTGATCTTCAAGTTTTACATTGAATCTTTATAAACTAATTAATATCCCATCTAGGAAATTTGATGGTAATCATTTTGGTGTAAAAATTTACAACATGCAACAACTTTCAAATTTTGATGATGATCCAAGGTGGTTTGATCTAGTTTCTTATTATATAACTGTTGTTAGTGTTATTATATATATATTTTAAGTATTGCATGTAACACCCCCAAATATTTCACATTTCAAAGCAGCGGAAGAGTCGTTGGTGTTACGGGATAGCACATTACTCAAATCATAGACAACGCATAAAAGTCGCGTCGTTTAATAACAAAGCATTTTCATTCATAAATATCAAATTACATAGGTCCTCAGGTGATAGTATGTCATACAAATTTACAAAACATTTGAATGGAAATTTTATTTGAATGCGGGCCATAAATTCTTGTCCTCTTCTCGAGAATTACCTTCAAGTACCTGAGATAAAACATGTTATAAAAGTCAGCGAAACGCCGAGTGAATACATAGAGTTTAATAAAAACCATTAATATATTACCGGTATATAATCATTACCGAAAATCATTTTGTAAAAATCTTTGTCGTAGGCCATAAAAAGGCCAAAGACATTTTTGTACGAATCTTTGTCGTAAATCATAATATAGGCTTTTTCCTTCAAAACCATTATACGAACCATAGTCGTAAAAACATCATAAAATACGTTCTATAACGTTGTATAGAGTTTAATAAAAACCGTTATATGAAAATGGTTATGTAAAATTAAAACACGAACATAATATCAGTAATAAGACCCAGTATTGCTAGTCAGGCAATATATTATATTTCAATTCGTATATCAGTATTTTCATTATTGGATTATTATAAGCCGCATGACATTGTTACTTTTCTATAACATATATCGGGTAGCTAACCCGTAATTCCTTTACCCATCTAAAACAGCGTGTCGTCACAATAATCACGCTTATATAAATCTTCTCATACATAAATCCGCTTACCAATCAGTGTGGCACGACGGGGATCAACCGTCAAGGCGCGAACTGGGGTGATCTTCCCCAAATAGTACTATTATATGCATAAGCTTCTACCAAATCCTGGTAGTTCACAATTCATGCTAATGGGACTTTTAGTGACATAACCTAACTGATAATAATCCATTTCATTTCATTCATTGGGTCATATAATCATTCGGGCCCATATCAGTAAGCATACAATCGAGACAACTGGTGTCCTATTTTTATTAAAACTAGCATGTTATCTCCCTCGCGGGTTTATAAAACATTTTATAAAACATTTAAAAGTGTGCGAGGCTATGAACTCACATTGGTGTGGGAAGGCGGGTTATCGACAATTAGGACGTATAGTACGTGCCTTGATCACCTAGATAAATAATACTCGGTCTTAGGCTATGCCCAATAACTTTATAAAAAGTTGTTATGTATATGTAATGATGTCATAACATGATGATCAAGTGTGGTTTAATCACCTTACAACATTACTAGTTGTTTAGTATTAGTTAACTTAGGGTTATCATACTAGTTACACTAGTTTTAGCCCATTTACACATTAAGGCCCAATAAGCCCATTAAGAGTCCAATATCATTTTATTAGTCCATTTATACTTTTAATGCCAGGCCTATACTCATATTTTAGGCCCAAGTGGGTTAAGCCCATGATTAAGTCCATTAGTGTTTAGCAAAACTAGTTGGGCTAATGGTCCAATAAGGCTACTTTGGCCCATTATGGTCCATAAGTCATAAGGCTCGGGTTTATCGGTTTTTGCTTGTCAAATGTGGTTACATATCAGTATATGAGTTATAAAAAATTTACATTAGACGGGTCCGACCGTCTAAGTTTTATTTGGCGAAAACGTTAATCTTTCGGTTTTAGCCGAAAAGACGTAAAACTTATATATAGTTTTATAATTTTAGAAAACATTTGTGTTTTACTTTTATAAAATGACATATTTATTTATTTTAGTATATAACTCATTTTATAATATTTATTATTAGTTAGTGGCTATATATATTTATTTTATAATAATATTTACTTGAGTTCTCTTTTTATACTATATAGTTTATTTACAAATCTGATTTTTAAAGTCCATTCCACCATTTTTGTCATATCTTGAGTTCTACAAAGTGATAAAAGCTAAAATTTTAACAGCATAAACTAAATGATGTGTGCTACAATTAACTCTTTTATACCCACTTCTCAATCATCCTCTAAGTATTTTAAATAATTCGTCCAAAACAGACTATACAGATTTGTACCTCAATAGTATTTTGATCATAACTTGCTCATTTTAATGATTCCATTGAATGGCCAACTCACAACATATGTAAAATCATATATATATCTGTATATTTAATAACCGAAGCCATTTAACCAAGTGATCATATTGATACTTACTTTTTTATACAGCCTATACAATTAACCAAGATTTTAACATCTTTACTTGTTAATTTTAGCCTTTTTAACCTAATTTATTAACACAAAATCCCCACACAATATATTGATCATCATTAATCATAATATACATATAAATTTTTGAATAAAATACATGAATACATATTCAAAAAAATAGGATGATAGAAAAAATTTGATCTCTATACCGATCAATATGATGAAAGATTGAGATTTTTGGATGAACAAGACTTGGTTTTGACACCAAACCTTATCAACTTAGCAAGACCATTTTTTGGAAATCTCCAAGCAACTAAGCTCCTTCTAAAATCAGCCCTTGATCTTCATGAAAACTCCTTTTTTACATGTTATGATCACCTCCAATCTTCATCTTTTTAAAATGCTTTCAACATATGCTGATTATTGATAAAGTTTGTGGTTAAATTTTAATGGAGATGGTGATTTGGGGGTGATGTTGGACGTTCAACATGAGAGAGGAAGAGTGGGTTTGATGATTTTTGAATTAGGTTTGCATGTGTGAGAAGTGAATGGGAAGCTTGGTGGTTTTGCTTGTAGTTTTGATAAAGCCCATGGACAAGTGTCCCATGGATATTTAAAAAGTTGACAACAAGAGTGTGTGGTGGCTTGTTTATGCCACCCATAGTGGAGGTGGGACAAGTGTCACACTTGTCTCATCTCCACTAATTTATGGGTACTCCTCAATTCTATTTTCCTCGATTTACGTGCACTCGGGTCGATTTACGAAAAAATGTTTTTATAAATTATGATTCTACGGCAGAAAACGATTCTAATAAAAATTGTCTCATCACAAACGGAGTTCAAAACCGTAAATACGTAAACCTAGAGTTTTCGGATTAATCGTAAAAGACGCTAAATTATGCACGTAAGTCCTAATCTCTTCTCGTAAATTTGAGAGTTTATGAACCAACACAAATTAAAATTCCAAAATAATATTCGAGAATAAATTTATTATCTCAAATGTCGGACCGTTACAAAAACGGAGTATGTAACTGTAAACACGTAACGTAGAGTTCTCCGGTTTAGACGTAGTCGATGCTACTTTAAGACGTAAACCCTAATTTCTTCCCAATGGTGAGTGAGTTCAAAAATTAACAATAAAATAATGATTTTAAATAATACTTGAGAATAAAATATCGACCTCAAATTGACGGATTGTCACAGCAGTTACCCCTAAAGATGATCTTTGTCCTCAAAGATCAATTCATCTTACTACTCGCTTCTTATAGAGTTAAAGCCATGTGGGAATTTCCTCCACATTCGGTCTTTTCTCTCAAGTGTAATTCATTACAACATGCGAGTTTCATCAACATAACAACAGGAATACGATCATGCTTAAGTTGACTCACTTTCTCTCTCCATGATATCCACGGGTTTTTGAGGAAATGCAACTTTTTTTCGATCCAAACTTCATTAAGAAATAATCAGATTTCACTTGATAGACATTTTATCAAGTTCGATATACGAAACATAATTCATGCAGCCTTTGAAGTCCTAGGGTAGATCTAGCTTATATGCCTCTCTGACCAAATCTTTACATTATCTCAATGGTCTCATACAACAGGGACTTAGATTCCCACGATCTTTCAGATCATACATTTATCTTTCCATGATGAAAAATTCTCGGCATAGCTTTGCTACCCATCCTGCACTTCAAGATTTACATTTCATATTCACATAACCTCCTGCCCACTACTGGCAGTCAATAATCAGATCCTAATTTTAACAATCATTTTAGGTCTCGCGGGTCGGGTATTTCCATCCCGACTCCTGCCTACAGATGCTCTTAAACTTTTCTTTATATAGAACCTCACAAGATTCGTTCTCGATCCTAATGCGATAATTATGAATGATAATCTCTCCCAAGGAAATATCATGTTCATTACCAAAGGTCAATTATTCAAACATAAAACAAGACATCTAGTGTTTGTATCGTTACTTTACCTTGTCCCTTTGATTGGGGTGGTAAGAAGTACACATATCAAGATTCGTTCCCAATGACTTCTGAAGGAATCTTCAGAGATTTTATGCGAAGCGAGGATCTTGATAGAGATGATCGATACAGGCACACCATGCTTACACAACTCCTCTAAATACAAAAGAGTCAACTTCTCCATCGAGAATCTACCATTAACGGGAATGATATTAGCAGATTTGGTCAGTCTGTCGATGATGACCCAAATCGAATTAAATCCAGATGATGACCTTGGAAGATTTATGATAAGAATCCATGGTGGTTCTATCTCATTCCCAAACAAGAATTATAAGTTGTAGAAGCAATCCTTATGGATTTTGGTGTTCAGCCTTGACCTTTGCAAAAGTTAAATGTTTACTAATGTATGAGGCGATGTCTGCCTTCATAATTGGCCATCAGTACAACTTTTCAGATAAAGGTACATTTTATCAGAAATGGCATGAATATAATACTTAAACTTATTAGATTCCAACATGACTAGATCTCGAAATCCTCCATATTTAGGCAACCACAAGCGGCCTTTTAAACATTTAACGCCATCGGCTCTCATTTCTAATGGTTTTCATTAGCCACGAAACTCTTTATTATTTACATTATCCTTTTTACAAGCATCGGCTATTTTTAAATTGCTCGGCAATTTATTGTGTATGGTCAATACTAAGGAACACATCTTAATTGGTTCTCTATTCTTTCTACATAATATGTCTGCAACTACATTCACCTTCCCCGATGAAATAAATATTATGACCGTATTCATTCAAAAATTCTTTCTTCATATTTTCTAAGTTTTAGTTTCGTCCCAACTATTATTTTTATCAGTTTTACCCAGTCCGACGTTTAAAGCGTCAATAAATATTACAAGTAATTAAATAATGAATATTAAATTTTATGAAACATAAACGTAAAATTTTTAAATTTCTCAGTTCGTCCAATTATAGAAAAATGTTCAAAATTAATTTGAATTTATTTAACACGATCTTTGTTGATTTATCGAAAATAATTAATAAGATCTGTAAATGTTCGAAAAATCTTTGTTTATTCTTTGGTCAAAATTTTCTTAGTTGAAAAGCAAAAATTGTCGTTTCAAATTCCAAGTCATGGTTTAAATGCTTTCCTCAATCCCTCTTAGGTTATCTTGAGGTATACACAAACATCTACTCCTAAGGGAGTTTAGTTAAATGATCTGGGTATAAGGGAATAATTCCTTAAAAATCCTTCGATAAATATCTGTCAAAACCTCTTCGCACTTCCTTTTTGGTATAACACAAAGCCTTAATGGCTCTAAACTTTGAAGAGTCTACATAGATTCCACTACCATTCATCACATGGTCAAATAATGTAAAGGATCAAATCTTTAAATCACATGATAAATACTCAGGGTAGTCTACAGATGGTGTTGAATCCAAGATTGTTAGACTCAAACAGTCGAAACCGTTTTACCTAGAGTAATCATCATTCATATGATTTAACATAGCCGAATAGAACAATAATTAGAACAAGATGTCTAACAAAGACGAGTTCTTCCCGAAGGGTTTGTATTATTGATTAACACAAACCGCTCTAGGTGTGTGTACATTCAATCCCACACTTAAAGATCAAAGCAACAGTAGGTTACATTGTAGTAGTGAATGAATGAATAAAGCCTACGGCTTACACACATGATTTATCAAATTCATGAATGTCACACGTGCGTTGGTTAATTCAAACGGTATCACATGAAACTCATAATGTTAAATGCAAGTTCTGGATTTAGTGATTGGATAAATAATCTCCTTTGCGGACGCGAATTTGATAATAACAACCTGACCGTAGATCAAATTTTTGTAACATACGCTAGAACCTTGTAAATGATCGAACAAATCTCTCATATTGGGTAATGGATATAAATTTTGATCGTCAATTTATTCAGTTCACGATAATTAATGAATATAAGGAATGATAACACCATATCTCTTCATGATGACGAGCTCGGTAGTATAAAAGCTTTCTCCGACAACTCTCTCAGTTGTACAGTAATTATTTCGATTCAGATGGTGCTGACGTACAGTGCACATGCCACAGGTGCAGCCCCGGAAATATAATCAATACCAAATTCAACTTCCCTTAATGGCGAAAGTCTAGGTAGTTCATCAGCAATTACCTCAGAAAGTCTCAGATAACCAGAACATCTTTTAACAAATTCACCTTAGGTTCTTCCTAGATTACAAGATCTATGACTAATTCATAACCATTCATGGTATAATTTCAAGCCTAAATGCAAGATATGGTCACCCATCGGGAATTATTTAGATCACTTTTGATAATCAACATCTTATCTTTTAGGGGAATTCTACTCGAGTTCCCATCAACTTAGACAATGACATCATGTCATAATCAACCAATCCATTCTAATGGCACTACCAACTTTCCAGTTTTATTACCGTTGATAAGATGTAAACTTCTCAAAAGACTAATAATAACTCATAACCCTTCACAAATTCAAGGATATCTGGAGACATAGATAACATTAAAAGAGCAAGGTCAACGCATAATTTACACGAGAGAATTTCAAATCTGATAAAGACGAAAACATTAACGAATATGAATATATCCCATGTTTTCATGATTTCATACGCATTCGGAAGCATCTCCGATCGTTACCCATTTCATTCAAATGGAATTTAATCAAAAGAAATGATAGGAACGTCGATACACCCAGTCGGGTATCAATACTCGATAATTAGATAGGTTTCCAAGGAATCTTATCATTTAAAGAAATGAGCAAGAAAGGATGTCAATTGTCAATTAAGACAATAGCCACAGATGAGTAAATTAGATTCGGAAAAATAAATGGTACGGGCACATATGTAGGTGTCCCTAACAATATGTCCCTATTTTGCACTTTTTGTAGATCTCATAAAAATTCAATCTTTCACAATTACAAAGAAAAATGTAATGTTTATTAACAATTTCATGGTGACTACTAATCAGCCTTGCATGGTCCCTTCCAAATTTGTGACAACCCAAAACCGAGGTCATTGCTTAATCTTATTTTACGATTATTTTTGAAATTTTTGGATGAGTTTGAACGATATTTATTTTTGGAGGTTTAAGTTTAAACAGATGTTGGAAGGTCTATATTTAATATTTACTAAGTATAAGGAGTATTAGCAAGCGTGAAGTCGATGGATGCCAAATATTTTACGTTTTATTTTTGGTTGTTCGATTTTGTCATTTTTGATGTTTTATTTTAAATGACGTGTTAGGTCGAGTCGAGAGTCGATATTATTATTTTGTACGTTTTAAATTTTTTAAAAAGTATCTTTATGAAACCCGAGCCCCGTAAATATTTTCAAAATTGACTAATAGTTATTTCCCGCTTTTTAGCTAACTATTTTCATTTTGAGCCACAACTATTGCCAAATTGCAACCAAGTTCTCTCAAGGACTATATAAAAGCTTAAACAAACACACACACTCATAATTTTCCACTCAAAAATTTCCACCATATCTTCTTTCTCTCTCTCATTTGCTGAAACTTCACCCACCACCCCAAATCCATACATTTTCAAATTTAACTTGATTTTGAGGATGATATAAGCTAAACCAAAGCAAGAACCACTCTTAGAATTGATCAAGGATCATTTTGGTGTAAGAAAATCTTGCATGCAAGGTATTTTTATTTTTTGATGTTGGTAGGTAGAAGCCATGATCATGCATGGTGTTCTTGCCATGATCAATGGTG
Organism: Glebionis coronaria; assembly: GCA_025667525.1. Lineage (NCBI taxonomy): Eukaryota > Viridiplantae > Streptophyta > Magnoliopsida > Asterales > Asteraceae > Glebionis > Glebionis coronaria. The sequence goes on from CM046880.1 coordinate 266,903,302, forward strand.
ATTGTTGCAAGAATCTTGTTAAAAACTTCATTCTGATTCAAAGGTTTAAATTTTGATGATGATTTAGATGTTTGGTTCATATATGTTGATGTTAGGGTATAGGAATGAACATTTCTATGGTTGGTTTTGATCAAAAAGGTGATTTTGTACAAGATTTTAATGGTCATTTTATAACAGTAAGTAAACAGTAAAATCCGAATTTTTATGTTATGAAAATGGCTTAACTTATAGCCTAGGGTTGTTGATAATTTTATTAGCTTCATTTGATATAAGGTATAGCTTCTAGCTCTAATTGAGCGCGAAGTTATGATGTTTTGATTGATCGTGTACCGGGAGACGAGTATCGGCACTACATATAGTTGTTGTCGATATTTAGATCAAATCTCGGGGACTCTAAATTAAAGTTTTGAAATGTGTAACCTAATGATAATGAGGTGTTTACCTTAGAGGTTGAGTTTACTTTAAAACTCGAGTGTCGGTTTTGTAAATGGAGTCGTTTAAAGAAGTTAAAACGGATGTATGAAAAATTAACGTAAATCTGTCCAGATTTTGTAGTTTGAAAATGAGTCGGGTAAAGGACTTTAAAAGTAATTTCATTTTATAAACTTGTAGGAGGACTTTCTATATATAGTAAGTTAGTTTATCGAGTCGTTTCATAAACGGTTGATAAGTTTAAAAGGGGTAAATAAGCTAGTACATGTAGTATGTGCCGGCGAACTTTGTTAGAAGTGTAAAATGGTAAAGTAAATGTGTAGTAGAGTATAATGAAGTTATTTATATTGTTTTCTCTCGAGTTTAACGTGACTTTATGAGTTTGAGTTTGATGTTGTTATGTATGATTTATTTCTCGATTCATTATTAATGAACGCGCCTTATTTGATAGGTAGCGGTTCTCGTGTTTGAAAGGCATCCATTATCATCGACGATCATCTCGCTAGATCTCTTATACTAAGGTGATTCTGTAGCCTCGCTTTTTATGCTAGCTACTAAATGTCTTATACCCGCGAGGGGGATACATGCTATTTGGAAATAAATGAACACAAGTCATGAGTAATTGTTGGACCCAAATGTTGCCTAAAGTTGATTTCATTGTATTGAGTACCTTGTTGCTAAAGACCCTAAATTCATGAGCCGTTAACTATCTTCTGACTTGATGTTGTGAGTCGAGAATAGCCGCTTATTCTAATGATAGTACTATTGGGTTGACCACCCTATTTGAGACCAGGTCATTACGTTAAGTAACCCGCTGGGAAGGATAATTTTACGAGAATAAGAATGTGGTATTCTAGCAACTAATACCCTAGAGGGGCAAAGGTTTATTTCTAGTCATGCTGGCATTTGGCGTAGGTGACTATTTGGTTAAGGGGTCAGTGTCATGAGCTTAAAAAACAATGTTTATTATTATTATTATTGCCTTGAATATAGATTGTGTGTTCGACAATTCTATAAATGATTATGATTGATTTTCTTCTTGTGTTCAAATGTGATTTGATAAACCTATAGTCTCGCTCAACATTATTGTTGACTCGTTTTAGCATGTGTTTCAGGTAATAGGAAGTGATGGAGCAGGGAGCTTTGCTGTGGAGGTTGTGGCTTGGCTTTTGGAAGAATGTTTGTCTAAAAACTGTTTCTACCCTTTACTGTTGAACAATTTACTTTATGTTAATGTACTGTACTAAACTTGTTGGTTGTTGGTCGAGATCCATGGGGACTAAACGCTTTACTCTGGTGTCGTTTTAAGTACAATCATGGGATGAAATTTGTGTTATAAACCTTTTATGAAAATCATGTTTATATTTTCTTTAAACGTCTCACTTTTGAGTCGTTCAATATACCTTGTGTGATGATGCTTGTGTCTTGCACCCAATTGTGTATTTCCGCTGCGCAATGTAAATTGGGGGTGTTAGAGATTGGTATTAGAGCTGCAAGTTATAGAGAATTGGGTCGATTTTGAAAATTGTCCTAAACTATAACTTTGGTGTCGAAAGTATTTATTCTTCAAAAGCACACAACTCCTCTGCAACGCTCCGGTAAGATCACTTTTAGTTTTGTTTTGCATTGTAGATGTATCCCTCATAACTAAAATGATTTCCCGAGTATTTATTAAGTAAATACTACGATATTGTATTGGAATTATTGAAAGTACACTGAGTGCTTGTCAGTATCATATTTATTTTTTTTGCGAGCATTGCATAAACATCATTTGCATTGTGTTGCATAGCATGGATTATGTATGACATTTGCATAAGCATGGCATACTAATTATTATTTTATTAACGATGACCTTAAGTATCCTTGAACCCTTATAATTGTAGAAAATGGCTAGTTTACCTCGTGAGGATGGATGGATTGATATGACTAATGTAGTGGATGGTTAGGAAGTGGATAACTTTGGTGCTAGTGACGATGAGGAGCCTTTTGAGTTTTTAGATGATGGGATTCCACTTACTATAGTTGGTCAGACAGAGCCTGAGTTGATACGAGGTAGTTATGTTCCAAGGGTTAATGTTGTGCCATAGACTGTTCCAGATTGTCAGCGACCTGTTGTTCGCTCTTCAACACCTACTTGTGATGCTTATATTAGCAGTTTTCCTGGGATTGCATTTGCTAGGGGTGATGTACCTGTTGAGTCGAGTAGTGCTGCTAGTGCTCGATCTATTCATGATGGTATTCCTAAGGTTTATTGTCCAGGTCCTAGGTCTTATGATGATATTTTCTGGTTTCTTAAGAAGTTCGATAGGTCTTTGTTTGAAAGGTATTTGGTTGAGACCCGTGTGATTATGAGGTTTGAGCAGAATGAGAAAAAGTTTGACAGGTTTGTTGGTAGTGTGAGAAGATCAGAGTTTGTTAGGGCAAGGGAAATGGATGAAGTTGTTAGATTAAGATCTATGGTGTTGAATTTGAGTGGGCAGGTTGAAAGGTTACGTAGGGAGAAAGAAAGGAATGCAAGATTGAATGCGTGGGGTTTACCGATGAGATCTTTTCCTAGTCGAGGTGTAGTGATTCGTGATGTGCCGAATCAGGTTGAAGCTCAAGTGTTGGTGAAGCCAAGTGAATGAGGTAGTCGAAAGGTGAAGGAAAAAGTGGAGGAAGAATCCGAGGATGATGATAGCAGCAGTGATGACGAGCCGATGTACAAGAAGCTGCGGGGATTTGATATTTAGTTCCTTTCTGTTGTTTTTATTAGCCTTGTTGTAATAGAACTTATGTAGACTCGTACTGTAGTTTGTGATGAAACTTAATGACTGTTAAGTTTGCTGTGATGAAGGATTGTAGTGACATTACTTGTCACAATTTTGTGGAAATTTTCCAACGCAATCCAAATTACCTTCATGACTTATGATTTGTCTTATTAGTTCTTGTGTGAATTGGTTAATGATTCATTATGATTTGTGTTGTTGGTGCATGTAGTATCCATGTTACATCTTGATAGAGAAATCATTCTTCTTATCTTGATATGAATACTTACTTGTTCTTTTTCTGTTATGGTTATACATGAAGGAGTTGGGAGGCATTTTTCTGACTTTACTAAATTATTGTTTGGTTGGTTTCCTGTAAACATGCCGCCTAAATTGACAACTGCTACTGTTAATACCATGATTGAGCAAGCTATTGCTAGAGCTTTGGAAGCTGAACGTGCTGCGAGGAACCAAGAGGCTGAGAATAGGAATGTTGCTGGTCAGGTTGGAGGGAATGTTAAAAATCAGGTTGGAGGAAATGCTGATGAACAAGCAGGAGGAAATACTGAGGGACAAGTTGGAGGTAATGTTGTTGTTCAGCAGGTTCAGAAGGAATGTTCTTATGCTAGTTTCATGAAATGTGGACCTACCCAATTTCGTGGTACTGGTGGTGCATTGGAATTATGGAGGTGGATTGAAAAGATTGAAAGTACTTTTGAAATCGGTGGATGTTCAGAAGCTAGTAAGGTGAAATTTGTTGCAGCTACTTTTCAGGATGATGCATTGAGTTGGTGGAATAGTCAAGTAGCTACTGTGGGGTTGGCTGAAGCGAATGCTAGAACATGGACTGTGACCAATGGACTGTTGACTGCTAAGTTTTGTCCTGAGGAAGAGTTAGGTCAGTTGGAAGATGAATTGAGGCATTTGGTGCTGAGAAACAATGATATTGTAGCTTATACAAGGAGATTTCTGATTTATGTTTGTTATGTCTTGATGACCGTAAGAAGATGAAGCAGTATATTAGGGATTTATCTAGTAATATCAAGGGAGAAACTACTTCGTCGAAACCCAAGTCATTTGATGAAGTTGTTCAAATGGCTCATCCTTTAATGGATGTAAAGCTGCAGGATCGAAAGGATAGTATTACTGAGGGGAATAAGAGAAAGTGGGAAGCTGCACACTCAAGTCAAGGGCAGAATCGAGGTGGTTATCGTAATAACAATAACCAAGGACCGAATAGGAATCAGTAATACAATTTGAGAAGGAAAGATGGTGTTCGTGCTGCCACAGGAAATCAAGGTAAGGTGAATCCGAAGTGTGGTCGGTGTAATCTGTATCATGTTGGGAATTGTCCACCTGCTTGCAACAAGTATGGGAAGGCCAGACATAAGATGGTAGATTGTAGAAACAAGGGTGTAGCCACTAGGGCCAATGCTGTTAAGGTAGTTAACTATTCTGGATGTGGAGGTCGTTGACATAAGCAAGGGAACTGTCTGAGGGTGGGCATATGACAGGGAGGCAATGTTGCTGCTGGGATTGCTGCTCCAGCCTATGTCGTGGGAGATGCTGACAAACCTCAAGGGACGAATGTGGTGACTGGTACGTTCTTACTTGATGCTTGTTATGCTAGTGTGTTGTTTGATTCTGGATCCGATAGAAGTTTCGTAGATGTTAGATTCAGTTAGCTATTGGATAGAGAACCAGTGAGATTGACAACTAGTTATAATGTGGAGTAAACTAATGGTAAGGTTGTAAGCACTAGTTCTATACTGAAAGGTTGTTTCTTGAAGTTAGGTAATTATGTGTTTAGTACTGATTTGATGCCCATAGAATTAGGATCTTTTGACGTGATTGTTGGAATGGACTGGTTAGTTGGTAATGGTGCAGTAATTGTTTGTGGAGAAAGATTAGTTCAGATACCGCTAAGGAATAGGGTATTGACTGTGAAAGGAGATGAATGTACTTCTCGTTTGAGAGTTGTTTCTTGTTTGAAGATGATGAGGTATATAGAAGCAGGTTGTAATGTGTTTCTTGCACAGATAAGTAATGATGGTGTGAATGAAAGGAAATTGGAGGATGTACCTGTGATTAGAGAATATCCTGAGGTTTTCCCTGAGGAATTGCCAGGATTACCGCCGCATCGTGAAGTGGAGTTTCGTATTGATTTAGTGCCGGGTGCTGCACCTTTTGCTCATGCACCGTATCGTTTAGCTCCATCTGAGATGAAAGAATTATCTGATCAATTTAAGGAATTGATGGATAAGGGATTTATTAGACCGAGTTCGTCGCCGTGAGGTGCGCTTGTTTTGTTTGTTAGGAAGAAAGATGGTTCTTTTAGAATGTGTGTTGATTATAGAGAGCTTAACAAATTGACAGTCAAGAATCAGTATCCACTGCCGAGGATTGATGATTTGTTCGATCAGTTGCAAGGTTCTTGTGTATACTCAAAGATCGATTTGAGGTCTGGGTATCATCAACTGAGAGTTAGGGAAGAAGATATTCCTATAACAGCTTTCCGTACTCGATATGGACATTTCGAATTTCAAGTGATGCCTTTTGGGTTAACAAGTGCGCCTGCTATATATATGGATTTGATGAATCGTGTATGCAAGCCGTATTTGGATGAGTTTGTTATCGTATTCATTGATGATATTCTCGTTTACTCCAAGAGTGAAGAGGAACATGAGAAGCATTTGAGAACAATTTTGGAATTGTTGAAGAAAGAAAAGTTGTATGCGAAATTCTCTAAGTGTGAATGTTGGTTGAAATTAGTGCAATTTTTGGGGCACGTGATTGATAGTGAAGGTGTTCGTGTGGATCCTGCTAAGATTGAGGCAATTACGGATTGGTCAGTGCCGAAGACGCCGGCTGAAGTTCGCCAATTTCTTGGTTTGGTTGGGTATTATAGAAGGTTTATCGAGAAGTTTTCACTAATTGCTAAGCCGTTGACTAAGCTTACAAAAAAGAATCGAGTGTTTGAATGAGGATTGGAAGAGGAATCTGCATTTAGTATGTTGAAGGATAAGTTGTGTTCTGCACCGATATTGTCTTTGCCAGAAGGATCTAAGGATCTTTTAGTGTACTGTGACGCGTCTCATAAAGGATTTGGAGCTGTATTGATGCAAAGGGAGAAAGTAATAGCATATGCATGGAGACAATTTATGAAGCATGAAGAGAATTACACTACGCATGATTTAGAACTTGGGGCTGTTATTTTTGCTTTAAAGCTATGGAGACACTACTTGTATGGAACCAAGTGTATGGTTTTCACTGATCATAAGATTTTGCAGTATATTTTGGATCAAAAGGAATTGAATATGAAGCAAAGCAGATGGGTTGAGTTGCTGAGTGATTATGACTGCGAGATTCGTTACCCTCCTAGTAAAGCGAATGTGGTATCTGATGCACTTAGTAGAAAGGAAAGAGATAAGTCTATACGAGTTAGAGCTTTGGCAATGATGGAAAGTGTTGATTTGACAGAAGAAATATTGAAAGCCCAAACTAATGGTTTGAAGAAAGAGAACGTTGAGGCAGAAAATTTGGGTAGAATGTTGAAACCTTTGTTTGAAGTAAGGTCGAATGGATTGAGGTATTTTGAGAATAAGATTTGGTTACCGTTGTGTCCGTCTGAGGAAGATTCTTTAGGAGTGTGAGATTTGGTGATGAATGAATCTCATAACGCAAAGTATTCAATACATCCTGGATCGAAAAAGATGTATCAAGATCTTAAGAAAGTTTATTGGTGGCCGAATATGAAGGCAGATATAGCACAGTATGTTAATAAGTGTTTAACATGTGCGAAGGTGAAGGCTAACATAAGAAACCGTCTGGATTATTAGTGCAACCTGGGATTCTTGAATGGAAATGGGAGAAGATTACAATGGATTTTGTGACAGGTTTGCCAAGGACTGCAAGTGGTTGTGATATGATATGGGTGATTGTAGATAGATTGACTAAGTATGCTCACTTTTTGCCAATGAAGAAGACAGATAGTATGGAGAGGTTAACAACAGTGTATGTGAAGGAGATTGTTTGTCAACATGGTGTGCCTTTGTCGATAATTTCTGATCTTGATAGTAGGTTTACTTCAAAATTTTGGAAGTCTTTGCAGAAAGCGATGGGAACGGAGTTATGTTTAAGTACAACATATCATCCGGAAACTGATGGACAAAGTGAAAGAACGATTCAAACGTTAGAGGATATGCTTCGTACATGTGTGATTGACTTTGGAAATGGTTGGGATAAGCATTTGCCATTGGTTAAATTTTCGTACAATAACAGTTATCATGCTAGTATTAAAGCCGCTCCATTTGAAGCTTTGTATGGACGTAAGTGTAAATCACCAGTGTGTTGGAGTGAGGTAGGAGAAAGTCAATTGACTGGGTCTGAAATGATATTTGAGACGACTGAAAAGATTGTACAAATTAAGAAGCGTTTGTTATCTTCCAGAAGTAGACAAAAGAGTTATGCTGATAACAAAGGAAACTGTTGGAATTTGAAGTAGGAGACATGGTTATGCTGAAGGTATCTCCATGGAAAGGAGTAATTCGTTGTGGAAAGAGAGGAAAGTTGAGCCCGAGATATATTGGACCATTTAAGATTATCCAAAGGATTGGATTGGTGGCTTATAAGTTAGAATTGCCTGATGAGCTTAAGGCTATTCATAATACTTTTCAGGTGTCTAATTTGAAGAAGTGTCTAGTTGAAAGGGATGTGGTGATTCCATTGGAGGAGATTCAACTTGATGATAAGTTGCACTTTATAGAGGAACCTGTAGAGATAATGGATAGGGAAGTTAAGAAGTTGAAGCATAGTAGAATTCTGATTGTGAAAGTGAGATGGAACTCTAGACGTGGGCCAGAGTTTACGTGGGAAAGTGAGGATTCCTTTAAGGACAAATATCCTCATTTGTTTAGGAAGGATTAATCGCCGCAGACGTCGCTTCTTTTAAGAAGGGGGGGGGGGGGGGATGTGACAACCCAAAACCGAGGTCATTGCTTAATCTTATTTTACGATTATTTTTGAAATTTTTGGATGAGTTTGAACGATATTTATTTTTGGAGGTTTAAGTTTAAACCGATGTTGGAAGGTCTATATTTAATATTTATTAAGTATAAGGAGTATTAGCAAGCGTGATGCCGATGGATGCCAAATATTTTACGTTTTATTGTCGGTTGTTCGACTTTTGTCATTTTTGATGTTTTATTTTAAATGACGTGTTAGGTCGAGTCGAGAGTCGATATTATTATTTTTGAGGTACGTTTTAAATTTTTTAAAAATTATCTTTATGAAACCCGAGCCCCGTAAATATTTTCAAAATTGACTAATAGTTATTTCCCGCTTTTTAGCTAACTATTTTCATTTTGAGCCACAACTATTGCCAAATTGCAACCAAGGTCTCTCAAGCACTATATAAAAGCTTAAACAAACACACACACTCATAATTTTCCACTCAAAAATTTCCACCATCTCTTCTTTCTCTCTCTCATTTGTTGAAACTTCACCCACCACCCCAAATCCATACATTTTCAAATTTAACTTGATTTTAAGGATGATCTAAGCTAAACCAAAGCAACACCCACTCTTAGAATTTATCAAGGATCATTTTGGTGTAAGAAAAACTTACATGCAAGGCATTTTTATTTTTTGATGTTGGTAGGTAGAAGCCATGATCATGCATGGTGTTCTTGCCATGATCAATGGTGATTGTTGCAAGAATCTTGTTAAAAACTTCATTTTGATTCAAAGGTTTTAATTTTGATGATGATTTAGATGTTATGGTTCATATATGTTGATGTTAGGATATAGGAATGAACATTTCTATGGTTGGTTTTGATCAAAAAGGTGATTTTGTACAAGATTTTAATGGTCATTTTATAACAGTAAGTAAACAGTAAAATCCGAATTTTTATGTTTTGAAAATGGCTTAACTTATAGCCTAGGGTTGTAGATAATTTTATTAGCTTCGATTTGATATAAGGTAGAGCTTCTAGCTCCAAACGAGCGCGAAGTTATGATGTTTTGATTGATCGTGTACCGGGAGACGAGTCTCGGCACTACATATAGTGGTTGTCGATATTTGGATCGAATCTCGGGGACTCTAAATTGAAATTTTGAAATGTGTAACCTACTGATAATGAGGTGTTTACCTTAGAGGTTGAGTTTACTTTAAAACCCGAGTGTCGGTTTTGTAAACGGAGTCTTTTGAAAAAGTTAAAACGGTTGTATGAAAAATTGACGTACATCTGTCCGGATTTTGTAGTTTGAAAATGAGTCGGGTAAAGGACTTTAAAAGTAATTTCATTTGATAAACTTGTAGGAGGACTTTCTATATATAGTAAGTTAGTTTATCGAGTCGTTTCATAAACGGTTGATAAGTTTAAAAGGGATAAATAAGCTAGTACATGTAGTATGTGCCGGCGAACATTGTTAAAAGTGTAAAATGGTAAAGTAAATGTGTAGTAGAGTATAATGAAGTTATTTATATTTTTTTCTCTCGAGTTTATTGTGACTTTATGAGTTTGAGTTTGATGTTGTTATGTATGATTTATTTCTCGAGTCATTATTAATGAACGAGCCTTATTTGATAGGTAGCTGTTCTCGTGTTTGAAAGGCATACGTTATCATCGACGATCATCTCGCTAGATCTCTTATACTAAGGTGAGTCTGTAGCCTTGCTTTTTATGCTAGCTACTAAATGTTTTATACCCGCGAGGGGGATACATGCTATTTGAAAATAAATGAACACAAGTCATGAGTAATTGTTGGACCCTAATGTTGCCTAAAGTTGATTTCATTGTATTGAGTACCTTGTTGCTAAAGACCATAAATTCATGAGCCGTTAACTATCTTCTGACTTGATGTTGTGAGTCAGGAATAGCCACTTATTCTAATGATAGTACTATTGGGTTGACCACCCTATCTGAGACCAGGGCATTACGTTAAGCAACCCGCTGGGAAGGATAATTTTACGAGAATAAGAATATGGTATTCTAGCAACTAATACCCTAGAGGGGCAATGGTTTATTTCTAGTCATGCCAGCATTTGGCGTGGGTGACTATTTGGTTAAGGGGTCGGTGTCATGAGCTTAAATACAATGTTTATTATTATTATTATTGCCTTGAATATAGATTGTGTGTTCGACAATTCTATAAATGATTATCATTGATTTTCTTCTTGTGTTCAAATGTGAATTGATAAACCTATAGACTCGCTCAACATTATTGTTGACTCGTTTTAGCATGTGTTTCAGGTAATAGGAAGTGATGGAGCAGGGAGCTTTGCTGTGGAGGTTGTGGCTTGGCTTTTGGAAGAATGTGGGTCTAAAAACTGTTTCTACCCTTTACTATTGACCAATTTACTTTATGTTAATGTACTGTACTAAACTTGTTGGTTGTTGGTCGAGATCCATGGGGACTAAACGCTTTACTCTGGTTTCGTTTTAAGTACAATCATGGGATGAAATTTATGTTTTAGACCTTTTATGAAAATCATGTTTATATTTTCTGTAACCGTCTCACTTTTGAGACGTTCAATATACCTTGTGTGATGATGCTTGTGTCTAGCACCCAATTGTGTATTTCCGCTACGCAATGTAAATTGGGGGTGTTAGAAAATTGTACGTAGGCGCGCAACTATATACAATTTTAGGATTAACGATGCAATGCTCAGTTAGTCAAAAGTTTGTCATCATGTTTAAAATATATATATTCATGCTTAATCATGAAATAAAAATCAAATGAATCTACAGAGATGTTCTTTGTTATGGAAGCAATTAAATTTTCCAAGGTGTTTCATAAACAACTTGATTTCGATAACGATTATTTATAAGTCTTACTTTAAATAATCCATATGGTGATGAAGATTAAATTTTTCTCAAGGGATATTGTTTTAACTTATAAAAACAATGAGTGATCTGTAAAAGGGTGATGAAAAGTTGTTCACCAAGAACTAACTACAGTATGATAGGAAATGAGCTTAGCCAAATAATCATGAGGTTCATGACCTCGATGGTACTCACGAATACAAAGAGAAGAATTTACAACGCAACTCTATCCGAAATGAATACTTTGTTCAATGGTTGCCTCACAAATGCAAACATTAGGAAGAAGCAAGAAAAGATAGATAACATCGATACATGTAGGATTTAGCAATCAAAGGTAGTCTTTTCACTAATCATAAACAAGTCAAACATTGTACCGTCGCACATTACGTGTCGCCATGTCATACAATTTCAAGGACTCGTCCTACCAACTGATGTCTCAGTTAAGTTAGGGATTTTAAAAGATACTACAATGAATACTAATCTACATGAGTCATTAGGTGATGCACCTGTTCCGGAAGATCCATCGATCCCACTTCTGAAGAAGATTTCTTCAATTTATATCTTGGACACTGGACATCCTCGTCATTGGAAAATGACCTAGGAACAACCTTTAACACGAACCAACAATCATTTAAAACCTTATAATTTAACCACGGGACTTAACGACTTCCTTTTATTAATCTCGTATTCCATTCGAGTAAAATTTGACTTTATTCAAGTTTCAACCAACTTATACCCAATGCGACATCCTACCTCATTCTCCAATACATTTAACCTTATTCTTAGACCTTGGAAGGGCAATAAAAGCTCGATATGAACAACACTTAATTTCCAATCCTATAGCTCTTACAACAATAGTTATCAAATGAGTCACTAGTATGAAATGACTCACACATTCAATTAGACTTCTCGGAAAGATACTAGTGGCGTGAGGCTTTTGGGTAATGGTTCCAATGACAGCCTCAAGTGAAACATTTACCTTTTTCAATTTCAAAATTAAGAATTGGGTGACAACGAATCAGATGACACCTTTCCAGGTGGTAAGGTTTTGTCAAACTCCACTCTATAAGGAAAGATCGTCATGACATCGATATCATATTTAATCTCGCCAATTCTTCTTCAAGATCATAATCAACTAATATCAACATTTCTAAGAATATCAACCATTTTGTTGGACTTATGAACATCCACAACTTGGTTTAGATCTAGATTTCCTACAGGAATAGCTTCGATTGATTTGCTAGGGGAGTTAGGGTTCCTTGTGACAATATACGTCGTATAAATATCTTGTATAAGTATTAAAATAATCATCAAACAATCATGTAATCAAATTACAACATATATATATATATATATATATATATATATATATATATATATATATATATATATATATATATATATATATATATATATATATATATATATATATATATATATATATATATATATATATATATATATACATATATATATATATATATATATATATATATATATATATATATATATATATATATATATATATATATATATATATATATATATATATATATATATATATATATATATATATATATATATATATATATATATATATATATATATATATATATATATATATATATATATATATATATATATATATATATATATATATATATATATATACATATATATATATATATATATATATATATATACATATATATATATATATATATATATATATATATATATATATATATATATATATATATATATATATATATATATATATATATATATATATATATATATATATATATATATATATATATATATATATATATATATATATATATATATATATATATATATATATATATATATATATATATATATATATATATATATATATATATATATATATATATATATATATATATTTATATATATATATATATATATATATATATATATATATATATATATATATATATATATATATATATATATATATATATATATATATATATATGTATATATATATATATATATATATATATATATATATATATATATATATCACACT